>CM053624.1:355610718-355645812 GCA_028646595.1 Phalanger gymnotis
GACTTGGAACGTCCTTCATGACTCCAACTTGGTTCTTGCCTTCTCATTTAAACTGACCCCAAATCTTGCTCTGAAACCTACTACTTTACTATAATGAGCTCGCATAAATATTTCATTGATACAATTATCTTTGACTCAAAATGAGTCCACAGCATGGCTTCTGCCTGATGGAAATGCTAAATCAATTTCTATTCCCAAGGGGGGGAATTTTGGAAAAATCTATTGTTATATTTTCTTTCAAAAACATAGGTTTTCCACTGTACCTTATAACAAAGAAGAAAATGGAGCAAAAGAAAAATAGCTCAGCAAAACTAACCAACATATTGAAAAAATATGGCATTATATGGACTATTCCACACCCATAGGCTCTCACCTCTGCAAAGAAGCAAAAGGATATTCTTTCTTATAAATACAAGACATATCCAAATATAACAGGATACTTGAGAGTAACTGTCTTAAGAATGGGTGGGGTAGGGCTGGGTAGCCCAGGTTTTTGGTTTACAACATCTTGTTATACTAAGTCAATGAAAAAAAAATTTAAGAGGAACTATGAATTTCTATGAGAAATCAGGAAAGGCAAATGTAGACAGTGCCATTTGAGCTGAGCTTTGAGGAGCTAAGGATTCTAAGGAGTAGCTAGGTGGCTGAGGGGTTAAAGTAGGGGGCTTGTAATGAGGAAGACTCTTCCTGAGTTCAAATCTGTCCTCAGACTAGCTGTATGACCCTAGGCAAGTCATTTAACCTTGTTTGCCTCAGTTTCCTCATCTGTAAAATGAGCTGGAGAAGGAAATGGCAAATCACTGCAGTAGTTTTGCCAAGAAAACCCTGAATGGGTCCATGAAAGATCAGAGAAGACTGAAACAACACAGTGACAAAAGGATTCTAAGATAAGGATGGAGGAAGGAATATATTCTAATCATTGAGGCATATATAGCCTATACAAATATTTGGAGGAGGAGACACGGCGATCAAGTAGGGGTCATCTTGAAAAGAAAGTAGTTCCTTCAGTTGACCAAAAAATTTGAACTGGGCAAACTATTAGATTGTAATTACGCCCCCTTGAGGGCAGGAACTGTCTTTTGCCTCTTTTTGTATCCCCAGCATTTAGCACAATGCTAAATTTAGCACATAGTAGGTGCTTAACAAACATTAATTGATTGAAATGTCAGACCTGATCTTATTACATTTTCAGTAGTTCCCTTGGTAAAGAAATGCAAATTTGAAATTGTAAGCTTTGAGAATATATAATGATGAAGTGAAGATTAAGCCCATGAGCCTTTGCTTCCTAAAAATGAGTCAATGAAAAGGTAGATACCACAGTGACATAAGTGAGGAGACTGTTGGAGATCTCCAAAAACCACCTTAGTTTGGGTCACCTCGATGGAGGAGCTCCCATAGATTCATGGGTGCTGTTTTCTCCTTAAAATCACATTCCCTTGACAAAATGTCGACTCCCTCTCCCACAAGAAATTGCTGATTGGATATCGTAGTCTGAAACCATTTATCTTTGTGTTTACGTTTTGAGGGCAGACCTGTATCACATGCTATTCTCTAAATTGTCTTCCTCCTGGTTCTGTCAACCACTGATCAGGCATTTGCTTTGGCATCTTGGAGCTAAGGCAGAACCTAGTTGCCTTGTGAGATGAGTTTACTGTAGATACGGTGCTGACGTGGAATCTGTCATCCATTATCCATGTCTGGGTGAGTTGGCAGGTAGGGTTAATGAAATAAGAGACTCAAGCTCCTTGACCTTTCTCTACTGCAAAAGGCTAGAAATGATTGTTTGGGTCAGTGGATCTAGAAAGTACACCTTGACAATACTTGGCACAGACAGAACACGTTTGATGCATAGACTGCTTTGGAGGTCATCCAACTTGCTCATTTTACAGGTGAGGAAACTGAGGCCTCTAGAGGTGAAGTCACTTGCTCAAGGCCACAGTTACTAGGTGGCAGAAGTGAGATTTCAATGAATGTCCTCAGACTACAAATTCAAGGTGATGGTGCCTCTTCGAAGATCTAATTCTGTTTCTTTGGCAGGTATTTTTAGTGAATTAGATCCTGGTGGCCATACCTAATGATTACAACAATGGGCTAGAAGATTTGTAATTTTCAGAGAAGAGCTATTCCAAAGAGACCTTTCCCCTAGAGTTCCCAAGATCCCAGACCTAGAGCTGGAAGCACCATTTCATGTAAACCTCTCATTTTGTAGGTGACAAACCTGAAACCTGGGAAAGTTAAGTGACTTGTTCCGTATTGTATGTATTGGTGATGTAGTGGATAGCATCCTGCATTTGGAGTTAGGAAGACTGGTTTCATATGCTGTCCCGAAAACTTAATGGTTTTATGACTCTGAACAAGCAATTTTACCTCTCAGCCTCAGTTGCCTCATTTGTAAAATGAGAATAGTAACTCCTACCTCATGGAGTTGTTTCGAGGATCAAATAATATAAACTTTTAAGTATTCCGTAAATGTTAGTTATCATCTTCATCATCATCATCTTCATTGTTACCAGTAAGAATTGGTCCCCGTTCCTCTGAGTACAGGGTCAGTGGTCTTTCCATTGTAATATGCTCATTATGGATCACTGCTGCCCATGGGGTTCCTGTGCTGTCCCTACCTGTACTATGCCAATGTACTCAGATATTTCAATGGATCTGTGGTGTTACCGATGCGGATGTTCCCTCTTGCATCACCTTCATTCATGCCCATCCTCTGGGACTCTTGGAACCATCTGTTCCCATAACTTCTGCAGAGAAGTGTTGCTAGCCTTCCTCTCTATCCCATAGCTTTGTGAGAGTGTCAGTGGAGCACTTGGGGTCACTTCCTGTCACCCCTTGCTCTTGCGATATGATCAGCCCCTAGTCTCTGGTCAATCATACATTTGCCTGATGATATCCATCAGTTACTAATTTCTAGTATGAAATGAATTAACCATTATTGTATGAAGTCCTTCATGGTGGGCTCATCAGTTGCACGACCCCCATTCACATCTGTTCTAGCAGGTTTTGTTTTTAATGAACAGGTAAGGGGATGTCGTCCCTGGGCTCTCGTCCTTTTCCAGACTGGTCCCTAGGCAGATTAAATGTGAGCACCACTGGAAAGTTCCATTGTTAGCCTGGAATATATGTACAATGAATTAAAATAGTTGTTCCCAAGGAGATGTTGCTAAAAGAATGAAGTTGCAGGACAATCTTCCTTCCTTTTCATGCCCAAAAATCTATTATCAAAGCCCCCAGTGGGTGGCAGTGTTTGAGGTGTTTGACCAAGACTGTTGATTTTCTTTGAGCCTTGTTTCCATGGAAATGGCTACAGCTTTGATCAGGTTCGTATGGAGGGGAAGCAAATGAGAGAAGGCAATATTGCATTGGAACAGCCAAGAACAAGCAGGCTGGAGCCAGTGCTGTGCCCATAAGAAGAGACAAGTCTGGCTCGATCGTCCTTGGGATTCATGATCTCCTAAAGAACTGTCCCATTGGGCTTTGCCTGCTTCCAAGAGAGATTTGGCCCAAACGTGGAAAGAGAGGAAGGGAACAGCGGCAGAAAGATGCATGTGTGATTCCACTTGCTAGCTTTCCTGAATGGAAATTCAGGTGTAGAGCTTACAGAAAGTCCCCAAAGGGCCTTTCCTTGTTCCTTGTTCTTTCTACAGTATCTGCCATTGTTTATTACCTTTCAACTTCTGTGTCCAGGTGCTTTTGTGATTCTTCTCCTTCTCTGACTATTCCTTCTTTGTTTTGTTTGTTAACTCTTTAGCCTCCTCAACCCCTTCAGTGGGTATATTCCCCCAGCATTCTCACTTTGCCTCTTCCGTTCTTCTAGTTCTGCATTTTATTCTTTGGTGATTTTATGTCTTCAGTGAAATTTTTTCTCCATCCCCAATGGAGCTCCAGTGCCATATCTCCAACTGTTGGCTGGAGGTAGACTATGTGGCCTTGAGTGAATCACTTAACATCATTAGGCTTCTGATTTTTCATTCATAAAATAATAGCATTGGTCTCAGTGATCTCTAAGCTTCCTTCTTGTTCAAAATATCTGATCCTCTGGTCCTGGAACACTTGTCTTCCTTGGGTCTCAGTTTTTTCATCTGTAATAGAGTGGGTTGAAATAGATGGACTCTGAGGTCACTCCCAGGTCTAGATCTACATCACCATGTATTCCATGGTCCAGAAACATTGGGCCGTTCCATGTTCTGTTCTCAGACTTCCATCTCAAATATTCATGCCTCCTTGTTCTGTTTTCTTTCTCGTAACTCCTTTCCATTTCCCAACCCCATCGCTACATGTTGAAATTCCTGCCTTTTTTTGAACCCATCCTGGGTCCCAGCTCCTATGTGAAGTCTTCAGGGTCCTTCCATATGAAAGTAATCTTTTCTTCTCAGTGTATTTAGAGTGCTTTGCCTTACCCCTCTTACACTTTATACATTCTATGCATCTTTGTATCAGTATTTTGTGCCTTCCTACCCTACCTCTTTATATTTTATGTTCCTTTAATTCAATTCAGTTTAATGAACATTTATTGAATTGAATTGAAGGAATGTAGAGTTCTTGAGAGCAGATACTATCTAGTACCTATCCACCTCAATTTCCTCATTTGCAAAATGAAAATAATTATAGTATCTGACTCACAAGGTTGTTATGAGGATAAAATTTGTAAGGCATTTTGCAAACCTTAAAGCAATACATGAAGGCTAGTTATTCAAAATGCTAGCTATCAGAGGCAGATAAATAAGCATCATGCTATGTGACAATTGTCTGAAGGTCTTGGGAATGTTTCACCTGTAGAGGAGAAGACAGAAAATATGGTAGCTGTCTGAAAATTTTTGATGGTCTGTCGCATAAAGGAGGGATTTTATTTCTTCAGATCGGGCCTCTGAGGACAGAATTAGGACCTTTCATTTAGCAATCAACTGGTATTTATTAGGTGCCTGCTATGGGCCACGGATTTTGCTAGATATCTGGGTCAGTGACAAAGAGACAAATTTAGCCTTGATATCAGTAAGACCTTTTAACAATTAGCACTGTCCCAAAATGAGAGAAATTGCCTCAGGAGGTAGCAAGACCCCCTCATTGGGGGTCTTCAAGCAAAGATGGAAAAGTCTTCCATCAGACAGGTTGACAATGGGATGCTGAGTCAGGTATGAGTTGGATTGAATGGCTTCTGAAGTTCCTTCCAATTCTTGAGTTTCTGTGAATCTGGCAAAACCTTCTCCATATGGCTCATTTTTCTCTGCTTGCTATTTTAGACCCAAATTAAGCAAATATTGTTGGAGTGTGCCAGAATTTCTGGTGGTTTTCTCATGAGGGTCACTGGAGAGGAGGGAGATTTTGCAGGGAAACATTTGTCATGTCATCAGCCAGGGACATCAGAGGCAAATGCTGTGAGTGGTTAGCCACATATGACCTATATCTCAGATTTGTGGGGGGGTGTTTAAAGTGGAGAATGGATTTCATTGTTATTGAATGAAATCAATGATTTATTGAATCTGGATCTCTGGCTGGTATTATTAGTCTTCAACCCATTTCTATTTTTATGGTAATTCACCTAAGAACCTGATTTTGAGATCTACTGATTCCCTGTGAAAAGGACATAAATAATTGTGCATAATTAACTCAGCCAACAAACACTTATTAGATGTCTCCTGTCTCAGCCTTCGGCAAACCTTAGGGGCTAAGCAACAGGGAGTAAAACTCACTGTGAGCGGGGATTTAGGAATCAGAGGTTCCTTGTCATGACTTTGGTCAAATGAGAACTTGGTAGTTGCCACAAAGGGGCTGGGAGAGAAGGCAGAAAGAGCCTCTCACCTTTCACCGTTGGGTGAGCCACTTTTCTCTTAATTTGTCAAAGCTTCGTACACAACCAAATAAACTGAAAAATGCTTCAAGCTCATTTGATCCACATGGAACCTTGCATTCGTTGTCTTCCTGATAGAATGTTTCAGCTGGCTTAACTGGTGCCCAACTGGAGATCCAAACAGGCATCAGTTTGAAACATACTGTAGAACCTGTGTTTCGTACAAATTGCCTGTAGTAACAATCAGCAAATATTTATTATGTGCATACCCAGTACCAGCAAAACTGGCATACTTGCTGTTCCCAGTACCCAACATTCCATTTTTTCCCTACATGCTTTGAATATTTTTCTTCCTCATTTCTATCTCTTGGAATTACTTGCTCCGTTATGTATACTTGGTGCTGTGGGTAGAGCACCTGGCCTGAAGTCAGGAAGACTCATCTTCCTGAGTTCAAATCCGGCCTTGGACACTTACTAGCTGTGTGACCCTGGACAAGTCACTTAACCCGGTATGCCTCGATTTCCTCATCTGCAAAATGAGCTGGAGAAAGAAATGGCAAACCACTCCGGTATCTTTGCCAAGAAAACCCCAAAAGGGGATCACAAAGAGTTGGTTACAACTGAAATGGCTGAACAACATTTGTGTAGTTTAAATGACAGTGCTTCTATCAGGAAGTGCTTTGCTCAGTGGAAAGAGCCTGGGTTCAAATCCAATCTCTGATACTTAACACCTGTGTGACCTTGGGCAGATCATTTTAACACTTGGGCTCAGTTTCTCCTCATCATTAAAGTGAAAGGAGATAGACTAGGTGACCAGTGAGTTCCCTTCCATCATTATGTCATGATCTCAGCTGTTAGAGGAAATTACCTTGTACTTTGTGTATACTTTGAGTCACTGTTGGTGTATGTAGTATTTCCATGCAGTAAAATATCATAACACTGGGTAGCATATATTTAGTAGTTAACATACCCTTGTTGAATTGTTGTGCCTATAATATGCAAGGCACTGTGTGAGATCTTGAGAATTACAGTAATAATAATGATGGAGAATTGATAGCAGACTATGAAACATGCAGAGATGGCATCTTCAATGCTATGAGATATGTAAGTAGGAAAGAGATAACTTATAGCTGGGCATTATTTAGAAGATTATGGATGAGGTGGCGCCTGACATGAGGATTTAATTTGGTGGGAGGTTAGATGGAAGAGTTGATTCGATGCATGGGTCATGGCAGGTAAAAGGGCAAAGAGAATGGAGGAATCATTGGAACTTAGCATGATATATTTGGAGCTAGAAATGACATTATAGATTATTAGTCAACTCCTTTTATAGATAAGGAAACTACATTCAACAAAAGTAACATGCCTTGCCCAGTGTCATATTGTTCATTTCAGCCCAGGCCTTCTTACTCTCAATACAGCTGTTTTTCAAAACCACGAGGGGATTGGACTGTGCCATAGATGCAGAGCTGGAAAGGGTCCCCAAAGGCCATTTAATCTGCCTGTTTTACAGTTGACGAAACTGAAGCTTAGGCAAAGTAAGTGACCTGCCCAAGATCATACAGGTGGCAGTGTCTGAAGCAAGATTTCACCCAGTTTTTCTGGCTCCATTGTCCTGGCTGCCTTTGGCTGCCTGGTAGTCTGCTAACTTAGGCTCATTGCATTGATGATGAAGATTGATGATGGAGATAACCGTGGTCGAGAACGGCTTCTCTGCCTGCGTCGTCTATGCTGGCGCACTAGCCGAAAGCCCGAGGGAAGGTCATTCCTGCACTCTCACAGGCTGGCTTTTGAGTCTAGACTTCCAGAAAACTTTGGCAATGGCTCCGATCTTAGTTCCCTGAGCCAGTTAAGTCATGTGCCAGGAGCACTGAGGGTGGCAAGTAAAAAAGCAAAACAAAACAAAAAGCGTGCCTTACTCTCAAGGAGCTTGTAATTTAATGGAGGATCCAACATGCATATCTGGAGGATGATTCCAGGCCTGGCCTCGGTGGCAGATATTGCTTGGTCTCCCGGATTGGGAGGCCAAGGTGTCCTCATCGTTTAAGCCACACCAGGTACCCTTTTGACGCTCAAGTGGGGCACGTTGAATGCCAACCATATTTCAGATAAGAAAAAAGTATCTGAGTTAAAACCATTCAGATTCTTTACTATTCTCTTGACAAAGATGATATGTACTTTTTTTTTTCTAATACGTGAAGTGAGCTCTCTCTTCTTAAATAGTCATTCCAGGTGACAGGACAGGTCTTCGGTGTGTTGAAAGATTCCAGTGCTTGTTAAGCCATTGAAAGGAAAGCATTCCAAGCAGTGTGTGCAGCTGCCCTGGCTGAAAGCTTGCGTTGGCCCTGAAAACCAGCCATTCTGTGTACCTCATCGCCCTGTGTCTGTCTTGGTCTTTCTCTTTATTTCTTCCAAAAGGACATGTGGCCTGTTTTCAAAAATCAGCTTAACTATGCCAAATGCCTCATGAAAACAAATGGAGAGGAGGCAGAGCTGTATTAATATTGGTGTATGAATCAACCCTCCTTTCAAGGCTGGGTTTCGTGGCTCTCTGTGCCAAAAAAGAGATAGGGTTTGTGAATCTTTTAAAGGCAGTGACTCACAGTGAGCTAACCAGCAGCCTGGATGTGCAGAGATGAAGGGGCTCCCATTTCTGTTTCCATCATCTGCATTGTCTCAGCCTTGGAGATTTGGTTGAAGAGATCCATCTGTCTGGAGATTTTTTCTCTAGCCCTTTTTTTGTTACTTAGAAAAGTTTGATTGATAATTCTGTGAATTCTGGGAACACCAGTCACCTACCAAGAAAAAAGCTAAAAGGAAAGAAGCAGGCCTGGGAGGTGGATTTTAATCTTCAGTGACTTATTCAGCAGATCCTAAATCTAGAGCTGGAAAGGACCAATTCACAGGTAGATCTTCACTTTTACAGATGTGGAAACTGAGACCCAAGGAGATTAAGTCAGACAACATGGGAAGTGTAAGTGCTTCATCCACTTTGAATCCAGGGCCTCTAATTCCAGAGACTCTTTCCCACTGGGAAGCCCCATTTGTGGCAGGGCCTGGTGTGAGTCTTTTGTCCTACACTGATCTCCAATGGCTGACTCAAGGAGTCTATTCTTCTCTAAACTAAGCAGCTGCAATTCCTTCAGTGAGTCATCACATAGCAAGACCTCAAGGCCTTTTATCATCTTCGCCGTACCTCTTGTCTTTTACCAATGTATTTTTGTGTGACACCATGATGGAAGATGCCTCATAGGTCATTCAGTCTAGCCATCTTAACTTACGTGGGTGCTTTTGTTAAGGAAGAAGTCTCCAAGGCTACACAGCTGTTGAGTGGCAAAGCCAGTATTCTGTTCTAATAGCCTGGCCAGAGCTCTCTTCAACCAACCAACCAATTAATCAACACGCACTTCTTGAGTCCTTATTATGTGCCAGGCATTGTACTAAGGACTGGGGATAAAAACCTCAAAACTATTCCTGTCCTCAAGGAAATCACATCCTTTTCATTACACCTTATTTCCTGCTCCCTAGTCAGCTCCAGAGACTTGTTGTTTGTCCTTAGTTCTCAAAGAGAACCATAACATCAGAGAGGTGATGCCATGACATGCAAGTGAATTGGATTTAAGTGAGGCAGGGCTGTGTAGTCACCAGCTTCACTTTCTCCTCTGGAACCATCTGGACCACCACCAATGGCCAGATATAGATTAGGACAACTGAAGATGGCCCAGGATGCAATGGGAGACATTGGCCTTTTGAAGCAAAGGTCTTCAACAGGTCTGAGGCAATGCCCGTTCAGTGATTGAGGCTAGGTAAGAAAATAAATAGGCCAAAGGAAACCTTAAGAGTTCTCTCTAAAACACAACATTCCATTGCCTTGAGCCATCTAATGTAGCTATGCTGCTGTGAGTATAGATCGTCTTTTTTCCATCTATATAGCTTAGTAGGTGAGCCTTCCTTGTAGAATGCCCATGAGGCCCAGGATTTTCACTTGTCCCCATCAGCCCTGAAGCCCGGTGGGTTGAGAATGAAGTAATGATAAGCTTAGTTTGCAAGTTTATTGGGAGAAGACAAGTTACTCAATCTTGAAGAAGAAGAAGGTTCATAAGTGGGTGTTTTGTGTTTAGTAAAATGAACTAAACCTTTGGTCCAGAGCGAAAGTCTTTCAACTAGAGTTAAATAAAGATTTTAATTGATAAGAATGTATTCTTTGTCTACCTTCAATATGTTCCCAATAACCAAGTGCTATTGGGAATTCCAAAAGAAATATCAGACTTGGACTCTGTCACTGCTTACTGAGTGATCTGGGAGGAATCCGTGAACAAGCATAATAAGTGACTGATACGTGTCACAAAGAGAAACCTCAAGGTGCTCACGTTCGATCAGACTACCTTCTTTTCTCTAGGCACCGATTTGTCTGTGAAGCGAGTGGGTCCCTGTAAGTGTCCTTCATGTGTACCATTGAGTTAAAGAATTAGAGTCAGGAATGACCTCAGAGGTCACCAAGTCCCACTGTCTGATTTCGTAGGTGAGCCGTTGGAGCCCCTGAGAGGCCGAGGGCGGGTTGTAGAACTAGTAAATGGCAGAGCCAGGATTCACAACCAGGTCCTTGGGGCAGTATCTAGAGCTCTGGGCCTGGAGCCAGGAAGACCCAAGTTCAGAGCCAACCTCAGACACTTGGCAAATGAAGTTATTTAATCTCTGTTTCCTCATCTATAAAATGGGGACAATAACATCTACATCTTGGGGTTGCGAAGATCAAATGAGATAATATTTGGGAAGTTTTTAGCACAGTGACTGGCACATAGTAGGGGCTGTATAAATGCTTATGCCCTTCCCCCATCTCTTCCCCCTTCCCAAGTCTGGCACACTTTCTATGTGTCACGCTGTTCTCTGTCTGCAAAGAGCATAATGAGCTGGTTGGGAGATGACTTAGCTATGTGAATTAATCCAAGAACTCGTCCCTTATGTATAATAAATGCTAAATGTGCATCATTTATAGGGTAGCTTGCGCAGTGAATTTTAGGATTGTGAGCTTCTTGAGAGCAGGGGCTGTTTTTTTGCCTTTGTATCCCTAGTGCCTGGCACATAGTAGGTGCTTAATGACTAACAGTAGGCGCGTAGCAGCATGCTTGGTGACTTAATTTATATAAAGCCTATATACAGTGAAGGGTGTGGGTATGTATATATACACATATCTACATATATAGATATTTATATAGCTATATAGGCATATCTATATATATATACACATAGTAGGTATGTGTATATACATGTATACACATATATATATACACTGTATATACAATATATAGATACACACACATATACACATAAACACACACACACACACACACACACCCTCATTTTAAAAAGTTTGAACCTTTGATTTCCTTGGTGTGGTGAATTCCCACCTGGACACTCCATTCACCCATGCAGATCAGCAACTTGTCTATAAATTGCGGTCTTAGAGCTTGGCTTCTGACCCTGATAAAGTTCAGTGACTTGTCTATGGTCACTCAGCTGGTATGTGTTAGACACATGGCTTGAGCCCAGGTCTTCTCTCCAAGGCTGGCCCTCTATTCACTACACCATGCTGCTTTTAGTATATGTAATAAAGTCTATAGCTGGCTTTTTTTTTAATGTGTGGTGCGTAGAAACCCATGTATAGATATTTTCCAGGGGCCCTTGGATCTGTAATTTCCTTGTGTAGACAAGGGAGTTCCCTGTTGAGAAGATTATCCCTCTGGGCCAATGCAAATGAAAAAATGCTAGGAGCCTTTTTGCCTTTAGAGAATTGCTTGGAAGCCTATAGGAAGCAGTATACAGTATGTATACTAAAGTGCTGCGTGAATGTATGCATGAATGTGTGTGCTTGTGTGTGTATGTAAGATCTATGCATAGTAAATACTGAATCTAGACCGGAGATTGGGACTAGATCTGTGATTTTGTGTCAATTACTTTCAGAGGAGGAAGCTCCACTCCCAATTCAGGTCTGAACCATTACTGCCATTTAAAGGAGCTGCCTAGAGCCCTGGTGGGTTGTCCTGGTTCTCACTGTCGTGTCAGTATGTCAGAGACACGACTTCAAGCCATGTCCTGGCTTCGAGGCCAGCTTTTTACCCACTAGAACATGTTGTCTCCTATTTTCTCTGTCTGTGCAGCCCTTAGTAAATATAGTGGGTATAGTCAATGCTAAATATACAAGGTATCTCAAAGGGAAGTTGTAAGCTTATTAAAGTATTTGTAATTTGTGTATCTTATGTGTATAAATACATAGCAAAAGCTAAATTATATGATGAGGATAAAAATCATAAAATAACAAATCAACTGTGCCTAAGCCTTGCTCAGAAGGTAATGGGGGGAGGGGTTGTTATTGACCTTCCAGATGATGCTTTTGGTATCTGAGTTGTCCAGCTGACTCTGGAATTTAAAGATAAGGGTCAGAACAGTGACTTGGATTTGGAATTGAGCCCATGTGGTATCAGGGGACTTGGTCTCTGGCATGCTTTGCCACCTCTTCTGGAGGGGTCATTAAGTATTCCAGGGGGCTCTCGGGAGCTATTAAGAGTTGTGCTCCAGTTTTGCTTGCTTGTGTCAGCAAGTGCCAGGGACTGTCATTTCTGAGCATTTGTTGAAAGTCAACATTTTGGTCCTTTCAGAAGCAGGCATTCATTTGATAAAGTAAAGATTGTTTTGTTTTTTAATCTCTTTGGTAAAGCGAGGTGAATTCAGAAATTATTTGTGTGCGATCTGCTAATGATTGCTATCTCTCCCCCCCCCCCCCTCTCTCTCTCTCCAGTTTGACAAACTGTGTCAGTGTTTCCAGGAGAGTGATCAAGTGAGCTTGAGAAAAATTAATTTGTCCAGGGGTTTGGCCTGGCCTCGCTCAGGAGCTGAACAAAAAAGATTGGAAATAAGGAGTTTTACAACTTCTCCCTAGTTTAGAAGACCAGGGAATGTTTGGTAAAATTGATTTATGTGCTGAAACCTTTCAGAGGAGAATTTACTGTGGGCAGATCAGTAAAGAGGAGTTATAGTCTAAGCAAATTCTCTTCCAGAAATAACCCAGAAAAAAGGAAATGTATGCAGAGGAGAGAGTGACTCGGTAATTTGAATGCTTTGAACCTGATGCATATTTGGTCATAAAGCATGCGAGTCAGTATCATTGCCTCCATCATCATCATTATTGTGAGTGCATGTGAACACTTGACCAGTACTTCTTTCTTTAGTAATGCCTTTCGTGCGCTAAGATTTTTTGGCATTCCTAGCGATGGGGACGTGCTCTGGACTCGTTCTAAGTTTTCCAGATTTGAGAACTTCTTTACTTTGACCGTCATTCCTCTTACCAGCTCCTGAGGGGTTGACTTGCAGAAATAACTTAGGATAATCATTCTATAAGTTGGAGAGGCAGCTTAGTATAGCAGATAGCAAGTTGGCCTCAAAGCCAGGAAGATGTGGGTTCAACTGCTGCCCCTGAAACATATTGACTTTGTCAGTGGGTGAATGGCTGAGTGAGCCATTCCAGCCTTCCGGGAGACTCTCTAAGGCTCTAAATTGTAGAGAAGGTGCCAAACTCTAATGATAATGGGGGTTTCCTCCTCTGAGATTTCTTGACACCTTTATGAAATCACAGACTCACCTTCTATCCTCAAATTGCATAAATGAGAAGAAACATGATATAGTGAAGAGAGCCTGTCTTCCAAGCCCATATGGGAGAGGGCTGGGAATGCACCCATGCATGTGCACGGATATCCAGTCCCCTGATATAGACATACACAGATACATATGCGTATGTGTATACATGTGTGCGTATATACATATATATATATATATCACATATATGCTATGTATGCCCCACACCCACATATACACCCATATGCCCCTTACCTACCATCCCACTGGAGCTTCATAACAATAGCATTCAAATAGGAATGCTAGCATCTTGTTTCCTATCCCATGGCCCAAAGTTTCTCTGTCTGGAGCTGGAAAGGACCTCAGGTATCCACCTGGTCCAACACTTTCATTCTGCAGATAACAAAACTGAGTCCTGAAGACAGGAAGTATCTTGACCAAGGTCACAAGCAACAGAGATGAAATTTGACCCTGAGTCCTCTGACTTCACATCTTTTTTTTTTTTTTAAGGTTACCATTAACTTTAATGTAAGTTTTAAAAAAATAGGTTATTTTATTCCCAATTACATGTGAAGACAATTTTTAACATTCATTTAAAAAAAAAATTGAGTTCCAAATTTTCTTTCTCTCTTTCTTCCCTAGGACAGTAAGCAATTTGATATAGGTTATGGATGTGCAATCATGTAAAATCTATTTCCATATTAGTCATGTTGTGAAAGAAGAAGCAGACCAAAAGGAAAAAAAAAACATTAGAAATAAAGAAAGTGAAAAGTAGTCTTCTTCCATCTGCGTTCAGACTCTATTGGTTCTTTCTCCGGACGTAGACAGCATTTTCCATCACGAGTCCTTTGAAATTGTCTTGGATCATTGTATTGCTGAGAACAGCTATGACTTCATATCTGGTACTTTTTCCACTCTGCTGGGCTGCCCTTGACTACCTTCTAGCCTGTTAACCTGTGCTTGTGCCTCAGTTCGTTATCTGCAAAATAAGAGAATTCGACTCAATGCCTTCTAAGGTCCTTTCCATCGCTATGAATCAGGATGTCCTGATCCTTCCAGTGGTCATTAGATTGAGGGACCCAGGCTTTATTCCTGCCCCTGGCAACTGACTTAAACCCCTATTAATCTCAGTTTCCTCATCTGTGAAATGGAGACAATAAATGCCTCTACTTCCCAAGGCCACCATGAGGATCAATTGGGATAATGTGTACAAAATGCTATAGACGTGTGGATCGTTGTCCTCCCCTTTCTCCTGCTTTTCCTCTTTCTCCCCGGTTATCTCTTAGCCTCTGAAGAGGCTCACATGATCCCAATGTTTCTGCCAACCCCAACTACCTCCGAAATTTGAACTTCCCTCTCCAAGTATACAAACTCATTTGTTTTCTGAATCCCTCACCAGCATTTTAAAAGTCCTTGGGAATTATTCTACATGAGATATAGTCATTGAGAGAATTACAAAAGTGCCCAAGAACCATGGTGCATTTATTGAGATTGCCTTTTTAGCTCCTATAAATTATTTGCTATAATAAACCCCAGGTGCTAGAAATTTGAATTTCATAATCATACATATTGCCTCTATGAGGGTCAGGTCCAAAGACCAGCCAAAGAGACACAGATGACTTTTCCTTGATTGCCAGAGATGTCAGGAACTCTAAGGGGCATGACTAATACCTATATTTATCAATACTCCCATCCGAGTAGCTCTGAACACCTCATTCCTAAGGGAGCACCCCTGTTGCTGATATTGATTTTTTCTTGAACTGCTGGTTCTCTTGGTATATCTATCTTTAATTAGAATTTCAGTAAAGACCAAATGTACCTATTATCTTCTCTTTATAGACTGCAGAATTGGAACAGTTCTAGGAGTTTTCATGAGACAGACCAAGAACATTCAGCTAAAACAAGGCCATCTTAAAGTGTATTCTTTAATTACTTAAAATGACATTTCAGCAAAGGTTGGAAATAGTTTCTCCATTCCAAATAGAATTTGAGAAGAACACAAGCCAATAGAATGCCATAAAAATGCAAAGTCCGTTGTATTTGAGAGCCATAGTGCGCAAGAAGTCTCTCTCACATTGGAAAAGTGCATTGGCCCAGTCTCTGGGTGAAAGTAACATGAGATATGGCAAGACTGATCCTTCCTCTCCACCTTCACCAAAGTCTTCCAATTTGTGGCCAAACAGAGGCAGTTTTAATTGACTGGGGATTTGGGAATGTTGCAGCTTAGTCTGGGCAGCAGTGAATATTTGGAGTCCAGAAGGAAGGAAAGAATTTTTTTGGATAGGTGAATATGAAAGCATGTCTCTTGCAAGATGGAAGGTGATTGATTGGAAACTAGAGGGAGCCTAGATCCCTGAATGACAGTGAAGCTCTCTCTTCTGTACAAGTGGAATGTCTTTGTACTTTCAGTAAGTTTTATTGTTTTCATGTTCTATCATGGTCATCACTGGAAATATCCTTCATTGTAATGAAGAAAACCAGATAAGCAAAACCACCTGGTAGAGTGAATGTGTAGATTGTGATCTGGGCTTTCTGCTGGAGGGAGACAAGTGGGTTTCCACATTGGTTATCTAGCACCATCACTGGTTTTTCAAATGCTCATTTTGGTTTCCTCTGAAGCGGTCTTTGGCTACGTTGGTGTAGTTGTTTTGTGAGAGGCAGGCCAAAGTCAGAAGGCTCTGAGTTTCCAGTCTTGCTTTTGATATATCTGATTCAGTGTGCCTGGGCCAGTGCCTTTACCTCTCATAGTCTGCGTCCTTATCTGTAGTCATTGTATGTTTTGTGCTTGAGATTTATCTTAACTAGAATAGGAGAAGGGCCCTCAGAGGCCATCTCATCCTATCCACTTCCTTTAATGAAGAGGAAACTGAAAATTGAGACCTAGACAATTTAAGTGATTTGCCCAGAATCACATAGGTAGTCGAGAAGGAATGGGATTCGAATCCAGATCTTTTCACTGTGGGACTAGGACCCTTTCTACTGCACTACTGCCCCTTCTCTATCAGTGCATGGTAGGTGCTAAATAAATACTCATTGATCGATTTCGCCTGAAAGCAGGCAGCTACATGGCTCAGTGGATAGAGCGCTGGGCTTGGAGTCAGGAAGACCTGGGTTCGAATTTGGCCTCAGACACTTAATAATTGTGTGACCCTGGGCAAAATGACTTAACTTCTGTTTGCCTTAATCCACTGGAGAAGGAAATAGCAAGCCACTCCAGTGTCTTTGCCAAGAAGACCCCATGGACAGCATTGGCGTCGGGTCACAGAGAGTTAGACATAGCTGACCAACAGCAATGGATTTCTGCAGAGCTTCCCACATTTCTCAGAATCCCTTATCTTTCCTATTTCCTACTGCCCAATAATGACAATTCCATCCCATTTCTTTGCCACAGATTATTCAGCTATTCCCCAATCTGGGGATACTCACTGTTTTTCAGTTTTTTTGATACCACAAAATGAACTGCTATAAAATCTTTGTTATGTATTGGATCTTTTTTTTTGGAGGTTGGTGGGGGGCAGAGTGGTGGGGAGGAGATAGGCACAGTCACCATCCTTTTCTGAAAAACAAACAAAAATGGGCATGCATGCGCAGAGACAGCCTGGCAACCGATTGAAATGACTATATTGAAGAGAATATTGGAGTGACCTATAAATAGCACTCCCAAATTAAAAACCATATAAGCTCTATTGATTTCTTCATCAGATGTGTGAGCTCTTGTTGCAAAGTTAGATGAAAACATACTGTGGTTCATAGTAATGTGCCTGGGCAGAACTTCTTAGAAACATGGAAAATCAGAGCAGAGGATCGGGAGAGTGATAAGAGACTTAAGGTCCTAAGAGGCTTTTAGAGTGGAAGGAGGGAGGAAGAAGAATGGAAGGATGGGAGGGAGGGAGAGAGAAAGGAGGGAAGGAAAGAGGGAAAGTAGGAAGAAGGGAAGAAAGAAGAGAGAAAGGAAGGAAAGAAAGTAAAGAGGAAGGGAGGGAGAAAGGAAGGAGGGAAAGAAGGAAGGAAGAGGGGAAAGACAGAAGGGAGAAAGCAGGGAGAGAAGGAAGGGAAAAGGAATGAAGGGAAAAAAAGAGGGAAGGTAGGAAAGAAGGAAGGGAGAAAGGAAGGAAAGAGAAAGTGGGGAGGAAGGAAAGAAGAGAAAGAGAAAGGAAGGAATGAAGAAAGGAAAGAGGGAAAGTAGGAAGGAAGGAAAGAAGGGAGTCACAAAGGAAGGAAAGGGAAAGTAGGAAGGAAAGGAGGAAGAAAAGAAGGGATCAACTGATTTTGACTCTACCCAGGGAAAGAAGAGGTGGGAACCTCTCTCTGTGAAAGTCAGCTGTGGATTTGTTGGAGACGTTGCTGTCATTTTGACACCAATGCTGTGCACTAAAGCTAGAAAGACTTGTAGTTTCTAAATGAACCCCAAGGGTGTTGACTACAAGGGTCATTTTAATTTTGCTAAAATTTAAAAGTTGTTTGACAAGACAGGTAAATACTTTCTGTTGTATGTCCCTAGTGCCTAATACTACCCCACACATAACCCTTACTTTATTAATGCTTGTCAGAGGGCAGTTAGGTGGTGCACTGGATACAGCATTGGTCCTGGAGTCAGGAAGGCCTGAGTTCAAATCCAGCCATAGGCACTTACTAGCTGTGTGACTCTAGGCAAGTCATTTAACCTGACTTACCTCAGAAAACAAAAACAAAACAAATAATGCTTATCAGAAAGGGAGTGGACAATAGGTACAGAAGGAGACCCAGTCAATATGTACGTTTGTTTTCCTTGACAATACTATACTTATTTATTACTAAAGAGAGCTTTTATTGTTTATCTTGGGAGAACTGTGAGTGTGGAATGATAGTGATTTTAAAAAAAGGGGAAAAAAGCATCAATTAAACATTTTAAGGATAAAGAGAGCAAAAGGAAGTTGAGAAGTAGATACGGACAAATAGGGGAAGTGTTGCTGCTAACATTAAATTTGGTCTATGCTAAAAAAAAATCCCTACTTAATACAAATTCGTAGTTGCAGTAAATTCAGTTCAACAAGTGGGGCAGAAGAAGGACTGGATTTGGTATAAGAGGATCTGTGTTCAAATGTGGCCCTACTATTACCTGTATGACCTTGGGTGGGTCACCTAGTCTACTCCATGGGTCTCAGTTTCCTCATCTGTAAAATGAAAAGTTTCTACTAAATTACCTCTGAGGCCCCTTTCAGATCTAAATCTTTTATCCTATTAAGTGCCTTTTGTGTGAAAAGGAAAAAAAAAAGTTTAAGAAAAAAAACCGATCAAACCTGAATTTCTACTGTTTGCAGTCTAGATTAAGACTGGTTTTTATTGTCATGCATGATTCCACAACTTCTAATCTTTTTCTAGAATTCTCCTGCTGCCCAGGCCCCCCTTAATCCACATCCCTTGCTTAGAGCCTGTAGTACTTTTAAAGTCTGCTAGGCAGATCATCATTTGCTGTACAGTCTAGTTAGCAGCAACGTTATGGGGTAGAATATTTGGGGCAGATGCTGGGATGTGAATTTGGCCTCTGAATCACTAACTTGAGTAGTTCACCATTCGCGCCTCCCAGAATAACCCTCTTTCGTTTCTACCCTAGTCCAGTTTCAAAGGCTGACCCTGTTTGTTTGTATAAGTCACCACCGGGCCCTTGGGAAGTTCCATCTCTTTGCAAATCCCCTGGCCAGTATTTGTACAGTAAACATGGAGGCTATGACTGGAGGCCAAATAGCTCTTACAAGAATCTAAGAGAAACATGTGCTTCACTTTATAAAAACCAAATAAGCAAATACTGAACTGCATCAGCCACACAGTTTCTGACCTTCCAAGTCAACCCAAGTCTCTTAGAGCCAATCCCTTCAAGGCTCACATGAAGCTGGATTATGCTGTTTGAAGCCCTAATGATGTCATCCTCAGCAGGGCTGGATCTAAGGCACAGCGCTTAAACCAATATTTTCCCATCCTCACTCCCTTCTTCGAGTCTCATTTTCTTAATTCTCTTGGCCGGGTCTAGTGGGATTCAGAGCTTCCCATCGCCTTTGTCCCGTGGTCTACACGCTCATTTACAAAGTGATGTGTTAGGCGGTCCTGTAATGGAATGCATTAGTTCCTGTGAAATTGTAACTGACTAATTACACTGCTGTGCGCAGGAGGTGATCTGGGGTCTGTCCATGATGATGTTGTTTCAGAGGCACAGGATTCATCTGCAGTAATCCTTCCTGGCCTAATTAATAGGAGAAATAAAGAAAAATAATCTGGAGTTATTTCCCTATAACTTCTTTGTCCTATAGAATCAGTCCTCTCTTCGTCAGTTAGTAAGCGTTTATTAAGTACCTACTACATGCAAGGCACTGTGCAAAGCCCTGGAGATACAAATAAAGGTAAGACCTCAAGGAGGTTGTAGTCTAATAAGGGAGACAAAATGCAAATAACTTCATGACTCCATTTGGGATTTTCTTGCCAATGATACTGGAGTGGTAAGCTATTTCCTTCTCCAGTTCATTTTACTGATGAGGAAAGTGAGGCAAACAGGGTTAAGTGACTTGTACAGGGTCATATTGTTAGTAAGTTTTCTGAGATCTGATCTGAACCCAGGAAGATGAATCTTCCTGACTCCAGGCCTGGCACAATATCCACTGTGCCACCTAGCTGCACACAAACAACATACAGGATAAATCAAAAATAATCCACCAATTAACAGCTAAGCAAAACCAGTAGACACAGCAACCATAACTAACATGGCATGTAACATTCAGCCTCCATAGCCCCTCACCTTTGTACCTTGTATTTTGTCATTGGCACTCTGGGTCAGAAATTAGTCATTTCACCTGAATTCCAGTGTCTTTTACCACTGTTTTAATTAATGTTATTGTGATCATTGTCATATTGCGTACTAATGTTCCAAGGGGTGGGTGCTCCACATTTTCTGGTTGGTTATTTTAGCTATAAACTGGAGCAGCATACATGTAGTAAGCACCAGCTGTCTGCATTGTAATGCATGAGATGCCAGGGATACAACAAAACAAAGAACAGCCCAAGCTCTTAAGGAGTTTACCTCATGCATTCCACTAAGTTGGCATGTTTTTGTTTATTTTGGGGATTTAAACGTATTAATTAAGTGAAAATATTATAAGAGACCAGTGGGCTCAATTGTAAACATATGTAGCTAACACAAATCTGAAAACATCCCTCCCATATCATTTCCACAGCTGTCACCAGGCTCCGAGGCTCTATCTCAGTTGTTTTCACCGGGATTTTCCCAAGGGTCCCACCCTTATGTATGAACTAGGTGGTCCAAGAGTGTTTTCATAGCTGCCTTGCATGAAATTTACATATGATTTGCATGCAGCTTGATTTGCATGTTTCCTCTCAGGAAATGTTTGGATTAGAATATTACCTTTGCTTCCATTTCGATTCTATTGTCTCTTCTAGTCTTTTGCTCCCATTCTGAGACCTATACGTCCTCATGTTAGAAATGTCTAACAACATCAGGGAGCCTTAGCATTGGTGGTAAGGTAGAGGCTAGTGAAATGCAACACCACCCTTCCCCTCTCCCCCGCCCCCCACACATACCCAGAAGTCTATAGGCACAGTGTGGAGGGCATGATCTCCATTCAAGAGGTGAAAGGCAAATTTGGCTCCTTCTGAAGGAAGTTGGATTTTGGTCCTTTATCTCAGTGGTTCAGGCACTCAAGGTTCTCATAAGGGAAGCCATGTTTTAATTTCCACTTTTTGTCAAGGTCCTATCTTAAGAGGTGATGAGGACAGGAGGGTTACATAGGGAACCAGTCGAGAACTATTGATGTGTTCCTGAGCTCTCCTAACTTATCCCAGAGGTCTCAAAGCAGGACTGGCTTTGAACACAGTTGGAAAGGAAATGAAACTGTTCTATAGCATCCTGCTATCTTTCTTCCCAACTTCAGGTGCCTCTTGCCCTTTTTTTTTTTTTTTAAAAATCAGTTTTACTGAATTTTTTTAATACTTCTATTTTAACAAAGTAAAATAATTTGGTATAAAGCAGGGTAATGCAGGGACCTCATCTCAAAGTGCATGGGTCAGGTCTTATCTGTAGACCCTCTCATTTCTTTATTAAAAAAATCAACAGAATTCTATTTTCCTTCATTCCCCCACCCCTCCTTGTTGGGAAGGAAAAGAAAAGCTCATCTCCTTTTCCATGGCTCTAGGATGCCATGGCAAAGAAGGCAAGTTTCTTATAACAAATAAAGGCAGGCTTCAGTAAGAATAATTAATAGTAATAATAATCTTATCCTTAACATAGGCCTTTAAAGTTTGCACACTATACTATCTCCTTTGATCCTCATGACTCTGTGATGTAAGTGCTTCTAGAATTCCCATTTTTCTAATGAGGAAACTGAGGTTCAGAGAGCTTAATGTGATTTGCCCAGCATTACACAGCTAGTGAATGATTGAGGCACGTCTTCCTGCCTCCAGTTCCAAGGCTCTATGTCCACCATTACCACCTAACTGCTATGTTTTTGGTATAGGACCTCTTTGGCAGTCCATTGCCTATGGACCTTCAATGAATAATGTTTTTAAGCATATAAAATAAGATACAAAAGACAAATCTTGTAACTCATACCTCTAGATCTTGCTCCTGGGAAGGTGAAGTTGAGAGATCACTTCAGCTAAAGAGTTCTAAGCTGCGGTAAGATTAAAGCCACTTGAGTGTCTACACTGTCTGGCTCCAATAGACGCCGTCTGGCTCCAAGATGGGAGAAGGAGAGGGTCATTAGATTGACATAGGAAGAGTAAACCTTCTCTAGTCGTAAGCAGAGCAGATTAAAGCTTCCTGCCTTTCTGCAGTGTGGTTAGGCCTGTGATTGGCCACTGCACTTCCAGCCTGGTCAAAATAGGGAAATCAAGTCAATAATACTAACAATAATAAAAATCACAAAGGAAAACACTTAAGTCGAAATACAGTTATCTCTCAATCTACCCATCTTTCAAAGTGAATGGGCTGCAGGTTAAAAATCTCTATGAACTATATGAATATGGGTACCACTTGTTCATCTGCCCTACTCACATTCTTCAATTCCCACCCCCTCTTTTCCCACATCGAACCTCACCCGTCCTGTATCCCCACTCTGTGAGAGTCATGTTGTCTGCTCAACGATAGTTAATTGGTAAATGTAATTTATATTTATGAAGCATGTTGTCCTCAGGCTTTTAAATCAGGATCTTCGGGAACTTTGGTCTTCACTCAGAGGAATGACTTTTATGGAGGCAACATTGAAAGAGCTGACAGTTATGAATGATGAATGGCTGTGAGTGATCTTTGTAAGATTTTGGAGAGGAAGGGAAGGACCAGCATATCATGGGCGAAGGGCAGATTTTATTTCGTGGTACAATTCTATTAAAGACTGTTAAAATGATGCTTGCTGAACATCTGGAAAAGGATATAGTGACTGTTGGTATCCTTTATCTAGATTTTAATAGTGTAGTTGACTATCTCTTGTACTGTTTTTATGGGAAAGATGAAAGATATGAACTAGATCATGGCATCATAGACCTAGAAAGGGATGTCAAGAGGCCATGTAGTCCAACCTCCTCATTTTACGGATGAAGAAAACGAGATCCAAGAAAGTCTGTGACTTTCCCATTATCTCCCAGGTAGGATTTGAACCCAGATCCTCTGGAAAAATTCCTCATAAAACCCCAGTATTTCTTCCTCTGTGGTAAAAATAGAGGATTCTTCAAAAGGCTGGACCCAGTGAGTTTGATGTCAGCTTGGAAGCAGTTCCCTGGTAGGTATCTGTGCCTAGACTTGCGCTATTAAACATTTTTTCTCAAAGGATAGAGAACATGCTTGTCCAGTTTGAAGATTTCACAAAGATGAAATGGATAGAGAATATGCGAGATTATATCCAGATATCAGAAAGATCTCGGCAGGCTAAAACTTTGGGCTACATCTAAAACAATGAAATATAGTAGGAGTAAATGTGATTCTTCCATTTGGATTAAAAAAAAAGTTAACTTGATAAGTGAATTTTCATCTGATGTAGGCTCCCTCCTATCAGGTGAGTGAGCCAGTGTGGTGCAATTGATCTGGAACCAACTTTGGAGCCCAGAAGATGCGCGTTCCAGTCCCACGTTTGACTCATCCTGGCTCTATGAGCCTGGGCAAGTCTCTTAAGGTCTAGGGCTCAAGGCAATTTTCTAAGACTCTTATTTTTAGTGAAGATGCCAACCTGCATCTGTCTCATGCATCTTCCATCTCCTACTCTCCATGGACACCTTTCCATCTGCCTGCAGACGTTCTCAGGTCTCCCTGATCCTAAAAAAAGCCTTTCCTTGACACATCTGTCTCATCAGCTACTTTCCATCTGTCTCTTCTCCTTTAGTACGAGACTTTTGTAAAAAGTTATTTTCAACAAATTCCTCTACTTTCTTCTTACCTCTTCTTTCTTTAACCTCTTATTAGCTGGTCTCTGTTGCTACCATGCTATTGAACCTGCTGTCTCAGGGTTTGCCAACGACCTCCTAATGAAAATATCCAATGATCTTTGTCTAGTTCTCGTCGTCCTTGACCTTTGTAGTGTCATTGTCTACGTTGCTAGAATCAACTTGGAGTGTAGGTTGGACTGGGTGGCCCTTATGGTGCCTTCCATCTTTCTCACTCTGCGATTATGTGATTTGGAATTAGTGCTTAGCAGACTATCCTGCATACAGTAAGCACTTAGTGACTGTTCTGGATTGACTCTTACTTTGTGAGGGGACAGAGAGTAGACCAAAGTATAGGCAGGGAAGAAGGTGGGAAAAAAGGTTTATCTCTTCTTATCTCTTTATTTCTTTTGGCATATCAATCAATAAGCATTTATTAAGGGCTTACTTTGTGCCTAGCACCATGTTAAGGTCAAGGATGCAAAGACAAAAAATGAAAGTGCCCCTGCCTTCAAGGTGATTGCACTGTACTGGGGAAGACGAGATATGCGTATACAGACAAGTTATATACAACATAAATGCAAGATGGTGGTTTTTGTTTTGTGTGGGGATGGGGGAAGACATGTGTTTCTTTAGTTTGTCTCCCCAACTTAGAAACTCCTCAGTGACTTGTACTCCTTGCTCCACATGTATACCTAAAGCTTGAGCGAGTGCCTTGGGGACATATTCTTGAGAAGTTTCCAGTCTTTATAGAGTCTATAGCAATTTGATTGATTACTTGAAGGAGTGGAGCTGTAGATAGGAGGTAGTTGTTTTTACTCATATTATTCAATTAACACGTATTAACTTCATTAGAAGCTATTAAAAATACCTTCAGGTAAAGGCAATTTGTGAATTTTTTTGTCTTAATGTCTACTGGCCATTTACACTTTTTTTCCGTCTGTGGAGTATTTACTATATAATGCTTTAGTCATTAAAAAAACGTTGATTCCTGCTAATTATCAGAGCTGATACTCAAAAGAAGCACAACATTAGGCTGAAATTATATGTGGTAGGATAGCTTAATTTATTAGCAGATAGAGTACAGCCTGAGAATACTAAGCTTAATGTATTAAAAAAAAGTCATCGAGATACATTTGTAAATACTTCCTAAGACATCCTCTCCATGGCGATGGTAATGGAGAAGTTCATGGTTAATATTAAAAACGTTATCTCTTGATGGGGTATGATTATACAGGTAGATAGTACTGGGAAGATTTGAGTCCAGTTTATCAGCTGTGTGGTTTTTGAAAGTCTGATTCCCAGGCAGCTCCATCAAACTAATCTTGTGGGTCATGGACGAGCATCTGCCCCTAAAACCCAACTAACATTTTGGATCGATTGGCTACAAGAGCAGAATCTGTTCCATTTAAATATTTTGCTCAGTTCTCCATGGGGCCATTGGGAAATAGACCAAATTGGTCAAATGAGCTTTCCCCTTCTCTCTTTATGGAACTGTGTGCCCTGGATATAGCCATTGTTGCATGATAATTGGAGCTTTTTGTTGTAAATTCAAATACTGTTTCTCTGCAGTTCTTAGCCTATGTGAGGATTATTCCATGATAACCTGCCAAGACTAGCAATTTCTTCAATTGCAGGAAATGGCATTTAGAGTGTCCAAGTTTAGAGGTCTTCATGGGTGAGAAAGCTACTCTTTGGGTCTGAATGGGGCCAATTCTTTTTTAGGCATCTGGTATAAATGTTATTATACCATTTTGACAGCCCAAATTGGCACTGTTCGTGTTCTTTTAAATGAACTCACACCTGTTCCTCTAGATTCAAGTAAACTATTTCATTGGTCTCATCTAAGCCAATGATAAAACCCTCCCTCTTGCACTTCTATGTAGCATACTACTTCTTTATCTAATTCAGTAAGCATTTGTAAAGTCTAGTCAACAAGTGTTTTCAAATCCCTGTGACTGGAATGGACTCCCCCTTTACCTCTGCATCATAGAATCTTAGTATGTTTCACAACTCGGCTCTAATCCCAGAAGGCACTAGCATTAAGAGGGATCAGGAAAGACATCTTGCAGAAGGCAAACTTTTAGCTAAGTCTTTATGGAAGCAAGGTAAGGTGCAAGGCAGAGGTGAGGAGAGGGAGAATTCCAGACATGGGGCACAGTGAAAGCGTAGGCAGTCAAGAGATGATTGTCTTGTTGGAAGGCACGTAACTGTGTAAAGGATAGATTAGATACGTGGAGAGAATGGGAACTGAGAAACCAGTAATGAGGCTATTGTCTTAGTCTAGGTGAGAGGTGATGAGGTTCTAAAATATAGTAATGGCTGAGTGAATGGAAAAAAGGGGCCAATGGAATAATTTTGTGGAAGTTTGACCATATTTGATGACTAATTAGGTACGAGTGGTAAAGAAGAAGGTACAGTTGAGGATAACTTAGATTTCAATGCTTCTTCCTCAAACGTAGCATTTAAAGCTGAGAAAAGAACCTTAGCAATTATCTAATCCAACCTTTCATTTTTCAGATGTGGAAATATTGACTCATAAAAGTCCAGTGACTTATCCAAGGTTATATGCCTAGTTAGTTGAAGAGCTGGAATTTGAATATCAATCCTCTATGTTCTTTACTCCAAAATACATATTCTTTGCACCACATCATGAGGTCTCTAATCGTCCTCTTTCTCCTTCTCTCTTCCCTTCCCTCCTCTACCTCACTCACCTGTCCCTTCTTTTCCTTTCTTTCCAGACTTCCTGTTGTTCAGTTAGAGCTCTCTCCATGTCCAGTCACGTCTGATTCTTTGTGAACCCTGTGGTTCATAGCACACCAATATTGTCTGTGGGGTTTTCTTGGCAAAAATACTAGAGTGATTTGCTATTTCCTTTTCTAGTGGATTAAGGAAATCAGAGGTTAAGTGACTTGCCCAGGATCACGCAGATTGTAAAGGTCTGAGGTCAGATTTGAACTCAGTTCTTCCTGACTCCAGGCCGAATGCTCTGTCCACTGAGCCACCTAGGTACAGGATTCTCGTGGCCCTACTTAAATAAAAGGGAATTTTCCTGAGGAAATCTTGAGAATAGAATTTATGTAAGCGAATGGTCATGTTGTGGACTCCAAACGTAATTGTTTGAGGGTTTTATCTTTCCAGTGTTCCCAATTAGTTTCTATCTTTATTGAATGCTAATACTATAAAATCTTCTATGTGTCTGGAGCATGGGCAGCCAATGAAACCAAAAGGAATCATTTGACCAATCTTTACTTCAAAGGACAGATAAGGAAACATACTACTTTCCTTTTTGTACATAAAGAATGTTACAAGTCTAATCAGACTTGGTCCATGCACTGGATGGTTTTGCTTGAGGTTCTTCCTCCCTCAAGAATAAGTTTTATGGGGGAAAGGAATGTGGTATAAAAACAAAGGGCATCAATTAACCTTTAAAAAAGAAAGTATAAATGCAAAGGAAGTCTTCATTCAACAGAAAAGTAAGACATAAAGAAGAACTCATTTCAGTTTGTTTTCGGAGAACAAAAAAGTATGTCTGAAAAGAAAGGCTTAATTACTATATTTTCTCATGGAACTCTTTAAATGTGAATGGAAGGTTTCTGGTTATTATTACATTCATTGTACAATTCATTAAACTGTGCTTTATTTAAGAAGTTAGGTAGTTCATATGCTCATATGAATGTAAGTTAAATGGGAGTATCTTGGTAATGTCTGCCAGAGGAGTATACAAATGCTATTCAGTTGTGATTGGGGAACAGCTAAGGCCTATGGATGAAGTATTTATTAGAGATTACTCTGACAAAGGAAACAAAGGGTAGATCCAGACTACCTTGAATTTCAAGATTTACTTTGATTAGTAAGTCTTTTATTTTCCTGGGTTTTTTTGTTTGTTTGTTTTTTGTTTTTACTCCTCCCTGGAGTTCCAATATGTTTTGGAGCATAAGCACCCAATCTACCAAAGTAGAAATGCTTGATCAATCTTGTTCACTTAAAAGGACAAATGATGAAATGTACCTCCCTCCTCTTGGTAAGAAAAGTGGAGGGCAATGGATGCAGAATGTTGCATACATTGTCCGATTTGCTCATTGCGTTAATCAATCTCGCTTAACTTTTTGGGGGGAGAGAAGTGAAAGTTTATGATATCACTTCCTTTTCCTCATGTGTACTTTTCTCATGTGTCTCCAGTGTCTTTCCTCACACTTTTCTGTTTCTAGAATTCCTTCTCTTCTATTCTGTAACTTGTAAAAAAGCCCCCTTAGCAGCCTACTAACCCTTTAAATTTGAGCTCTTATAATATATAAGATCTTTTCTGATCTTTAACTCGCCTGCTAATCCATAATTTTCTCCTTCATTTTACATAGCACCTCCTTTTTTTGGAGGGGGAAGAGAAGGCAATTGGGGTTAAGTGACTTGCCCAAGGTCACACAGCTAGTAAGTGTGTCAAGCGTCTGAGGTCAGATTTGAACTCAAGTCCTCCTGACTTCAGGCCGGTGCTCTACTCACTGCACCACCTAGCTGTGCCGCCCCCCTCCCCCTTGCCCCCTGTTTTACATAGCACTTTGAACCTTTATTATGCCCTTATCCTATGTCATTGTTATCTGGACAGTTGAGGAAAGACTGCAGTATATGGGTGGACCTCCCACCTCATTGAAATTCTGTCAGAGGACATGAACAACAGTCACAAAAGATGAGAGGGCATGAAGGGGCTGCAATCTGTATCACTGGAGGTAGTACCAGAACTAGAGATATCACAGATCCATTCATGTGGTTAAGGCATATGATTTATTTATATCATAGTCACCTTCTAAACTGTAAGCTCATTGAAGGCAAGAATTGTGTCTTCATGCATCTTCCCCAACCCCAGGACAGTATTCTAGACATAGTAGACACCGATTATGTCTTATTTAAGGAGCAGATGGAAGTCCTAATTCCACTCTCTATCTCTCTTTACCACAAGAGACTTACGTACATCTAGTTCGATTTAATGAATCCATTTTTCATTTCTAAACCCCTTCTTTAAGAAAAAAAAATTATATCTCTTCCATATGCTTCAGAGACATCCTGTCAAATAAGCTAAGAATCTCCTCAGATATGACAATCCATGTTGTAGCAAATCTAGAAAACTATGTAAATTATTGTTTATCTTTTACTTCCTTTCAAGGTGTCAATCAGCAATTCAGCAAACATTGATTTGTCACCTACTATGTACAAGTTAAGAGAGAGAGTGTCAAAGTGTCTACGGAAGTGGATTTGGAGTCAGGAAAATGGGTTCAAGTCTTATGTAACCCTGGCATTGTCACTTAACCTCTTAGTGCACTAGGCAACTCACTAACACTATGACAAACATTTTTCCCTCGTGTGTGTGTGTGTTGGACCCCTTTGGCAGTCTGGTAAAACCTGTGGACTCTTCAGAATAATGTCTTTATATGCATGAAATAAAATACATAGCATTACATAGGAAAGCAATTATATCGAAATGCTATTAGATAGATGGATCAAGAGAGAAGTGGGTAGGTGGATGACAGACCACACACACATGCGCGTGCGCACACACACACACACACACACACACACACACACACACACAGTCATGGAACCTAGGTTAAGAATCCTCACACTACAAGTTCTGAAAGATAGTTAGGATTTCATACTGGGTGTCCTCCACTCTAATGAAATCACAGATCTGTGTGAAAAGAAATACAAAACACTGTACTAGTCACTAGGGATACAATGAGAAACATAAAACAAATCCTGCTTATAAAGAGCTTAAATCCTATTGGAGGGATACTGTGTAGGCAGATAGTAGGTACAAAACACATTAAAATAGTAATTTCAAGAAGGATAGAATGTGAGTAACCAGAGAAGGGGGAGCAAGAGAAGCCTCATGTAAGGTGACCCCTGATGTGTGTCTTGAAAGGAGCTAGAATTCTATAAAGTAAAATTGAGAAAGAAGTACATACCAGATATGAGACCACTTCAACACATGCATGGAGATCAGGATGGAATGTTGTGTACGTGGAATGGCTAATGGGCCAGCTTGACTGGAACAGAGGGAGTATGTGAAGGAAAATAATATGAAATAAGATTGAAGAAACAGAAGGGAGCCAGACAGTGGAGGCCTTTAAATGCAAGGCTGAAGAATTTTTATTTTATCTAGAAGGCAATAGGGAGCCATCTCCATTACAGACTCCTTCTCTGCACCCCTGGCAGCAGGGCCATTTTGGAACCCTTCCCCTCAGGATGTCTCCTTTAGTGTCTTTTTCCCAGTCTCTGACTCCAGACTGGCACCCTCCCACCAGGCTACCTGCAGCTCCACAGAACTTCTCATCTGGGGGTTGTTGGCCTGGAGTCTAGGGAAAACCCATTAGCCCATTTTACTGGTTTTCCAGCCAAGAGAGCAGAACCAGTACAGAGAATGGAGGTCCCGTCCCTGTGATTCGAACAGAAGCTGCCATAGCAACCGAGATGCAGGAGCCTGAGTCAGCTGGAGTGCAGTTCAAGGAAGCTGGTTGCCTAGGTAGGAGGTCTGAATAGAGGAGGAATACTGTCAAAAAGGAATAGCTTGTCTAGCTAGAAAAGAAAAAAAAAACTGTGAAAATATGGGAGGAAAATTTCAAGCACCAGTTGGAGGGCACTTCAGAATAAGGAGAGAGATAACCCAGGTGTGAGAAAGATAGCATTTGAGCTAATAAATAGGAATGGAGATTGGGGAAAAAGAAAAAATAAGATAAGCAGGGCATGGAGAATGTAAGAAACTCTTTCTAAAAATTATCTCGAAGTATGCAAGCAAGATTAGGTGGTTTCTTATATAACAGGAATAAACAACGTCAACTCTCAGGTACCATAATGACTTAGCAAGATAGCTAAGGATCTCTCTGCTATTGTTAGCTACCTACACTGCCCCAGATCCAATTTAATTATGTATGAAGATGGCTACTCTTTGCTGGGAGACCAGATTGTACAGTTGGATCTGGGAACTTTTGGATGTTAGTCTAGGCCCAGGGAAAAGACCAAGGTGGCCTTCTAAGTTTGCTTTCCCTTTCATGATCTTTCAGTCAAGGTGAAAGGTAGGGAATATGGCGGAGTAGCTAGAAGGATGGCCTTGGAGTCAGGAAGACCTGGGACCAAGTTGCCCCTCTGACACATACTAGCTGTGTGACCATATACAAGTCAGCCAACCTCTCTGTGACCCAGGCAAGACTATAAGCGGTATGTAGTAGAAAAAAGTGCTAACTTTGAATTCAGAGGATACAAGTTCCCATTTCTACCACTGTCATTTGGATGACCACTTAACCTCACTCAACCTCGATAAACCGAAGCGGCTGGACTAGATGCCCTCTGAGCTCCATTCTAGCCCCAGATCTCTGAACCTTCGATTCCAAGGTGCCAAAGAGATGTGCGGCAGGGGCCGGAATTTCTGGGTCTGCTTATGAAACCACAGGAGAGGACAAGAAAAAATGTCGGACAAATTACATTTGTCTTCAGTGCTTGACTGTTTGATTTTATTCATATGTATGTGTCTACATATATAACATACATGATACACATAATTGTGCATGCAAATATAAGTTTTAAAATGTGTACATGTGTGTATTATATATGTACATATATTGCACAGATATAAAATCATATATACACATGTGTATGTTGTGTGTATACATATATGTATATATTGCATATATAGTGTATATATGCGAAGCTAAGTGGTCCAACCGATAGAGTGTCTCAGCCAGGAGTCAGGAAGACCTGAGTTCAAATGCAGCTTCAGATACTGGCCGTGTGACCCTGGGCAAATCACTTAACCCTGGTTGCCTCAGTTTCCTTATCTATAAAATGAGCTGGAGATGGAAATGGCAGACCACTCTGGTATCTTTGCCAAGAAAACCCCAAACGGGGTCATGAAGAGATCAACACAACTAAAAAAAACCTGAATAACAATGACACACGTGTATATGTATGCATGTGTGCGTATGTGTCTGTGTACATACATACAAATATACATGCATGCATGCAAATACAAATAGATTTACAGCTAGGTTGACAGACAGATTCCTTCAGGTCTGTTTCCCACCTTACCCTCACTTTTTCCAGAGTAATGAAGGACAAAGGAAGGGAAATGTGATGGGTCCCATTTTTTTTTTTTTGCATGTAAAGTATAGCCATCATTGTATTCTCAGAACAGCTCAAGTAGTGTTATAGTCATGCAATTAAATCACAAATACGGAATGTGTAAAATTAGATGCTGAATTAATTAGCTTTAACTCGGTATTTAGACATTCTGAAATGCATTGCTTAGACTCTGTTTTAATAGCTATTTTTGTTGCTCAGGCTGGAGTTTTAGCTTCTATGAATTGGCACATCATGGGGGAAAATTGGGGGAAATGCCAATTTTCTGAAATGATGTAGGTAAGATTATTCACATGGCTTTTGTGGTGGTCCCCATCTGGTCCAGGGTTGGGATCATCGGGGCTGTGGCTTCTTCAAATAACAGCGTTCAGTGATTGCAGTCCAGTCCTGCTCTAGCCTTGGGAGACCGAGCCATGGAAGGGGCTAGCTTTTGGTGAAAACGGAGTAGCCTCGAACATCTTGGGTTGAACCAAACCTCTATTGCTGCTCTTGATATATGCAGAGTTGGGAGAGCAGTGGGTGAGAGGTGAAATTAGTGTCTTTAGGCCTTGGGAATTGGAAAGAGTTTGTGGGGTAGGAATTATGCCCCACGTTATTCGGTTTGATGGGAGACTAGAGAGAATGATATTCAGTCTAGGGGACAAAGAGGGGCAATGTGCTGCAACAGAAAAAAAAGACCCAACTTTGAGTCTTTGGACCATGGTTTGAATCTGTATTTGGTATGATCTTGGAAAAGACCTTTAAATCTCTCTGGGCTGCAGCTTCTTCTTTCATAAAATGAATAAATTGGATTAGATGACTTCTAAGATCATCTAAGATGAAAATGCAGGCTGTGTAAATTACCCAGATTAGAATGTAGTCCGGAAATGTTTAACAAAATAAATAAAAATACAGTATGACATAGATAATGTTAATTTGTGGTTTTCTAAGTGACAAGGCTCCTGACATCACTGATCTAGGGAACCCCTTGCACCCAAGTAGATCAGCTTTAGTTTTTTAGTTTTTAAGAGATTGCCCTTGTTATATTTAGAAATGTGCTGATCTGGGAGCCAGGAAGACCCTGGTCTATACTCTGCCTCAGAAACCTGCCAGCTGTGTGATCCCGGGCAAGACACTACCTTTTCTACCTCAGTTTGCAAAATGGGAATAATAATAGTACCTTTCTCTCCTAATTGATATGAGGATCAAATGAGATGTTGCATATATTTTGCTTTGGGAACTTTAAAGCATTTTTGTGTTAATCCCCTATATCTCTCTCTCTAATGTATATATGTGTACATAGACACATATATGCATATGTATACACACATGTGTACACACACACACACACACACAAACCCAAACCCAAACCTACCTACACATGGTACCTAGATGGAGCTTTGGATAGAGTGCTTGACTTGGAATTAGGATACCAGCTCTGTGACTCTAAGCAAGCCATTTAACTTCTGTTTCCTCATCCATAAAATGGAAATGATAACAGTAATAGTAATTAATGATGATGATGGTGATGATGGTGACGATAGTGATGATAGCACGTGCCTCTTTTGTAAGCTCACACAGGTCCTCCCAACTTCAAAGTCTCCAAATACACACCTAATGATGTTTTGGAATCTTATCCAAGGTCATGTACAGAAAAACTCACCCCCAGCTTGGTTCTAGGGCTGGGGGCGGGGAGCAAATTTCCTAGCCTCAGTTATCATTAGAGACACTGGACTCCACCGTATGGAGAGTTTGTCATCTTTGACGGTGACAGGAGTGTCTAATGAAGTCATAGAGGTTTGAAGCTGAAGGATAGCTAGGTCCTGATTGGTACAGATAATGAAATCCTGAAGCGGTCTAATTGAATGTCAAATGCACACTTCTATTGGGCTGGAACCAATTACCATATGCGACACAATCATAACTTTAACTAGTGTAAGTTTGAACATACTCAACCACTCGGGGGATTTGCCGTTCACACTAATTGGGAGCTAGCTGTTGCCATTAGCAAAAATAGTCACTGGACCTGACCTTGGAGTTCCTGGAAAAGAACAGCTGGACTTAAAATAATGCATTCATTTAGATAATACGTATTAAGTACCTACTGTGTGCTAAGCATCATGTTAGAAACTGAGATACAAAGACAAAAATGAAAAACAGCCCCTGCCCACAAAGGAGTTTACATTTTGTCAGGAAAAGACCTTGTATAAATGATATATACACACACAGAGTAAATACAAGGCATGTATATGTATAGGTATAGGTATATGTCTGTGTATGTACATATACACACACACATGCGTGCACACACACAGTAAATACAACATAATTATTTGAGGGGCAGTACCAACAGCTGGGGGAGAAAGGGTCAGGAAAGGTGTCATGTAGGAAGGAGCATTTTGGTTGTGCTTTGAAGGAAATTCAGCATTCTAAGAGGGAGTAGAGGTAAAGAATGAGTATATTCTTGGCATGAGAGATGGTCATGCCAAGGTAGGAGAGGGTTGCCGAGTTGGTGGAATTGTGATTATACTAGATTGGCTGGAAAGTGGAGCATAAGAAAAAAAAAAGAATGTGAAAAAATCCTCTAAAATAGGCTGGATTCTGATTATGAAGGGCTGTGAAACCATACAGTGGGACTGACACCAGATCCTACAGGTAAGAGGAAGCCACAGAAGTTTATTGAGCTGGGGAGCTGCATTGTCATATCTTGGTTTAGGAATATCTGTTGGTTGACTGCTTAGAACAGGAACAGGAGTTCTGGGCTTTTTTGTGTGTTGTAGAGTTAAAAGCCTTCTCAGAAAAAGTAAGTAGTTGAAGGAAATGCAAAATTTCAGTTACCAATTAGTAACAATAAAGATGTAGTGTTTATTTTCCCCACCCAAGTCCATAGATCCTCTGAAATCTCTCCATGGACTCCAGATTAAGAACCTTTGATTCAGAGGATGGATTGGAGAAGGGAAAAACTGGAGGAAGAAAGTCCCTTTAGGAGATTATGACCATAATCCAGGTGAGAGGCAAGGACAGAGTGATTTGGGTATTGATTCTGTGATTGGATAGACCAGGGCGCAGGGGAGAACCATCGTTGGAAGTAGAATTGATAAGACCTGCCGTTCCCTGGGAGTGATTTCAAAGCTAAAGAAAAAGTGGCCTCACTTCAAATGTGCTCTTCTGGCATC
>CM053624.1:355646312-355669067 GCA_028646595.1 Phalanger gymnotis
CACTGCTACTATGACTACTACTACCACTGTTATCACTACTACTACTACTGCCTTACTATTATTTTAGAAGTTTTATTTATGCCTTTTGTTTTTAGTTGAAAAGCATTTTCAGATACCTTCACACCCCTACCCACCCTTAACTTTTAGTATAAAAAGACAGCTAATCTGTGCCCCATCAACAATAATAACTGGCTTTAACGTTTACAAAGTGCTTTATAAACATTTTATTCTCACACAACCCTGGGAGGTAGGTTTGTTATCCCCATTTGACATTTAAATTGAGGCCACTGAGGTCGTGACTTGCCAAGTGTCACACACCTAGGAGGCGTTATTTGAACTTCATTCTTCCTATTAAACACCTACTACATAGAAGGCATTGTACCCGGTACTTGGAATACAAGGACAAAAACAAAATATATCCCAACCTTAAGGGGCTTGCTGTTTATCCTTCGGTCTCAAAGAGGACCGTGACTCCAGGGAGCTGATGCCATGACGTGCAAGTGAATTGGATTTAAGTGGGGAAGGGCTGTGCAAAATCACTGGCCTCACTTTCTCCTCTGGAGCCATCTAGGTCCAGTGGCCAGATATGGATCAAGACAGCTGGAGATGGTCCAGGATGCAGTGGGGGACCTTGGCCTTTTTAAGCTAAGCCTTTAACAGGTCTCACTTTGAGGCAACACCCATTCAGTGATTAAGGCACTCAAGTTCCAGTGGGAGAGACAACTCTCACGGATGATAGTGGCCTCAGTCTCCTCACTTTTCCGACTGCGGTAATAATATTTCCTACCTCACCGAGTTCTTAGGGGAATCAAGTGAGACAACATTTGTACGGTACTTTGCAAACCTAAAAATGCTCAATAATTTCTGGCTATGAATGTTACATTTTTGTTAGGGGGAATCAGGAAAGGCTCCATGTGAAAGTGGTACATGAACTATATCTTGAAGGAATAAAGGGCATTTTTGAGCGGCAAATTGGAGAGGAGAGTATAGTTTAAGCCAAACTAGGTAAAACAGCAATTATTGGATATCTGGCATGCATCATTCCCCTCCCCCACAGCCCCAGGAAGGGATCCCAGATCCGGAGCCGGAAGGGTCCTCAGACATCAGCTAGTTCAGCTTCTTGTTTTACATATGGGAAAACTACAGTGCAGGGTTTTGTCCGGAGTCACACAGGTATTAGAGACAGGTTTTGAACTCAGATCCCTTGTCTCTAAATCAAGCCCTCTCTTCACCATCCCAAAAGAGAGCAGTCCATTTCTTCATCTTACTGGTGGATCTGGCATCATCGTCACACTGCATTCAGTGGGAGCTTCGGGAAGGAGTTTTTCTGGGAAGAAGAAAGAGAAACATCAGAGCTTAGAAAAACAGTCTGCCTTCTTCACACACAGAGGGTGGGCTGCTTCTGTGGGCCCCGCTAGGCTTCCACACTCCTCCGCTACATCTCCATTTCCAGGGGTGAGGAAGTCTGCTTTCCTGTTAGCAGAGATCTGTCACTGGCATCCTCCAGCTGATGAAGTAGAGAAAGGCAGATGATTACCAGGTGAGCATGAGTCTGGAATGGAAGGCATTGAAACTACACGCTCCCGGTTCAGAGAGCTATTGACGAGAGTATTTATAAAAATGGAAGCTAGAGATTGTAAGGCAGCGCGAACGGGCTACTGTAAATGATGCTGCTTTTCAAGGTACGACAGCAATAAATACAACCTGGCTGAAAGGTTGTGGCCTCTGCTCATCCTCTGACTTACAAGATATTATCTGCCACCAGCTCTGTTATCCTTGTTGACATTATACTGGCCTTGAGAAGCATCTGTGGATGGGGAGGGTGGGAGGAAGGGGCTGATGTGCCAGCCTCTCACTCTCGAGGCACAGAAGGTGAAAACAAGAAGAATGGGTCCAGATGTGTCTCTTTATTTAGGTGAATGGAATGAAAAGAGCACCAGTATTTAACTGAAGAAACTGGATTTGGGGCCTCACCCCCAGTTATTGGGGGGTAGAACAGTGGGCTTTTGGAGTCTTGGTTTCCTTAGCTACACAGTACGGACATCACTCACGTTACCCACCTGATGGGCTCATTCATTGTGAGAAGAAATACTTTATAAATGGAAGCTGTTTCATTGCATCAATTGTGTGGAATAGTAGATAGAACATTGGCCCTAGAGTCAGAGAACCTGTGTTCAAATCCTGCTTTTGATTGTTAGCTTCCTGGGCCTTGATTTCCTCATTGACAAAACAAAGCCTCTGGATTACTTGTCCTCTCTTTCCTCTCCAGACCTGTTAACTTAAGACCCTAAGTGTCTGTTGGTACTAGTTTCTCTTTGGCCCCCTTCATAGCTTCCGATCTCTGGCAAGGGGTCTTCTCCATTTCCTAAGCAGGTTTCTCTTTCCCATTCCCATTCTATTCCTGTCCCAAAGCTTCATCTGATATTTACAATTATGTCCAGTGACGAATACAAAACAGGTCTGGTCTAGGAGGTTAGGTGGCCCAGCAGGTAGAGCACTAGACCTGGAGTCTGGAAAACCTGAGTTCAGATCCAGCCCCAGATACTTAAATGGGCATCACCCAACCTTTCTCGGTTTCCTTACGTGTAAAGTTGGGACAATAATAGCACCTGCCTACCGGGGTTCTTGTGAGGATCAAATGAGATTATATTTATATAGGGCTGCAAATGATATGAATTATATGATTATATAGTACAAATTTATACATTTACAAATTTTAAAGCTCTCTATCAATGCTATAATTAGTAATGATGATGATGATAAATCAATTATTATTATATATCTCTGTAAATGATAAAATGGTTCTGGTTTTGCCATCAAAAACATCTAAGCATTCTTTTAAGGGTGATTGTCTTTTAAATTTTTTTTTTAAATTTCCCCCACATTTATAGCCGTTGTCCAAAGAAAGAAGTCAACCTATACGATGGTTCTTCTTGTCCAGAAGTGAGAAGCCTGTGTGTAGATTGTGTAAAGACAATTCAAATTTCTTGGAGTGCAAGGGATTGAATGCATTGAATATTTTCAGGTTTGAGCATGCATTAAAGCATAGTTATTCCCCTAACATTTATTTAATCATAAAGTTTGTTGGGGTTATCTTTGGACAGGGGAAGTGTTCCCAAACAATCTGTCTGTGGAGCAGGTATATAAACTGTCATGTCTGTTCTAGATGGAGACATAAACTTTAATACAGAGTATTCCTTTTTCCTTGAAAATGTTTAGATTGTTCAGTTAGAGGGAAAATAAAATAACCAGTGTTCTAAATATGTTAGAATTATGTCTATTTATCTTTGCCTCTCTGTCATCGCAGTCTACATGGTATTTTTAATTGTACTTAGCGTATTTGTGCTTTGACTTATTAAACAAAGTTGAAGACATTAGTTATTAAAGGTGCTGGGCCAACAGAGAAGCAGAGAGGAGAGAAGAGAAGAAAAGAGGAAAAAAAAAGAAATCCGGAAGATTCTCATTTCGTTCACTAAGCATTTATTAAACACCTTCTGGATGCACCATGCTAGCATGAGAGTGTGAAGACAATCCCCAAATCTCTCCCTGCCTTCCAGGATCTCTCATCCTCTTGTCTCAATGTAAGCTTCTTCAGGGGAAGGATTGCTTTATTTCTCGTGTTTTTGTCCTCAGTGACAAGAACAGTGCTGGCACATAGGTAGGGGCTTAATAAATGCTTGTTGATTGATTTTCTTGGAGACAAAACCTTAAAATTGTCTTTTCTGACCACTCCTAATGTTTTTTAATCAGACATTCAATCAAGTAGCTTTTATTAAGCATCTCCTTTGCTACATATACTACATATGCATATATATGTGTGTGTACGTATGCATATATGTATACGTATATATGTATACACACATATACACACATACATATATAATAGGCCAGACTCTATGTTAAGAGCAAGAGAGACAGAGAAAAGTACAAGACAGTCCCTGTTCTCAAGGAGCTCACACACAGTCCAAGGGGGAGATGACATGCAAAATTTATGTCTGGATAAGACATACGTAGGATAAATTGGAGATATTCAACAGAGGAAAGGCAAGAGAACAGAGGAATCTTTATTCGCCCATAAAATAGAGATATGGCAACCCCCAAGAGCAAGAATTCTAAACCCTGGGGTCGATGAACTTTGGTATTTCAATATAAGTGATTCCCCTTTAATTTTATGTATTTTAGCTCATTCATTTTCAAACATTCCGAGGAGTCTGTTGGCTTCACCACACTGCCGAGAGGGTTCATGAAACAAAAAATGATTAAGAATCTCTGCTTGGACAGAAGCTACCTCTGCGTGGCCACCATCTTTTGTCATTGCTTCTTTCTTTCCCTCCTTCTGATCATTCATCTCAGGGCTTTCCTGCTGTCAGGGTGAATTACACCCGCAGAGTGATGCATGTTGATGGACCATCCATAAGGAAACCTGAACTAGAACATTCCACCCTGGTTGCTCGGGAGTATCTGAAGTGGCCAGAGGCTGCATTTTTGTTGGACCGATGGAAAGCAAGTGCTGCTTTGCTAGTTGTAATCCATTAAGTCTAATGCAACAAGCATTTCTTAAGTGCCTACTATGCGCAGGGGGTAGCAACACAAAATTGGGGGAAAAAAATCAATCTTGCCTTCAAAGAACTTACATTCTATTATTCTATGTCTTTCAACCTGTTCTAATTTAGAGGCAACTAGGTATCACAGTGGATAGAATACTGGGCCTGGAGTCAAGAAAACTTGAGTTAAAATCCAGCTGCAGACACTTACTAGCTGTGTGACCCCACAAGTCACATAATCCTTGTCTGCCTCAGTCCCCTCATCTGTGATATGGTGGTAATAATAGCATGCATCTCCCAGGGTTTTTGTAAGGATGAAATAAGATATATTTGTAAAGCATGGCACTGCTTTACAAATATAATCTTATTTGTATAAATGTGTATTTGTAAGAATACAGTTTTATCATTGTCATCATCATCATTCCACACCAGTTTGATGCACAGCATCCATAGGCCAGGGCTGCCTTCACGTTTTCCAGCCGACAGGTAGACCTTTGGGCCTCAGCTGATTATGAAGGCTCCTAGGTCACGGCAGAAATCACACCCTCATTAGAGAGAAATTGCCATGTGTGTCTACAAGCTGTGCCTAACTGATGACAAATTAAATAACAGAATTGGGGTGGAATGATTGAGCAAACAGCACCAAAAAATAAAGGTGAGTTTTTTCAATGATTTGGGCCAGTTGTTTTGATTGAAAAAGGGCTGGTTCTTGACTCTCCATCTCTCTGTGGCTGTGGATGCTGTATTTAAAAGGTGAGCAATGGAAAAGGAGGGAGGCATTCCGAGGAGGATCGTGCATTGACACCTGGGAGGATCTCTGGAGGAACGCTGCCCTTGTGTGGTATTTGATGAGCATCGATCTCCCAGCAAATTGGAGCTGATATCTTGGTCAGTCAAATGCACCGTGCTGTGAAACATACAGGAACAAAGTCATTTTCAATGTGACTTATCAGACAGTGTCGTCTCAGAGTAAGATACTGAAAAACAGCACGCTGAGAATTGTCTTAGTGCCGGCCTAGGGCCCTCCCTTCCTCTCCCCGACCCCAACCTTCCAGGTCCCCCCATGTGCCATCTTCCCCCATCCTGGAAGTAAGTTGCCTTACTTGCTCATATTAGTACAGAGCATGGCGCATGCACTATCTCTTGCTCTGTCTTTGGTGAGAACTCTTGCCTTTTATTCATTGGCATCCTCTGTGTTCTTCCTCTATATGGGGTATAAAAATGAATTATAGGAGCATCAAGTAATTTGTCCCAGCTCTGCTGCTGTGTACTTGGCCAACTCTTTGGACCTCTTTGAAATTCATTTTTTCCCCTTGGAAAAGGAGGATGTTGGCCTAGATGGCTTCTGAAAGCCTTTCAGGTTATGAAATCTATGAATGGATTCTAAATTCTTTGTCCTTATTGTCACAGTCTTTCCTAATCTTTCTCTTCGCAGTCTGTCTACACTTAATATTGTACTATTCCTCACCAAAAAACCCCTCCCTCATCAGTCAGACTCACCCTCTTGTTGATACATATGTTTGACTCATTTCTTGATTTCTGTGGCTTGCCTTTCAGCTCCCCTTGCTAACGATGCCTTCCTCAGTTTTCCACACGGTTGGCTCAATCTTCAAGGCTTACGTCATGTCTCACCTACTCTATGAAGCCTTCCATAACCAACTCAGTTAACATTGATTTCTCCCTTCTTGAAAAGCCCTGTCTCATTCCAGAGGCCTCATGGTGAAAAATGCTATCCACCTTCAGACAGAGAACTAATGAATTCTGAGTGAAGATGGAAGCATATTTTTTTCATTTTATTTTTCTTGCCTTTCCTTTTTTTTTAATAACATGACTAATAAGGAAATATATTTTGCATGATTTGACATGTATAATTGATATCATTTTCCTTGCCTTCTCAATGGGTGGTGGAGGGACTGAAGGGAAGGATAGAATTCGAAACTCAACATTTAAAAAAAAGAATGTTAAAAATAAATAATAAATTTTAAAAAAGGAAAAAAAAAGGAAGACCCTGTCTCTGAGTTCCTATAATGCTACACTGTCTGCATGTCTCTTGGCCTGTGCCCATATACTGACTGACATTGTTGAACTGAAGAAAATGAGATGATATTTGTAAAGCGCTTTGCTGACCTTAAGGCACTATGTAAACGTTAGCTATTATTTTGCGTGTTGACTTCCTTCCCCCAGAAAGCTTCTTGGTTATTTCTTTCTTATAGACCCTTCCAACGTCTGGTGCTGAGCAGAGAACAAACTCTCAATAAATACTTCTGTAATTGAATCTAATTGAATACACATGGCAACATCCTTTTGAATATCTCTCTAGCATTGAAGCCTGATATGTTTATATTTCAGGGGCAAACTGGGATGTGTCATTCTGTATTGTCATATGCAACATCATCCCTCCAGAAAAAAAAAAAGCCCATTGGTTCAAGTATATTTCACTTGACAAATCTAAGGGATGTTGTGGCCATCTGTTTTATGTTACTCATGAGGAGTCTACAAGAATTGGGGCAGAAGCTGCAAAAGGGACATCCATGGTAGATAAAAGCAACATTTGCTTTACTGGGCATTTTAATACCAGATTGTATTCTCCTCTGGAGGACTTTTGGTTTCCTAATGTTTGGTTAAAAGATTAACATTGAACATCAGTAAAACCCACTAAATTTGCTTAGTAACTATTTACTTTTAAAATAATTAATTTTGGCATATAAAGTATAATAACATTTTTTCCGTCAGCCCCCCTAAGTCTTCCTCATGATTCTTTATGCATTGATTCTCCTTCACATTTTTCTAATTAGTGTTTTCTCTGTTCTACTTTTTAAAAAAATTCAAGATTTTTCCAGATCTTGTTGTATGCCTAATATTTGTCTATCTTAGAGATCTACCTTATGGAATTCTATTATGTTAAGGCAGCCTAATTTATTCAAACATTTCTTCGAATGTTGTTTCCACATTTTTGTTTTTTCCCCCAACTATATGTACTATTACTGTGAAATTATTTGTATAATCAGCTCATTTTATCTTGTTTTTTTTTAATAAAACTTTTGAAGTATATTCCCTATGATAAAATGATTTGGTCAAAGAATGTAATTTGTTTTTCTGTAATTTTTGCTGTGCACTGTTAGATTACTTTCTAAAAATATTCTACATGCTTGCAGACCCATCAGTATTGGATAACTTTACCTTTTCTGCCACAGCCTTTCTAGCATTGCTTTTTGTTGTCTTGATTGATATCTGTCCATTTTTGATAGGTAAACAATGGCACCCCAAAGCCTTGTTTTCAATTTGCATCTCTGATTATTGGAGGATGAATATTATCATCCAGTGATTGTTACTACTATGTTTCCTCTAGAAGACTTTTGGGTGGAAAAAGGAGTCTTATTTGTTTTACCTGACTTAGGTATAACTCTTTTGGGGGAATAGGGCAAAAAGTACATAGCCTTCTGCTAGTCCCTTTTGTCCTTATATTTTAAAATTCAAACCTTGTTTTGTGTATTTCAATGAGCATTTTAATGTCTAGCTCACTCATGACCCAGGATGTATTTCTCAACTAACTTTTCAGAGAGATTTTCTGTCACCTCTTTTTTCATTTTCTTATGGCTTGGCAGAAATTACTTTGAGATTGATGACTGCAGCTTTCTAAATTGATTTATTCTAAGCAAGTATGTACTTCTTTCCTTGAAGTTTTGTGGCCACAGGGGTTCCACTTTTAAAGCTGATGTGTTGTCTGTCTTAAATTATACTTAAAATCAAACCATATGGAAGTTTTAATTCGCTCTTCGATCATTCGTCTGCATGAATATTGTAATTTTATTTTTGTTTGGCCCCTTGAATTTCATCACCTTACCTCCCCATTCTGATGGAAATTGACAGACAGCTTCGTATTTGTTCGGTATATCAGAAGGCTCTGTTGCACAATGTTACTCCCCCCACTAATTTCGACTTCTTTCCCTTTGCACCATATTGCATGCCCTGCTGCTTCAGTACCTTGCCAGGGCTGCTTTAGAATGCCAATGGTGTTTCCCTGTCTCTTGTCGGTCTCCTGGATCTATAGCAAAATCACATTGGGAATGCACATTACAGAGTCTGTGAGAATTTGAACTTTATTAACACTTAAATGTGTCTGTTGGCGAGTTGTGATGAGATTAATCCTCATTTTTAATATTTGATTTAAGACTGATGAATAATAGGATGCTTCCACTAGGGTATAACACCAGACTATTGATGGACCTGGCAGGCGAGGAGGATGGAAGAGGTCCATCCAGGTGGGTTACTGACAAACCACAGCAACATGATGCACAGGTGGAAATGGAGTGCTCAGATAGTGGGGAGATTATTGGAGAAGAAGGATGAGCAAAAATGTGAGTGGACATAAAGAGAATAAAGTATTCATATCTTAAGAAGCAGGATTTCCAAAGCTGTTCTCTCTGCAACTTCAAGAAGGCTAGAGGCAGATTGGGAAATAACAACAGCCCTGGGAGTGGGTGCTATTATTATGCCCACCTTACAATTGAGGAAACTGAGGCAATCTGAGATTAAATGACTTCCCCATGGGTCAGTGCCTGAAAACGCCAAGGTCCTCCACTGCACCCTGGGCCATCTCCAGTTGCTCTGGCCACTCGACCCACTTGGCTCTGGAGGAGAAAGTGAGGCTGGTGACTTTGCACAGCCCTCCCTCACGTAAATCCAGTTCACTTGCATGTCATGGCATCACCTCTCTGAGATTATGGTCCTCTTCAAGAACGAAGGACCAACAGCAACCTCTGTCTATTTTATTGAATCATCAGATCATAGGTTTAGAGCTAACTTGGCACAGAGTGCTTAAATGTTTTGCCTAGGGTCTCATGGCTGGTTAGTGTCTGAAGGAGGATTGAAACGCAGGTCTTCCTGATTCAACATCCAGTATTCTATCCATCATATCATCCCTTCCATTTACAGATGACGAGACTGAGAACCCAAAAGCTTAGGTGACTTTGCCAAGGTTATACAGCTACTAAGAGGCAGAATAGTGTTTGATTTCAAGCCAAGTTATCTCTAGCTGTATCTGTCCAAATCATCTATCTCTGTACAATGCCTGTCTCCATATAACACCTACATCATCCTTGTCTCTTTCTCTATTCATATCCATGTATTTATATCTATATCAACTATACCTATGTCTATGTCAACTATATTTGTATCACTGATGTCTATATCATCTGTATCTATATATTTATTATTTATATCATATATACCTATGTCTCTACCTCTATTCATATCAATTTTCATATCTATAGCATTTATCTCTCTCTACCTACATACCTATGTAACTATGTATAGGTGCATACATTTTCTTATCCACATACATTTACATGTGAGAAAACTATGTTTCTAAAATATATTTGCCAGACTATAGAATTTCAAAAGCTCTCCCTGGATTTGGACTATGCGCATCATCACTGAGAGGTGTGAAAAGTCACTGTGTTACAGCGATCAGCTTAATTTATGAAAGTATATTCCTAAGCTTTGCCATCTGAAGTGCTCATGTAATCAAAATAATGACCTTCTGCCAGACCTAATGGGATTTTCTTCTCTGGAATCTTGTACTGGCACCATCTTATGTTAAGTGCCAGAGGAAGAAGACATGAACCACCAAGTGGGATGAATTGTGGTTTGATCTTTCTTGTTGGCAAACGTATCTTGAGAAGCTCCAGTGCTCTGTCTTATAAGGACCAAACCTTTACTCAGTTCAGCAAAGATTTATCAAGTGCCAAGCACTGATTCAGAGTCCCTGCCCTCAGGGAGCTTGCCTTTTACTAGGGAGATAAAACTTATAAAAAGTTATCTCAAGAAGGAGAAAGCATTACTGTTTGTTAAGAGAATGGTAGAGGAAAGACCCCACCTAAGAAAGGTAGCTCATAAAATGACCTTTAAGGAGCTGCACTTTAAACATAGAGATGCCTCATGCTAAGACAAGAGTGTGTTGTAAGTGTAACGTATAGGTAAGTGGACTGTTCTGACTGGACCAGAGAGTGTATGAAGAGGAGTCATGAGATTTTTGCAGAAAGGGAGAGGGGAGCCCTAGTGGGGAGCCATCATTAAGTCTTCCTACACTGTTACAGGAGATACCTAATGTCCGCTCTGCCAGTTCCTCGGTCAAGGACCACATTTCCCATTTTAGCTAGAGAACCCAAATATGGAGAGCACAAGTGCGTCCCTGGTAACTGCTTCACCCATTGTACTCCCATGGAAATGGCGTTGGCTTGGGAGTTAGAAGACTTGGCTCCTAGCCTGTTTCTGCACCCCAGTGTGACCTTGGCGAGTCATTTAACATCTCCAGACCTCAAATCTTCTGTAGAATGAAGAGGTTGGACTAGATGGCCTCTGAGGTCTCTTCCAGCTCAAAATCTATGAACATTATGCATTATATCATTTTTGTGGGAGGTTTAATTGCCGCTGTAAAAACAACACGGCTCTGATTTGCCACCATGGGTCAAACTGGCCTTCCTGCAAGTGTTGGAAGTTTTAAATATATGGCCTGAAGTTGGTAACATCCTGTAATGTAATAGAAATGTTAAAATTCTTTACATATTTTTCCTTCCAGTTGGTTTTATTTTCTCTGTTGTTTTGTCAGTAGTGGATAGAGAGCTTAACTTTGAATCAGGAAGACTGAGTTTGATTCTTACCTTAGCTACTCACTAGCTGTGAGACCTTGGGCAAGTTACCTTGCCTCTCCCAGTCTCAGTTTCCTTATCTTTTAAATGGGTATAATATTATCAACTACTTCACAGGGTTGTTGCAGGGCTCAAATGACACGACATGGTTTGTCAGCTTCAATGCACCTTATAAATGCTAGTTATTTATTTTCCCCCCGTTGCCCCCGGTGGCATCAGAAGTACTATGATGGCCATTGCAGACCTAAAGAATAATGAATACCATGTACACGAGGGTGATTTGCTGTGAAACATGTAAAGGGTCAAAAAGGGAAAGAAGCAGGAAGCACTGTTAGATTCAGTCTAAGTATAGAACCTGGGGTGTGCATGCGTGCGTGTGTGTGTGTGTGTGTGTGTGTGTGTGTGTAGGGAGGAGGGGCAGATGTTGGACCAGTATAGACATTTCTCACTTATTTGTGTACATTGTGCTCTGATATCTACAATGCACTTGGTTTTGCCTATGAGGTTAATAGAGTAAGTATTATTGCCCCCATTTTAAAGATGAAGAAATGGAGCCTTAGATATTGTAAGTTACTCAGGATCATATTATAGGGCAGAGGGTATGTGGGGCAGCTATGGTGGCCCGTTGGAAAGAATGCCAGGCCAGGAGTCAGGAAAACTCATCTTCCTGAGTTCAAATCTGGCCTCAGACGCTTTCTAGCTGTGGGACCCTGGGCAAGTCAGTTCACCCTGTTTGCCTCAGCTTCCTCATCTGTAAAAAAAAAAAAAAAAAGCTGAAGAAGGGCATGGCAAACTACTCCAGTATTTCTGAGAAGAAAACCCCAAATGAGGTCACGGACAGTCAAGCATGGCCAAAATGACTGAACGATAACAAGATTACATAGCTTGTCAGTGACCCTAGTGCTGCAGATTGCCCCTCATCCATCCTAGCCATCCCACGCAATTCCAATTCATTTACTCCTATAAGTTGGTTGTATTGGGAAGGTATAAGTAGAGCTTTCTGGCGACATACCTAGCATCTAAAGGAATGTATTAGCAAGTCCCTTGTGAATTTGGCTCGTGCGAATCCATTCAGCATGTCTTATCACCCTGGAATGACTGGAAACCTTCAAATTCCTCGACTCTGGGGCAGCAACCTACACATGGCTCTCCAGCAGCTTTTAAAGCTGTGTTGTTATGCTTCTTCTTCAGTCCTACTTTGGTAGCCCATCATGGTATGAAGCATCCTGTATTCTAGAAGGCAGTCCAATGGCAAAAGATGGTCTCTGACAGATGCTGATCACCTCTCCCTTCCAATGACCAAGCCAAAGTAGGAAAGTCTTATCACCTGGCAGATCATAAGATCCTAGACTTAGAAGCAAACTTAGAAGCAATCAGATCCCACTCCTTCATTTTACATATGAGAAAACTACGCTCACAGTGGTTGTCATTTGCTCAAAGTCTCACATCTCCTAAGTATCCGAGGCAGCATTTGAACCCAGGTCTGCTCTGTCTGCTGCCCCTCCAGACACAGCAAACTATGAAGATTCTTTCCTAAGTAAAGAATAAGGCATGGGGCTTCTGACTTATTTTGGTGAGGGGCGTCCTGACACAGACAAAATCACAGCTACTTGAAGTATTAAGAGCCCCTCATTAGGAAAATAGCATGTTCTCATTTTCACTTTCTCAGCCTCCAACACCTCCACATCATCCATTCTTATCAATTTATTTCACCAACAAAGGAAAGAAAACAGTCTATTGATGTAACCTGCAGATACATTCCTTTAATTTTCAACTTTGTTTAGGTAACTGCTATCATCCACAAAAGGTCATGTGAGAAAAAAAAAATGTTTTCTGTTGTTTACATCATCAATTTGCTCATTTTCAGCTTAACTAACAAACAGCGCTACAATAACTGAATATTCCTATGTTTGCCTGGAGGGAAGGGCTTGCCAGAGCATGAATTTGGCAGGACTGGGAATGAGCCTCAGGTTTTTCAAATAAATTATTGCGGTTCAGGTTTTTTTTTCTTTTTTTTTTTCCACTTAAAATGTAAAAGATATAAAATCCGTGTAATGAATCCTATAGTACAAGTTGGTTCTCCATGTTATTGGTCTACTCAGGATTGTTTTATTCTCCTAATAAAATATTTTGGTCTTTTTGCATCATGGAAGAATGAGTGTTGCTAGATCTATATTGCAAAGACATCCCAATAAATGGGAAAAGGACCTATTTGTACCAAAGTATTTATAGCAGCTCTTTTTGTGGCGGCTAAGAATTGGAAATTGAAGAGATGCCCATCAACTGGTCAATGGCTAAACACAGAGAAATGACAAGCAGGATGACTTCAGAAAAACCTGGAAGGACTTACATGAAATGATGCATAGTGAGGTGAACAGAACCAGGAGGACATTGTAAACAGTGATAGCAATATCGTTCAATGAAGATCCATGAATGACTTAGCTATTCTCAGCAATACAATTATCTAAAAACAATCCCAAAGGACTAATGATAAAGCATACTGTCTGCGTGCAAAGGAAGAACTAATATTGATTGAATATAGACTGAAGCATGCTATTTTTCAGTTTCTTTTTTTTTCCTTTGCTTAAGTCTTTTTATACAAAATTAATCATATGGAAACGTGTTACAGAACTACACATGTATAACCTATATCTGATTGCTTACCGTCTCAGGGAGGTGGGAGGGCAACGGGGCGGGGGGGATGGTATTTGGAACTAAAAACTTTGAATAAAAATGTTAAAACGTTGAAAAAAATGAATGTCCATTTCAGGACTAAAGTTTCCCATAAACCATGCTTCCATGGATTAGGGGTGTGTGATCCTAAAGGAGGAGAGCATTTTCTCTCAGTATTCTATCTTAATTAAGCCAGTGTTTCCAAAGGGAGAAGTCTGCCTGTATATCTTTTCAAAGAGAGGTTCGGTTTGACCAAATTGCCTGACAGTTGTCTGAAAGGGAAATGGGTCACAGACATTTCATTCCTCTTGTTTTAGAATAGGAACCACGCTTGGGTGTGAGCTGAATCCCGCTTAGGGCAGAGCTCATGGATATCTAGGTTATTCAGCTTGACCAGACTTCATTTCCAAGTTCAATCCCCTTTCATGCTCTTGTTATGCCTCCTTTATAACACCTCCTTTGTTCCGAGGTTTAGTAATAAAATATGAAGAGAGGCAATTGCAAGCAGTCAGTACATGCCTTACTTATCTGTTTTTCTTCAGGTCCTTATAACCATTCACCAAATATTTACTCTACTGCTCCTGCTTAAGAACTCTCAGTGGCTCCCTATGGCTAGTAGAGTAGATTGCTGTCTCCTCAGCTTGGCATTTAAAGCCCTTTCCAATGTGGTCCCTGCTTAACTTTCCATGCTAATTACTCAGTCTGTTTCAGCCAAGCTAGCCCATTTGCTATTCTTTGAACTCCACCTCTTTTTTTTTGTTTTGCTTTTATTTTTGTTTCCTTGCCTTTACGTGGGCTGTAGCCCAGGCCTGGAAAGCTTCGGAGCCTCAGCCTGTTAGGAATCCCTCCTTTCCCTCAAATCTCCATTCATGATTCCCATCCCAGCAGAAGCTTCTCCTGATTGTCCTACTTGTTAGGGCCCTCCCTCTCTTTCCTTACGTTATCACATGTATTACTGTTTAATTTACCTGTTGTATTCCCCAAGTAGAATGTAAGCTTCTTTAGCACGGGAACTGGTTTTTTGTCTTTGTATCTCTGGTGCTCTGAGCAGAGTAGGTAGGAAGGAAAGGGGAACAAATAAGCATTTATTAAGCACCTACTGTGTGCTAGGCACTGTGTTAAGTGCTTTATGGTACTGTCTTATTTGATCATAGATGCTTAATAAATGCTTATCTGTATTATGACAAGCTGTCCTGGGCATTAAGGATTCAAAGGCAAAAGCAAAGACAGTCCTACCCCATGGAGGGGGAGGGCTTGCTGTGTCTCTTAAGAGGGATCCCTTCCGAGGAATGAGCCCACAGAGCTGCTGGAATCTTGGAAAGGGAAGAGGAGATAAGCCCAAGGGGAACTATAAGCCATTACAATGGAATTAATTTTCAAAATACCTTCTTGGTTTTCACAATTCAACTTGGCTCGGTTTGTAATCCTGTAAAAAGTTAGAAATGTGTAGAAAATAAATGACTTTTTTCGGCTAGTCATTTCCAAAGTAAAGAAGAAAAACCTTAGATTGAACTGCTCTATGTGCAGCAGCAGCACCTCCCACTTCTGTCTCTATCCCATAGTAGTAGCCACACAGTAATTATCCAGTGGACACCGGGTTGCAGTTAAGCAAAAGCTCTTGGAAGTTCAGCATCCTTGGTCATGGCCATAGATGAAATTAGAAACATTCTCCGGGAGTTCTGAAACAAGAAATGACTTTCGAAAATGGAACTTATTTGTGTTAAGGAACCTGTATCGATTATTATTATATCTATTTAATAGATGAAACGCATACTGGGAGAGACTCAGTGGTTTGCCCACAGTCATACAGTTGATTAAATGTTTGAGAGAGGATCCAAACTAGGGTCTTCCTGACTCCCAGGCCACTCTACCAAATTGCCTTTATTTTGTGTATACTTTGTGTATATTGCATGAATTTATATACTTATATCTTCTATTCTATCACTCCACCACCCCAGTAGACTATGAGCTTCTAGAAGACAAGGACTGGGTTTTTTTTATTTGTTTTTGTCTTTGTATGCTTAGTACCAGGCACAGAAAAGGTGCTACATAAGTGTAAAATTGAATGGAATTTATACTCCTCTCTCAATTTTAAGTGAGAGATATGGTACCTGCATCCATTCATGAGGAGGTAGGGAGGAGACTAGCAGGCATTTGTGCTACATTGCTGTTGTACAGTGGAAAGAGGGTTGGACTTGGGGGTCACAGGGCCTGGTGTCTTTTCTAGGTCTATCATTTTCTGTGTGACCTTGAGTTACCTCATCTGGAAAATGAGGCATTTGGACTAACTGGCCTCTGAGCTTCATTCTGTCTCTAAACCCATGATCTTATGATCTTACCGTATGCTTCCCTTTCAGTATGGGACAATCCTTGGGGTCTCTAAAAAGTTTGGCCTGTACTCTATGCTTTTGTTGGCAACAGCATGCCAAGAAGATGATGGTAATTTGTATATGGGAAGTGGAGCGTGGTACAGCATCTCTTTGTAATGAGGTGATTATAGCCCAAGATAAGAGCCGCAGAGCAAATTATGGAGCAGTCCAACGTCCAAGGCCAGGAAGGCTTTGTAAGTGATTAATTGGAAATTTTACTGACCGGGGAAGTGAGTGTGAAAGAAAGTTAGGCACCCCAGACCTGAGGGAAAGCTTCCAGGTTCCTCTCATTGATGGATCGAGGTCATCCTTTCTCCGTGACTTGTCCTGCACTTATATTTAGGATTTAGACCCTTGATAATGCTGCAATAACATTAAAATTCCATCCTTCCCCCAACTGGTGCATCTTTCGGTTTCAGAAGCTGCATTTTCATTGCGAAGACACCCATTTCCATTAGCAGCTTTTGCCATCATCTTAGGGAATTCCTTTTCTCCTCTATCTTGCCTTCCTATCTCCTCCCTGCCTATCTCCTCCCTTCCCCTTACTCATATATCTCTGTGTTTAAAACCAGAAGGCACAGGAGTGTGGTGGAGCCAGCTCATAAAGGCTGGAGCCCAATGTTATGCTTTCAGTGTGAACATTTTTCCTTCAGAAGTTGGCAGCTACAAGTCATTGCTTTGTTGATTATCTTGACTTAAGAATATGAATGGAGGAAACATTAATAGTGCAGATTAAACTTAAAAGTGTCCTGTGTACATTCCTCCCTACTCCCCCTCCAGCTAATTAGTAAATAATTTCCCAGCACATCCCTATGAACAAGGCATCACAAATATGAATACATAGTTTCCAAATCAGAAGCCTAAATGAAGGTGGAAATTAAACTGGTAGATAGAGGCAGGATGGCAATTACAGGGGAATGTTGAATATTGAAATGATATTCATTTTATCTGAGGATCAGATAAACAAAGCCACGGGTTTAAATGAGAGCATGTTGTGCTTTAAGATTAGATATTACAAAAGTCATTCTTTTGTAATTAAAATTAATCAAGAAATTAATAATTAGCCATGGAGGCATATGCAGCACTGGAACCCTCTGTCAGGGATGGAGCTTCATTTCTGGGAGAGTTTCTGGAAACCAAGGAAGACAGGGATTTTCTGATGGCTTATCTGAAGTTTTACTTTAGGTTTAGAGGAGAAGAAACTCCAAATACTGTTTTCTAAGATCTCTTGCTGCCGTTCTGGGAATATATGAAATCAGGAAAAAAAAAGTGCGATGCCCTTCCTCTCCTCCCCCATTAAGATAATGTTGTTTCATGCACCACCAAGCTCAAACTCAAGCTAGTACCTTCTCTCTGTAGATACTAATAGCACCTACCTCCTAGGGTTGTTGCGAAGATCGAATGAGATAATATTTGCAAAGTGCTTAGCACAGAGCCTGGCGCATAGTAGGTACCATATAAATGTAAACTGTTATTTATTATTTGGCCTCAGATACTTCCTAGATATGTGAACTTGAGCAAGCCACTTAACCTGTGTCTGACTCAGTTTCCTCATTTGTAAAATCGGGATCATAAAAGCACCTTCTACCCAGGGTTGTTGTGCAGATCAAAGGAGATGATATTTATAAAATGCATAACACAGTGTCTGGCACATAGTAGGTGCTATATAAATCCTGGCTATCATTATCAATTATTCCCAATGTATTCTATCAATATCTTGCTTGTACATATTTCACATACTGTTTCCCTCATTAGACTCTGAGCTCCTTGAGAGAAGAAACAGTCTCTTTTATGTCCCTAGTCCTTAGCACAGTACCTGGCACGTAGTAGGCACTTAATAAATGCTTATTGACTGATCATTCATAGTCAAGAAGAAATTAGCACTTAGCATGATGTCGTGGGGCAAGAGTACAGGACATCTAGGGTTGAGCCACTATCCCTGTCATTTGCTCTCTTTGTGACCTTGGACCAGTCACCCATATCTTTCTGGTTGTGTCAGTTTCCCATCTATAAGATGGGTATGTTAAGGTCCAACCTGTAAAAGTCATTGAGGAATTGTTTATACTTATGCTGTCAATTCTAATCATTTATTAGAGGTAATCTCTCCCCCCCTCCCATTATACTAATGTGTGCACTCTAATAAATTACGGTATATTACAGTGTATTAAATTGACAGCTATATGAACATTTATGCATTATGCCTTATGCAGGAGAAACTCAGGTTCAATCGATTTATGCCAGCCACAAACGGTACTATTATATACATAAAATCTCATTTAAGTTAACAAATGATTATCTTTTCTAGGATAAAGGATAAACAGTACTTTAATTTGTAATTATGCTAATATTTCTTCCCTGCCCAAGATATTAGTCTTTAGCTGTGAAATATACACATATAATAATAATAACTAAGATTTCTGTAGCACTAAAATATTTGCATAGCATTTTACAGAGATCATCTCATTCATACCTATGCATATATTTATCTACATACGTTATGTTCACACACATATGCAAACACACACACACACACACACACACACACACACACACACACACACACGGGTATAGATCTTAAGGATTACTACTATAATTCAGGCCCTAATGGCCCTAGTATGATTGCTTCTTAATTGAAGCCTTGCCTCTCTTCCATCCAGTCTCCTCAGAGAAGCCAAAATAATCCTTCTAAGGTGCCAGGCTGATCATTTCACTCCTGACTGCTCAGAAACATTTCTTAGCATCCCATTGTCACTGGCATAAAACCCAGGTTCCTCAAGGGGGTTGAGGGATATGGTCGGAAGAACATTGGACTCAGAGTCATTTATTGTATAAACCCCTCAGTATAAATTTCCATCTTAAAATTTCACTATCGCCTTCATTTGTGGGAACTCACAGTGGAGATTCCATTTAAGGAAGCCTGAATACAGAAGGTATGTGTTCACACCTTACCATGGTGCCCCCCCCCATGTTGGGGAATTTGAAGACAAAACTCGGATTACAAATTGGGTTCATACTTAAGAATATGGTATGTGTTCTTCTTAAAGGAGAACTATAATTCCCATTGTGTTATTTAGATTGGAAGAGAATTTTACAATGGGATGCCTCATCATCAATGTCTCTGGATGCCGAATGTCATGACATTAAAGATGGAATCTGTAAACGAGGTTCCCGGGCTTTAGCATCAGCAAAGTGTCTATCATTGACAGCTGTCTTGGGAGTCATTCTCCACAGATAAATGAATGAATGAAAAAAAGCTTTTATTAAGAGTTTACTGTGGATGGGGCACTCTGGTAAACATTGGCCAAACCAGTACAAAAGAGAGATAGCCCAAGCTCTCGAACAGCTTATATTCTATTAGAGGAAGACAACATGTAATGTACAGAGAATGTGGGAGGGTTGTTTTAGTTCAGAAACTCAAGGGGGTAAGTGGAGTCATGGGACAATCCATTTTCATACGCTTTCCAGAAGCATTGCTAGTATTGACTTAAGTATTGTTGTTTGTCCTTCATTTTCGAGGAGGACCAGTGACATCATGGGTTATATCTTAACTTGTGTGTGAATTGGATTGAAGTGAGGCAGAATTATGTAAAGTCATCAGCCTCACTTTCTCTTCCTGAATCATCAAAGTTCGGTGGCAAGAAAAAAGGCAAGATGACTGGTGATGGCCTGGGATGCAGCGGATGACCTTGGCTTCTCCAGTGTCTGACCAAGCTCTAAGCACTCCTAAGTCATGGCTGTTGGAACAAATTATTCTCATCCCCTCATTCCGCCAGGGGAAGTTTTCATATGCAGTCTAGATGGTTATACCAGAATGTGCCATGACACATGTTATGGAGCCACAGGTGAGAGTTGGGTGAATCAGATGGATGCCAAAGGTAGATGAGCAGCTGTGGAAAGGGCTCAGCGAGGCTTCACCCCAGAGGTGCGAGTCCTCTCTGAACACCTTGTCCCCCTCAGACTTGATTACCTAAGAGGTGGAAAGGACAATGTGCTTTACAGGTGGCTTTGGGAAATTTGAGCAGTCCATTTTTGTTAAAATCAGCTTTGGTTTTTTATGCTCTGAGATCCAGAGCTATCATGTCTTCTCTCCTCCCGCTGCATTGTTATTTTAATTGCTTTCTTTTTCTCAATTTTTTTCCTTCTTAATTGTGAGGAGGCCTTGTGTATAATGAGATGCTTCATTCCAAATAACATCAGGTTTCATCACTTTTGCTGACAGGAAATCATTTATTCTGTAATTTACATGCAGCACTAGTGGTATCACTTGACATTTGTTCTCTGTGCACTCATTGCCGCCTCTAAGACGCAAACCCAGCGAGCTTTCAATTTTGAGCAGAAATCTACATACGTGCAATTGATCTATTTTAGAATTTACATATACATGTGACAAGACAGATCGGTGCTTTTCAGTTTCCTTATTTTCTTGCACAGCCATTGAAAAACAAACAAAACAATTATCCCCAACCCCGAGGAATTATTAATTTATTTGAAAAGGGTGGTGGCATCAGTGTCAGAAGCCTGTGTTGTAGTTTAAGTGATTTGTGTCCATGAGGTATGTGCAGCCCTCGTAATTAAGCAAGTAATGAGGCTTTCAAAATGATTGAAATTATTTTTCCCTTCAAAACTATTCTGGACAAAACCCTCCAATCCTAGGAAGCTTGGTAATATGTTTCCTAAGATGGGAAGTGATGGCGTGATTTTTTTTTTAAAGAGCATCTATCATTTTAAAAAAGAAAACAATGTAGCCTATGACTATGGGAACTAGAAAAGAACAAAATTTGGAACAACTCCCAAGCAAATGTAGCCCTGCGTTGTACCACAGCAGCCCGCAGCACCCATCAGTTCCCAGCCTGGTCACATAGTCTTCTTTTAGCTTTCATGTCTATGTTTTGGTCACTAATCTTCATTCTTGGAATTAACCCTTGAGTCCTTGGGTGTCAGATAAATGTCTCCGCTGTGTTGTAGCCGCTTAGTGTGGAAGGCTGGCTGTCTTGTCTCCCAAAGAAAGGTTTGCTAATTTTTTTAAAATCTTCAGCGAATGTTGATTTAATCAGACGTATTTTTCCAACCTTTTCTTCAAAGCTGGAAGCATCATTGGCTGATAACTGCTGTCAGGAATCTCTCTGATTCCCAGTATTCTAACTTGGCTGCTGTTGGAAATGTAGATCAAATAATAGAAGCAGAACTTGCCTTTGGAACTGATAATCAAAACAATAAATATGGTTGAATGTCGTGGAAAGCAATAAATATGGTTTTAGATTGTCCTTCAACACTAAGGGACTAATATTTTATGCTTTGAATAAAGATGATTTTTTCATTTGGTAGCTGGGTGGTATAGTAGGTATAGTGCCAGGCCTAGAGTTAGGGAGACCTGAGTTCAAATGTGACCTTAGATACTTTCTAATTGTGTGATCCTGGGTGAGTCACTTCACCCTGTTTGCCTCAGTTTCCTCATTTGTAAAATTAGCTGGAGAAGCAATGGCAAACCTCTCCAGTATCTTTGCCAAGAAACCCCAAATGGGGTCACAAGAGTCAGACACGACTGAAAAATAAACAGCAAAAATAATTTTTCATTGGAATTTATTCAACAAACGCATCAGATACTTCATGTGCCCACTAGGCGACAGGGCCCTAGGGTAACAACGATGAAAAGCAACAGTCCTTGCCTTTGAGGAACTTGCAGTCAAATAGCTTTATGTGCATGCCATGTGCCCACTAAAGTATTTGAAGGAGACACTTGATTCCTATTATTATCTGCAGAACATTCAGCAGCATGGCGAGTCATTGTGAATGAGGTAGAGTGTGGCAGTGACCGTGCGAGGGTTCAGGTAAATTTCTACAAAAAAATCTGAAGAGACACAAGTCATTTTCAGTTGGGGAGTAATTGGGGAATCAGGAAAGGCTTAATGGGGAGATGGCAGTGGGGCTCAGTTTTGAACAAAGATTTTCACCAGGAAGAAAAAAGGAAAGGGGGCATTCTAAGCATCTGGTTGACGTATGCAAATACACTGAGGCAGGAGATAGAAGAAGAGAATCAAGAATTAATTCCTACTTCATTTTGGCTAGAATATAAGTGATGTGAAATGAAGTCGGCAAAGTGGTGGGAGCAAGATTGTGGAAATCCTTCCATGTCAGGCTAGCTATTTTATATTTGACCCGCTGGACAAAAGGAGCCAGTGAAGGTTTTAGAGCAGGAGAGTGACGTGACCAAAGTCGCATATTAAGAATATTGTTTTGTCAGATATGTGGAGAAAAGATTGGAGAGATGAGACACGTGAGGTAAGAGAGTACAGTAGGGTGGCCGTTTCATTAGGCCAGGTGAAACGTTGAGTCTGAACGTGGATGGAGGCAGTGTAAGCAAACATCATGGGATTGATTTGAGAGAGATGGGGAACAGGATGAAGCAACCGATTGGACATAGGTGGTGAGGGAGAGGGAAGACAACGATGACTCAAAGCCAACACCTTGTTTGGCAGAGAGACTGGCAGTACTATTGATAGAAATAATGAAGTTTGGGAA
>CM053624.1:355669567-355690176 GCA_028646595.1 Phalanger gymnotis
CAGGCTTTTTGAACCCAGACCTTCTACATCTAATGCTCTAAGCTCAGGCTTCTGGCTAAAATTGAGCGTTTCCACTGAAAATGAGGGAGGAAATTGACAACTCTGTGTTTAACAGTAGTTTTGAAAATCAAATCTGGCTCTTTTTTTGTAAGAGGTTCCAAGGCAGACTTTGAAAACAAACAAGAGTTCACCTCGTTTCCATTATGAAACCTCCTAAGATGCTGAAAGAGTAACAGGAATCAAACAGATGCTTGGAATATTAGTGTCACATGTGGCTTAAAAGCTACTCCAGTGCCTCAGCAGCAAAGATGCTGGGAACAGGAGGGAGGCAAGCTGTTTCGAACTATGCATAAAACAAGTGTAGCCCTGGATGGCACAGAACTTTTTTTTTTTGGCTCTATTGAGGAAACCTTGCAATTAAGCGGTGCTGGAACTGTATTTCTCTTCTCTGTGCTGGAAACTACCTTTCTCTATAATGGCAAGCTTGATACCATTATAAGACTACATGTGTGTTATGAAACAGAAATCTGAGGATGGTCGGTGAGTGGGGGGACCCACACCTCCATAAGCAAGGATTTCATTTCTCTCGGCCCTCACCACCCTTTGCAGCTAATCACTGTAGAAGAGACCTGGGATAAAGGCTACTTGTTCTCCAAAATCCATTACTATCTGTCATCTCCCTTTTACTTCTGCATGACGTCAACACTGACTCTCTGGGCAAAATGGTACTGCTATGTAAATGCATATTTTTTCCCCATGATGTTGTTTTCTGTTTAATAAATGTCTGAACTCTGGGTACAATGGATCTCTTTTTGCATCCCTGGTTGTATAAGGGACAGCATTCTCAAGCCTCCTCCCCATTGCCCCACATGAGCTGGCCTGGTCTATCACGACCTGATTTGTTCTATATACTGCTTTTTCAGGAATCACACTTGCCCCCAGAATACATGAGAATCTAGGCATTTTGCCGTATTCATTTGTTTCTTTCTTCCTTTTCTTTTTTTTTTTTTTTAAAGTGAAATGAGCATCGTTATCCCATGTTTCCTTCAATTTTTTATGGTCTGGAGCAAAGTGATAGTGTCTCTTCACACCATCTGGGACTCACCATTTTTTTCTTACTCCTTTCCTCTTGGTCTAACACCCTCTGTTTCTATACTCCAGGCTCCCACGCCTGCAGAATGCAGATGAGCTGAATCACAGAAAGAGCCTCCCACTGGTTAGGCCATCATGCGGGTAGAAGAACGTACTGGAGGCAATAAAGGAGGCTTATAAAGGCCTTCCTTTACTAACACTTGCAGCTGTGCTCATGGTTCCAAGCAGGAGACAATTTTCACCTTTCGATAGGGACATAAAAAGAAACAGGGAATGGCAAGAGACATTTTCTGTGTTTAAATTTCTGCCATTCACCATGACAAAATGCATATGATCCACTTCACATGCAATCCTCGCTTGAAACGGTGCCCTTCTGAAATTCCTTGACAATAATAATAGTACCTCTGCCCCAAGTAGCTCAGCCTTAACATTAGAAGCAAAAAGTGCAGCGGAAATGACAGGATTTGGTGGTGGCATTTTGTTTTGTTTTGAAGCTCAGTAAATGTTCATTTCATGGTCCAATACAATTTCCTGCCTGAGTCCTTCAGGTGGCACTTAAGAGTAGATGAGATATAATATATAATTTTGCATTTGAGGAACAAGAGAGGAATCAAAGAAGTTTATTTTCTACATGTAAAATAAAAATCACAAATTTATGAACATATGTCCTAATATATGTTAGTATCGTTTAAAATATGCTTAATGTTGATGGAGCCATTGATTTGAGGCTGCAAGCAGGGGTCTTTTGTCACCTACAAGTACAAAACCGCCTTATTTCTATTCAGTGCTCAGAGGGCAGCCAGCCAAGAATATGTAACTAAGTACTTGAAGGGGCAGCTAGATGGTACAGTGGATAGACTGCCAGGCCTGGTGTCAGGGAGACCGGAGTTCAAATCTGGCCTTAGATACTTGTAAGCTGTGTCATCTGGGCAAGTCGCTTAACCCTGTTTGCCTCGGTGTCCTCATCTGTAAAATGAGCTGCAGAAGGAAATGGCAAACTATTCCAGGATCTTTGCCAAGAAAACTACAAATGGACTCATGAAGAGTCACATATGACTGAGACAACTGAATGACAAGTACCTGAATTGCTCAATATTGCCCTTTTCCTCCATTCTGTTTATAGCCATAAAGTCATGAATTTCAAGCTAGAAAAGACCTTAGGGGTCATCTAGTCTGAGCCGTCATAGCTGAGGATTCTGAGTCCCAGAAAGGTGAAGGTACTCACCAGGGGGATTTGGACCTAGGTCCTCTGACTCTTTCCTTTACGCCACACTGCTCATCTTCCAATTCTGTCCTCAAAGTCCATTCATCTCTTCTGCATGAATGACCATCGCCATCATCCTTGACTCACGTTTATGCTCTAGGTTCAGGCAGCAGCCCTAAGAGGTATGTGGTGCAGATATAATTATACCCATTCCACAGAAAAGAAAACTAAGCCTGATCATTTAAGTGACTTATAGCACTCAGTAAATGTCTGAGGATCTTCAAACCCAAGTCTACCGACTTCAAGTTTAGGGCTCTGCACACTGTACAAGACTTCTTCCATACACACATGCATATATACATACATACATATACACACACATTTAAAAAATGCTTCTCTAGGTAATTCTCATATGTAGCAGTTTTGTTCTTTCCCCCAGTAGATAGATATTTAGTGCTATTGTTAGAAAAATTGTGAGAAAAATCTTAGAGAGGGTTGTTTGTATATTTACAAGCACATAGAATCTATGAGTTCATCAGCATGGTAAACTTCCCCCTTGGAAGCACACCACAGCCTGTCTATGATATACCAAATAAATCCTGCCATGTGCCTGGGTTTTAGTAAATTAGTTCCAGAGAATGACTTGAGAGATACATGGAGGTTAAATGGTTTGCCAAGGTCCCTCGGCTAGTTAAGTGTCAGAAATTGGGTGGGAACACAACTTTTATTGACTTGAAACCCAGCAGTCTTATATAAAAAGCATTTATTTAGCATCTACTCTGTACCAGGTACCAGCCATACGAAGACAAGACAAAGAACTGCCCCTCTTCTCCAGGGACTTATATTCTACTGGGAGGAGACAGTGGGTAAATAGGTATGCATATAGGTAATAATTGGAGGACGAGGAGGAAGAAAAAGGAAGAAGAGGAAGAAGAAGAGGAAAAAGAGGAGGAGGAAGAAGAAGAGGGGGAAGAGGAGGAGGAAGAGAAAGAGGGGAAAAAAGGAGGAAGAGGAGGAAGAGGATGATAAGGATGAGAGGCTTCCTTTTGTTCATCTTTAGTTCTCAAAGGGGACCAATAACATCAGGAAGGTGATGTCATGACTTGCAAGTGAATTAGATTTAAGTGAGGCGGAGCTGTAGGAAGTCATCAGCAATGAAGAAAACCACAAATTAACATTATCTATATAATATTGTATTTTTAAATTTATTTTGTTAAACATTTCTCAGTTACATTTTAATCTGGTTCAGGTAGCCCTCCAGAGTTTAGACAGCTCCTGCTGCCTGTGAGACACAAGTTTGATTGTCCTCTAAGACATAGCTCCACTCACTGTAAAACATAACACTCAAGCTGAACCTCAAAGGAAGGCAGGACTTCCCAAACTGCAGAGCTGGGGAGGGAATACCTTGTAGGCATGAGCACTGGCTTGTACAAAGCCACAGAAAAAAAGAGACGGGGTTTTGAATTCAGGGATCAGCAAATTAGCCACTCTGGCTTCAACATCAAGGGAAAGGCGTTTTTGTGCAAGAAACCAGGAAAAGTGAGCTTAAAAAATACCAACTAGTTCCAGCTTCTTTGGTGTGTGCTTGGATGGCTGTCACCTCCAAAGCTCTATGGTTGTGAAGGAGAAAGGCCGTTGATGGGAGCCCTTCCATTTCTGAGTCAGCGTGGAATCACTCTGCCATCTGTTTCCGCTTTAATTTCAAGATTTTTGTACTAATGAAGGACAAAACAGATCCATGCTAAACAAATGAGTAAATGATGCTGTCAACCCAGTAGTTACTGTTTGTGACATTCAGACACATCCCTTTCTAATAGAAGCCTACTCTTTTTTTCTACCCAAACCTAAAAGATGGTCCCTCTGCCACTCAGATTCTTGATAAATCTATGAGCATTGTTGCTCCCCTGCTGTCCACCCCACCCTCAGGCATTCCTGTCTGACTAAACTCTTCCACCAAAGCTCATCCTGGAATATCCCTCTCCCCAACCCTGCCCTGGGTCTCCTTCTGCCATTGGTGAATTCCTCCACTTTGAGGAAAGGCCCCATGGTCAGCCAGCCTTCCTTCTCCTGGCTCTGTTTCTGGACTCTGGTGCCCCCTTCCTCCAACCCACCAAATTTGCATCTCCTTTTTTACCTAGGATCTTCAGCCAATACAATGTAAGATCCTTGAGGGCAGGGACAGTTTTTTTTTGGGGGGGGCTTGAATTTATATCCCCGGCACTAAGCATAAATACTTAATAAATTCTAGTTGACTAAGTGAATCCCACCCCGCCCTCCTCTAGTTTCCATGCTCTAAGCAGTATTTGCTCCCTATTACAATACCATAGGAAAAAGCACTTGAGGTGGACTGCCTTTTACCTGTATACCAGGATATGTCGTTCTGGTCTGGTCCCTTAAAGGCACCTGCTTTTATTTGTCAGCTGGGCTGCCCTTTCGCTTCAGTCCTTCAGATTTGACGAGCTGGCTCTCAGCTCTGCTCTCTCCTAAATCTTCCAGTAAAGGAGGATGTCATTGTGGGAAGAGCTGAGGGAGTGAACACACATTCTACAACAGGGCTTTCCAAAATATGGCCCGCGGTGTGATTTTATGCAGCCCGCCTGTGGGTTTTAATAGAATAATAATTTGCATGGAATGCATATTATATTTTTTTTCATTCCATCACTAACAAATAATCTCGATGTTAATTTTCTTTGGTGTTTTTAAGCAGTATTACAGACTGAACATATCGCACGGAGTTTTCAATCCATCTGTGGGATGTGTTCTGTCTGTATGATGCAGACTAGTCAGGATGCACCTACCTTTATCCTGTTGTGTTGTCCCTTTGTTGTTTCGTGTTTCCTTTCGCGCTTTGTGCCTTTGCCTGTCATATTGATGACAGGCATTCCTCCACTTTCTGTTAGTGTACTGTATTTTTTATTCTGGGTGTGGCCCTTGAATAATTATTTTATTTTAATGTGACCCTAAGATAACCTAAGGTCGGACAGCCCTGTCCTGGAAGAAGAGAGATTTCCCATCAGTGAATGGCTATCTCTGGATTATGAAAAATGTTTTAAAACAGCAATTTATCATAGGACCACAGTAGGGTCCTTGTACACTCTCCTTGTAGCTTATAGGTCTGGAGCTGGAAGGGGTCTCTGGGAGAATCTAGTCCAACACCCTCATTTTATAGATGAGGACCCTGGTCTGAGAAAGGGAAAGGAAGTTGCCCAAGACCCCATAGTCATTAAGTGACAGAACCATTATCTCAATGCAGGTCCTATAACACCAGCTCCACCATTAATAAGAAGGACAAAATAATTGGGATTAATTTTATCCATTTCTCAGGTGCCTGTCATTTAGCATTTTTGTTTGTTTCTTGTTTTGGGGGGTAGGGGGTTGAGTAAATTTATTTTTTCGGTGATCTCTCACCAGGACTATTGCAGTGGTTCCCAATTGCTTTCCCTGATGTCATCTTCTTTCCCCTTTAATCCTTCCTCTACTTAGCCGTCATCTTGCTTAGTCCTCAAGCACAGGCTTTACCTTGTCCCTCTGCTGAACCAGAGGCTCCAGTGATTCCCAATCGCCTCTAGGCTAATATTCAAATTTCTCTGTCCTGCGTTTAGAGACCTTTGCAATTTGGCTTCAGCCTGTCTTGCCGTCTTAAGGGCACTCTTCTAATTTGTCGTTCCCCTTTCCAAACATTTCATCTTCTGCTTTTGCCCTTTGCTTATTCTGGAGATTCTCTTCCTCCACCCCTCTGCATCACTGCATTCCTAGTTTCCTTCAAAAGTCACATGTTTTCAAATGCCACCTCCCATTCAAAGTCCTGAGCCTCCTAGGTGCGATTGGGTTCTCCTCATCCCCATCCCCCACTTTTTTGTATTTGTTCTGTGTTGGGGTTTTACTTGTTAAAATGGGAGCTCCTTTAGTTCATAGGCTGGTATCCTTAGAACCCAGCGCAGTGCCTGGCTATACGCCAGAAATTCTCTTTTTGTTCAGTCGTTTCGATCATGTCTGACTCTTCATGACCCCATTTGGGGTTTTCTTGAGAGATTCTGGAGTGGTTTGCCGTTTCTCTCTACAGCTCGTTTTACAAATGAGACAACTGAGGCAAACATGCTTAAGTTACTTGCCCAGGGTCACACAACTAGTCAGCGTCTGAAGGTGGATTTGAACTCAAGTCTTCCTGACTCCTTCCCAGTGCTCTGTCCATGGTACCACCTAGTCGTTCAGCCAGAAATCCCTATCAAATACTTAGTTTATGAGGTTCATTTTGTATTTAATTCTCTGATTTCATAGTTTCCTCCTAGGAGCCTATAAGCTCCTTCAGGGCAAGGATTCTATGTGTCTTTTCCCAGCTTCTATTGCACTGCCTAATATAAAATAGGTTCATTAAATGAATGAAGGAATGAAGGAATTTTATCAGTGTAGGACCTTCTTGGTATGAAACCTCCCTTCACAGATGCAGCTCATCTTTAACTGATGGTCTGGTGGGGCAGGGTGGGAGATGGAGGGGGCAGCCACTGAGAGGCTTGGTGATTTACCTAGAGTTGGATAGATAGTTTGTGAGGGAAGAAAGACAGTGGAGATCCTTCCTTCCTTCCTTCCTTCCTTCCTTCCTTCCTTCCTTCCTTCCTTCCTTCCTTCCTTCCTTCCTTCCTTCCTTCCTTCCTTCCTTCCTTCTTTTTCTTGTATTACTAATGCCTGGCATAGTGCCTAGAACATAGTAGGTGCTTAATGAATGCTGTTTCAACCTAGGTTTTATTCATTCGTCTGATGTATAAGAATGGAAATTGATGTTTGGGAAACTTCTACCCTTAAATCCCTTTAATTAAATACTTTTCTTCAATTTAATACCTGTGAAAGTAGTTTAATAGGTATTCATAAATAAATTTTCACAAGACATGTATGGACTGGATCTTTTTCTTTTTCGCTTTTAAGAGATAAACTTATGAAAGAAAGTTTCAAGTGAAGTTTCTCTGGATGGCTGAGAAACTTTAGTTACATCTTGAATGATTTTAAAATTTTGCTTTGGGTTCAAATGAAATCCATTGTTTGAATGATTCCATGGTCCTTCTTATCTCACTTTCTGGTTTTATTTTGCCACAATGACATTCTGAGGATAGAGTGGTGGGGAAATAAAGGAAGGAGTAGAAAATTAAATATTTACTGTTGGTGCTTTTCATCAATTTCATTTTGCTGGTTGATAGATTTTTCAAAATTGCAGCGAGGGGTGTGGTGGCACAGTGCATCCATGCACAGAGTCATTCTGTCTTTCTCATGCACAGTGCTGAATGCAGTTGGGGTCACATCTATAACATTCTGACCACATTATTTCTTATGACTATATCTAGCAGAGCTAGGATGTAAATATGTTGATAGCCTCATGTCCAGAGACTCAGGGCATCCTGGCACCTTAAGAGAGCTTTGACTTGAGCAGAAACAACTTAATGGTCCAGGATGCACTTGTAACTGATGGTACTTGTGATGGGAGCAATATCTGAAGACATCTTATGGCAGACCAGGCTAGTTTTTCCTTAACATGGTATTGAAACTAGTTTTGAGCTCCAATTGGTCCAAGTCTTGGACTGATCATGTAGGTTTCTAGTTATTTAACAAACAAAATAACCAGGATGTGATGGGCAGGAGTTCTTCCTTCAGGCTTCAGACTGCCCACCAACAGCATGACCAACAAGGGAATAGGAAAATATCTCTCAACTCAATCAGGTGTATTTGGAGTGAGCATCTCTTCCTTAATCCGAATGTTCTTCTCCTGTAATGGCTTGGTAAAAGTCCTTTTGTTAACTAGTGGATGGGCTGTGACTGTCTAGTTTCATTCCAGTTCTAAACCTGCAGTATATGACCTGGTGAGCCCTCACCTACAGCACCACTTATGCACAGGACCTACTCATAGGATGTTAACAAGAAGCTTGTCTGAAAAGTACTGTTAGCCTTGCTGCATGGTCTGGCTTCTGACATCACAGGGCTAGCGTTGGTTCTCTTACAATCTATAGACATTGTAGTCTTACTTGTACACCATGATTTTGTGACATTTAATGAAGGAACTAGAGATCTTGAGATAAGATGATGAATTAAAGGCACTAGAGATGTGTTGCCTGGACAAGAGAAGTGCCAGATTACATGAGAGCTGTCATAGGGAAGAGGGGATGGTCCCAGAGGGCAGAACTGGGAACAAAGACTGGAAATGGCAAAGAGGTATAAGGAGAAACTTCCTACTTAGCAATTAGATCAAGAGGGTAGGTCTTTCCCCATTCATTCTAAGTTTTCAGAGGCAGGACTTTCACTTATCCTCAGTGTTATAGAAAGAATCACAGGTACAGGTTGGGCTTATGGATTTTAGAATCCTTTCCAGTTTGCAGATTCTGAAGTCTGGGTGTCCCTTGTGTTCTCTAACTTCCTGGCTTTGTCTGTCTAATTGGGTTTTCTGAGAAGTACTGCTTCTTCTGTATTTACTGTCAAGAGCCTTAGCAGTGTGCTGTTTCCTTATATCTTAGGGAAGCTTATCTGTGCCTATCCTTAACTCTGATGAACTTGCAGGAACCTTCATCTCTCTCTAAATAAGATGTTCTCATAACCCTGACAAAAAGAGTATAATGCTTTGTAACTGACATCTTGGACTCTCTAACATCAGGAATGTTTCAAGGGCCTCAGGTGTCCAGGAGAGCCATATTTCAGGACCAGTTTTTGCCTTCTCATTCTCCTGGGGTAAATGTGGTATACTTCTCATTCTCCTTTCTTGGATAACACTGTGCTTCCATACCTCCTTCCAGGCTGTTCCATGGCCAATCCATCTTCTACAAAGCCACCAATATGATATTCTTAAAGCACAGGAATGACCATGTGATTGCCCTGCTCAAAAAATACCAGTGGCTCCCAGTTCCTTCCAGGACAAAATAAAATAAAAAAAAATAGAATTCCTCTGTTTGATGAGCAAAAAGCTCCTCGTAGTCAAGCTCTAAGCTTGTTATTCTAGACCAAGGCTTCTTAACCCTTTAGGAGTCATGATCCCTTGTTAGCAGTCTGGGGAAGCCTATGAACCCTTTTTCAGAAGAATGTTTTAAAATGTTCAAAATAAAATATATCGTATTACAAAGGAAATCATTTCTTTTTGAGTACAGGTAAACAATTTATTATTTTTTTTAAGTTCATGGATCCTATGTTAAGAATGGGCAGCTAGGTGGCAGAGTGGATATAGTACAGGGCCTGGAGTCAGGAAGACTCATCTTCATGAGTTCAAATCTAGCCTCAGACACTTATTAGCTGCGTGACCCTGGGCAAGTCACTTAACCACATTTGCCTTAGTTTCCTCTTCTTTAAAATGAGTTGGAGAAGGAAATGGCAAAGCACTCTAGTATCTCTGCCAAGAAAGCCCCATAAGGGGTCATGGAGAATCAGACATGACTACAAAACGACTAAACAACAGCAACAAGGCTAAGGAGCCCTGTTCTCAACCAATTTCACATTTTTCTCGCTATATGTGTTCTATGTGCACAGGCCATTCTGGAAGGCCCCACTTCGATCTCACCGACTCCTTCCTTCAAGGCAGCCTCTTGCTTCAAGCCTCTTCTGGTTCCCCCAGTTGTTAATATCCTCCAAATCCCTTGACCAAACTGATAGGACATCCAATACTCCTTTTTCTTTGCCTCTTGAGAAAGACAGTCAGTCCTCTTATACTGAAAGGCAATGTAAGCTTCCTGTTCTTTCCAGAATCTAGGCTAATGGCAGGAGTATTTATGATAAGCATAAAACTAATAAGCAGTGCAGCATAGTGGGTCTATGAGTCTAAGAGTCAGGATGATCCAGGTTCAAGTCCTGCCCTGGGCAAGATCCTTAACTTCCCAGTTCCCCAGTTAAAATGAAAAGACTCTAAGTTATCAAAAAATTGCCAATCTGGCTTGCTAAATACAATCGCATATTTGGTTTAAAAAAGAAAGAAAAAGAAAAGAAAAAAAACTCAACCAAGCATTGTCATGGTGTGGTGTCATAAATGGGCATTTGGAGTGGCCAGAGTCAGCCACTTGCACAATCTGGCTATTTGGAAGCTCTTAACCAATAGAAAGATTGTGATAGTTTAGCTCTTTATCTGTTGAGAGAAACCGATCATAAAAGACCTTGTCATCTTTATCAGGAGGTCAGAAAATGGCTGTGTTCATTTATTTCTGAGCTGGCCAAAGGCTGGGCCAATTGATGTGGGCAGAAAGGGGAGCAGCTACGGGGACACTAGCGGATGCGATGAGAGCGAAAGCTAAGAGTGTAGAAAGTTAGAGAGCCTGGTAAGTCGGTTCTTCTTTCTGTTTACTTGTAGAACTGAACACTACATTTAAGCCAAGAACAGATTTTGAAAATATTTTTCCATTTCTGTTTTGTCAAATGTGTTTCGTTGGCACATTATGCTGGGGTTGGTTCCTCTAAAGCTTAGCAGCGCCGTCTGTTTGTTCAAGTGGATTTGGCTTTCACAACTCAAACACTAGCCCTGCGCTTTGGAAGAGAAGCCGTCTCTGGAGATAGGCTCAAGTGTGGACTCAATCTCCAAGCAGGTATTATCAAGAAGATGAAAGATGGGAGGTTTTTCTTTTTTTTTTTTTCCCCCAGTTTTTCTTCTGTCCAAGACTTCTCCTTAGATATTTCCTTCCCAATCCTGTTTGAGCAAAAGCTCAATTTTTTCCCCCTTTCTACAATATTTCCCTTCAAGCAAAAGGAAAGCAAATGTTAAGTCTGCCTGCTTTAATCATGAACAAAGAAGGGAAGAAGCCCAGTGCAGCCAGTTGGTTTTCATCCTGTTGCCTAAATAAAGTATTTGAAGACCGTTGTGGCTATTATTATTAAATCATTCAGCCTTCGAACAGCTAACATTGATTTAATGTTGGCAAAGCACTTTATAGAAAAGCATGCGTTTATATGGAGCTTTAAGGTTTGCCAAGAACTTCACAGATATTATCTCATGTGATGCTGATGACAGCCTAGGGCGGGGATGGGGGTGAGGGTTGTTGTTGTTTGTGGTTGTTGTGGAGTCTCGTCTGTCTCTTCATTGCCCCATTTGGGGTTTTCTTGGCAAAGATCCTGGAGTGGTTTGCCATTTCCTTCTCCAGCTCATTTTACAGATGAAGAAACTGAGGCAAGCAGGGTGAAGTGACTTGTCTAGGATCACACAGCTAGTAAGTGTCTGAGGCAAGATTTAAACTCAGGAAGGTGAGTCTTCCTATCCATTGTGCCACCTAGCTGCCTCTGAGAGGTAGATGCTCTTATTTTCCCCCATTTTACAGATGAAGAAACTGAGGCAGATAGAAGTTAAGTGACTTTCCCAGAGCCCTACAGCTAATAGGTATCTGAAGCAGGATTTGAATTCAGGTCTCCTGACTCCAACTCCAGCTCTCTGTCCACTGTACTACTTACTATTTGATCTTTATAACCACCCTGTGAGATAGGTGTTGTTATTACACCCATTTTACAGATGAAGAAAATGAGACACAGAGACATCACATGATTTGGGGTCACCCGATTACTTAAGTGTTTGAGGTGAGGTGGGATTAAACTCAGGATTTCCTGATTCCAAGACTAGTACACCATCAGATTGCCTAATCAATTGGTAAGTGTTTATTAAGTACATACTATATGACAGGCATGGAGCTAGAGCTGAGCTTACAAAAGGAAAAATGAAAGTTCCTGCTGTTAATATGTTCTGTTGTGGAGAGGCAATTGTGAATTTGAAACTCATATGTAAAAATACATGAAAAGTAAGTCCCAGGTCAGGTGTTAAAAGGCTTTGAGTAGAAGGTGAGGCTGGAGAAGAATTCAGAAAGAAATGAGAGCTGAGTGGGCAGGGCCCTATGGTGATGGTAATGATGCTGCTGCCGTATCAATGAATGTAATCTAAATATGTGGAGTATAATAGTTATAGAGAGAGTTACTCAGCCAGCATTTATTAAGCTACTACTATGACCTAGGCCCTTTCCTAAGCACTAGGAATGCGGTGAGATGAACTGAATCTAAAAGTTCAATGGTTTAGGGTACTCCCAGGTGAGGAAAGTCCTTCTATCAGTGCAAGTTTGCACCTTCTCTGCAAGGTATAATCCGTGAGATTTGCTTAGGGCACTGAGAGGTTATAAGTGACTTGGCCAGGGTCACACAGCCAATGAGTGTGAGAAAGGTGATACTTGAACTCAGTTCTCTTATTTTCTATGGCATTCAATATGTTGTATATACTGTGCTATGTGTGATGTGACCTAACATAACATATTATATAGATATTGTCAATATCAATAATATTGATAGCAATGTTATGTTGGTATATTGACACTCAGTATGTCAATTATTACTATCAACTATTAATATCAGTATATCAACTTAGTATCAATAGTTGACAGCATTATCAATATCAATAATATATTGATTCAGAGATTACATTGTAATAACAGCTTTCTTTATATTGGACTCTGAGTTTTCTAAAGTGTTTTACATAAAGTATTTCATTTGATATATATTGCACTGTAGGTAGTGAGGTTATCTAGTTTATATGCAGCCAGGTGGCACAGTAGATAGGGCTCTGGGCCTGAAGTCAGGAAACCCTAAATTCAAATTCAGCCTCAGATAACTTACTAGCTCTGTGACCGTGGGAAAGTCTCTTAACCTCTGTCTACTCCACTTTCCTCATCTATAAAATGGGGAGAATCATAGCCCCTCCCTCCTTGGATTGTTGTCAGGATAAAATGAGATCATATTTATAAAGGGCTTAGTACAGTGCCTAGTACCTAGTAAGTGCTGAATAAGTGTGTCTTTTCTTCCTTTCTTGTAGACAGCAGAGATTTCGTGAAAGGTCAGTATCATAATTGGTAAAACATGAACCTCAATACTCCAGTTTGATGTCAGGATGACACGAGTGGATCTTAAAAACTGGAGACGTTTTTAGGCATATTACATAACCTCTACTTACGTAATTGCCTATTTTCTCAAGGTGTTTATTCATCCTTCGAAGAGGCTTCACCGATTGTGTAACTCAGGCACTTTGGTTAGCTGGTGACTGTGTTGTTAAAAAGAATTGGTCAGACCTAGAGTATAGGAAATGTCAGTAGGAGGATGACAACTTCTCGCTGCTGCTCCACTAATGGTACCTGATAGAACTTGGGGTATTTTGGATAGCAGACTCATCAACTTAATTACATAGTTCATCAAAGCCCACTGTGGTTGTGAGTATTCAGGGAATCTTCTATTGCTTTCCTCTTTCATTTTGACTAGCTCTCCGTGGACTCTCTAATATGGTTATACTTCATCGAGCTTTCATACTCAGGCTCTTGTCTATAGATTTTCCCTTTCCTCCCTCCCTCCCTCCTTCCCTCCTTTCTTCCTTCCTTCCTTTCTTCCTTCTTTTTCTCCTCCCTCTTTCCTTGCCTTCCTCTCCTTTGTCTTTCTTCTTCTTTCTCCTCTTCTTCTGCTTCCTCCTTCCTCCTTCTTTCTTTTTTCTTCCTTTTTCCTTCTTTCTTCCTTCTCCCTAAAGTGTCCTGAGTCTGTGCTCTCAGCAGGGCACATTTTTTTCCTTGCTCTTTCACATCAATTACAGACAGTTTGGAAGCTGAGATGCTCATCTTACCCCACCCCCGTATGTTTGATATGTGCTCTTCAGACCAGAACTACCTGACCCAAATAAATGTAAGCAATGGCCAGTTTTCCCAGGGAATCAGTAGCAGGAAAAGCAGAGGAATGGGGTTCTGTTGAGAGATATTAAGTTATGGGTCACTCACAGTCCTCTAATCCTGGAAGCATTCTATCTACCAGTGTTTGGAGTTTTCCTCCCTCATTGAAATAAGCCAGAGGGCTGAATTCCGAATTCAGCCTCTGATAGCAACAACTTTTAAGCTCTTCTCTTGTGTTCTCCCCACCTTTTTCATCTTGAAAACAATGATTCTCTTTAAAATCTCCTTAAATGTAATTTTTTAAAAAAATGATTCTTTTTAACCCTTTTCCCCCAAATTATAAAAAGCCACTTTGTCTATGGAAGAGGAAAAATCCTCTAGAATACTATGAAATCAGAGCTGTTAATGCCCTCAATGAGTGATTGTCCTGTGAATCCATGATCTATGAAGTGCATGTCTCAGAAATCACTATTTTTTGGATGGAGATGGCTTTGTGATTATCAATGCAGCGAACTCTTTGTGTGGAAACTCCTTCCTCCAATGCAGATCAACAATTGGTCTGGAACTTGGAGTCTTATTTGCCTAAGGACATGGAAAATGCCTAGAACGTGGTCAACATTTTGAAAATGTTTGTTGAATTGAACTGAGAGAGTGAGTGATTTCCTTTTGGTCATGAAATTGATATTTTCATAGAAGGGTCTTCCTGACTCCAAGCTAGCCCTCTGTCTTCTCCTCACAACTGATGCTTTTGACTTGCTACCAAATTTAAATTTGGAATAATTTATCTGCACTCAGCAAGCTAAAAGCTATTGAAAAACTTAGGTATCTAAAGTCTTCTCCTATCCACTTTTCCCCTTTACTTGAATAATGTCAGAAAGCTGTGAGGTCTCTGAAATTCTTTCATGATTCTCCACTTAACTTGGACCTGTAACATATAACTTTCAAAGGTGTGTTCACTGCAGAGTTTTGACTCCCTGCTCTCATTATTTTTTCTGGGGGGGTGGGGCACTCCCCAGGGAGTCTCTAATCTTACGGAAGGCTGTAAAATTTTCTAGACTTGATTAATTTCAGTTTCTAAGAAAATAAACCCTTTTTGAAGGAGGGATTAGAGGGCAGAAAATAAAACAAATTGCAAAAGGATGTCACACTTCCTAACAAGGCCTGGCCTCCCTGGAGGAGAAGTAGTAGCTTGTTACCTTGTCCCTTGGACAAATGTTGCAGAGGCCTGTGTTTGGAGAACTCCTCTGTGTGAGAGGTTTGGTGTCTTCATCCCGGCTTTGGAAATCGGTCTCATTTGGTGCCTTTCTTCCAAACCCTCTAGGTTGTTATTTCAGGAGTATTTAACAGTGGAAATACACTGGGTGGTAATTAAATGAACAGAGTTTAAAATGCCTTTGGTAGCTCCCCCTACTTTGAACAAACAATCAACATGTTTTGAATTGTTTGAACTTTTTGGGGGGTGTTGAGAGAGACAAAAGAATGAGTGAGACAGGGCTTATTTGGTGCAGAGACCTGCTAGGTATGATACTTCTAATAATGACAGCAGCCCGATGCTATTTCTTTGCCAAGACACTGAGTCCTTCCTCAGCTGAGTCAGTCTTGTGTGGTTATCCTGGGCAACAGCCCAGGCTGGTATTCTGGCTTTCCCTTGGGCTGGTATGGGAATATTTGGCCAAGAAAGCATTTGCAGTTGTTTTCAGATGAGAAAGAGACCTTGGATATATCATTTAGTTCAGGGGTTCCCAGACCCCCTGACATGTTTGGTTTGGCCCCGAGGTTGACTTCCTTGGCTAGAGGAATGCTTTTCCATATACTATATGTTACAAATAGGAATGAATAAATGAAGGCGTTTTGGCAAAAACAAAGACTTTGATTGGCTTGAGGTCTCAGGCCATGGGGTAGAGTGGGTGGGGAGGGACAAATGGCTTATTTAAGCTCTTTATATTATAAGTTGACAGCTTATTTGTAAGTCTTGGGGAGGGGAAAAATGGCTTTGGGGAATAGAGGAAACAAGAGACTTCCATAATGGGGGGACATCCTTGAGGTCAATCCCTAATGGAAACACCACATCCTTCAATGAATATTATTTAGTCCAATGACTGCCTTGTATAGGACTGTCTCATGTATATGTGTGGATAAGTCCTCTGCTGACATCTTCCAGTTGCCTTAGTATGATGTCAAGGTGACCCTGGGCTCTCTGTAGCTGCCCCATTAAGCTGAAAAGGCTTTGAGTATGAGCTCATTAATGGATTACCCTTCTGTAGCCCAAGAACCAGCCCAGCTTAGTTCAGAAACAATTGGCCTCTGGGGGTTGACCATCAGGTAATGAACTTGGGATCTACATTTACTCATGAAACTAAAGGCCTTGAGGGGTTTCTATCTGCAATGGTGTTGAGGCCTCACATAGATCAAATCACTGACCTCTTGAAGTATTGATGTATGTGATGGAAGGTTGTGTGTCAATTATTTATTTAGCAACCATAGACTAGTTCTCAGCATGTGTCCTTTTATAGTAACCTAAAAAATATTGACTTGATGCTATCACAAGAAGAATACCACATGCACATCAAAATATAACTGTGCAATACTATATACAAAGTAACAAGTAATCTGACGTGGTTGAAGATGGTAATGACAATTGATCCGACCATTTTGGCAAATTATTTGGAATTATTCAAGAAAAATTACTAATCAGCCTTTGACCTAGTCGTCTGCCCATCTGTCCCGAGGAGGCCAAAGACAGGAGGAAAAAGTCCCATGTATACCCAAATATTTGTGCCAAAAGTACCCTTTTGGAGGGGAAAAGAAGGGAACAAATTAACAATGCATTGAATGGGAAGTGATGAAACAGTTGTGGTATGTGAATCTAAAGGATTACTATTATACTATGAGAAATAACAAATATGAGAAATTCCGATAAACATGGAAAGACTTAAGTTAGCTGATCTAATGTGAATTTACCATAACCAGGAGCCCTTACATGCACAATGCCTACAGTTCTTCAAATGAGAATGCTAATTATGGCTGAACTCTGATCATCTGTAATGACCATTATTGGTCCCAGGAACAAATAACATGTGTTCCCCTCCTCTCTTTGGGAGAGAGTGGGGTATGGTTTATATATGTATGAGTATATATATGTGTATATGTATACATATACACACATATATACACACCTACACTTCGCACTCAGTTGCTTCCTCATTTTTTCTTATAAGGGAAGATGGGGGGGGAAGTATGGAGAAATGACAGTGGTCTTTTTTAAATGATATTTTTATTTAAAAGATGTCAAATTAAATATTCCTTAACATTAGATTCTTTTGTCCGTTTCTCCATGCCTCTGTTTCCTTTTCCTTTCCTATTCCGTCTTCGTTTCTGTTATCTTTTTTCTCTGTTCTCTCCCTCCCTCAGAAGGTTCCTGGTGGGGAGGTGAAAAAGGCATATGAGGAAATGAATATTTGGTGAAAAAACCAAAAATATCAAATGAAATAATTTTATATTAAAATGATTTAAAGGGACACATTGGAAAGTCTCTATGTGAAGGATGAGATGATGTGTTTTAGGACAAACTTCTTTTGTTCTTGCTTTTATTTGCATTCACTTGGTCTAAGTGAGTCAGATTTCATGCTTACCCTTTGCTCTGTGGGCACGTAACATATCAGGAATGAGAAGTCATTATATTTGTTGTCATATGTCCGCTTGCCTGCCTTCTTTCTGCTCCAGAAAAGTGACCCTTAAAAAAATGCTTAGCTATGACCTGCAAGCCACACCAGTGATGAAACCAGCCTGGCAGATGTGACATGCTTGACTTCCATAAATCACTTTCCTTTGTCATAGTTGGCATATGGACACTGAGTGTCCTAATTATTGGGTGGCTTTTATAGCCCCATTATTTATAATCACTTCGAGATAGCAGCTGGAAGACTGGGATGGGATGGAACAAAATGACAGAGCGTGAAAAATATTATCGTTCGTGGAACTATTGGGATTAGGAATATTTCACAATGATGCTATTTGAGTACAAAGCTCCCAAAATGACAACTCTTCCACCATTTAAATACTTGGTTCTGGCACAGACATTTTCCTATTCTGAAAAGGATCTCATGGAACCTATAATTCCCTTCAAGGAAAGGTTTAAATGCACTTTTGTTTACAAGATCTTTTCTAGTCTCACAAATTGTTACATTGTTTGTATCGTGTTTATTTGTATCATATTTACTTATCCATATATAAGCTTTTTCTCTTCCCTAGAATACAATGCAGAGACTCTTCGTTTTTGTCTTCACATCCTCAGTGCCTGGCACAGTGCTTTGCACACAGTAGGAACTTTAAAAATGCCTCTTGGATTAGATTGGAGTCAACTAATCATTTTTTGTGAGAGTATGAACCTTGACAAGTGTTCTTAACTAAGTGCATTCATAATGTGTTACCCGATGTGACAACCTTGCCAATATCAATAGCCATAGTCCAGTCATGCACATTGAATATGAAATTTTTGATCAGGCTATGATAGGAAAATTTATTTTAATTAAGAGTATGGCATAATAAAAATGATGATAATAGTGACTGTGATCATGATTTCATTTGAGCCTCAGAGTATCTCAGTGAGGGAAACTGAGGTTCTGAGAAGTTATACGACTTGCCCAAAGACTCACAGCTATTAAGTGGCAGAAGGGATATTCCAACTCATTCTCCCTGATGCCAAGTCTCCCCTTGCTGCAGCAGGGGTTGCCAACCTGTTTCAGTGCCCCTTTAGTAAATTTTCTAGTACCCCCATACAATATGAGGGCAGCTAGGTGCCACAGTGGATGGAGCACCTAGCTTGGAGTCAGGAAGACCTGAGTTCACATCCGACCTCAGACATTTATTAGCTGTGACCCTGGGCAAGACACTTAACCCTGTTTGCCTCTGTTTCTCATCTGTAAAATGAGCTGGAGAAGGAAATGGCAAACCTTGGCTGAGAAAACCCCAAAAGGAGTCACGGAGTCAGACAGGATTGAAAATGACTGAACGACAATGGCATCATTCAATATAATAAAAACATAAATTCTATGGTTTTCACTCATATGCACATGGGAAATCAAGAGATTGATTTCAGCAGGATAATAGTGACTAACGAGATATTCTATGTGCCCATGGCATGCGTCTTACCTCCACTGGGGCATGTGTATCCCATTCTGTACCCCTGCCCAGTGCCTTGCTGTATTTTCTGGCTCAGTTTTCTCTCTCTGGAGGTGTACTGGGAAGTATTGTAGTGCTTGTTGACTCTGAGCCCCAGATGGATATTTGGGAATTTCCCTCACAAATGTCCAAGCTTTCAAAGGTGAACAATTGTGCCATCCTCCCTAAATCTTAGGTTGTTCAGTATTTCCTTGGTGTCTGAACTCAGATTTGATGCTAATGTCTTTATAGTCAGCCTGTTAAGTAGGCTCCCAATCCTTTTCTAATTGTGGGGTTTATCCATCGTCCGCTTTTGCCTCTGTGAGGCAAATGTATCTCATGGCTGCCTGAGCAACCTCTTACATTCACCAAGGTCCCCGAAGGTGGTATTTCTCTCCTTGACTCTTCACTGCCCTTCCTGCTTTCAGTCTTATTTAGGTGTGGACATCTTTCCCCTATGTAAGCTCCTGGTGGGCAAGGGCTGTTGTTCAGGATTTTCTTTGTATTTCTACTGCCTAGCACAAAGCTTGGCACAAAGGAGGTCCTTGGTAAATGTTGATTTGATTGACAGTTCTTCTCGTTGAAACAAAGACTGGTCTTTTTCTCTTTGATCCAGTTTAATTTAGTGAACATTTTTAGAGCACCTACAGTGGAAGTGCCAAGTAGTTAATAGCAATGGTGTTCTACCAAAGGCCTTGAGTCATGCAATACATCAGTGTATACAAAGCATCACAGCTGATGGTCACCCAAAGGGCAGCAGGAAGGCTCTCAGAGGACATGAGTGGCAGTGATCACTAATGATGAATGGTTCAAAGAAATAGCATAAAGGAAGTTATCAGAGAAATGAATGAATGTGACTTGACATGGGCTGGTCACAGAGGAAGAAGGAAAGCAAGTTGATGGATTGACTGTATGCTCTCCTGGTAGCCGCACAAGGTCAAGATAAGTGGAGGAAGCAACCCTGGATGTTGGTGGTACCCTCCACGAAGCATTTGCTTATAGGAGAAAATAAACAAAGGTCACCCAGGATGGGGGTACATAGGGTATGATCTCCATGAGAATTACCCTTATTAATGAAGTAACAGTTAAAAAAATTGTCACTTTGATATAAGTGAATCTATATAAATCCTTCTTTACCTTCTTATCTTATATGATTCTTGATTATATCCTTCTACAAAGGATAATGTCCATTATGCTAGAGGCCTTTTTTGAGATCTTTTAACATTTCATGGGTGCCAATGGAGCATTCAGTTTGTCTGTTTGTTATCATTCCTTATTCTGGCACACTAAAATGCTTATTGATTTGTTGACCGTATCCCTGGCTCCTTATTTCTCTGTTGATCAGAAATGGACTCCCTCAGGTCAAACCCTTTCACCGAACATGGCTGCTAGTCCATAGTCTTTTTCCTATGCAGAATCTGGTTTATGTTAGACTTAACCTTGTTCAGAATCTATGGAATTTTGCCTCCATCCTCCTGCCGCGTGGATGTTTATTAGAATTCAGTTTCTTACCTAGGTGATCAATG
>CM053624.1:355690276-355708055 GCA_028646595.1 Phalanger gymnotis
GCCGCACAAGGTCAAGATAAGTGGAGGAAGCAACCCTGGATGTTGGTGGTACCCTCCACAAAGCATTTGCTTATAGGAGAAAATAAACAAAGGTCACCCAGGATGGGGGTACATAGGGTATGATCTCCATGAGAATTACCCTTATTAATGAAGTAACAGTTAAAAAAAATTGTCACTTTGATATAAGTGAATCTATATAAATCCTTCTTTACCTTCTTATCTTATATGATTCTTGATTATATCCTTCTACAAAGGATAATGTCCATTATGCTAGAGGCCTTTTTTGAGATCTTTTAACATTTCATGGGTGCCAATGAAGCATTCAGTTTGTCTGTTTGTTATCATTCCTTATTCTGGCACACTAAAATGCTTGTTGATTTGTTGACCGTATCCCTGGCTCCTTATTTCTCTGTTGATCAGAAATGGACTCCCTCAGGTCAAACCCTTTCACCGAACATGGCTGCTAGTCCATAGTCTTTTTCCTATGCAGAATCTGGTTTATGTTAGACTTAACCTTGTTCAGAATCTATGGAATTTTGCCTCCATCCTCCTGCTGCGAGGATGTTTATTAGAATTCAGTTTCTTACCTAGTGATCAATGCCAGCTTGAGGAGTAAATTGGGGAGAAGGGTGAGAAACAATTGCACTTCTTTCTCCTAATGTCCAGAGTTGTTCAATGCCTTCTGGGTTGCAGATTGCACTTGCAAACAGATTATTATTAAACAGGGTAAATGTCACAAAGCTCAAGAGTAAAATGCTTAAATCCTGGGGCTTGTGTCTACAAGAAAGGTACATTGGAGATCATAGCTTATTAACTTCTTTCTAGAAATCTAGTGAAATTTCTACATACCATTTTGATCTAAATATAGAGTAAAGCTGCCTTCCTACCCCCACCCCTCAGTTTTGACATCTTAAAAACCTGTGTATGGCTTTAATCATAATGCCATGGGTAGAAAAGATGGAATTTAAGTTGAGACTTTGCTACACGTTGATAGCTTTAAAAAAATAAGACATTTCTAAAGTGCTTTATAGCTTTCAAAGCTTTTTTTTGTCTCAGTTATTTAAGGTAGGTAGTACAGCTATTATTTTCCTCATTTTACTGATGAGGAAACTGAGGCTCAGAGAAATTGGGTGAGCTGCCCTTGTGGACACAAAAACAATGACAAGCTGTTATTACACACCTGCACTTTATTTCAGCTACTGCATTAGATGCTGGGGTCCCAGAGACCGCAGTGAAACATTACTTTCCCCCCAGGAGACTACATGCTCTCATGGGAAATGAGATACACCCATCTCTTTGTAATATACGAAGTTCATAGAGGAACGATATACATTAATATCAAAAGAGGGTTATTGGAATGGAGGGAGGGGGAAAGCAGTGAGGGTCAGAGGAGGCTCTTCTGCCAGGAAGCACTCTGGGGAGTTTAATGTTTCACCACTAGTCACAAAAGGTGGTATGTGGCAGAGACAGAACTTGAAGCCAGGTCTTCTCAACTCATGGGCCACTAAATCAAAATGGAAAATGAAAGTTCTCAACCAGCAGGCACACAGCTTTTCACCACACTTGCACTCATAACCATGGTATAGGAGGTGCCAGAGCTTTCACTTTGCTAACTTATCAGCCTTTTAGAATATGTACTGTAACAAGGAACTCTACCCCAGGACTTGCTTGGAAGTCCTTCAGCATAAGTGGTGGGGGGTGGGGGAATATATTGATTTGACCCAAGTGCTCAGCCCCATCCTGGGTATGCTGCTACTAAACACTGAACACCATCATGGAAAATGTGCTGCGCGCATCTCTCCATACATGAAAATTGACATAGCTCGGAAGTACGCCAGTGGAGAAAGAACCAAAGCTATGTCAAGCAAGTAATCGTGAATAGGCTTGAAACAACCCAGTAATGGGTCAGTTTCCACTAGTGTTTGTTCCTATTTAATTACTGCCAACCTCTATGCTACCAGCATATCATCTTCTGTCAATGGTAAGACAAGAACCAAATACATAAACAAACCATAGACGCGAGAAGACCAGAAATATTTTTTTTCTGGTGAGTGATTCAGTGTCACTACCCAAAGCTCATTAGTGTGAGCTCCAAGAGACTAATACAAATGCCTCCCCTTTGGCTTCCTGAGAACTGAGTAGAATTGGAATTCTCCCATAGTGCCGAGTATCATGCTGTGGAAGCTGGTTGTTTTTATTAAGAAATTTCAGACAAGGTAGATTTAAATACATTAAGTTCCCACCAGTTTCTGAGTGAATATATAACTAGTTAATTTGTATACCGATTTACTGTTCTCAGCATCAACCCCAAAGCTTGATTCAGCTCACGTTCCTTATAAATCTGAGCTGCTGACATGACACAAATCTCCTGCTTTAATATTGCTACTATCGGATAAGCCCATTTCTTTAGCTTTAATAAATTTAGCATTTTCTAAAACTACAAATGTTCTTGGGAGAAAGTGTGTGCTGAAGCAAAAACCACCTGAACATGTGATGACTTTACAAATCATTAGAGAAATAGTCCCTCATAGGTGACAACTTGAGAAGGATAGAATGTACAACCCTAGTGGTAATGAGATTTCCTTATCTGGCCCTTCAAGTGTGGCAGTCAAGCCACCCAAACAGGCCACAAGAGCCACAAATGTGGTCAAGCCTGGAGACTGCAAGAAATTGGTTCTATTTTGCCTTTTGCTTCAAAATTAGATTGGATCAAGTGACCAATAGTTTACTCTCTAGAGTAAACTTCATTAATGGGAGAAAGAGAATCCAGAATTGCTTTTGATATAATCAGTGTATTGGTTTCTACCAGCAGGTGTAGTCTTCATTGACAGAACACAATAGATTCAAGTACTAGCCCTGAACCTTGTTATGTGACCACAGGAACACTTAACCTCCGAATCTGTCTGCTCTTCCATAAAATGGCCACACTTAACCTCTGAACCTGTTTGTTCTTCCATAAAAAGGGAAAAACAAGAAGATTGTCGTTAGGTTCAAATGAAATAACTATGGGTAAAGCATTCTGCAAACTTTAAAGAGCTTCGAAATGACTGGATTTATGACAAGGAAATCACATCCCTTCACACGCCATTACCTAAGAGGCGATGTTTCTCCTCTGTGTTGGGTAGGCGATAGCAAAACTGAAGCAGTCTGAACAATTAACTTGTTTTTTGGAAAGGAAGGGAGAATTTTCACTTTAAATCATGACAAGGTCCAAGTAGTGTTCATAAGGTCATAGACTGAAAGTTGGACGGCGTGTTATTGACCATCTATTTAGGCTCGTTGCCTCATTTTACAGAAGGGGACGCTGAGATCTAAACATGTATAGCCAAGATGACACCCCCTACTGAGAATCAGACATAGCATTTGAACCCAAGTGGATCATAAATTTAGACTTGGAAGACCCCTCAAAGGCCATTTAATCCTACCCCATCACTTTGCAAACGAAGCATTTCAATCCCAGAGTGGGTTGCCCAGGCCCCCATAGCGAGAGGAGAGATGGGATTTGAGCCTCTTGCTTAGACTGGCAATAATTAATTCCGAACAAACGCTGGTGGAAATTGACACATTATTGGTTTGTTTCAAGCCTACCCCATGATCGCTTGCTTGACATAGCTTTTGTTCTCTCTCCACAGATGTGTTTCTGAGCTGTGTCAATTTCATGTACGGATAGGTGTAACATGGTACATTTTCTATGACGGCGTACAATGTTTAGCAGCAGCATACCCAGGATGGGGCTGAGCATTTGGGTCAAATCCCATCTTTCTTGCTACTTTGTGACCCCGGGCAAGAGACTCTGGGCTTTTGGCTCCAAATCCTTCCTATGTACCATGATTTCTCATTTCTCTCCTTCATTTCCAAATGCAAAATTGCCTTTTAAGAAAGCCTGGAGCCTTTCCGGACCACATTCCACTTTCCTAATTTCCTGCTGTATGTTCCCCTGGCCATTAACACAGAAATCTTAGATTTCTAAGAAAATGAAGAAGAAATTATGTTTTTGTGACAGGTCATCACTCTTGCAATTTAATATCTTGTTGGATCACTGCTCTTGACAATTAGGGGAAGATTTATAGAAGTGTCTCCTGAATAATTGGCAATTAATTTCAGATCAAATGCCCAAAATGATGATACTCTGCAGAATACAAAAGTTGGGATTTTTTTTTTCTCACAAATGTCATGGAGCATAGAGTAAATGTTAACAGGCAGCAGCAGTGTTAACTCTGGCCTTTTACATGTCTGTGGTATAGAGGGCATTTGGGGTTTTATTATCATCAACTCTGGGCCAGGTTTCTCAGTGCTTCTTCCTTCTTTGATAACTTGATCAGAGTTGGCCCATTGGTATTTGTTACTTTCTGTATCCTTTTCTATGTACATCTGGTGGATCTTAACCTGTGTTACAGAATCCTTTGAGGTGTGTAGGGGAACTGAATCAGCAATGATTACTTTGATTTCCTGACATTGAAGTCTACCGTGCAGCTGATTGTATGTACTTTGATTCCATAGACACTATTGCAATAAACAGATTTTTTTTAGTGCCTTCTATACATCTGATTCTGTGCTGTGTGACAAGGAAAGTATAAATGTCTAGATTTAGAGGTGTGGCACCCTATAGGTAAATATGGATGCTACTGTCCTAATTGTAGGATAGCCAGATTTGATTGGACGACTTTTGATGAGTGGCTCATCTTTACATATCATTTCAAGGTTTGAAAAGTATTTTGTATCCATTAATTTCATTCTGTCCTCAGGACATCTCTACAAAATAGGGGCTGTTCTTGTGCCTATGTAACAGGTGAGGGAACTGAGGCGCTATAACAACCATTTGGCTAGCAGCTGCTGCTGAGGTGTAAGACCCAACAAGACCAGCAACACAAACTGCCACCCCAGGTTCTTTGATCTGCTTTACTAAGGAAAGTAATTTTAAGGGGTTAACAATCTCACTTTAATCAAACATACAAATATCATTCACTTAGTTCAGGTGGCGTTTCCTTACTTGGGAGTTCTCTGTGCAAGAGAAATCACAGATCCAATCTGAAGCAGATAGGACAAAAGGTACAGAGCAGAAGTTGGAGTAGTGTTCTGTGCCAAAGAGAGTGGCAGGTTGTCTGTCATGAATGGATGTAAACCATGATCTGGGGCTGGGTAGCTATAATGGGTTAGGTGAGTTGAACCTCAGGATATTAGGACAGTTCAGCCCCAGGGCAGAGTTCCAAAACTAAGATGATTTACTTACCCAAAGAGGGCTAGAGGGTGGAGCTTATCCTAAAGCCTTCCTTTATAGAGGGCTTAGCCCCATAGAATGCCATTTTCTACCTGCAACTTGGCTTGGAAACACCATGTTCCACCACTGTTCTTCCCAAGATCACCTGAAATCTCATCTCCATGCAGACTTATTCAGATTGTGATACTCAATACCTTCTCAACTCACTCTCAGTTGCCTTTCCCTTCTGATGGGGGACCTGGAGAGTAGAGAATTGAACTTCTCCCAAAGCCTTCCTTTATGGAGGGCTCACAACTTTCTTGGTAACTCCAGTTCCCATCAGCAGCTCTGCTTGACTTCCATTCCCCCACCCCCGCCCCACCCAGCTTCCTGTTATGTATTGTTCTCCCCCATTAGATTGTCAGCTCCTTGAAGGCAAGGGATTGCCTTTTTCTCTTAATTGTATCCCCAGCACTTATCATGATGCCAGTTATACTTTTCAGTCAAGTCTGATTTCTTATATGACCCCATTTGGTATTTTCTTGGCAAAGATATTGGAATGGTTTGCCATTTCCTTCTCCAGATCATTTAAATTTTTTTTCCAGCTCTTTTTACAGATGAGGAAACCAAGGCAAACAGTAAAATGACTTGCCCAGGGTCATACAGCTAGTCCAAGGTCAGATTTGAACCCAGGTCTTTCTGACTCCAGACCTGACACTCTATCCACTGTGCCACCTAGCTACCTCACACAGTAGGCATTTAATAATTATTTATTGAACTGAAATTGAATTGAATTGGAGGGAGGTATGGTCTCTGGAATTCTAGTCTGGAGGGTACTCCTCAAGAGGATAGGGTAGGGTGGGGGAAAGCATAGACAAGGCTAGTGGCAAGATGTCCATGATGGATAGCTACGAATTGTTATTTTTAGGTGACAGTTATTTAAGCGACATTTACTTGGACAAGCAACTCTTTTGTGTTTCACAGGCTTACTTGAATTCTTGGTTATTGCACCCCTTTAATTTCATGCAAAGTCATGATTGTTACCCAGATCAAACTGGTTGGCCGTATGCTATACTGGCCCAGTTCTTGACCTCTTTCCTAAAGAAGATTTTACCTGATTAACGTCGTAATGAATGGTGGCTGGACTGTTTACGTTCAGTGGTCTAGGATTGGAATGGAATCCCCATTTTTCTAACTATTTTTATGTCTATGTTGGTTTCCTTACAGGAAGTCGACTAAACAAGGATCTGAGACACTATCTCAATCAACGTTTTCAGAAAGGATCACCAGATCATGAGCTGCAGCAGGTCATAAGAGATAACCTTTACCGCCATGCTGTGCCTTGTAAGTACTCAATGCTGCCTTAAGCCTTACTGGGCAGAGATTGAATGATGAGAAGTGAAATTGACATTTTAGACCCTCATCAGTACTTTACATTGTTGGGAGAGGTGCTGCCTAAAGCAGGATCAGGATGTCTGGTTTTGGTGTATTGGTATTTGGAGAAGTAGTTGTGGTCCCCAAGAGGAAGAAGGGGCATTATTGTGAACATTGAAAGGGTCTAGAACAACAGAGTGAAGAACATGCCAAGTGAATGACAGATCCTTGAGAATGTGGCTAGAGCTGGTGCCTGGCAGTCTGGAAAGTAGAATTGACATGACTTATTTAGACTGAAGGTATAGTCAAAATAGAGACAACATGGTGTTGTAGAAAGAGTGTTGCATGTGTACTTAAGACAGACCTGCGTAAAAGAGAAGCAAAGTAGGGGTAGTAACTCTTTCTTTTCTCTTCTCGTTCACCATACCCCAAGCATGGGTCCTATCTATTTGTGAACTCATATCCTTGTGCAGTGAGTGCTGACAGCTAGGTGACCCTGTAGATGAAGCTTTGGAGTTGGAATCAAGAAGACCTCAATTTGAGTCCTGCCTTAGATACTTACAAAGTGACTCCAGGCAAGACACTTAAGCACATTAAGCCTCTATTTCCTCATTTGTCAAATGAGGGTAATAATACAAATTTGTTTGAAGATCCAATGAGACAACTTTCATAAAATGCTTTGCAAAGCTAGCTATTACAGATGGATCTAAGATTTGATTTGATTCTCAATAAAGATGGAAGGATGCAGATGCTTTGCTTGGAATGATTTCCATAGTGAATAGGATACTGGACTTGGAGTTCAGAAAAACCAGAGTTTGAATTCTGCTTTCTTTCATATCTGTAAATTGAAGGGTTAGACTCAGTGACTTCTAAGGTCTTTTCCATTTCAAAATCTATCGTTCTATGATTTTACTTAGAATCCTCCAACCTTTTCTGAGTCTGCGAATTGGGGTGTGGGATTTTGTCCTCCAAACATTGTTACTCACGTGCCAAAGGAAGAAGGTGAATTGTTAGCTGACTATGGTTTGTTTATATTAGGAAGGCGGAGTCCAAGCAGCACTCACAGGTGGTACTGGGGAATGATAAATGGACTCCAGATGATCTTTTTTAGGAAGATTTCCTTTAAAAACATTATTAAGACTAACAAGTCCTTTTTCCTTTCGTTACCCCGAGAAAAAAGTCCTTCAGAAATCGCTCTGAGCCGTCAAGTGAGTAACATGCTTTTATTCAACTTTCAAATACAGCAGAATAAGTTAAATGAGAGTTAAGCATCTAACGTCTTTGGGTAGTTAATCAAACTTACCTCTCAGCTCATAGGCAAGTAATTGCAAAATAGAGCTATTTGTCTGTACAGTGAGAATCCTCAAATTATCAGATTTTACAGGTGGATGGGTAGCCCAGTCCATTACATTCATCTTGAAACTTCAGGAAATTTTCACAAATGAGTCTGACCAACTAGCAACTGCTAAAAGCAAGAACTTTAATGGTCTTATTTTTAGCTTACATTAGGGAAGGCATAGGCACTAACATGAGTGATCTAAGGGTGGGCAGGGGCTGTCAAAACTGTCACTAGAGAGGTTACTGAAACTTGGGTCTTGAGGAAGGAGAAGGCTAGGGGTGGAGAGGTGCTGGTTTCAATGATGATCCTATTGGAAGCTGCCCTCTCGACTTCACCTACCGTGTTCACTAAGTCCTCCACTGATTAAATGAGTGAAGATGCCAGAGTCTTTTCTCCCCCCTCTGTCAATGACAGTTGGCTGTTGGGTTTTCTGGGGAGGGCTTGGTTCTCATTCAAACATCTGATTGATTCCCCATCTCTGATGTAACATATACCAAAGATTAACTACCGTGAGAGACCTAGATGCATGAATTCAACACATGGGAGTTCCCAAGTATAGATGATCCTTGACCAGGGTGACCAGTAGAATGGGGAGAGTGGCTGGAGGACAAATTGTGTCCAACTCAGAGCTGGCCTATCACATGTGAGCTTTATGGATCTCAGAGCAGCCCCCAAATAATCAGAAGTTAGAGATCACCCGGATATTAACAATGAAGAAACTGAGTGGTTGAGTGAATTTACCAATAACCTGACTAGTAACAGGGCAAAATATGATCTCAGATCCATTGAGGCAATAAATAGTAGTGGACAGGGCACTGACCATCAGAAAGACCTACATTCAAATCCTGACTCTGTTACTTACTAGCTATGGGACCAGGAGCAAGTTCCTTAACCACTGTGTGCCTCAGTTTCTTAATCTGCTAGATTTATGATCCTCTGAACTCCAGGTTCTTTCCACCAGTTACTAAGCCACATTGCTGACTCTCTGAGGATGTTGAAAGTGAGTTTAAACTTATTCCCAGGAATGGCAAAACTGCCTTGGATCAAGAGAGAAGTTGATTTGATGGCATAACGTATTGTTGAAAGTTGGGGGCCCTCCCATGGTGCTTGTCTTTAAGCACAGAGTGGTTTCATTAGAATTCCAATTGCATCAGCCATTTCTATAGGTCTGTATACTCCTCCTTATGCATTTGCATCCATGACTCTCATGGCAACCTTGGCGTCTAGTTAAGGCTGGTATTCTCATCCCATGTTTATGACTGAAGAAGCTGGGATGCAGGTGAGATAATTCAACCAAGGCCATGCAGCCAGGTAGGTAGTAGCAGAAGTAGGACATCTGCCTTCTAATCAAGGGATCTTCCTCACTATAGGACAGGCTGCCTTTTGTGCTTGCCTGAACGTAATGCTTCCTTTGAAGGAGATCCTAGGTGTCTTAGAGATAGAAGGGATCTCAGGGGTCGTTTGTTTAATCCCCCAGTTTTATCAGAAACTGAGGCCCAGGTGGATGAAATGATTGGTCAAGGTCACAAAGCTACAAGTGAGAGAGCGGTGATTCTAATTCAGATCTGTAAAGAAGCAAAACATGCTCAAAGTAGAGAAGCAACATTCACGGCAACACTTCTTTTAGTTTTTATTTGGGACTTTATCAGTGTAAGGGTCTCCCTGGTGAGGAAACACCGATTAGCAGTCATTCTGTTCTTTATAGAACCTTGAAAGGTTAAGTGATTTGCCAAGAGTCATTCAGCATAGTTGAGAGCGATGGGACTCAAGTCAAGATGGGACTATCCTTTGCCTATCCCCAGTGTGTGGCACATAGTAGGTGCTTAATAAATACTGATTGACTGCTGCTGCTGATGATTGATGATCATTATCTCCAATTTACAGAAGAAGAAACTGAGGCTCAGAGAGATTCCAGGGTTTCCCCAAGATGACCACAGTTTTGTGGAATTAAGCAGTTGCGGAACCTTGTTCCTTTTCTGTTCAGTGTTTCCTCTCCTTAGATTCCAATTTAAGAAAGTAGGAATGAGGCAAAGGAGCAGAAATTCAGTTGCAGCATTTTGGGCGTTGCCAAGGTTACATTCTGAAATGCTTTCTATTGAGTCCTTCCTGATTTATTGGACTTGACTCTAAGCTAAACTGCTTGATTTTAAGCTTAGCAAAGCCTTTGATTTAGGAATTGGGTAAAAGTGATTTCAGCCTCTTAGAAACAGTGGAAAATATATTTTGCCCATGCATGCATAAGGCCATCTATATTCGGGTTTCATTTCGATGTAATGAGTAGAAAACTTGCAAAGTCAAAAGTGTATCCCTGCTGAGAGGAAAATCAGGTACCATTTCATTTTATATTTCTTTCCTCAATTGTGAAAAAATTTCCCAAACAACTCTATTTCAGATTTGGGTTGAGAATCAGCAATATAAGCAGGAAAACCAGTGGGTGACCATTGCGGGCCCAGAGGGTCTTCTTGCCACATATGTCCCTGGGTTTGGATTCCTTGGCCACATGGCTTGTCAGTCCTGAAGTTCTTGGCCAAGCTGTAGGGCCAGTGGATTGAAAAGTCTTGTTTTTAGAAAACAGAGTCCCTAGCTTTTTAGTAAATAAACTCAATTCAAGGATACAGGCCACTCAAATTGAGCATCCCCATACTGTTTGCTTCCTGCTCTTGTGATGTGACGAGTAAATTCAGTTAAATGGGAGGTTATAGTAGAAAGAGCTCTGGATATGGAGTCAAGGTCTTGGGTTCAGATCCCAGCCCTTTGCTTACTACTACAAGTCACTTGTCCACTGTGGGAGTTGGTTTTTCTCACCCATGTAAAGAGGAGAGAGAGTGGACTCAGTGACCTCTAAGATTCCTTCCACCTCTAAAGCTATGATTCTCTAACATACTCTACAATGAAGTGAATGGGAGTCTGGGGAAGCTATCTCATCTTCTTATCCCCTATGCCATAGGACAGATATTCCCGATCTTTGGTGGTCTCTATACCTTTAGGTTTTCAATAGTTCTTCCCCATGCTCTCCATTCATGAATGAAAGGAAATACATTCTAGAGTTTACCATGACATACACATAAGAAATAAAATAGGTTGATTTTTTTAATCAAGAAAATTTGGTACGTGACATCAAATACAGTTGTTAATATCATAAAGTTGTTAAATGTTTATTAGAACAGTCAAATAATTGAGACTCTGGATTCTGTTTCCCATCAACCAATGGTTTTACTCTTGGTAGAATTTTTTGTTTGTTCTGTTTTATTTTTTTTCTTTTGTTTTTGAGACTAGGTGTCCCTATCTCACCCTCTAAGTACAGTGGCCATTCATGGCCTAATCCCGTGGCTGATTAGGATGTAAGCTTTGACCTGCTGTATTTCTAACCTGGAACTGTTTGTCCTTCTCTAGACAACTTGGTGACTCCCTGTTCCCAGGAGCTCGCCATAGTAGTGCTAGACTTAGTAGAGACAGCGACCAGGTTTATCCCTATTGCAGGTCAGACCTCCTGAGCTCAAGGAATCCACCAGCCTCTGCCTCCCCAGTTGCAGAGATTATGGCTGTGTGCCACCATACCTAGTTCAGTATTGTTTTAGGAAGAGATACCCACAATCAGACTTAATCTTCAGCTAGCTTTTTGGCTTGGGACATGATAGAGGAGAGGACTCAGATTCGCTGAAATAAGTTGTTATTAATGGAATTCAAGCATTTTGAACAAATTTAACAAGAAGGAGATCTGCTTCTCCAAGGGTATATGGAAAATTTTGTGACTTCATTGATTGAAAATGGATTCAGAGTTTCTGGTTTTTGCAGAGATCAGCTTATCTTTTACTGGGTCACTGTCAGTGATTTTTTTTCTTACCCAATAACAAAAGGGTTTCATCTCCAACAATCATCCATTTGGTTTTACTCAGTAGATATTACTCCTTCAACTGTCTCTTCTAAAATTTTCAAATGTATTATAACCTCCTCCCTCCATTTCCTACTCTGCCTTCTATCTCCTCACTTTTCTCTTTCTCTTTTCGACACATTTTCCCCCACTTCTATTGGATTATTTCAAATGGATAATAAATATAATTATCTACTCAAAAATCTTATATCTCCTTAACAAGCTTCTCATATCCCAGGCCCTCCATTAGATAGTTTTCTTATTTTTAGAAATTAGGAAATGCATCATACGATCACTGATTTAAATTTGAAAGCTACCATTAGAATGTAACCTCATTGTAAACAGGGGTCTTTTCGTATTTCATACTTTGACAAGTAGTTGGAGCCTAATAAATATTGATCGTTTGACCAGAGATGCCATCTAATCCAACTCACTCATTTTACAGGTGAGGAAACTGAAGCAGGTAATATGACTTTTCAGGTCAAAGAGATAATTATTGGCAAAGTGAGGATTCAAACCCAACCCCTAGGAATCCAACTTCCTCTGTACCACACTACAACTCCTGAGTCATAATTCTTATAAACACATGAGTATTCAAATAATGCCTTGCGTGTCCTACAATGCCTTATAGCTTTGAAAGCATGTCCACACCTATCATCTAATGGGTGTCTCTTGGTAAACCACTGGATAAAAAGACAGAGCCCATGTTATCAACTTTATTTTATGGAGAAAAATATGGCAAGAAGGATTAAGAGGCTTGACCAAGGTTATCAAACCACCTCTGGTCAAAATCCATGGAAGCAGCCAAGTCTCCAGATTCAAGTGTCCCACAGTTCTCTTTCCACCGCATATTTAATTATCTCTACCCTCTTCTCCCAGATAAAACATTGTATATTACTAAATGACATGAACTTCATTAAAATCGTACTGCAGTTTTTCCTCATGGTATAGAGGTGGACCCTGTGTTCTCTCTCTTTTTTTACAATTATATTTCATTTTAAAAATTGATAAACAAGCATTTATTTTCTTCCCCGCCCCCTGTTCCCGACATTGAAACAGAAAAAGGCAAGCCAAAACACTCACAGCAAACATGTCTGGGTCTTAAATGAATTCTTCTGTTGGCTGTGTCCTACAATGTATGTCTCATTATGCATATTGACTCTGTCAGGCCATGGATCACAGATTTTGTCAGTAGTCCTTGGGACTCTTGGTTGTTCATTGCCTTGATGACATTTCTTAAGAGTTTCAAAGTTGCTTGTTTTTCATTTTTTTTTTAAACCATGGTGTTCTTAGAGTAAAAATTCTTCTTCTGGTACTGCTCACTTCTCTTTGCATCCGTTCATACAAGTCTTCCCAGACCCTGAGCTCTAGACAGTTATGTCAGATGTGTATCTAGCTCAGTACTGAGCTAATATTGAGCTCTATCAAGTGTGACCAAGCTGGAAAAGCTTCAGGTGAGACCTGTCACGTGTGCCTGAAACACTTGCCTTCCTCGCCTCTATTTCCTGGCTTCCCCGGCTTCTTTCAAGACTCAGCCCAAATCTTACCTTCTACAGGCATCTCTTCCTGGTTGGTTTAACTGCTAGAGCCTTCCCTCTGAGCTTAACCTCCCATCTACTTAGTGTCTGTCTTCTATGTTCTTTGTTTTTTTCACATTACCCCTTTACTAGAACATAAACTCCATGAAGGGAGCCTTCTTATCCCCAGTGCTTAGCCCAGTACCTAGAATATAGTAAAAATGTATTAATCATCAGCCAACTGCTTGACTGTCCTTCAAAAGCAGCCTGGCTAAGATCAGTGTGCCTCATCAGAGCAGACCACAACAGCTCACGAAAACTGGCCAACAAGACACGAAGGGGTCACTATTCTTGTCTCTGCAAGGAGAGACAACGATTGTCCCATGTTGCAGAAATTACAGGTGTCATGAAGTATTGAATATTGACATACTAAAAGCATATTTAGATGGAACCAAACCTACTTACCATTGACTAAGAAAAGAAAATTTAAACTGAGAAACAAGAAAGCTATCAGTATACCAAGTTGTCAAAAAATGGTGGAAAATGGAAAACTAAGCTTCTGATTGCTAGTATTTCACTTTTTGTGGTTGCAATTGTGGTCTTAAGACTGTTCACAAAGACAGCAAGCTTAAGAAATCAATTATTTTCTCCCATCCTCAATTTGTAGGTATTTAATTTTATGTACGAATAGGTCCTCAAGATACTCACTGATTAATACCATTTTGTATCGTATAATCCATCTTTTTCTAGTATGTAAGTTCCTTCTCATTTTTTCATTATGCTGTACATTTAGATGACCCTTTTAGATAAATGGATTAAATATACAAATACAGATCATATATCTTGCTGTCTCATTCTTCAGCATTGTCTGGGTAGTTTGACTGGGTTGGAGTTCAGTTCAATTCTCTAAGAGCTTAACTGCTTCAGAAACCCACCCACTTGCTAAAATCCTGTTTCTTTTTCTTATTCTCTTTTCTCTGGGTCTTAGTTCCTATAATAATATCTTCCCCATTTGAAGGGATATGGTAGTCATGGCAGCCATTTGGCTAGGTGTTTGAATTTGAATTGTGTTTGCTATAAGGTTCTAATCCTACAGAAAAAATGGAGCTACATCTTAAGAGTTTGACTTCAAAGGGAATGACCCAGGAGTAGTGCCTCGGGTCCCTGAGAATGGTTGTGCTTTACTTACCATCTAGGAAAAAAGATCCAAATAAAGGGCAAGGGACTGGGCATCTGTTGATTTTGAGCTGGTCTGTCCATTTATAGCCTCACCTAATTGTAGTTGCAGTATCTTGGCGCCTCATGTAATGATCGCCTTGTCAGTATAGGAGGTTTCAATGTCTTTGTGACTCATGGTGATGCTAGCCTTGTCCTATCTGAAGTGACAACACCTGAAATTCTTGCTTGGGGATGCCCTTCTTCCTTGTGAAGATAAATGCACTATCTGACATGCCTTGTCATTTATTATACCACTGCTGTCAAAACGAGGAACAACTCGTCCAACTGGGCTGGATACTTAGAAAACTCAAGTAATCCTCAAGGACTTAGCCTTCCTTCTCACTTTTCTGGGCTCAGCTGTCTACTGGGAGCTCTTTTTGCTTTTGAAATCTCTCATTAGGTCAAGGATAGGTAGCCCAGCAAAGGCTACATCTTGGATTGGAAGTCAGCTAAGTGGTGTGTTGATTAACTCCTACTATGATAATGGGAATTTCATAATTCAATCCAGCGCCACAAACATTTATGGAACTACGATGTGGTAACATGGTGCTGGGCCCCAGAGATCCAAAGACAAAAAAAGAAGCCGTTCCTGGTCTCAAGGAGCTTGAAGGGTGGGGGGGGGGGATAATAATAGCATAACAACAATAATAACAACAGTGATACAATCACCCCCTCCCAGGGTGGCTGTAAGGACCAAATGTTAGTATATGTAAAGCCCTTTGCAAACCTTAAGGCGCTATGTAAATGTTAACTCTTGTAACCATAACGTTCATAAAATTCATTCATCATGTAACTCGAAGGAATTCATTAAAAGGGTATTTTATCAGTATTTTATTGGTAAGACATCATTTGCATTTCATGTGATAAACCTAAGTCTTTTGGATGTCTTTATTTATAATCATGTCAAATGGAAATCACCATTTCAGATTTGATGACATTTAGCTGATAGTGTCATTTTGTTTTTTGTGTCGAATGTGAATGTGGTGCCAATGACAGAAATGCCTGGTGTTCTTAGCTCTCAGTGTCTATGCAGATCCAATGTTTCCACTTCAGCTAAGCTCCAATAGACGTGCTAGAGGAATTCCCATAATTGCATCCATCCTCTTAATATGGAGCACTGAGAAATGAGGGCCTATTTATAAATAAAGAGACAAAGGTGATAATTTGATGTCGGAAGAAGAGCTTTCATCCTAGGAAGGGGGTGTGTGTGTGTGTGTGTGTGTGTGTGTGTTCATTATCCAAATTCAAAACATTCAATCTCTGTTCGTCGTCAGATAGATATCAGGTCCCAAAAGTCGCAGAGGTGAAAGCACCCTGACTTTTCACAGCACACGTCGGATGGAGAATATTTGATGAGAAAAAGCATGTAGTAAGAAGATAAATAATAGTTTTTGGAAGGATGAGGCAGATGGAGAATTGAAAAAAAAAGGCAATTCTGATATTTGATTGAATAAAATAATATGTGTAAAGTCACTAGCACCCTTCCTGGAACATAGGGAGTATATAAAAACAGAAGGAAAGAAGCTGGTAGAAGACCTGGTAGGTGGCGTGATGGAGTGGAACTAAAGATTTTGGCAGGTGAAGAGGTTCATGGATTTTCTCATAAGGCTGAGATATTCAAAGGACTAGGAATAGGTCATAGCTTGGGATTTCCTTCGTCTACAGAGTTTTTGGTGAGAAACTCTCTCCACTCCACCCCCACGATTGTGGGTCGGTACCTGATTTTTGTTTATTTCTTTATTTCTATTTTTTTTTCTTATTTCCAAATATCTCTCTCTCCCTCTTTGGGGGTTGGGGTGGGGTGGGGGAGAGGGAGAGAGAGAGGGAGAGAGGACCTGAGAGGAGAGCAGAGCAGAGCAGAGCAGTTCAACAAAGCTAAATAACGTGTCATGCATTCCCTCTAACTATTCTAAAGCATTTCACCATGGCTACCACTCCTCTGTAAGTGTTGCCTTCCTATGTTAAAATGTAAGTTTTTCAAGCACAGGGACTATTTTGCTTGCTTATGTTTCCTCTCCAGTTCTTTGCACAGTTTTGGACACATCAGTAAGTTCTTAATATATGCTTTTTTCATTCATCATTCATTCATTGATTTATTCAGTGCCCCATGCTCACAGTCACCTACCTCTACAAAGAAGGGATATCTATCTTCTCTTTTCTTTGGGTAAAAACTTGATCATCCATTTTTGATGCTGTTATTCCTATTTATTTATTGTTTATTTTTTATTTAATATTTTAGTTTTCAACATTGATTTCCACAAGATTTGGAGTTACAAATTTTCTCTCCGTTTCTACCCTCCCCCCATTCCAAGATGGTATATATTCTGATTGCCTTGTTCCCCAGTCAGCCCTTCCCTCTTTCATCCCACTCCCCACCCATCCCCTTTCCCTTTACTTTCTTGTAGGGCAGGATAGATTTCTATGCCCCATCCCCTATGTATCTTGTTTCCCAGCTGCATGCAAAAAACAACTTTTTTTTTAAGCATCTGCTTTTAAAACTTTTGAGTTCCAAATTCTCTCCCCTCTTCCCTTCCCATCCACCATCTGTAGGAAGGCGAGCAATTCAACATAGATCACACATGTATCATTATATAAAACACTTCCACAGTGCTCATCTTGTGAAAGGCTAGCTATATTTCCATCGATCCTATCCTGTCCCCTTTTATTCAATTTTCTCCCTTGACCCTGTCCCTTTTCAAAGGTGTTTGCTTTTGATTACCTCCACCCCCTATCTGCCTTCCCTTCTATCATCCCCCCTTTTTTAATGCCCTTCCCCTTACTTTCCTGTGGAGTAAGATACCCAATTGAGTGTGTATGTTATCTTCCTCACATTGGATCCAATAGAGTATGACTCATTCATTCCCCCTCACCTGCCCCCTTCTCCCTTCCAACAGAAGTGCTTTTTCTTGCCATTTTTATGTGAGATAATTTACCCCATTCTATTTCTCCTTTTCTCCCTCTCTCGATATATTCCTCTCTCACCCCTTAAATTTATTTCATTTTTTTAGATATCATCCCTTCATATTCAACTCATCCTGTGCCCTCTGTCTATATTCCTTTCAACTCCCCTTATACTGAGAAAGGTCTCATAAATTACACATATCATCTTTCCATGTAGAAATGTAAACATAACAGTTCAACTTTATTAAGTCCCTTATGAATTTTCTTTCTTGTTTGCCTTTTCATGCTTCTCTTGATTCTTGTATTTAAAAGTCAAATTTTCTATTCAGCTCTGGTTTTTTCACTGAGAAAGCTTGAAAGTC
>CM053624.1:355716099-355788986 GCA_028646595.1 Phalanger gymnotis
GGCCAATTCGGGAACCAATGGGTCTCTGGACTCTGGTCTCTAGTCATTGAGGCGGGACTTAAGAACGTCAGAGGCTTGGCTGCGAGGAGAGGTGAGAAAACTATAGCTGGAAAAAATCCGAAGCAGAGACGACCCCTGTGTGGACCCAGGAGTTCGAGCGGTGAATATGATTTATGCCATCTTATTTTTCTGTGGCCTCCTGGCTACCCTTGTGAGGTGGGCCTACTGGGCCTGGAGGCTTGTGTTCACAATACTGGAATGGGGAGGTTGGTTTGCTAATTTGTTGCTCTGGGCCCTGAATAAATTTTTGATGCCTTCTGCTTGGAGAATTCTGTATACCCAACGATTTCGAACCATTCAGATATTTATATGATCCTTTTTGAGATCATAAATTCGGCCTTCCTACTACATTGCCTCAGTTTCCTCATCTGTGAAATGAACTGGAGAACGAAATGGCAAACCACTGCGGTTGTTGTTGTTTGTCCATTGTTCTCGAAGAGATCTGATGACAGCAGGATGGTGATATCTTGACTTGCAAGTGAACTGGATTTCAGTGAGGAAGGACTGTGGAAAGTCACCAGCAAGTCATGTGGCAAGAATATGTCAGAATGACTGAAGGTTGTCCCAGATGCAGTGGGAGACTTTGACCTTTTTAAGCTAAGGTCTTTCCTAGGTCTCAGCTTTAATAAATACTTGTTCCCTCTCCACTGCCCTGTGGAATTTCACAGAGGTGAACTGATTGCCCCAAGACACCCAAGCTAGTTGGAGACCAAGCCCCGTCTCTACCCAAGTCCTCCCATTTGTCTTTTTTTTATTTTCTTTCAACTAGATCCCCCCTGGAGATCTCCCTGGAGTTGGATATGCCCTTGCCTTTCCTATGTGTTTCCTGAAAACTGCCTTCTCTTTCTGGCTTTTTTTTTTTTTTTGAGCGGACACTGGCATCTGATGCTCATTCTATGGGAATGCTTCCCTTTTTGTTGTTGGAAAAAAAAAATTGATAAAAAAAAAAAGCAACACAGCAATTAGTCCATATTTGCCAAATCCTGACAATGTGCTAGATGCCGTGCAAGAACATAGGGGCAGAGATTAATAATTGGTGATTTAGCCAATAATAGATATGCTCGGTGTGGCATATTCTTTACAAAGTTCCAACACCAGCCAACTCCCCAATTTTCTGTTTCTTCTTTTTTTTTAATACAATTGTGTGTGTGTGTGTGTGTGTGTGCGCGCGCGCGCACGCACCTGTGTCTGTATGTTTAGGGAAGGGGGATTGTAGAGGAGCCCAATGCCCTCCAGAGTTGGACCCAGTGGTGTTAGACTCAGCCTTTGTGCAGTTTCCGTTGGGAGAGTTTACTAATACTAAACAACTGAGAATGTAAAGAGAAAAAGAAGGAAACTAAAATCAATAGGAAAATAAAGGAAAGCCAAGTGCATTTTCTCATTGTGGAAACAATTCAAAATCATGTTTAAAAAAATGAGCTGAACTCTTCTTCCTTCAAGGTCCAGCTTATTTCATTGTAATTGTGGTCAGTAACAATAATATCTAGGATTTGTATAGCAATTTCGTGTTTGTAAGGCGTTGTACACATATCTCATGTTATCCTCACAACAACCCTGGGAAGAAAGGGTTATTATTACCTCCATTTCATACTGAGGAAATTAAGGCAGGAAAAGCTTAACTGACTTGCCCAAGGTCACACAGCTAGTAAGTGTCTGTCACTGGATTTGAACTCAGGTCTTCTAGACTCCAGGTCCAGCACGCTATCCCCTAAGTCTCCTAGCTGCCTCCTGCTACCTTTTTTTTTGATGAAGATTTCTCTGATCTCTCCAGCTAGCAAAGCCTAATCTTTAATAGGCCTCCAATCTTTCTTACTCATTGAATCGTAATTATTTGTATACAAATGTGCAAATATCTATTTTATAGCTGCCCCCCCCCAATAAAATGTAGGCCCCTTGAGGACAAAGACCAGGGCACTTTTCATTTTTGTATCTCTAATACATCCCACAGTACATTGCATATTTTAAGTACTTGCCAGATATCTGTTGCCTTTTTGGACATTTCTTGCTTATGTTTGCTTTTGGCTCTTGAGGCAAATTTGCTTTAAAATTTTCTATAAATTCTAACACTTCACATAGTACAGTTTGCTCTTTGGATAAGTGCAGGATACTAATATCTCCATTTGGCAGCCAACTTAATTTATTTAATTGCTTTATAATTTTAGCTGACATTTTCCATCAAGATTTGTTGCAAATTATAGAGCAGTTTCCACAGCAATTTATGAAGGAATGTGAAACTTTTCATAGTATCCTTATCACCTGTTAATTATTGTAAAAGGAAGTTTTGCCATATTGTCTCTTCTCAAGAATCATATAAATTAGGAGAATATAGTGTAATATAGTTCCAAGAACTTCCCTTGAATGGAATAAGGTAAGTATGGATAAATTGCTAAGGACGTTCATATATTTTATGTATGGACTTTATGGTCCAAGAGAGAATACCTGTGTGTTGGCAATCAGACTACCATGTCTGAAGCTAGACAGATGTGACCTTCCTGCCTGCCAAAATTGGATTATAGGGTTGAAAAGTGAATTAATGCAAAAGCAAAATCTTTTTTTTTAATTTAAAAAGTAAAGTTCATAAAATACTGGTTATTAAGAACAGTGAGTCCTTCACCTACCTAACAGAAAGAACTTTGCCTACCTTTTTTAATTCAAAAGTTTTTTCATTTAATTACATTTTTGCAGTGCTGAATTAAGGTCTTGTTGGTAATTTGGGCAGGTAATGTCAAGATTACTTTATATTTCAATAATTGTATGGTCATCCATGTGTATGTACTCATTACAGACCCCAACTCATCCACATTTTCTTATCCTGTGCAAAGAGGTTATATACTTTTAAAAAAATCAGTATTATATTTAGCTTGGAGAAGAGAATGGGAGGTGAAGGTGGAGAGAGAGAGTGTGTGTGTGTGTGTGTGTGTGTGTGTGTGTGTGTGTATCAGAAAACCAATTCTGTAGAACAAGGATCAACCTTGTTCTTCTCAGCTACAGAAAGCCGAACTAGGAGAAATTGGTAGATATTTCCTAGAGAGACATTTAGGACTGATATCTAGAGAAACCTCCCAACAATTAGCGACAACCCAAAGGGATTACATTAGGAGTAGGGTCCCCTGCCACCGGAGCTAGTATTTATGTCCTACAAGGCAGGGAAGCTTTTCCTGAAATGATTCATTCAAGCTGGGAACAAAACTCAGTTGTCAAAGTCCTTGCTTGCCTGGAGGCATAACAAGATAAGTCAGTGAGGAGACAGTGCTCCCAGGCTTTATTGGCGCCCCACTTCCTGGGAATCACTTTACGAGTGCCCTACTGCATGAGCACCATCTGTTTCTAACACCCATCTAATCTACCACATCCTGCTTACCAGGCACATTTCTGTATGCAGATTTAGTTCATCCAACCTTAGTTGTATGTCCAACATTGAGCCTAGGTGCTGGTGATAAAAAGAGCCAACATTTTAGATATGAAGGCACAGAGTGAAAGAGAGGCCAAGGTGACTTACTCAGCATCGCACAGGTAGAAGGTGTCAAAGTCACGATACACCACTCTCTGCTTCATCCAAAGCCTCTTTGCCCACTTCAGATCAACTCTGCCATTGTCCTTGGATGGGTTGTGTCAATCAACTCCAGTATAACTGTACTCATCATTCCTGCAAGCTTCTGGACCAAAATGCTCTTCCCTGGCCCCCACATCCTTATGGAGACTGTTTCCCCCTTAGAATGGTAGCTCCTCAAAGGCAGGGACTTTTGGTTTTGCATCCTCAGGGGGATGCTTGGCACATCTCTGGGCTTAAGAAGGATTTTTCCTTTCATTCACAGGGAGCTGTAATTTGGCTGAAGGGAGTGAGGGCCTGGCTTTTCCTAGGCTTCTTATCATTCTACTTATGATGCATTGAACCCTTGGAGTCTCTGGATCTCCAACTTCACCCCTTTTTTATCTTTGTCCCTTCTTAATCTTCATGAGTCAGAAAGGAGAATGGTGACCCATAGGATAGGCCAAAAGAAAAGAATGGGGAAGCTATTCTCCTAGGAGAGACAATAAGGAAACACCACCTTCCCCAAAAGACAGTCAACAACATGGAAGGGAAGTAGAGGCAGGCTGCAGACTTTTTATCTAAAATGCAAAGAATGGATGATTTCTTTAGTGTGAGGACTGCCTAGAGTAGGAACCAATTCTATTTACCAGCAGAGATTTGAAATTCCTCTAGGACTTGGTATATTTATGAGTGTGTCAGCTTTAGCCCATCAATAATATTTTATATTGAGCTTTAAGGTGTCTTGCACACAGAGATACTATATCTATTCACACATACATGTACACACATATATACACTATATAGCAATATACATATGTATGTATGTGCATACATATATGTGTATATATCTATATCTGTATATCATATCATTTATTTCCTTCAGGGCAGGAAGGGTTTTGTTGTCTTTCTGTCTTAGCAGAGTGCTTGGCCTATAAAAAGTCCTTAATAAAGGCTTGTTGAACTGCTTGGATTTGATTTGAATTAACGGCCAACTCCTATGTTCTTAGAGTACATAGAGGGTGAGGGAATTGCCCAAGGTCACAAAGCCAGCATATGTCAGAGCAGGAACTGAACCCAATTTTTACTGATTGTGAGCCTAGCACTCATTCCAGAGTACCAAACTGCCTCTGTTTCCCCAAGTTAAAGTCTTTTTTGTTGTTGCTAGTTTGCTGTAGGGAAAAATATTTTCATCTCTTTTGGTGGAGATCCTGCTAGATTAGTTCTAAAGAAGAGATCTTGAATAAAACCAATTCTTTGCCTTTTGGGATGGGGGGAATCAGTACAGGTTTTTTGAGTTTTGATTTCTACGGTGGGAGATTTTTTTTGGTTGTAATCAATAGATAGGTTGAAGAGGATATTCATTCCATGATTTCCTTCTAGCAGCTTTGTGGTAGACCAGCCTCTATTTCATTAGTGACCAAAAAGGAAATACATCTGTTTCACTGGGAATTTTGAAAATTATTTGAAAGTGATTTATTCAAGCAGAGGCATATAGTAAATTGCTCTTTGAAGGGATAATATGCCTGGAAAATGAGAACTAATGTTAAGTCATTTGGCAATGCTCTGATTCTGCTGAAAACCTCCTAGCCCTCCTTCTTAAGATCCACCATGGGCCAACCTACATTGGGGCAAAGAGTAAAATGGAGAGTGGGATTGGAGGAAGGAGGGATATGATTAAGTCAGTAGTGGCATCAAGGAGAGAAAGAAAAGAGAAAAAATAGGTGGAAAGGTCCTTAGGTGTCCATTGGGTTGTATGCATGAGGAAACAGAGGACCAGTGGTCTTTGGCGACTTAGCCCAGGTCACATAGCTAATAAATCGTAGATTCGAGATTTGAACCCAAGTAACAAATTTAGCTCACTTTTCACTGCCTCTGAGTGAAGGGGAGTTTTCCAGAGTCTCTCGGTCACCCAGCTTTGGTGGCTAGTTATATAACCCCCCTAGCTACTAATCTGTCCATCTTCTATATCCAACAATTATCTTATATTTATTTTGAATTTGTTTTGTGTACATGTTATCTCCTACAATAAAATGTAAGCTTCTTGGGGGTAGGGACTATTTCATTTTTGTCTTTTATTCAGAATACTTAGTCCCTACTAGGTTCCTAGTAAATGCTTGCTAATTAATTAATTGATTGGTCCTTTCTTCTTAGATAACACAGAAGAAACAGAAGTTGCTTAGATAGTTTTAGAGCCTTAGCACATGTATGTACTCAATAGGTTTGATTACGATTTGTGTTCCCAGCGTGTGGTTTTTAAAAAAGCAACCACGTTCAGCTCCAGGCTTCTATTGACTGGCTGGTATTGAGTGAAAGGGCTGGCTATTTATCAGTCCAAATTACCGCCAGTTAGTGGCAAAATTGTGTCATGTGATGGAAGAGGAAATGGGGTCCTTCTAAGGTAACTATGTTGTTATAGGTAAAGGCATCATCGCTTTTGCTTCTGGCTTGTAAGTAAAGATAGTTTTTGTTGCTCTATTTTATGGCCTTGGCCTCTTGACATTCTGCTACCAAAATGCTTGCTCTTTGGTAGATCATTGCTACAGAGATAAGATAGCCAACTGCATAACTAACTGTACAAACAGAGGCTGAGTTATAATTTCCCAACATGAAGGGCCACTCACTGGTGGTAGCCTTGAAATAGTAAATGCAATATTGTGGTACCTATTATTCTCCCCACACTGTCCATCAGCACACTCAGAAAGAAGGTGGGGGGCCTGTAGTGGGACCTGGCCTGGTAATGGACTTTGATTTCCTGTAGCCAAACCAACAAGGCCTTCCATCTCACCATCTTTGACCTTGTACCTATAGTATAGAGGGACAGCTTTTCTTAACTATTGGTAGTTTTCCAAGCAAGACTCTGCCACACCCTACAAACCCCCTGGTGCTTTTTAGTATCTTTGAGCTGCCCTCATACATGTAAACACAAAGGAATCGTGTTTCAAGTCACACTTCTGGTCTGTGTCACACCGATGTTTCTAGCCTTCCTTTACTTATTCATTGTGACAGGCTTATTCAGCTGGATTGCTGGACTGGGATGGGAATGCAGTGAATTTCTCAGGTTAAGCCTTTTGAATAGAGTATGGCAAAGAGGGTTAATGTATGCTGTGCAGCCAGCAGGTGTCAGAGCCTGAAAGTAAATCTAAGGTGTGTATTCGGGAGGAAAAGGTATGATGGCGTAAAATGTGCCCTTGTAGGAGGCCTTCGTGTGGTGGGCTTATATCTGATGAATTTAAAGAGTGAATCTTAATAAGGCCACTCATAATGAAATGCTGAAGACAAGGGCCCTCTGATCTTTGCTAGACCATATGCATAGTGATTCTGTTCTGATTACATTCATCTCAAGTTGCTGCTTGGCTGGAACCTTGGCTGAGTGATGGGGCTGCCTGGATTCCTGGATGTTTTTCTTACAATTGATGGCTTCACTGGGGCCTTCCTTCATGGGGAAGGTGGTCTTTATCCATCACCTGGGGGAACATAGGACTGTTGAAGCAGTGCCCTTTCCCTGGACATGAGCCATCTGGGTTTTATTTCCACTTCTCGTTGAGTTTACAGGCATGGGAATTCCGCTTGCTCCCCAACTTGCTGTTTACACGTGGTAAGGGAATGTTCTGATGAAAACCAGGGAGGTCTGTTAGAGGAGCTGTTTGGGGCACTAGCTCATGCTCCAGTGGCATTTCACATTCAAGTCTGGCTGCTAAAGAGCATCTAACAATGATCTTATTTCATGGTAGAAATCCAAGGTAATCATCAGGACCATACTTTTCTGTGTGCCTTGAAGTGGTTTATATTTTTTTTCTTTTACATTACGAGAGACTATAAAGTTCTCTGGTTTAAGAAAATAGCCAGGAACTATCAATTCAGTTAGTTGATATGGTAGATAGAGAGTTACCTCAGAACCAAGAAGACCTAGGTTCAAGTCCTTGGTGCCTACTGGCTGTGTGACCCTGGATAAGTAAATCACTTAAACATTTCAGTGCTCCAGGCCAATCTCCAAGACCCTGGTGTTCTGAAAGCATGCTGGGAGACTCCAAAGGGAAAAGGAAAGGAAAGGCAACAAGCATTTATTAAGTGCCTACTATATGCCAGGCACTGTGCCAAGCACTTCACAGATATTGATCTCATTTGATTGCAAGGTCAAAACTATTTTCATCATAAATACTAAGGGGTTTTAATTTCTAGTAAATAAAGAAATTTTAAGAGTGTAAAAGGGTCCTGAGACCAAAAGTTTGAGAATCACTGCTCTAAGACCATAACTCGCAGAGCAAGTGTTAACCTGCTGTGATAGCAGGAGATCCCTACACTGTTAGTTTGCTCTGCCAGTGGAATCACAGGTTTGAATTTCTCTCTTATGCTTTTCATGGCCCTTACTTGGGCAATAATTAGGGATTAGAGCAAGGATTCTTAACTTTTTTTGTGTCATGGAAAACTTTTGGCAGTCTGGTAGAACCCATGGACCCTTTTCCAGAACGATGTTTTAATTGAACTAAACAAAACATATAGGAAACCAATTATATTGAAATACAGTTAAAATATAAAAAAAAAATCCATTTTCACGTACTCCTGACTCAGAGGGGCTAGGAGCTATGGTGACAACCTTGATTCTCTCTTCCTTTTTCCCCCACTGCCCCCACGGTATTTTAAATTCCTATGGAGTTATATTTATCAGTGGATTTGTATAGCCACATGAACAGGCTCACTTAGGTTGTACATTAAGCAAAGTTCTCCGGCTCTAACCAGAACCAGTGTACCTTTGGATAACCCGAGGATCAGGCAAATGACCTTGCGAAGAATGATAATGTGATATCCTAGGCTATATTTCTGTATTATTTCTATCAGTGGGCATGAGGGGATGGATCTGGACCCATGGTATAAAGACCCCTCTGCAAGAAAACTCCCTCTGTCACTGCAGGTTCAAACTACTTAGCACCTTTCAATCTTATTGAGGTACTGAGAGAAGTGACTGGCCCAGGGTCACAAAGCCAGAAGCAGTTCCTGAACCCAGGTCCTCCTGACTTCTAGGACAATTTTCTGTCCACTACATGATACTGCCTTGCTTACTCTTCTATCTCTGTCCTTTCCTTTTGGTCCAAACTTGTGATTTAACCGAAGTAAAGAAGTAGTGTAAAGGAATTCCATCCAGGAGTGCAGATCTGGTGCCTTCTCTGCAATGCATTTTCTTAGAGTCTGCCTAGAGCACTTGAGACATCAGCTGACTTGCCCAGGGTCTCATAGCCAATGAGGGTAACTAACATACAGGACTGGATCCCATGGCCAGTTCTTTATCCATTATCTAGGCTGCTAGGGGGCAGCACAGTGCACAGAGCGCTGGGATCTCCAACCTAGCCTCAGACACTTAGTAGCTGTGTGACCCTGGTCAAGTCACTCAACCTCTGCCTGGCTCAATTTTCTGTACTGTAAAATGGGGATAATAATAGCATCTACCCTTCAGGCTATTGCGAGGATCAAATGAAACCAAGTGAGATATTTACAAAGTGTTTTGCAAACCTTAAAACGCTATGTACATGCTAGCTTTAGTAAGAGTAGTACCAACCAGAAACAGCACTACCAAACACTTCAACTTCAAGATGTGCGCTGTTTCTTTGTAACCCCACCCCTATTCCCAACCCCCTGAGACATTTAAAATGTTACCCGCATAGTTGGCAGTTGGGAAATATTTGTGGAATGTATGACACCTATAGAGAACTTTTTTTTTTTTTTAAAGAGGAACCATAGATTTAGAGCTGGTAGGGACCTCAGAGATCATCTTGTCTAAACCTCTCATTTTATAGATGGGCAAACTGAGTCTGGGGAGGTTAAGTGATCAGCCCAAGGACAGAGTATTAGAAGTAGGTTTGATTCCCCTACTCAGACTCCAGAGCCTGCCTTTTTTCTGCTGTCAGAGTGCCTTCCTAATATGTGCCTGGATATCATTTGATACTGTTTTTCACTTTTCTTATAATTCTAAGTTTTTTCCACATTTCTTTTATGGTTCAAAGAGTATAGGCTTTGGAAAGATGGTTTGGGGTTAGAAGCACTGAACTTGAAATCATAGATCTGTGATCAAATCCTAGCTCTAATATGAACTACCTGTGTGACCTTGGGCAGGTCATTTAACGCCATTGGCCTCAGTTTTTTGGTATGTGAAATGAAGGGGTTGGAGGAGGTGGTCTCTGATATTCCTTCTACGTCTAAATCTATTATTTCCCTAAAAACATGCTCTATATAGGCATCATTTATTCAGCACATATTATTAAAGTACCTACTATTTGGGTAACATTTTAAAAGTCCCCAGGGGGGACTTCTCCATTTATGATCTTGTAATGCCAGAAGGGAAGAAAGAAGGACTGTTTCATTCTCTCAGCCCTTGCTCACAGTCCCAATTGCCTGCCTATGTGTCTGCTCTCTTCTTTCTCTCTCCTTTTTCCCATGTACTGACCTGAGTGGTGTGGTAATGAGGGAAGATGCCTCATCTCTGCTTTCCTTCTCCAAAGCCCAAGCCTTCCTCCCTTCCACCAGGAAGATGTTTTCTATAAGGAAAAATGGGAAAAACAAACAAACCTGCACGCAGGATCACGCTACACTCCAGGCTGAAAATCTCACAACTGCTTTTGTTCAATCACAGAAGGGAGAAGTACTCATTTAGAAGCAGCATTATCATGACCCCTCTTGTTACTCCTTATTTTTTTAATTGGGTACCACCGGAATTTGGAATGTAGTAGCTGCTCTCTTAGCAGCTGATTGTTGGTCTGGACAACTTCAACCTTTCTCATCTTGTCTTCTGAAGTTAGGCTGACTGCCTCCCTTTACGAGGCTTTCAGTTATTCAGCTTGTACTAATTCCATTCCAATGTGGCAGAGCAAAAAGCATGCAGCGTTTTCAGTCAGTGGACCAGAGTTCTAATGCCAAGTCTACCATTCATTACCTTTGTGGTCTTGGGCAAGTCATTTCATCTCTGCTCATCTGTAAAATAAGAGGATTGGATTAAATGGCCCCCAAGATCCCTTCTTTCTCTCTGTTATGGTATGATACATCCCATTGTGTCCTATTCATTCACAATTTATGAAATACCTGCCATATACTAGGTATTAGGCTTAGTTCTGGGAAGACAAAGATGAAACAAAATAGCCCTGCCCTCAAGAAGCTGATGTTCTTGGAAATATGTTTAATATGATTGTACACGCATAGTCTATATCAGATTGCATGTCATCTGGGAGAGGGGGGTGGAGAGGGAGGGTGGGTGAAAAATTTGGAACTCAAACTCTTATAAAAGTAAATGTTAAAAATTAAAAATAAATGAATGAGTGAATAAATATTGAAAAAGGAAAACAAGAAGCTGACATTCTACTGGGGGAAAATGACATATATATATATATATATATATATATATATATATATATAGATAAGCAAATATAAAGTATATACGAAGTAAATTTTAAAAAAATTCCTGATTATTTTGGTTATTAATGCTTGACCCAATCCCTTATGTGGGGGAAACAAATAAAAACCTGCATTTACTTTGTAAATATAAATCACCTTGCCCAAAAAGGTGCCAGTGCCCAAACCCAGACCTCTCTGCAAACCATAAAGAAGAAAGAAAAGAGGTAGATTAATATTTTTTCCAGAAAAGGAAACCGATGCCAGGTGAAATAAGTGCCTTTAACACTCTGTGTTTCTGACCACACAAGCCCCAAGAGATTGAATCTGACAGTCAGGTGTGTGAGCTGTTGTTATAGACCTTAGGATCAACTCTTCCCTGGATCTTTCTTCATGCTTTCCCCAGAGTGGGAAAATCACAGCCTTCAAAGCAGAGCTTAAAAATATGTTGTAATTCCTATGAATTTTTTCAAACCACACGAAAGGTGTTTCTTTCTCTCTGTGGAAGCCTGGAAAGCGAACTTGAGTACCCCAAGCAAAATTCCCTCCATTTTTTTTTTTATGAAGAAAGAGCCTTTTGTATTTTTTCCCTTTTGGTGCTGTCTCCGTGTATCCTCATCTGGAAACAGCAATTTAATTTGCCCCATACAATTGCTTCCTCATGGAAAAACTAATAAAATACAAATTCTATTTGTCGGTATTAGGTTAAGGCTAAAGGTTTCTGAAGGTCCTGGTACATATGGTCTGCTTCTCTTTGCTCTACAGTTTCCTGATGCAATTATAGGATGGGGAAACGATGTAAATACTCCAATATAGTATGTCCATTCCCCTCCCCCCAACCTAAAACCCAGGCTCACGTTGACATTCAACTCTGGTGACCTTTTCACCCTCTTCAAAGTAGATGTAAAGCTGGAATGGCTGGAAGCTCAGTGCTGAAACAGTGGACTCATCTCAAAAGGCCAGTGGGCGTTGTCTTATTTGTCCATTAGATAATGCTATCATTTTATGTGAAGGTTCAAGTACAGTTCAGGGTCAGGGTTGGAGTTTTCTCCTCTCAGCTGCATTTAAACTTGGTCCTCTATGTTTCAGATTGTCGACCCTCAGGGTCTGTCCTCTTCCTATTGTAATAGACAAGTGAGTGCAGGGACTTACATAAAAAGGGATCATTCAGGGGGAGAGATCGACAACCAAGAATGTAAATTCTAATTATTTGCTATTTATTTTGTTGTAAATATAAACATTCCAGCTAGTTCCCTCTGGTGGATGTAAAGCACTAAATGTATATATAATATACATACACACACACACACACACCACAGAATGTCCCAAAAAGTCTTAGCATAGTTTTAAACACTATGACTTTTGGGATAGTGTGTGTGTATGTATGCATGTATGCCCATGCCCGTGTATCTATGTATATGTGTGCATGCACATGTGTTTCACGTGTTAATGAGATAGGTGATGAGACATTTGAAATTTCCAAAATTCTTTATACATTATGTCATTTAGTCTTCACAACAACACTGTGAAGTGGGAGCTGTCATTATCCCCATTTTACAGATGAGGAAACAGGCTGAGAACATTTAAGTTGCCTTGTCCCGGGTCGCACAGTTAGTGAATGTATGGGATTCATTTTGGTGTCTGTATGGTCACATTATCCATAATGACCCCCTGATTGCTTGTCACCTTTTTCACCCTCTCCCGTCCTTGAGAACTGCTTTTGAAGTGCCCTTTTTGATTACTTTATCCTATGTAGATGTTCCCCTCCCCACTTAGCATGTGTTATTTTCTCCGCCCTCTCCAGCAACTGCCAAACCTCCCAATTGCTTATTGCTTTCTTGTTTTCTCTGGCTTTTTACTAGCTCCTAGCAGACAGCATCAGCTTTCCCTCCTCTGAATTTTGCAACCTAAGTCTTTTTTTTTTTTTTTAATCTTGGGATGAACAAGACAGAGCCTAAAGTTGGAGGGGGCTTCAGAAGCGCACCAAGCCAAATCGGAATCGCTTTTACATGATCCTTTCCTTGAAGACCTTTCTTTAATGAAGGGGGAGCCTTCAATCCCTCTCTCTTTGGAATATTTTTTTTTTATCAAAAACACTATAGAGCTCCCTTACACCCTCTTTGAAGACTCACTGGGCATTTCCTGTCCAATGAGCAGTGGTTCATAAATGTAACTCAACAAAAAATCTAGAAAACTTGATCTTCTAAAGCCTGGAGGTGCTTTTTTTTTTCTCCCTAGGAAACTGAAAAGTACCCTACAATTTCAGCAAGAAATGCAGTGAGATGTCATTGTAAAGTGATAATGGCAATGAGGGTTGTGAGGCTCTTTCAAGAGCATCCACAGCCACCCTTAGAGACAGAGAGACCAGAGGGATGGCTGGGGCAAAGTGAGAGGTAGAGGGCAAGGTGGGGAGGAGAAGGGGGGGGGGAACTGACGGGCGGGGGGGCAGAGAGAGAGAGAGAGAGAGAGAGAGAGAGAAGGAAAGCAGGGCTCTCCCTTTGGTAGTAGGCGGTTTTTGCTCCTGGATTCTCTAAATCCATACTCCTTCACTCCTCCCTACCCCTTTCCTTTTTAAAAAAATTAAAATGGATCTAATTGCTACCTTTGCAATTTACTCCAGCTTTGAGGACAAGGTAGCAGAAGTAAGTTGATTTAGGGGTACTTGAAACCCTCGGACACCTGCTACCCAGAGGAAAACTGTGTCCAGCCCCCTTATCCTGCAATGCCTGTTAGAAACTGGAGGGCTGCATTTTCTGCCAAGAGAGAGGGTTGTTTCTTTCTTCTTTTTTCCCCTCCTCCCAGCGCCTTGCAAATAGGGCAGTACCATTTTTCTGCCCTTCCTGGGCAATAGCCTCGCCATCTGAGCCCGAGTGTGATAACGAAATTAAACATAAGGGGGAAAAGTCAGTGCCTAGCTAGCTCTGATTCCTCCCTCCCCAGGTGACTTTTAATCCCCCTGGCCTACATAGTCAGCAGCCTCTAGGAAGAGAGGGGCTGTGATGTAATGCCTTTTTTTTTTCACACTCCCAGCTTAAATACAGATGGAAATTGTTGTCATGTGTTAGAAATGTCGCCAGTAATATAAAAGGCGCAGGCTTCTGCATTTTCCCGTTTGTGCTGTCAGCTGCTACTGCCAGCTTCTCTCTCAAACCCCCCCCTTTTTTTTCTGTCATGTGGCCGAAACCCCTGATGTCAGGCAGCCCCGTCCTCCCCCACCACCTACTTTAGGCGCCCTGCATTTGTGGTCCCCCCCATCTGCTGCAGTGTCCGGGAGACTTCCAGCCCACGACTTGAAGGCAAGAGAGAAAGAGCTCACAAAGGAAGGATTCAGCCTGTATTTGGGGGGCTTAAATTTCCAAGGACTCAGGCAAGTGAGAGCTATTGCATGGTTTCCCCAACCCCCTCCCTAACCTCACTCCCTTCTCCTCCTGTAGGCGCGAGCCTGGGAAATGGAGGGGAGATCACTGTGGACAGTCTGAGGGGGTCGGCCACCGTGACCGCAGCCAGCCTGAAATTGACCAGCCAGGGCGCCTGGGTGTCTGTTGCACTGGAGGTTGGAAGACTGTGCGTGTGCTGTGTGTGTGCGTGTGCTGTGTGTGTGCTCTGTATATATGTGTGTGCCTGCCTGTGTGTGCGAGCGCGTGTGAGTGTGCATACATGCCGGGGGAGGGGAGGCAAGGCTGCAGGATCCTTTCCCCTCCCGCGAGGACAGATGGCTTGTGCCGCCTTTTAATTCCTGCTGCCGGGCTTTCTGGGAGGCCCGCCGGCCCGCGGGCTTGCACTGAAAAGCAGGGTCAGCGGCCCGAATGGGCTGGGAGCGTGAGCAGATGCCCACCGAACAATGGGGCTTTTGAGCGAAATTGGGGAGGAAGCGTGGCCCGCGCTTTGTATCCCCTCTTCCTCCTCCTTCCTCCCTCCTCTTCATCCTCCTCTTTTCATCTTCCTCCTCCTTTCACCCCACCCTCCTCCCTCCCTCTTTTCAACCTCCTCCTCCTTCCTCCTGCCCCTTCCCTTCCTCCTCCTCCTCCTTCCCTTCCTTCTCCTCCTTTCCCCCCTTCCTCCTCCTCCTCCTCTTCCTCCTCTTCCTCCTCTTCCTCCTCCTCCGCATTGCAGGTTGGAATTGGGCAGCAGCTACATTTTAATGAAGTACATTCCAAAGTGTGGTCGTCAGCTGGGGCTTGGGGTGGGGGGAGCAGTTGGAAAGGGGGTCATGTCTGAAAGGAGGGGTGGAAGCAAGAGGGGCTGCGGGCTGCCCGGGGTGGTGCTGGAGGGGCTGGAGAAATGAGCTCCTGATGGCTCGAAGAGGAGGAGAATGCCCTCTTAGTGTTCAGGGCAAAAAAGGAAAAAAAAAAATCCCCGTGCATATTAATGGGCTACAGCAGGTGTTTGTCAATGTATGTCCTCACATTGTTCCGCCTTGAGCTGGGGAAGGCAGGCAGGGAGAGAGAAGAGCAGCTCTGTCTTCATTCACTACTGCTGGCTGCTAGCTCTGGATGCCTTTGCACTTAGGAAAGCTTCTCCAGCTCCCAGAGAAATAAGAGAGGAAAAGATCAAACTCTAATTACCATTTGTAGCCCGAATGTAAATGCTGAAGATGTTAAGTTTGTGCGCAGCCACACACTGTCTCTGTCTTGTCTAGGTAAGAGGTACGCGGGTAGGTACATGTGTGTGTATATGTATGTATGGGGGGGGGGGGAGACAGACACACTAATTTGCTGTGTGCTTGTAGGCTGAATATCTATTTTGAATGCCTGACTCTTAGTGAATGGGCAAAGCCAGGAGACTTTGAACATTATTTAAAGGGGCAGTGGGACTGATATACCCTTCCTCCTCTGCCTCAAGTGTCATAAGCCAGACTGACCCAGGGATGGAGAGAACATTTGTTCTAACATTTGTTTAGGACGCACTTGGTCTTACGGAGGGGAGAGAGAGAGAGAGAGAGAGAGAGAGAGAGAGAGAGAGAGAGAGAGAGAGAGAGAGAGAGAGCACTTTCAGTGGCAAGCTTCACATCTGGCCTTAAGAAAACCGAATCATTGGAGGGTCAGTGAACTTTATTCATCTAACTTAAATTTACCATTCCTCTTCCCTAAAGATCTCCCAATCTCAAGACTGTCTTGTCAATGGAAGATTATTTCCTATAGGTAGTATGCACTGGTTGTATTTCCTTCATGTGTATTTCATTAGTGTTCTGAAACAAGTGGATATTTTGTTACAATACCAACCCAGCCCCAATGGTAAGGCTTTTGAATGATGGTAATCTGATGGGGGCTTTTTTGTTGGTACATAGGTATACAGTGTTTTATGCCCTTGCATTCCATTTCATACATCCATGTCTATGGAGAAAGACAAATGTTTGTGTTTTGATGAGGGGGGAGAGAGAGAGAGACAGACACACACAGAGAGAGAGACAGACACTGAGATTCTTTGATTATGATTCTTCTTAAATCTGCTGCTTAGCTGGGGGGGGCTGATTTTTGTGGTTACTTTGATACTTAATATTGAATGATTGGTGCCTGGAGATTCTTTGCATGGTTTGACTTAGACTGGAACCAGCCAACAGCACTCGGATCAACTTCTTTAAAATGAATTTCAGAATCTTGAATGCTCAGTAGATTCACAATCATCACCAGAAATTATTTCTTCTTTTCTTTACCAAGCAAATAGCTGTAGTTCTTTCTATTTGTCATGGGCCCCCCGCTACTTTTTCTTCTATGGAAAATAGGGAAATGGGTTGATCACAAGAACATAGGAGAGCGTTGCTTGAGATCCAGTGTGAGAGCCCTTTTGTTTTTGAGCTTTGAGGCTACACTGAATTGATGCAGCTTTCATTCGTTCAGTAAATGCTTTGAACGTGGTCTGTCCAATTAGCCATTTGGCTCTGTTAATTTCAGCTTATGATTTTTGTGGCAGGGACTCTGCTTGTGGGTTGAACTAAGTCTGATTGAGTGTGGGTTAGTGAGGGGGACAACTTTATTCCTCAGTATGTTGAACCTGCCCCTCAAATCTTGGTAGGATGCCCCTTAAATTAAAGGGATACCTGCTGGTTATAACTGATGCAGATGGTGTGGTGGGTCTACCTTTTGCCAAGGATATTATTGTGCCCTCTAGGATGGCTGACAGCCTCAAAGCCTTTGAATGGACCCCGAAGGATAGGATTTTCACTGGGTCCCTTTGGCAGACACAACCTGAATCCCTGGACCTGAGCCCATCTACCTATTGAACATTGCCTGTCCAGCAGCTATCAGATAATAGGTTTTACTTCCACAACCCATCTAAACTTCATTCACAAAAAGCACCCCATGGCATAATGCTTGGTAAGCAAAATCCATCCTATGAAGTATCCGTTTGTTCCCAGTACCCTCGGACCTCCTTTAGAGCATTCTATTACATTCAGCTGCTTAGCTGCTTACAGATGTCAGGCTCTAACATTCTTATGCATGCGATTTGAAAACAAGGATTTTTTTTTTTCTTTTGCTATGCTTAGGGCATAGCATACAGAAATGGTGGTCATAGCCAAAACTTTTAACTTGAAGAGTAGATGTTTTCAGATCAAAGGTTTTTAAGGACTAAATAATTCCATAGGTACAGTGTCTTACCTTTATTTTCAGCATGTGTAGGTGGGACATCATAATCAACATACTCTCTAAGGGGATTAGCCCAGAAATTAGCTGAAATGCTGTTAATGAAAAATAATATTTTCAGTCCTCTCTTACCTCACATCTCATGCTCTTTTATGCCGATAAAAACAATTTTAAAACCCATGACATGTGAATTCATGAATCCATGGATTTAGTGATGTTTTTATTTTGGTTGGGGCTAGGGGTGCAAATGCCCATAGCTAAAAGTTGAGTTTCCTTTTCAAAACATGGAAATAATTGTAGAAAGAATGGATGAATTCAAGGACCACCCTCCCCCACCCCACCCCCCAAAAAAACAAAAAAACCTTCCACTTGTGTTTTTCATGGTCCCAACAGGTTGGTAATTATTATTGTCCCAGCATGATAAACATGCTTACAAAGCACATGTTGATAATCAGACCACAAATATTGAAATGTAAGCATCTCCCAATCCCACTGACACGCTATGGAAGCTGCAAAACTCTTCTAGCATTTTTAAAAAGACTGTTGAGGAGAAGGTAAGAAAGCAATCCATGAATTCAGCCGCTCGGCAGATTGAATGAAAATGAGGGAGCATATTCTCTCTCTCTCCCCACCTCCCCCTCCCTCTATCAATTTTCCTTTCTTCTTCCATCTCTCCCTCTCCCTCTTTCTCTTCTGGTCCTGGAAGCCATATGGTTCGTGATGAGGTTCAGCTCTTTGTAGTATTTAAAATATACCTGGGACAGAGCCCTTCCCTTCATTTTCTAGTCTGCAGTTGATTTCTTACCAACAGCAACTTGATCCTGTCTGCCATCATGTCTGGATGATTCATTTTGGACCCTAGCACCCAGGGAATGATGCCCAGGCAGTCCGTTTATCTGAGTACAGTCACATGCCATTGTCATCAGTAAACATAGTCAAAATATGATACCATATTTAGAAAAAGTGATACTCAATCCCTTCCTATCTTCTGCTGTGGAGAGTTCAACACACAGCTGATGCTTGGGTCAGTGTGCTAATCCTCAGGTCTGGTCTTCCAAGCTGAGCTGCTTCTGTTCTTGTATGTACATAAGTATGTGGATTTTTTTTTTCCCTTCCATATGATCTCAAAGTTTCATTGGGCCAACTGCTCAGTTTCAAGTAGGTAACAGGAGGACAAAAATTTAGGTTCCTCCCCCACCCAAGTTTTGTTTAAGATAGATATCTTGAGAGGTTGTATGCGGAACATAAAATCAGAAGGACCTAATGCTTGAATCCTAGCTGTTTGTCTATGGCCCCAGGCATTTCATGTCTTTGGATTTCACTGTTTTCCTCTGTAAAATAAGAGGGTTGGACTTCATGATTTTTAAGGACCCTCCCAGTTCTGTGTTAGTAATCTAAGACCAAAGATATTGGACTTAAAAAACAAAACGTCATTCATTTTAAACGATTCTCTAATATCTGGAAAAGAGCTTAGAGAGGTAGACTTGAAACCAAACAGTCCTGGATTCAGGTTCCACTTTTGACACATACTGGCCAGATGACTAGCTGTCCCCTGTCCTCTGCCCCAGAGCTGGTCATTAAACCATCACTGTCTCCCTCTGCCTTCTAGGCTCAAACTGAATGCTTCTTTCTATGGGTGGGAGCCTTTTCTCTAGAGTCATTGTTGGTTCTCCCTCTCTCCGTAAATTATCTTGTATTGACTTACCTGTTTACATGTTGCTTTCCCCGAAGGAGTATATTGTCTCCTGGAAAACAGTAATTGTTTTGAATTTTTGTCTTTCTATTCCTAGTACCAGCACACAGTATCTTTCATATAGTTGAGGCTCAATGAACACTTTGTGAATTGAATTGTTACACATTTGTAAATTATTTTTGGCAATCTAGCTTTTGAAGAAAGTTCAGGCATAAGGTTGAAGCTATTAGTTTAAAGAATCTCTGGATCCTCATCTCTAGATTTTATCTGTTAATGTCTTAGAAATCAATAATTATTTATTAAGCATCTGCTATGTGCCAGGCACTATTCAGGGGCTACAAATACAACAAATGAATTGATTCCTACTTGCAGTGAGCTTATATTTTAATGGGGAAAGGGGGTGTGGGGAAAGAGAAGTACATATAAAAATGCATGCTGCAAAAAAATATAAATATATTTAGCTAGTAAATATATATACACACAAGTTAGTTAGAGATCAGGTAATTTGGAAAGGAGGGCACTAAAAGTTGGGAGGGAAGGATAAGGAAAGGCTTCATGTAGAAGCTAGTACCTGAGAGGCATCTCAGACTGAGAAGGACTCTGGGAGGCGGAAGGAAGAAGGGAAGGCATTCTAGGTATGAAGGACGGCCAGTACAAAGACACAGAGGTGAGAGATTGAGTGTCATGAGTGGGGAAGAGAGAGAAGGCCAGTTTGTCTGGATGACAGAATACGGTGGGGAGAGTGTTGTTTGATGGGAATGGAAAGGCAGAAGACTAGAAGCTGAGCAGAGAAGTTTTATTTTGTTATAGAGGTCATAAGAAGGCATGGGAGTTGGCTGGGCTGAGGAGTCACATGATTAAATCCATGCTTAAAATTTCATTTGGCAGCAGGGGTAGCCTGGACTGGAGTGGGGAGAGACTTGGGGCAAGAAGATTGATCAGAAGGCTGTTGCAATAATCGGGGTGAGAGATAATGAGAGTCCGAATTACGGTGGTCAACATGTGAGTGGAGATATATATCACAGATGTTATGCAGGTAGAAGCAGCAAAATTTCACAACTTACTGGATACATGTGATTGGAGAAGAGAGGATTTGAACAGTAATGCTGGGATTATATTCGTGAGATACTGGAAAGGTGGTAGTGTCTTTGATAGAAATAGGAAAGTTTGGAAGAGGGGAAGACTTGGGAGAAAGAAAGATGAGTTCAGGTTTAGACGTGTTGGGTTTAAGATGTCTCTGGAATGTGTAGTTTTCAGTGTCCTAACAGACATTTGGTGTGATGCAAGACTGAAGATCAGGGGAGAGGCGGAGGCTGGGTAAACAGATCTGGGCATCATCTGCTTAGCAATGCCAGTTAGGCTCTTGGGGGGTTATGAGATTATCAAGAGAGAGTGTGGAGGGAGAAGAATTAGAGGGCTTAGGCTAGAACCTTGGATAGTAGTTAAGGAGCATAGTATGAATGATGAGCCAGCAAAGGCAGAGAAAGGGTTGTCAGACAGATAGCCAGCAAACCAGCAGAGACTGAGTGTTACCGAAACCCAGAGAAAAGCCAGTATCTAGGACAAAAGGGTGGCCAGTAGTATCAAATGAAGCAGATGGGTTGAGAAAGATTAGGACTGGGAAAAGACCCATCGGATTTGGCACAGTCTAGTCCAACCCAGAGATGAACTAGAATCCCTCTCAATTGTATACGTAACCAATAGTCTTACAGTTTCTGAATGAGGACCCCCAGAGAGGGCAACTTTCTACCCCCTCAGGCAGCCAATGCCAACTTTGAATAGCTCTAATTATGAGGGCAATTTTCATATACTTCAAGTTGAGATTTTTGTTTTTGTAACTTATGTACCTTGTTCCTGGGACTAAGTAGGGCAGTCGGTCACAAATTGTACCCTTTAGATACACAAAACAAGTTCTCAGGTACTCTCTTAGCCTTTTCTTTTCTGGGCTAAATATCCCCTACTCCGTAATTCTTTCTTCATGGCTTGAATCTCCCCTTCGTAGTTACTTTCTATGGACCTTCTCTAGCTTAATGTCCCTCCTAAATGTAGGCCCTTGCTTTCCTTTCTCCTCCCCTTCTATCAAAATTTTATGGGAATAGTATTACCCGTTAAGAGATGGGGAAGGGAATGGGTATTCGGTTTTGAATATTTATAGTCCAAATTGATGCTTAGTTCCTTAACCAACAGATATGACTAGGAGAGGGAGCCAGTGGTCAGGGATTGAACTGTGACAAAGTATAGTCAGACATAAGCTGGTATTATGCATAGGCAATCATGTTTAGGGTGTGAGGCTGACATTCCCAGAAAAGTTTCACCACTACTTTCAAACCATGCTAACTCTACTCCTTCCATCATCCCTACCTCCTTCCCGTTAAGCCTTGAACTCTGGTCCTGGATCCACCATGGGCTCTGATAGGTGAGCTTTTACCTTTTCTTGTAAAGGCCTGGAACCAGGCCTTTCTAAAACTCCCCCAGGTCCTGTATCCTCCCCCACCCTCTTTTCCAGGGAGAGTTATCTTTCTCCCATTAGAATGTGAATTTTTTTTGGGGGGGGGGGTGGCGCAGAGACCATCTTGCTTTACTTGGATTTGTGTCCCCAGTGGTTAAAACAGTATCTAGGACATAGCAAGAGCTTAATAAATGCTTTTTTCCAGTTATCTAAAATCCACTCCCCTCCTTCCCCCATCCCCATATCTCTAGCATTCAACAGCCAAAGTGACCAAAGCTCTGTATTTAGAGTGGCATTCTTTTGGCTTACACATGACCCATTCCTGGTACCATCTTCCACCATGGGAGTAATTCTGGGAAGTTTAACACATGTCATTACTAATCAAAACAATATCATGAATTAGTTTTTCAAATGTGCAGTACAATCTGTCCCTAGGCTCCCTTTCCAGTCTTATTTCATGACAATTCCAGCCACGTTGGTCGACTAGCTATTCCCAAGCCTGGCACACAGGCCATCCTCCATGTCTGGAAGGTACTCCATCTCTCAGAAACATTATTTTCTTTCAAGGTTTCACCTTGGATGGCACCTCCTTGATGAAGCCTTCTTTCTTCACCCTCATTGTACAGTTGGTTGTTTTCTCTCTCACAGCAAATTACCTTATGTTTGCTTCTCTGTAGATGTTTCATCGATATATGATATCCTCCATTAAAATCTTAACCCTTTGAGGGCAAAGGCCATGTCTGAATTGCCTTGGCATGTATCCCAAGTGTCCAGTTCAGTAGTATACAAACAGGAGTTATTTCATCTGAATTGAAGAATCTAGTAGCAGAAGAGCCCTGGGCCACTGTGGATGTCAGACATCCCTGAAATTAGTGCTAGAAGGAACCTCCAAAGTCATTTAGTCTATTCCTCTCATTAGATGGATGAACCCGAAGCCCAGAGATTATCATATATGATCATTGAGTTCAAGTTAGAAAGGAATGTAAAGTTCTTTTGGTTTTACAGATGGGGAAACTGAGGCTTAGTTTCACCCCAAAAAAGTAAAGTAACTTGTCTAAGACCACACAGGCATGAGGTGGCAAAGCTGGGGGTCAGACTCAAGTTCTTTGACTTGTACTACTGGATTTTTGTTACTGGACTTCGAGCTTCCTCCTGCCATGCTGGACGGGTAGATGGTGGAATAAAAAGGAGGCAGGGGTGATTTAGTACAAATGGCCCCCCTTTCAGAGGTATACAGATTGTGTTTTTTACATATTTTTGAGAGTTCCTTGGTGCTGCTGCCCTGCTAACCTCTGTCAAACTAGAAAAAAATGACTTTTTTTGAGATAAAATATGGCCTCCTCTCCTACTTTTCTGGGGTTTCCCTAGAAACTCTTCTTCCTTTCTCAGAAGTCATGGGAATTTGCCCAGCATGCAGTTGGGGGCCAGAGTCCCAAAATCACTACTTTCCTCAGGAGAGGGGAATGATTCAAGCAGGATGTGTCAGAGGAGATGGTCTTCAGCCTTCATGAATTCTTCTGATAGCTGTCAGGCTGAGGCATATGAACCAACCCCTTCTTCAGGACTAGAGAAATATGACTGAGAAAAATACAACCATTAGGCCCAACTCCCTGGTATCTAAGCCAATCTAGTGTGAGTGTCCAAGGACCTGGGTTCCAATCATGGCTTTGGGTGAGTTTTTTAACATTCCTGGGCCTCAGTTTCCCTATCTGTAAAATGAAGGGTTTGGACTAGATGGCCTCTGAGGTCCTTTCTAGTTCTTGATCTATGATCCTGTGATTTTTTTTTCCACACTTGACTGCAGGGAGCTTGGCTGTGCTCGATCCTTCTTCATAGGTGTTGTCCTACCCCGAGGGGGCCAAAGAAGAAAGCCAGCACAAATCAGGCAGGCCAAATGGGTTATGTACAGGCTTAATGAATTTCTAAACCTCTTTGAAAGACCGTGTTATATATTCACCAATGTTCAGGCAGCCAATTAAACGACTAATGGGTGGAACAGTTAAGTAATATTTTTTTAAGTGTACCTTTTTAAGCTGGAGAAATCTTTAATTATATCCTCCGAAAGGAAAGCTTGTTCCTGTATTCTGAAAACTTTTAATAGCAGGTGTTGAATCAAGTAACTGACATGACCAGAGCAACACTCAGGGATTGAGTTCAGACTGCTGTGATATAATGCAGAGTGGAATCCAATCTGTCCTCCCCACTCAGCTGCCAAAGTGAAATTCCTCAAGCACAGCTCTCTCCATATCCCTGACCTGCTCAAGGAAAGTCAATGTCTCTCTTGCTTTGAGGAAAAAATACAAGTTTTGGCCTTTGAAATTGCATGATATGAATATGACCTATCTTTCCAGACATAGATAGATAGATGGAAAGATAAAGAGATAGATAAATATACAGGTGAATGCAGAGACGGACAGATAGATGGATAGATAGAGAGATAGATGTATACAGAGACAGACAGATGGATAGAGAGATAGATAAATAGATGAATACAGAGACAGACAGATAGATAGATGGAGAGAAAGATAAAGAGATAGATAAGTAGACAGATGTATACAGAGACAGACAGATGGCAGAGAGACAAATAGATAGACGGATAGAAAGATAAATAGATGTATACAGATACAGACAGGTAGATGGAGAGAAAGATAAAGAGATAGATAAATATATAGATGAATACAGAGACAGATAGATGGATAGATAAATAGAAAGATGTATACCGAGACAGACAGACAGATGGATAGACAGACAAATAGATGGATAGAGAGATAGATACACAAATAGATGTATACAGAGAGACAGACAGACAGATAGATAGATAGGACCAGTTAGATAGATTGATACACACATAGATAAATGATAGAGATGATAGTTATATGGAGATAATGAGTTATAAAGATGATATGATATAGACAGATATAGATATGATCAACTAGACATGTGATTGCTGGAGATGACAGATGGATAAAGATTATAGACACATAGGTAGAGGTTATAGGTTACTAAAGAGGTAGATCAGGTAGGTAGATAGGTAGGCAGGCAGGTATAGGCATTCTTTAAGCTCTCACTATATTCCAGTCAATGTGCTAAACTCTGGAGTTACAAATGGAATCAAGCAAGGTAATCTCTGCCCTCGGGGAGCTTACCTTCTAAGGGAGGAAGCCAACATATAAAGGGGAACTGGAAAGGGTAGAGGACGGGAGAAGGTTTTCTTCAGGGTGGCAGTGGCCCATTTGAGGAGGAGGAATCGATGAGAGAGAGTGTGTAATTATGAATGAGGTGAATCATAGATGAGATCTTTCCTAAGATGGCAGCCCTGGCAAGAAAGCCACCAAACAGAAGAAAAGGGGTAGAAAAAGGTAGAGGATTCTCCGGGTTGGCAAATGTGACAGTCGAGGAGGAACACATTTCTCATCACTCTCTCACAGACACTCTGCTTTCCCATGTGAACTTCATTCTGTTCCCTACTCATGCCTTTGTACAGCCTCTGCTATATGCCTGCAAATGCTCCCCATCCTCCTGTTGCTTTCTGGGGTCTCCAGGACACTTCAAGACTAAGCTAAAGTACTAAAGTCTGAATCTCTCAGTTTTGAACCCTTCTCCGACTTACTATTAATTTTTAAAATGTCTCTTCTTTATTCTATTTTATCTTTTTTTTTTTTTTTTGAGTTTTGATTAAAGGGGCTCTCCCTTGATTAACTTCATAAAGAGGCCTATTCACTGGATGGGCGTTACCTCACTCAAAGTGAGAACCTGAAAAGACCTTAGTCTGATAGGGCCAGGGTCTCCCATTGCATCCTGGGTCATCTCCAGTCATTCTGCTGAATAGCAGGCCACTGGACCCAGATGGCTCTGGAGGAAAAAATGAGGATGGTGACCTTGCACAGCTCTCCCTCACTCAAATCAGAGTCAACTGCAAGTCGTGTCATCATCTCCCTACTGTCATAATCCTCTTCGAGAATGAAGGACAAACAAAACAACACAATCTCCCCAATTCCTTAATTAAAAAAATAAAGATTCCACTTTCCTAAGAGCAGAGACTATTTTCATAGATGTAGAATTTGGAGCTCAGAAGTCATCGAGTCCAATCCTTTCATTTTGCAGAGTAGAAAAATGAGGAACAAAGAGGCCTAGTGACTTCCCACAGTTCACACGGACAGTGAGAGCAAAGGTAGGCCAGGTCCTGACTCCTAGTTCATTTGGCTGCCCTGCCGAGAGATTTACACAAAGCTTCAAAGTCCTGAGAAAATGACTTCCATTTGTCAGTTCCTTCCCCACTTCTCGGCTCAGCTTTTACAACGGCTTGCTCATAGTAGGTGTTTCATAAATCATCTGTTGAATTAAAATACCACCTTTGAAATTTCAAAATTCTTCACCATCTTCATCATTCCCTGAATTTGATAATCATAGAGACTCATAGAATTTTGAAACTGGAACTAATCTGAAAGGTGACCTCATCCCACCCCTTCCTCCCTCCATTTTAGAGGTAGATAGAGAAAACCCAGAGAGAGAGGAGTTGAGGTCACGTTCGATCGTTAGAAAAGTCAAGGCTTTCCAGGATGTTACAGTGGAGTGCCGGATTCATCATTCAGAAAGCATATTTTTAAAGTCTGTTTCTGGTACTAGTCATGTGACCGTGCATCAGTGAGTCACTTTTGCACTTCGAGCCTCAATTTTCTTGTCTGTAAGATGAGGATAACTGTAATGTCTACCTCAAAGGGTAACAATCATATAATGTATTGTGAGAACTTTGTAAGCTTTAAATCACTGTAATGATAATAGTTACATTTATATAACGCCTTATCAATGTCACCTTAAACTTCATATTCTACATCATCTAATTTGTACATTTTTTAGTCTGCATGTTATTTGTAATATATTATTGTATAAACTGTACGTATGGTATATTATTTCATTTGATCACTGAAGTGGGGGCTCTTTGTTAACCTCATTTTAAAGATGAGGAAATTGAAGCTGAGGTGTTCAATGGCTTCCCCAGGGACAGGCGTCTGAGGCAGGATTTGAACTCTGGTATTCTGGACTCCAAACCCAGCACTTTATCCACTAAGACACCTGCCTGCTGGTGAACTATTTTTACTATCTCTCCAGGTGAACAAATAAAATTTCAATTCATTTAAATAGAAAATCTATTTATTCGTTGTTTTTGTTCCTTCTTCTAGGATGTCAATTTATCTTGCCTCATAGAATAGTAATTAGCATTTACATAGCACTTTGAGGTTTCCATACCTAACATCATCTTTAACATGGCCTAAGAGCTTCTGGCTGTCTTCCCTCCACTTTACAATGAACAAATGGAAGATGGGGGGGGGGGGACAGTGACCTGCTAGTGACCAAGCCCCCCAGAAATGCCAGAGGCCACTGGATCTGAACTCAGCTGTCTCTTGACTCCCAGGTTCAGCCCTCTTGCTGCTGTCCCATGGTGCCTCTCTGCTATGCCAATACCAAGCCACCAGTCTTTCTTTCCCTTACCTAGTGTAACTCTTAAGGGCTGAGAAGCATCAAGTCCAAATGTGAAAGGTTCTCTCTGCCCCACCCCCATGCAACTCATCAGGATCGCTTTTCTTAAAACCTGACCCAGAAAATGAGAGAATATGATGTCTCTAGCAGTTCTCACCTTTGAGGGGATAGTTACAAGTACTGAAAGCATCAATTTTCATTTCATGTTCTGAATTGTCTGTAATAGAGGTTTTTAGTGAATCTTTTTAGGCAGATGAACCAAGACTCTTGGGCTTTTCTCTTGGGCCTTGGGGGAGTGTGGCTCCTGAGCTGCCCCACCCCCAACCCCCTGGATGGGACCAAAGTTGGCCAAAGGTAATTCTCCAAGTATCCCTGTCAAGACATTGCTCCACTGCTGATTAGAGATTGTGATATCACTCCCAGACTGTCTGAATACTTAGTTCAAACACTACCTCCTACATGTAGTCTTTCTTAACCATCTCTTCTCTCTCTACCCTTCAGCTATTAATGTCTTTTCTCAAAATTGCATTTTATGTTGTCGTACGTGTATGTATTTATATGTGTGTAAACACGTGTCTTCATATACATGTGTATCTCTATGTGTGTGTATACGTTTGTGTTATGTATTTATAAAATTGGAGGCAATGTAGACTAGTGAATAGAAACGGGCCATAGAGTGAGGAAGCCCTGGATTCAAATCCTGCCTCCATCCAAACTAGGTCTGGGGTCCAGAGTAAATCATTTAAGTTTTCAGTCCCTCAGGAAACTCTCCAAGACCAGAAATGGCAGAGCAGTTACAAATCTTCTGTAGAAGAAGTTTTCTCACTGGGAGCCCCCTGTGCCAATGAGATCATATAACTACGCATAGAGTTTTCCATAATAATCAATGAACCAATTTATTAGGCACCCACTATATTTTGGAGTGAGGGGGCCCCTCAGGTGGGTTGTACAGTTGGATAGAGGACTGGGCTTGGAATCAGGAAGATTCATCTTCCTGAGTTCAAATGTGGCCTCAGACACTTACTAACTGTGCGACTCTGGGCAAGTCGCTTATCCCTTATTAGCCTTATCTTTAAAATGAGCTGGAGAAGGAAATGGCAAATCACTCCAGTATCTTTGCCAAGAAAACACCAAATGGAGTCACCAAGACTTGGACATGGCTGAACAATAACATGTGTGAGGCACTGTGCTAAGTTCTGGGGATACAAAAAGAAGCATCAGGCAGTCCCTGCCCTCAAGAAGCTTACAGTCTAAAGGGGAAGAAAACATGCAAATATATACAAACAAAGTGTATACATGATAAAAGGAAAATAAGAGGGAAGGCACTGGAATTAAGAGGGGCTGGGAAATAATAGAATTTGGGCTCCTTAAGGTTAAGGACCAATTGTTCTATTTTTGGTTTCGTATCCTCATTGCTGGCATGCAGTAGGCACTTCATAAATGTTTCTTTGATTCTGCTCAGTTTTTCTTTGCCATGACTTGTGATGAGAAGTAAGGGGCAATTTCTTAGGGCACCATTGATCACAGAATAGTGGTACAAGGAGAAGCGAGGTACCTCTTCCACCTCTGTGCATTAGGAGACCGTCTAGGCTGACCTCATCATTTTACAAATGATGAGACTGACATCCTGAGAATTTAAAGGACTTGCCCCAGATGGCCCAGATGGTTGTAGGTCAGTCATCAAACACTTAGGAAGTGCTTACTATGTCTCTGGATCTGTGCTAATTGCTAAGGATATAAAGAAAGACAAAAAGAGTCCCTGCCCTCAGTGAGCTTCTAAAGAGGGAGAAAACATGAAAATAATTCATTACATACAGAGAAACAGCTGAAGGGACTGGGAGAGTCCACCTAAAGAAGGTGGCAAGCCTTGAAGGAAGCTAGGGATTCTATGAATCAGAGATAATGAAGGAAAACATTAGAAACATTGGGGCCCAGGAGCATCAGAAGCAAGATCTGATTTCAGAGCCAGGTCCTTTCTCCTGTGCCACACCTTCTTAATTATGCAATCACATCATTTATTGTGGTAGAGGGAAAAGAAGATGCCTTTGAATCCCCTCTCTGCCGCTTGCTAGCTCCTTAACTGTGGATAATTTTTTTTAACCTTGTCAGGACTCAGTCTCCTTATCTGTAAAATAAAGTGGGTAGACTAGATGACCTCCAAGATCCATTTCTTCCTCTAAATCTATGATCCTATGAGCCAAGTTCTCAATACTGAGGGTTTCTATGCCATCATTTGACCCAGCAGGAACTCAAGGGAATAACAGCTTGGACCATTTGACCCCATTATTCTTTCCAGGGTTTCCTTGTTAATGGGAAACCAGCAAGCCTTTTTAAAATTACAGTGCCATGGCTATTTTATCTCTGTAAAAACACACATTATTTCCAGCAGATTTTTTTTTCGCAATTTATTGCAGGTTGGAGAGAAGTAGTCTCTGCCATCCCAGAAAGATCCCTTGCCCCTCCCTCTCTTCTGTATTTGCCAGCATGTAAAATAAAGGTGTGACAGCTAACAGTTCTTCCTGCCAAATGATAGAAACATGTCAAAAAATTGCCTGTGTGTTCCCTGTTGCCAATTCAAAAATACATACAGAACCTTCCTTGGGGGTTTAAATTTATTTTTTCCATACCACCTCCCCACCACAAAAAAAAAAAAAAGGTCTCTAAAAATCCAGCTTTGGCCATGTATGAGTTGAATGTTTAAGATGAATAAAGGTCAGAGCAGCTAATCATTAGCAGAGGGTGGGATTATTTTGGTGCATCCCCAAAACAGTCCCTTCATCCTTAGTCCTGACTTGGGGCAGAAGGGAGAGGAGAATCAGAATGTCAGGGTAAGAAGGGACCTCAGCACACCTAGTGTCATCCTCTGCTTCAGACCCAATGAGTGGCATCTACCTTTTGTTCCTTGACCTCTCCCTGCTGAGGCCACCCTTTCCCTTTGGGATGGCTTTCAATAGCAAGTATTTCCTTACTTATAATTGTCTCTTTGCAAATTTCATCAGTTACTTTGAGTTTGGTGCAGTTTCTGCAAATCTGCAATTTCTTCTTTGCAAAAGGCTTTCTGGGGAGCAGCAAAGACCAAAATGAAGAACAGCCCCTGCTTTCAAGAAATTTTCATTTTATTGGGCCTATATACACAGAAAAGGAAATCTAAGTAGTTTCAGTATGGAGAGAGCACTCATTACTCATTAGTGTAATCTTGATTCCACCTGAGAATCTTTCTAGGAGGCAGCCCAATGCAAGCACTAGATTTGAAATTAGGAATACTGGAGCTCAGAACCGACCTCGGACATTTACACTTTTGAATGGTTCTGGGCAAATCGCTTAACCTTTGAGCATACCCTTCTGAAAAATGAAGGAAGGGGTTGGACTCAGTGGCTTCCAAGCTCCTTGTAGCTTTAAATCTATGAGTCTAAGTCCTTGAAGACAGCAGTTAGGACCTCTCTGTATCTTCTGTCCTTATATGACATCATTTGGAAGCCCTTCCCCATTCTGGGAACACTCTTCAGCTAATCAGTGTCCTTTCTAAACTGTGCTGCCACTACTGAACACAGTGTGGACCAGGGCAGTGGGCACTGGAATTGTCAATGGACAGTATATCTCTCTTAATACCACCTCTCTTGGCTGCCTTATCCCTCTGTTGATTCCTCTAGCCGTCCTGGGCACATAAAACCCTTAGCTCTTTTTTTTTTTTCTTCTTCAGATGAATGCTGCTTAGTCACGCCAATAAACAAGGAATAAAGATGGTACCTGGTATCATTATTCATCTGGGTCTATGTTAAGGGAGACTGATGCTTTTAAAAAGAAATCATATGACCACCAAAGATTAACCTAGGTTCTATGTTTTTGCAAAGGCCAAAGTTTCTTATTACTGCATGTTGTCAGAACATATGTATTTTTTATTTGACTGGCTTGGATTAGCATTGACCCACATGAGCAGCTCTCTATGGTATCTAATGTCTTTGCTGAGCTGTACTTTTATTAAATGTTCTATTTCTTTCTCCCCCTGTCATGCCATAGTGCTCCTGTTATTAAGATAATTTTGGTCCACGTGCTTGTGCTTGGATCTTATTTCCAGGGAAGCCTCAGGCAGCACTAAATAGGACTGGACATTCTCTCGTTAGCCTTTCTGTTTTCCCATTCCCTTCCCATTGGCTCAAGGATGAAGTCTTTGGATCAGCTCATGGCTTCTTTTCCAGATAAGAGTGGTACCTATTGGTAAGTGCAGAAGCCAATCAATTACATCCAAGCTCACTGCCAAACATAAACAGTCAGTGGCTGGCACTGGGGTAGCTGCCAGTTATTTATTGGCAATGTCTAGGTGAGTGGGTGTGTTAGAGATGTATCTTCCTTCACTCCCAGGAAGCCTGGCCAGCTGACACAGAGTCCAGGATCATACCACATGACCCCATTTTTAAGTAATTATTGAGTGAAGCAGACACTCACCAACTGTACCATTACCCTCGTGACCTGCCGTTCCTGCTGTGACTGAGTCAGCTTTTATGGCAGGATTATGTCCTTGCAAAATCTCAGTCCCACCTTTTATAGGCTGATCTAGAGTATGGGACTCAATACACACTTGGTGGAGAACACTCTTCTATGAAAGTGAACCTTTCAGATGCCCAGTATATCACAGTTCTATGATAGGGGTAAAATGGGAGAGATACTGTGTAAGGTGTTAATTATTTCATGTCCACTCAGATCACAAACTTCACACTCTTCTTATGGTAGAAAAGATCTCTGAGTTGAATTGCCCCCCTTTTTTTAAAAAAAATAATATAGTAACGGTCTATCTCACCTTCCAAAGAATAGTAAAAGTAATCATACCATCTATTGGAGAAAATGACAGGGATTTTCTTGTTAAAATTTTTCAAAAGCAAGTTTACCCGATGATTTACCCCCTAATCCTGTTATCTCCCTGATTTATTTTCATTAAAGGGGGAGAGAGAAGACGGGGGGAACAGAAAGAGACATGTACAAAATACTGAGTTGATAGAAAGTACAAACCCCAAGAGAATCTTCCTGTCAAAGCTCAAAGTCAGCAAACTCTTCCCAGCCTCATTCTGGATGCTTCCTTTAGGATATAGCCATTGATTCGCAAGGTTTCTCATATAATTAGGGCAAATGATTTCTTTGATTTCTTCTTTCTCCCATTCTGTTTTCTATTGTCACGATTTTGGTGCTAAGAAAAAAAAAAAAGACCGTACCCTCTACCAAGATTTACACTGTCTTAAGAGGGCAGCAAGAGAATTTACCAGAGAGAAGAGGATGTTTAGAAATAGGAATCCTACCAAGGACAGACTCTTTTGTGAGATCAGAGAAAAATTGACATTTCACATGTTACGTCCTGAGCAGATCCAGAGCATTGGTTCACCATTTTGAAGTAAGTCTTCCATGCTGGAAGTGGCTTGCAAAAGTCAATGGAGTTTTCATTGTACTTCTCAGAATCTTCATAACTGAGTTTTTTTTTTAAATGATCATTTTATGTACAAATTGGCTAGTTATGATGGATCGTTAAAATGATGGATTCCCTCCCCAACCCATAGACTTTTGAGAGATGATCTCAATCTTCCTTTGACTGCACAATTGAGGTAGGAGATGGAGTCTTTAAGTAAGATAGTCCTGGCTCTTATGAAGCTTATTATCCATTAAGAGATATGACACGTGGATGAAGGACTGTATTTTATTTTATTTTACATATCAAAGCTATTATTCCATTGGTATAGGGAATTGGGATGGCGGGGGGAGGGGGGATCTCTCAACCAGTATATAACATCTTATCTACTTATAGCCTTGATGAGCTGCCTGGGGACACTGAGACCTGAAGGGACTTACCTGGAATGCCAATATGTGACAGAGTATGTGCTTGAACCAAAGTTCAAATAAAAAAAATAATACATGCTAGATGTATGAGAAATAAAAAGTGTTGTGTCAAGTTTTAGCCCAAGAAGGAAGCCATCACTGAGGGTTAGCAGTGTGAGAAGATTTTGTGGAGAAGGTAACATGTGATCTGTAATTTTCGAAGATAAATAGGTTTGCAGTTTTTAGAGATAGGGAGGACATTCCAGGCCCAGAGACGAGCAAGTAATCCTGTGAGACTGTAGCATAAATATATGTAGATGGGAGGAAAGTGAGATAAGAATGGAAAAATAGGGTGGGCCCAGATTGTGGAGGGCCTCACATGTGAATGTAAATCTAAAGAATATGAACTTTCTTTGGCCTTCCAAAGGAAGCCTTTGACACATTTTGATGAGAGTAGTGACATTGCTACACTTGTACATTTGTTGCTGTTGAGTGGTTTTTTGGTAGTTTCTGACTCTCGGTGATTCCATTTAGAGTTTTCTTGGCAAAGATATTTGAGTGATTCACCATTTCCTTCTCCAGTTCATTTTACAATGGAGAAACTGAAGCAAATAGCGTTAAGTGACTTGCCCAGGGTTACATAGCTAGTAAATATCTTTAAATCTGGCAGTTGTATAAGTCTGGATTGGAAAGAGAAGGGAATGATGGTGAGAACAGTTAGGAGAGTATTTTAATTGTCCAACTAGGTGGAAAAGAGGGCTCTCCTAGGGGGACAGTGCAAATAGAAAGGAAGAGACAGATGAAGAAATGAAGAAACTTTTATTAAGCACTTACCATGTGCCAGGTACTGTGCTGAGTACTGGGGATGCAAACATAAAGGGAAGACAGCCCCTTTCCTCTAGTTTCTAATGGGTAGAAAAAGCACCCATACGAGTGTCATAAGAAATATCGTGAAGGCAGAATCCATAGGGCAAGACCTGGTAATTAATTAGATTAGGGAAGCGAGGGAGAGTAAAAAGTCCAAGATAACCTCAAAGTTGTCCAGGAAAACCACCAAGCAAAGGAGGACAGTCAATGCTGAAACCATTGACAGAGTAGATGAGTGAGAAGAAGAAGCAAGTCATAAGGGGCAAGGTGGAGGTGAAGCTAAGCTTGGTTTTAGCCACGTGGAACTTAAAGTGTTGACAAGAAATCCAGATGGAGATCTGTCTTGTCAAAAGACTGCCTGATTGCTCTACCCAGCAGCTTTGGGACTTCTTAGACCCACAACTACCTTCCCTGACCCCCACTCCTCAGTATATTATTTCCCCAATTAAGATGCAATTTCCTGGAGGTCAGAGGCTGTCTTGTTTTTGTATTTATATTCTCCATTAGTATGATGTTTGGCACATAGTAAATGCATAATGACTTTCATTCATTCATTGTAGGCATCTGGGATACAGATTTATAGCTTAGGAGCGGTCAGAGTGGGCCACCTACTTTAGACAATTATCAGCATAAAAGTGAGAATTGAAAACTGAGTAAACAAAATTGTTGAGTTTATAGGGAGATAGCGTCTAGGGCGAAGAGAGGAAGGCCGATGAAATTACTTTGGGGCACCACTCAGGTTAAGGGGTTGAGAACAGGATGAGAATTCTGAGAAAAAAGTCAAGAATGAACAGTAAGAAAGGTAGATGGAGGAGAGGAGAAGAAGGAGAGGGAATGGAATAGAAGGCGGTCTCCCTAAAGCCACAGAAGAAGAAAGTATCCAGCAAGAGGGATAGTCACCAGTGTCATGTGGCAGAAAGGACAAGGGTAATTGACACAATCCCAGACTTTAGTTATCCCAGGACTGGGGGAGTATATCAATGTCATCTCTCCTCTTTCCAAAGAACAATGCTCCTTTATGATGTTTTCTGTCTACACCTATATTTTATTAATGCAGCATTAGTGTGCCTTCTTGAAGTAGACAAACTAGTTAAGTTTTCTTCCCTTGGACCAAGCAATACTATTTTTGCTTGTCATAAACCTTGAAAAAGAATATCAGTGAGCTTGCAAGAAAACTCAGGCACAGAATATGGGTAAAATGCTCAATTTTCCAAAGGACTTGGAAGGCTTTGGGGGATTAGAGGAAATCCACCCTTCTTGAGAGAAAACCAGGGTCATTGATGAGTAGACTTCATATGTGAGAAAAAGACAGAGGGCTCACTGCTAGATATTGTTAGAAAGATGCTTGACATTGAAATTCAGGTATCAAGGGCAATTTATTATTATGGAGGAATCCAAAGGAATTGGTAAACATTCCTGGCCAGGAGCAGACTCCACCGTTCTTTAAGAAGAGGGAGTGGAGAATACAGGAGTGAGACCAGCTTTATTCTGTTAGACTGACACAGATGGATGCCCCATCAGCTCAGTACCTCCCTTCAGAGAGTGGATTGATCCACTCCACTCTTCCCCATACACCTCTTCGTATGTTCTCTCCTTGATATGTGTAAACATGTCCCCCTCCCCTTATCATACATCCCATGTTCAAAAATGGTGGCAAACTCCTCCCTGTGGGTATGTAAGGTAATATTCAGTTAGCCAATTAAGCATGTGTGGTAGCCATTTGACCCAGTTTTCTCTTCAACTCTGACCATTCTCTGGTCAGTTTAGACCAGTGTTGCCTATATCCTGAATCTGTGGTTTCTGCAAAACCACAAACATTATTCCGATTGTCTGGGAACCCTCATCCTGGTTAATTTTTACTCCTTCTTTGTTCAGGCTGACACTTCATTAATTATTCTGTGGAACTTAATTAACTCTTCTGTGGAAACTTAATTTTCCCTAACTTTTACCAATCTTTCACAATATGTAGTGGAGGGCTCCTTTCCTTTACAGCACATTCTGTGTAAAGTGCTAAATTTATAAATAAAGTAATCAGCCCAGAATTTGAAAGAAAATCCCATCGTTTTCCCTAAAGGTTATTGGTTTTCCATTAGAATCTTAAGTTTTAGTTAGCTTGGAAGGGCAAATTCTGAAAAAGATGGAATGAGTGTTGATGGAAGGCTACTGTCTGCTGAGACCTCTCTCATCATAACACTAATACTGGCTCCATACTTAAATGCTGTTTAGATACTTAAAGAGATGCCCTTTTTCCAAGACTGGACTAAAAAGATTGAGAGGGTGACCATACATGTAGAAGCAATTACCATTGATTTTCAAAGCGGCCACCAAGTTGACCACTAAGTTGGTGGTAGAAATGCAGATATTGGGTCTTGGGTACCATAGTTACAGAAGTCCGTTCATATGGATGCATAAACAAGACAATAGCTTTAACTTGTAGAATCTGTGCCTACAATAAGGGTCTGATAGCTCCTTAAATTGTATTGAACAGGCTGTGCATGTAGAGGAGAGGCATGTTGAGAGTCTTTAATTTTTCTGTCTTTGTATCTCCAGGGCCTAGTGTAGTAACAGGAACATAGTAGGCATATAATGTTCACGGACTGATTGCATGCTGGATTCTCCTATAGAAGGTGACCTCCTTGAGACAGGATAGGACTTGGAGCTGGCCAAGTAAACACTGGAGGTGAGGAAGGAGAGTCAAAGATGACCCTGAGCTTATCTATCAAACTGGGAAGGAAGTTCCTACCATTTCGTTTCTATCCTAATATCCTCACTGCCTAAAGTGACAGTAAGCATTGATACCAAAATTTTGTTGGCATCAGAAAACCATCGCCTTGAGAAATGAATTCATAGATTAGCCAAAAATGACTAGAGTTTGCATTAAAGGAATTTCCCAAGCTAATTGAATTTGAAGGAAAGCTTTAGGGCAGGGACAGGGAATGTGGGCCTCAAGGCCACTTGTGGCCCTCTAGGTCATTGGGTGAGGCATTTTTACTGAGTCCAAGTTATATAGAACAAGTCCTTTTATTAAGGGGATTTGTTCTGTGAAGTTTGGATTCAGTCAAAGGGCTAAACTTGAGGACCTAGAGGGCCACATGTAGCCTCAAAGCCACAGATTCCCCATCCCAGCTTTAGGGAATGAAGATACCCTTTTACTTCAGGAATTGAACCTTTGAGAAGAGGTGAGACAAAGAAATGAGGACTATACAAGAAGAATCTGGGGACATTTTTCTTACTAAACATATTTGAACTGTTCTACCAGTGTGAAGCCCTCACTACTCTAGGTGCAGAAAGGGCATTGTGGACCATAGAGGAATCAGGAAGACTTGATTTAGGGCTTATCTTTACTCATAAATGTGGGACCTTGGGAAAAGCACTTTAGGCGCCAAAGCTTGTTTTCCACATATAACATGGGGGCCTGAGATACAAGTTTGTGTAAAATGCTTTGCATACTTTAAAATGTGGTCGAATTATCTTCTCTTCTCTGTAATGAAGTTCACATAGGGTCATTAAATGTGTTTCTGTATCAATCGGTGCAACGTCTGGGGATTGGAAGCTTTATCTGGGATCGTGATCTGGTTCTAGTGCAGTTTATTTGTTGAATTCTTAAGGATGGTGGTGATCATGTTGGTGGTGATTTGGAGGCAGCCAATATGGCGCAATGGAGCTGGGCTGGGAGACTTGGGTTCAAGCCTTGCCACTTCCTCATGCCAGCAAGTGACCTGGGGCAATTTGCTGATCGGTGCCCCCGGGTAACTCCCTAAGATTGTAAACTGCAGATCTCTATTGTTAGAGGGAGCTTCCTTGCCAGAAATCCCCTATAGTGCAGAAACCATAGATATACATGTATGTATTCATGTATGCACACATGTATATGACATGTGTGCCTATAGCATACATATGTACATGTGTGTTTGCCTGTGATCCATACCATCATATGTACGTGCATATATCTACATATATGCATATATCAGTCAATCAACAAGCATTTATTAAACACTTATCCAAAAACAGTCTTTGCCCTCAAGGAGCACACATATTACATATATGTGTATACATATATAGTGTATTTCTATGTCTCTGTATTCATATATAGACATGAATATACTATATTTCTATATGTGTATACACACACTTAGGAGTGGGATGTGGAGGTGTGGCATTGTGCTCTTCCAGGCTGTCAAGGAAATATTTACTGCTCTGCCCTGGGAGCTGATCCATTAGCTGCCCCTCAGTCCGTGTGGGTGCAAATTCATGTGTCCAGCCTTAGCATGCACATGAACTAACGTATAGACCCCTGAAGGAAATACTATGAAATAAAATCAGTGATGCTTGTAGGAGTCACTTGTCAGCCTTAAGAACCTAGCAGCACTTGGGAAATGGAAGATCTCCTTCTGGTGCCTTTGCTTACCGTCCCATCTTTTGGATGGCCTTTCAGTTTAGGTGTGTGTCTCTTGTCTAGGATCGAACAACTGTGGATTTTTTTTTTCTGGGAAAGGAACAAAGATACTTCATCTTCCTGACTTTCACCACATTTTTGCCTCTAATATTTCCTTTCTTGAGAAAATGTTTTTCTTATTTGTTTAGTATTAAGATGTATGGATTTGTGATTTTTCCCCAGTGTGGAGCATTCCCCCCACTGATTGAGGTCATCGATAGGTGGCTAATTTAATCTTACAGAGTTGCTTCAATTGTTGTTCACTCATTTCAGTCACGTGAACCCCAACTCTTCATTTTGGGGTTTTCTTGGCAAAGATACTGGAGTGGTTTGCTATTTCCTTCTCCAGCTCATTTTACAGATGAGGAAACTGAGGCAAACAGGGTGAAGTGACTTGCCCAGGGTCCCACAGCTAGTAAGTTTCTGAAGCTGGATTTGAACCCAGGGAGTTGAGTCTTCCTTACTCCAGGCCTGGGACTCTATCAGCTGGACCACCTCGCTGCCTGAAGGGATTTAGAAGCCACCTTGTCCATCTCCTTCATTATACAGAGAAGGAAACTGAAGAAACTGAATAATTTCTCCAAAGTCACACCATGCTAAATGGCAGAGACTTCGAGCTGGAAGGGACCTTGTTAGACTCTCTGTTTCAACGTCCTAATTTTGTAGGTGAGCTAGGTGAAGCCCAAGTGCCTTGCCCAAGTTCATCCAGGAAGTAAGTGGCACAGCCAGGATTTGAACCTGGGGACCAGGACTCTACGGCTGCTCTTTCCCTGTCACCAGTCTGCAATTTAGTCTTTGGGGATTGCGGGGGGAATTGAGCAGTTAGAAGTTAGCTGATCAGACAATTTTTGAGTGACACGATAGTATCTGGCAGATTCAGAATGTGAACTTGGGTCTGGCTGGCTCAGAAGACTTTCTCTCAGTTGGTCCAGACCAAAGGGCCTAGGTTTCCCTACTCTCCCTCCCTCTCTCTTCTTTAACTGAGAAAGTCGTTGAACTATAGAAGAGTAAGAACCAAGGAACAGATTTTCTCCTGGTCTCTGAACCTCCGGTTGATGAGTATGGCCTCCTTACAGCTAGGGCCTCCTCCCCAGGAGGACCCCTCGCCTTCCCACAGGCAGTGGGCCATTGATATCCTGGGATGTCCTCGGCCCAGGCCAGATGGCTTCAACGCTTTGAAAGCATGGAAACACTCTTACGACAGCATTTCTTTATCTTGGGCATCAATTCTCTCAACTACTTTTGTCCTGGCTTTTTCGTTACTGTACCAGCCATGAACATAATTAAGCATCTGTCTTTATGTCACCAAGGAAACTGTGCTAAGTTGCTACATATCAGTGACCCAAATAACATGGAGAACTTGGAGGAAGCGGGCAGATAGTGGCTTAATTTGTTCCTAAGTGACTTTGGCTGTCAGGGGATTCCATCTTCCTCGTTCTCTTTACATATAAACACGTTCCCTGGAATTGGTTTCTGTTTAATTCCTTAGTGGACAACAAACAGGTCTGACCTTGCTTCGTGTTTTCCCCTCCTCAGTGTATCCTCTTTGTAGCTGGCCAAGTGATATTCCGAAGACAGAGGCCTGACCATATTACTTCCTCTACTCAATAAACTCCAGTGGCTTCCAGTTTGCTCTTGGATTTGGCTCAGCCGGCCCCGAACCTACCTTTCCAATGTTTCCCTTGCCCTCCTTCCCACACTCTCTGGCCTCTGCCCTTCTGGCTCATCCACACGCAGAAAATTCCATCTACTTTTTCCTTGCAGTTGAAGAAACTCCCAGTTCTGGGTATGTCCTTCCTCCTCCCCTGTGCTTCCTAAGAGCCCTGGCTCCTTTCAGGCTAAACTACCTCCTGGTGCTTGTGTTCTCCAAGGTCCTGGTGCTGGCAGTGCCTCAGGGGTGTACATGTCCTTGGTCCTTAAGTGTGTGCGCTGCCTGGGACTGTTTAGGGTTTTTGGTTTTTTGTACACATGGTACTTAACAAAGGGCACGATTTCTATTGTAGGTACCTGGTAATTGCTTGTGGATTGATGATTAGTTCATTGGTATTCTCCATATCTGGGCCCCTAGGAAGGGGGAAGGGTGGATGGATGGATGGATGGGTGGATGGGTGCATGGGTGGGTGGATACATGCTTTCGTGGGTGGATGAATGGATTGATGCATGGATGGGTGGATGGATGTATGCATGGGTGGATGGATGGATGCATGCATGCATGGGTGGGTGGGTGGATGGATGGATGGATGGATGGATGGATGAGCAATCGTCTGTCTTTTCTTCAGACTTGACACCTCCTACACCTGGTATTTTCTATGGAAATGTTGGTATTTTGACTTCCTGCTAACTTGATCAAATACAGCATGGCCAGGAACAAAACAGAACCATGTTTCCCTGAGAGCTTCCTGGCACAAATGGCAAGATTTCATCTTTGGATAAGACTGCAGGTTTGTGGGAAGACCAGAATCAGCATGGTTTTGGCACTCGGTGTAAGAAAGCAAAGTACAAGCAGCTCGCTTGCCAGAGACCCAATGTCTTGGCACTGTGGGGTCCTTGGAAACTGGGATCAGTCTGGACCATCATCAATCAGGGTTTTGATCTCCTACTTCGTGACAGCTAGAGGTAGTTGTGTGACCCTCAGCAAGTCCCTTAGCCTGTCTGCCTCAGTTTCCTCATCTGATAAAATGGGGATAACAATAGCACCTACCTTCCAAGGTCATTGTGAGGATAAAATGGGACGATATTTGGGGCCTGCCCCACCAAGCGATTCAGTGGACATGCTGCTGGATGTAGAGTCAGGAAGGTCTGAGTTCTAATCCTACCTCAGGAACTTAGGAGCTGTGTGACCCTAACAAGTTACTTAGCCTCTCTCTGCCTCAGTTTACTTATCTATTAAGTGGGGATAATAATAGTACTTACCTCACAGGGTTCTTCTGAAGATCAAATTAAATAATATATTTAAACTAATAGAATCACTATGCGAATGCTAACATTGTTTGCTTTTATTATCATTATAATGGGGTAGTTAGGTGGTGCAGTGGGTAGAGCAGATTTAGCATCAGAAGACCTGAGTTCAAATGCAGCCTCAGATAATTTCTAGCTGTATGACTCCGGGTAAGTCACTTAACTGCTGTTTGCTTCTAGTTTCCTCCTGTAAAAACTGGGATAATAATAGCACCAAGCTCCCAGGGTGGTTATAAGGCTCAAATGAGATGATATCAGTATAAAGCCTTTGCAAACTTTAAGGCATTATATAAATGCCAGCAGCAGCCACCACAATATGTGGTTAAAAAAGAGAAAAGGCTGGAGGGAATGGCGTTTACTTCATGGATGATCTAATTTTGTGAGGCAGCTTAGGAATCTCTGTGAAATAAAGCAGGATGAAGTGAAGACTACCCTGAGGAAGATCACAGGCAGCACTAGGGGAATTCAGTGAACGCGAGCCAGAGGTGACCTTGGATTCTGGAATTGGGGGCCCAGAAACCACAAAGTCTGAAGATCCGACCACGTTGGAAAGGCTTCCGATCTTGCCTGCGAACGTGTTGTGGACATGTCATGTGAGGACCAGCCTGGCTAAGTTGGGAGAAGGAAGGAAACAAGCATTTGTTAAACGTCTGCTATGCGTCAGGCATTATTCTAAGCATATTACAAATATTGTCTGATCCTCACAACAACCCAAAGTGCTTTTATCTCCTTTATACAGATGAGGAAACTGAGGCCTGTAGAAGCTAATCGACTTGCGCACAGTCACTCTGCTAGCAAGTGTCTCAAACCACATCTAGCCTTAGGTCTTCCCAACTCCAAGCCCACCATAGAAGGCTGATAAATTTCTTTTGGTTATAAAAAGTCATGAACACTAATTACGTGAGAAGCAATATGGCATATGTATGTCCTTAAAGTCATGGAGAGCAGTACTCAGAAATCAGCATTTACATTAATAGGTTCATGGCCACAGGAAGGATACAGGAGCTGGCGGAGCTGAGGAATTCTAAGCTTTGCCAACCAGGTATCTATCTGCATTAAGTCCAGCATCAGTGAGTTAGGAGGAGGAATGATACTTGCCTGATTAAGGGATGGGGGAGAGGAAGAACTTGCTCAAGTCGGAATCTGAGTAGGAAGTAGGCTTATAGTATGGGCAGAACAGGGAGACCCAATCTGAGTGAATGAATGAATGAATGAATGAATGAATGAATGAATTTGACAAATGGCCAGGAAGAAAGAAGAAGAAAGGAGTGAGAAAGGGAAGGAAGAAAAAAAGGGAGGAAAGAAGAGGGAGGGAAGGAAAGAAGAGAGAGTGAAGGAAAGAAGGAAGGAAAGAAGAGGGAGGGAAAAGAAAGAAGGAGGGAGAGAAGGAAGGAAGGAAGCATTTATTAAGTGTCTACTGTGTGCCAGGCACTGTGCAAAGAGCTTTACAAGTATCTTGTATCTCATAACTCTGGGAGGTAGATGCTATTATAATTCCCATTTGGGTTTTGAGAAACCAGGAAGAAAGAGGTTGTGTGACTTGCCCAGGGTCACACAGCTAGTTAATTTCAGAGTCCCTTCCAGCTTTAGAACTGTGATTCTCTGAGTTTTCTCTCAGTTTTCTCCTCTGAAAATGGGAAATAAAAGTAACGCCTCTAATCTTCACCCCGCGGGGTTGTGGTGAGACTCAGATGAGATAATGTAGGTAAAATGCTTTCTAAACCCGAAAGCACTTTATAAATGCCAGTAATTGTTATAGGGTCCTATCTTATCGTCCTTACACTGTCTTGTGTGTGCACTGATGGTATTCTAGCCAAACATTTCGGTAAGAACTAATATAGAGACCAGACTTTCTGTATTACAGATTTCCACACTCCCACTGGATAATTAAATAAATAGTCACTGTTTAATGGAGGCCCGTCTGTCCAGCTAGCAACCCTTGCAAGTCATCAGAAACCAGTGGTTAGAGACCAACCTGGAAGTCGCAGTAATGAAAGTTCTCTCTTCTTAATTAAAGGGTTACTGACTCAGTATTGAGTGGCAGCAATGCCTAGTGGATAGAGAGCTGGCCTCCCAGCTAGGAGGACCAGGGTTCAAGTGTGGCCTCTGGCACAGACTGATTATGTGACCTCAGACATTCCACTTAATCTCTAAGCAGTTCTTTAAGTCTATAAAGATACAGAGAAGATACTAGCAGGTATTGATCAGAGGAATTTCCTTACTTAGAAGTTCCCTATACCAATGATTTCCAGCCCCTCCCCCTCTCCCTACTAAGTCAATGAGAAATTTATGGAGGCTCCACATTCTCCTTTAAGGTTTTGTAAAATGCTCTGTGGATTCTAGATGTCCCTTTACATGTGGGTGGTACGTAGGGTGGTGTAATGGATGGGGGGATGGCTTTGGAGTCAGAAAGACCCAGCCTCAGTCTCACCTCTGACACTGACCATGTGACCCTGGGGCCTTTCACCCTACCCCTCAGTCAACTCTCCAGGGCTACAACCTGCAGAGAGGGGGGATAGATCTGCAGGGGGAGAGGAAGTTCCTCACTGAGATTTCCCTACACAGATGAAATTACTGGTTAAAAGAAAAATGTATGCATACATTCACACATATATATGTGTGTACATGTATGTATTAATAACATGCATGTATGTAGCTAAGATACAATATTGTGCGTTCTTTTACACACCTGTGTGTGTATGTTTCAGTGTGTTGAATGGTATAATAAAAAATCCACCAGACTTGGAGACAGAGCTCCTGAATTCTAATCCTCGTCCCTGACCATGGCACTCAAGAATGGTAAAACCTGGAAGAAGTCACTAGCTCTTTGTAAGGCGGTGGTATGGTCATGTGCCCACTTCAGCTGACCTCTCTGAACATGTGAGCCTCACTCTCACACGCTCATGATCCAAGTAAGGCACCTGGCTTGCCATGCTGCACCCAATGAAGGGTGGGCATATGTTGGATGAATAAACCCACTTTAGACCTCAGTGGTGTGATTTCTCTTCTACACTCCCCACTGTGCCTCATGTTGTTTTAAGTATCAGATCAGCTGGGGAAGCAAAGGCTGGGTGATGTTGCCAGATATATTGCAGAAAGGATTCCTTACGCAAATATTGGTTAGGTTCTTTGTCTTCTGGGACTCCTTGTAGCCAACAGAACCCAAAGCTAGCAACTCAAATCCCACCTTCTGCAGGAGGACGTCCCTGCTTGCTCCATCCATCGTTGCCTTTCCTTTTTGGATCCATCCACTGCCTGCATATCTTGTATGTACCTAGTTGTCTATTTATATTATCCCCCATTAGAATGTAAGCCCCTTAAGAGCAGGGTCTATTTTTGCCTTCCTTCATATCCCCATATCCCACATTGCCTAACTCAAAACAACCACTTAATACATGTTTGTTGATTGAGTGAGTGATAGAAAGGAGCCAAGACATGTAACAAGCTCTAGCTCCCTGCTCATGTTCAATGCCTTTTCAGCCAGTCACTCACTGAGATGCTTCTGTTATTTAGACCAATTTGAGGGTAAGTGAAGACTTAGCTGACAAACCCTAACAGTTTCTAAGAAGTCCTTTGGTTTGGGGCTGGGGGGAGGGTTCAGCTTCCCTGAACAGGATTAGATCGATGGTTTTCCAGGCAGAACATTTTGTTCTAGTCACAATACAGTTGGGAATATGGCTGAGTAAGCCAAACGCAAACCAAGCGACACTCCTAAGCCGTGCCCTTTTCCCCCCAGGACAGCTGTTTTCGCCACTAATGGAGCCTCTGTCTGAATGGTGGGTCTCTGTTCTTTTCTCAGTGTTACCTTCTTCCCTGTCATTTTGGCTAATTGCTCCCTCCTAGTCATTTGGTTGCCTTGGTAAATAGGCTCCCTCAGGTTGTCTTAGAGGCCTGATGTTGGTGCTAACACATTTACTGCCATCAAGATTTATGGTCTCACACGGCTTTGAAGGCAGCATTTGGTTGCTGAACACATTGACTAAAGGAGTAGCTGCCCAGTACAAATAAAATGTAAATATAACCTACCAGATGGGCTTTCTCGTAGTAGGTCAGTGCAGAGTTGGCCCCATTTCTCTTTTCCCTCTTGATCTCAACTAGATTATGGGTAAGGGGAGAGATAAAGGCCTTCCCTTAAACCCTTTCTGTTGAAGATCATCGGTGTTTAAACTTTAAGAGTCAAGCCCTTGATAGAATTACTGGCTACAGCTCTGTTTTCCAGTCGTGAGATCATAGGGACATTACCGACCCTCCAGCCCTTTCCCCTAATTCTTCAAAAAAGGAAACTGAAGACCCATGTTCACAAAGGTAAGAAGTCTCAGAGACAGTACTTGAACTCATGTCCTCTGTGGCCATTCATAATGAAATGTTCATTTGTCTTTAACTTTGAGGAATGAGATAGTGGAAGGAAGATCTGGAGTGGGGGAGCCAGGGTATGGCATTCTAGCTTTGTGAGCTCAGGAAAGTCACTGAAATTCAGGGTTTTGTCATCTGTAAAATGGGAGGATTAGACAAATTAAGGTTCTCAATCTGGGGTCCTTGAATCAGATTTTTAAAAAAATATTTTGACAACTGGATCTCAATATAATTATTTTCCATTGCATTTCTATATATGACATTATTCTGCAAAGGAGTTCATAGGTTTCATGATGCTACCAAAGGGACCCATGACTTAAAAATGATGAAGAATGGTGAAGAATTCTTGGCTTCCGTGGTTTCTAAGATCCCTTCCAGCTCTTTTAATGCATGGGTTTAAGTGAATGGGGGCAGCTAGGTGGTAGGTGAGTCTGGAGTCCAGAAGATCTGAGTTCAAATCCAGCCCCAGACACTTCCTAGCTGTGTGACCCTGGGCAAGTCACTTCACCCTGTTTGCCTCAAGTTTCCTCATCTGTAAAATGAGCTGGAGAAGGAAATAGCAAACCACTCTAGTATCTTTGCCAAGAAAACCCCAAGTGGGGTCATGAAGAATTAGACATGACTAAAACCACTGACCAACAACAAATGAAATGAATAAGGACAAAAAGGAAGCCAGTGATTGAGGACCAAAAAAATGTATAAAGCTGATCATAATGTACAAATCTCTGACATGGGAAGTATCTGCAGTCATTCCGTCCATTTTATTAAATAGAAGACAGTGTTACATTCTGTATTCAATTCTCAGATCATTTGCAGTAGAATCAGAAACCACCATTCAGGACTATTCACTGTTTCTTTGGCAATGCCAATTTGAATAAGCAGTGGCCTCCAACCCAATGTTTAGTTAGAGAAGGTAAAGATTTGAGATTTTAGCTTAAGCGTTAGTCACTGGAATTTTCAGGCCGGTTAGGAAAGTCCCCAGCCAGGTCCTCCTAAACTAACTACTTAGGTGGGTCATCTCATCTGGTAAGACTTCTTATGCCCTACATAAGGGCACCCCGTATCCTGGTAGCATCATACAGTGAGACCATTGTAAAGGGTTTTTCATATTTACTGCACGGGAGTGTAATAGCAAGCAAAGTGGGCAGCAGCAGTCCTCAGGTGTGTTGCTGTGATTGGCGTTACAGGGAAACAGAGAAAACAGCTAGAACGATAGGCAGATCCATGAGGGGGAACCACCAGGCACTGCAGAAATTAGACCAACCTGGTTGGGTCTTTGTATCTGGCTTATTTGCAATGGGTACGTTTATATGAAGTGTGCTTGACTAGCATGTTTGCGCTTAGTTAGACATTGAAGGTCTAGAGTGGTCAGCAGGCCAGGAAGGCCAGCGCCAGTTTCTGATTGGACCTTATGTATGTCGTATCAGAGGATCAGGCCAAAAGTGTGGGCCAAAGGTACCCGTGCCTCAGAATTGACCACAAATCCTCATATCCTTGCTATATCCTTCATTTTCCCCAACTGAAAAGTCCTGTCCTATTCCAGTGAAACTGTAATTCAACTGTAACAGTATTAGAGGTAATTATCCCGATAACTAATTCAAGCTCCAAACATCTGATATTGAAGGAAAAAAAGGAGTGGGACAGGATTTGTCTTAAATAATCCAGATTCCCTCTCCAGACCATCTGTCACCCAATAATTGTTCAGCCCTTCAGTGAACTCTGTGTGTGTAGACGCAGCCCCGGGATGAACTACCCTAGACAGACCTCAGCGGTTCAATCTGCCCTAGTGCGGTCCTATTATTTTTATGATACCCTTGGGAATTCAGCCCTCCAAATTCTTATACTGGCTCATCTCTGTTTTTAAATTATAGCCTCGGTCTTCTAAAGCATTGGGAAAAAATACAGTTTATTCCCCATTAGTGAATTATTTGGTGATTATAGGCAGATAGATTTATTCTTTAAAAGGCCCTTAATGATAAAGCAATAGTTATATCATTTGAAAGCATTTTTGACAAATGATCCCTCCACCCCAAGGTGCTGCAGGTTAAAAATTGCTGATCGTAATATTTTTTCTTAAATGTTCAGTAAATAAATCTTTTAAGTTTAGTTGAGAAAGAAAAGATGCAGACTGTGTAGCTGGAATTCCCAGGATCACCAGGGGGGAATAAAATAAGCAGAGCATCGGCTACCATCCTTCCTAGAACTAGGTGCTGTTAGAATTGGAGATTAGATGAGGAGATGACAATTCACTGCCCACAGCCCGGCCACGATTTCTGCAGGGAGTCATTTAGGAGGGATCTTGTGGTCTCCATCTCATTTACTCTCATGCAATCTAATTGTCCCTTTGGTTTGGCTGGATCTATTGGGGGCGGGGGGGATGACATGGAGAGAGAAAGAGGGAGGAGAGAGCTGGAGAGAAGAGAGAGAGAAGAAGGAGGGGAGAGGGGGAGGGGAAAGGAGAGACAGGGTGGGAAGGAGGGAGGGAGGATGGGAAAGAGGGAGGGAGGGAGGGAGGGAGAGAGAGAGAGAGAGAGAGAGAGAGAGAGAATATCAAAAATAGACATGGAAGGAGGCCAAAAACAGTGGCGTAAGATGACAAGGGAGATAATAAAATCCTGGCATTCTGAAGCATCATTGTGGCTCCAAAAGAGAAGAGTTAATTTTTAAAAAATAGATCTATCCTGCTTTTTTAGCATTGTTATCTATTTTTAGAGCTGATTCTGAAGCAGGGATAATAGTCATTTTTAATCCAAGTCATTTGCTGGCCGCCTTCTCCTCTCCACCCCCTGGGTCCCCTTACTTCTCTTCTTCCACCATGATTATTCTGGCCCAATAGACTGGACTACAGTGGGAAGAAAATATAGCATGTAGGGGGCTGTAGTCTGCTTCAGTCCATAGGGCCTCCTTCTCACCAGAGCTAGCTGGCTACCCTCCTGGGTCTGTTCATTGATTGGTTATTCTGAGCCTGAAACAGGAGGCAGGGGAGGCTGCATTTTCTTTACCATTCCTTCACTTGTGAGCAGGGGCCGAAGGGTCCCAGAGTGGACCCCTTCCAGCTTTCCTTTTGATCGCTCTCCAAAGGGACAGATGGGGAGCATCTAGGCTCCACCAATGAGCCGGAGAAAATCACTAATTGAAATTCCCCTGCTCACGGGCCATACCGTACGGAGAGGGCACAGAAGGAGGGTCAGATCTGCTGCCCTCTCGCCTTCCCCAAATAACCCACTCCAGACATGTAGGGGCCGGCCTCCAGGTCTATTAATACAGTGGAAGACTTCTAACTGCCCTCAGCAGCATGCCAGCTCCTTTTTACTTATCGGATGTGTTAAGCATTGGCTATTGAGTTTGAACACAGTGGCAATTCATACTAATTGATTTTCATTTAGATATGAATACAGATCTAGACTGGATTTTGTGCTAACTGAAGGTTTACTTTGTTGGGTATTTTAAAAGTTTATTTTGAACTTGTGCCACTGATTTTGCCTAATTGGGAAGTGGAGCCTTCTGTATAGTCCCCAAAGATCCAGCCTTTCATGTATGACTGTTCCTTCCCTGGCAGAATCCTCCCCCACTGGGAGAAACCTTTCAGGTGCAAAGTTAGCAAGTGAAAAGAATTCCAGGCAGAAGCAGATTGAGGTTGTAGGGCCGATTGCCGCTGTAGATTATGAGACAGGGATGTTCATCTGTGAGGACCAGTGCTCCAGCATGAGTACTGCATGCAAAGGAAAGTCCAGTTGTGGGGGTGGGGTGGGGAGGGTTCTTATTCAATTTACTAACAGTCTGCTATACTAAGTCAAGGGCAGCTGGTTGGCGCAAGGGATAGAGTGTTAGACCTGGAGTCAGGAAGACTCATCTCCCTGAGTTCAAAGCTGCCTTCAGATACTTCCTAGATGTGTGACTATGGGAAAGTCACTTCACTCTGTTTGCCTCAGTGTCCTCATCTGTAAAATTTTTGGAAAAGGAAATGACAAACCACTCCAGTATCTCTGCCAAGAAAACCCTAAATAGGGTAATGAAGAGTCAGACACAACTGAAACAACAACAACTCTGCTAATTCAGGATTGCAGTCTAGTGGTGGTGACGGTGATGGTGATGGTAGTGGTAGTGATGGGGTGTGTGTGTGTGTGTGCGTGTGCAGATATCATGAGTCCAGTGAGACAGATACTATTAATGTCCCTTGGGAGGAAACTTCTTTGTCTACTCCTGTACACACACATACACACACATACACACACACTCATCCCACTATCATATGTGTGTCTGAATGTGTGAGAAGAGGATAGGACTCGACTCCCATACGTTGCCTACGGATTCTTTATGCTAATTCTCCTGAACCAGTCTTATGTGGGAGTATGCCAAAGCCTATTCTTGTCCACAGTGAACCTCTCCGATGTCCTTTGAGAGACCGGTGTCCTTGGATGTTGTGGCATTCCATGACTGAAACCTGTACAGTATCGTTGGAGGGAGATTAATGTTGAAAAGACAGGCCTTTGTTTCAGGATGAAACTGGCCACCATGAAAAGCTCTCTCCAGTTCCCCAAGTGTAATTTAGAGCTGCCTTTTCATCCTGTTCAATTCTAGCCTGAACACACTGTCCTTCCTCAGTGCCTACCCAAGATTATATATGGGGCAGCCAGGTGACACAGTGGGGAGACTACTGGATCTGGAGTCAGGATGACCTGAATTCAAGTCCTGCCTCAGACACTCCCTATCCACTTGAGCCTGGGCAAGCCACTTAACCACTCTGAACCTCAGTTTCTTAGTCTGTTAAAAAAGTGTGTGTATGTGGGGGGATAAGAGCAGCACCTACCTCAGTATTTCTGAAGCATTTGGCAGGCTTTAATGTCTTATATAAATTGTGTAAGAAACAAAATGGTGTATGCAATTGACGTAGTGGATAGAGAACGAAGGAAGACCTATGTTCAAGTCCTGACTATGATACATGTCAACTATTTGACCCTAGTTACCCATAAGGTGAGTGTGGGTGGAGGGCTCCTCTCAGAGTTTCCATTTAAGGAGAATACCTCCAGTTACACCATCTCTTCATTTTCCACTAACTTCACTTCTCTGGGCTCCTCCATCGTGCCCCTGGTGGGGCACCTTCTCCTTCCCTTTGGTTAACTTTATTGTATGCAATGTCTTTCCATTAGAATGTAAGCTTCCTGGAGACAGGGATTGTCTGTTATTATTAATTATTATTATTACTGGTATTTGTATTCCCAATGCTTATCACGGTGACTGGCACATAGTGTTCACTTGATAAATGCTTGTTAATTGACTAGCTGGCCTCCTCTCTCAGTACTCCAGGAATTCTAGACTGTAGGGTGCAGAGCAGATCCTAACCTGCATTGGTAAAGGGAATTTCTTCTGCCAGGAGTTTCTCTTCCTAATGAAAACATTGGGTCTAATCCTCTACACACACACACACACACACACACACACACACTCACTCATCCAAATTCAAAAGAAAGTTAATTCTAAACACAGCATCCCCTCTTAATTACCTGAAATTAGCCATGGGAGTGAATTTAATAGGATATACATTTATGTATATATCTTCATCCAGAAATAAGTTCCTTATGTTAATGAAATCACAGGTCCTAGCTATATACCTGTTCGTTCTCATTCTCTCTCTCTCTCCCTCCCCCTCTCTCCCTCTCTCCTCTTCCCCTTTCCTTCTTTCTCTCTTTCCTTCTTTCTCTCTCCCCTCTCCCCCTTTCCTTCTTTCTCTTTTTATCTCCTCCCCTTTCTCTCTCTCTCTCCCTCCCTCTTTCTTTCCCTTCATCCCCTTTTCCCTCTCTCTCTCCTGTCCTTCTATTGTGGGCTGCCCATCTCGCTGTGTACCATAGCCGAGGTAATAAATATTCTTCATCCACTTGATTTTTTCTTGTGTAGATAGTCAGACTGAACTCATGTGAGTGATTGCAAACCTCATCTAAATATTCTTGTAGTGTTCTGGGCTTGATGCCATTAGCGTAACCTCATCTGCAAACAGGAACCTCCGGAGCACCTCCCCACCCCTCCCCCTCCTTTGATTTCTGTTCCATGTTGCAAAGCCTCTGAGATAGTAGCAACGCCCTTGGCAAGACACAGCTCCCTGCTTTATACCTTAAATCGAGATAATGAATAATAATAACAGTAATAACGTTTTAAAATGCTTAAAATTTGCAGAGCACTTTACATATATTACTCATTTGATCCTCATTACAACCCTGTGAAATCAGTGAATCGCTGCTGTGATACCCATTTTCCAGATGAGGAAATATGCTAAGAAGTACTGTAATTTGTCTAGGATCACACATCTAGGAAGCGTCTGAAGGATTTGAACCCAAGTCTTCCTGATGCCAAGTCCAGTGCTCTAGCCACTGGGCATCCTCACTGCCTCAGGCCGTACATTATTTACTTGACAGGTAAGGTCACTGATTACTGGCCTTTAATTGTGTGAAGCTTGTCTTCATCTACTCTGTGCTGAGTCTGCCACCCCAGCTACCCAGCGTACGCACAAAAGCTCCCGTTGGAAAGATGTGACAGCTAAGTGCTTTGCGAGGGCAGACTGAATTCTGACAGCAGCACCAGTGACCACTGAAACCAGCTAATTAGGCAGTTTCCACCTAAGCTAATCACCATGTAATCTTTATCCCTGTATTTTTCAAGTGTTGAGCAATTTGGTGGCAAGATTCTCATTGACTATAATGGGTATTATGTCAGGAAATCCTCTCAGAGCAAGTCCAGCACACCTCCCATCACTGTGATTTGGTACAAGTTAGAGCTGTTGTCTTTCTTCCTTCCTTTCCTTCTTTCCTTCTTCCTTCCATCCTTTCTTTCCTTCTTCCTTTCTTTCTTTCTTTCTCTTTCTTCCTTTCTTCCTTTCTTTCTTTCTTTCTTTCTCTCTTTCTTTCTCTCTTTCTTTCTCTCTTTCTCTCCTTCCTCCCTTCCTTCCTCCTTTCCTTCCTTCCTTCCTTCCTTCCCTCCCTCCCTCCCTCCCTCCTTCCTTCCTTCCTTCCTTCCTTCCTTCCTTCCCTCCCTCCCTCCCTCCCTCCTTCCTTCCTTCCCTCCCTCCCTCCCTCCCTCCTTCCTTCCTTCCTTCCTTCCTTCCTTCCTTCCTTCCTTCCTTCCTTCCTTCACTCATTTTCTTCCTTCCTCCCTCCCTCCCTTCCTCCCTTCCTTCCTTCCATCCATCCAGAAGTGGAGTGGCGTCTGTTGTCAGATGTATTCCACAGGTCACTTTGTTTTGCTTAAATATCTACTTCTTTGTTAATTTCAATCCAATGAACATTTTTTTTAACATGCCCAATATTTGCCAGATACTATGCTAGACAGTAGAGATATAAATAGAGGCAAAAGCCAATCTCTCCCCCTCCAGAAGCTTATAGTCTGATGAAGGAGACTACTTGCAAACAAATTCATACAGTAAGCCATGGGAAATAATTCAGAGAAGGAAAGCACTGGGATTAGGCTTCCTGTAGAAGGTAGGATTTTAATTGGGAGCCAGGGAGGTCCACAGTCAGAGTGGAGGAGGGAGAACGTTCCAGAAGCATAAATATAATTTGAGAAACAAAGCCACTACCAACATGAGCTTCTCACACAAATAAGCCATTGCATTTCAAAAAAATTTGTTGTGGAAAGAGGAAGTGACATTAATAAAAACAGTTAACTCCTGTATGATTAGGTTGAGTGCCTGAGAATGATGCAAGTTTTATTTTACAAATACAGCAGATATTTATTAAGCACCAATGATGTGCAAAACACCATTCTAGATTCTAGGAGGGATCTAAAGCTCAGATAGGACAAGGTCCCTGCCCTCCAGGAGCTTACAGCCTAATTGGCTGAGTCTCTCTCCTCTTTGGCACTAATCTTTTTTTTCCTTTGTGTTGGTAATTCTCTTTAAAGAAAAAGAAAGAAAGTAAAGTGAATGCCTCTCATGGGCATGGTGATTTCTCTCAATGGTTTATATTAATTGCTTCCCATCCATTATCCTAGATCCTCATGGCCCCCTTGTGAGGTTATTACAAGTATCAATATTTCTATTGTATAGATTAGAAATCTCTAAGGTGCTACTCTAATATTTTATCATGCGTGAAGGCAGCATGGGATTATTGGAGGCTGATGGAAGGTTCTGGAGAACCCTGCCATGCTTTTAAAAAGGCTTCATATGTAGAGCTTGTGATGGCCTGTGTGTCTGTAATCCAAGGACCAAGAGAGCCAAGTTCCTAGTCTCATCAATAAAAGAACTTGGCGCATTGGAAGAAATACCAGATTTGGAATCAGCATTTGAAGTCCAGGCTCTGGCCCTTCCTTAACTACCTGAGTGACCTTGTTCAAGTCACTTCATTTCTCTGGGCTTCAGTTTCTTCATCTGTAAAATGAAGGGGTCGTACTAGAGGATCTCATCTCCAAGGTTCCTGTGAATTGTAAATTTTTGTGATTCTGTGATTGGCCAACAGGCTTACTTTTTGTTTGGATTTTTTTAAAATTAATTATTTTGGTTTTTGGACCATAGTGCTTCAAACTAAGTTGTCACTATAGAGAAGCTGTAATTTGCATCAGTGGAAGAAGTACCCTCAATGCAATATTCAGAGAGGGGAAATGGCAGATAGTTTGTAAAACAAAACTCAAATACTAATTTTCTGACTGCAAACCCCAACACTGCCCTGGACCGCATTCAGTGACCTCTCTCTGTTGTTGTTGAATCCCACTGCTTCTATTGATCTCAGCCTGCAACATTTCACCTTGGCTCCTTTAATTTACATGTGACAGATAAAGTCTTGTCCAAGTTGCATTATGTAAAACCAACTTAATTTTTAAGTCTATTTTCACTTAAAATACTTTGAATTTTTCAAATGCCATTGTTCTCTCAGACTGCCTGACATTCCCAAAGCTTCAATTATCATCTGTGAGATCACAGCTCATTACAATTAAAATGAATTTATTCCACACCTGAGCCCCTTTGCCCTGTAAAATATGTCATTCCTGGAGGGAGGGACATTCCTTCTGAAATTCATCTTTCTGAATATTAACACCTTACACAACCCTCCCCCCATCCCAAACACACACGTACATACATTGAAGGATTAGTGACATCTGTATGTTTTTTGGTGGTGAAACCTTTTTAAACAAAATTTTTATTTAAATTATCTTCATTTTCAAAACTGTCCTGTCCCTAAAGCACTTTGCAAACCTTCAGGTGCTTATAAATGCTAGCTATGATGATGGTGGTGGTGGTGGTGGTGATGGTGTTGGTGGTGGCAGTGATGGTGATGATGATGGGTGGTGGTGGTGGTGGTAATGATGATAATGGCGACAACTACAATGATGATGGTGGTGGTGGTGGTGATGGTGGTGGTGGTGGTGGTGGTGGTGGTGGTGGTGGTGGTGATAATGACAACTACAATGATGATGATGATGATGGTGGTGGTGATGATGGTGGTGGTGGTGGTGGTGGTGGTGGCAGTGATGGTGATGATGATGGTGATGATGGTGGTGGTGGTGGTGATGATGATAATGACGATGACTACAACGATGATAATGATAAAGCCATCCTGCTTCTAACCTTAATTTCATTTCTAACTTTGGTCCTGCTTCTGACAGAAAACAACAACAACAATACCATAGATGGAAAAACATCAGCTCAGCAAAACTAATCAAACATTAATCACGTCTGACAGCATATACAGTACTCTAAACCTATACCATCTACCTTTTTTCCAATAGCAGTTCAAATTGAATCAGTCTGAATTTATTTCACAACCACTGTCTGCAAGGCACTGAGGATGTGGAGACAAAAGTGGATGATTCCTATCCTCAAAGAACTCACATTCTACTGGGGAGTGCCAACATGTATATAGATAAATAAAATCAAAATGTATAAAAAGGAATTTGAAGAATAAGAAGGTAAAAACCACTGGTAGATTCTGATAATCACGAAAGGCAGACAAAAAGAGAGAGGGCCATTTACAAACACATGATGGCAAAGGAAGCAGATCCCAGACATCTTTGAATACTCGGTCTTTATAAAGCATATAAGAAAGTCCACAGGGGTTGAAGTACACATCCTCTACTGTGTACTTGTTAACAGCTCATGGACCCATCAGTTGTTCTTAGTCACCTGTGTGTTCCTAATTCACACTGAGTCCAATAGGAAAAAATAGAATGTAAGTGAGATAAACATATTGAGGCCATCTCTCAGAAGAGGTATAGCAAAAGTATAAGGGGAAATAGAACTGAAAATGATATTCACTGGAATATATTAAAGGGATTTTTCATTACTGGGTGTTTCTGGACAAAAGCTAGGTGGCCACTTTTTGGGGTGGTGGGTAGTAGAAGGGATTCTTGTCCAAGTGTGGATTAGGTGAGGTAGCAGCTGAGTTCTTCTTTGCAAATTTGTGATGCAGTCATCATAATACAAAGAAAAAGAAGGAACTGACAACCTTAATCAGGTCTGATTGTGGATGTATAAAACTGCTTTAATATTGTTATTTTTCTCTGTAATCCTATTTTATTTATTCATTGCATTTTAAAACATCCTTCTGAACAGGGGACCATTGGTGTCAATGGATTGCTGAAAAGGGTACATGACAAAAAAAAAAAAAGAGAGATTAAGTATCCTTAGCCTAAATGATTATCATGGATAATGTGGCAAATTTCTCCAGCTTTCTGCCCTCCATATATCCCTTAGAAAACAGTTTTCTAAATGCCTTCATTCCATTTGGCCATAACTAAGCTTTCACTGAAAACTACGGCCAATTCTAAAGGCATACAGAGGTAGTCAGCCAAGTGCCCGTCTTTTCTCGTGAATAAAAATCCTCTAATTAAAATGGAATCTCTCATCCAGAAACAGAGAACTTTATCTTTAGCTTGAGCTCAGGGACCTTGCCGCCTCAAGTGCTTTGCAGAGTCTTTGTACATAACTTAGAGAAAGATGATAATTATCCTTCAGGGGTGAGATGCCCAGTTAGTTTCCTGGGCTCCCATATTTCTACAGGCCAGTGACAGGCTAGATTGCAATCTGGCCAGACCCGGATCAAATGTGATTTCAGTTATTAATTGACCTCTTGGGTGAAGATGCAGTTGGATGCCAGGTGTTCTGTGTTGTAGCCCTGAAGTTAATAGGGGTTAAGGCTGTGGGTTTGGAACTGATCTGCCTGGACAGCTCATATTCATTACAACAGAATATCAATGTTCCCATTAAGGAGAGTTTCTCACTATCAGCTTCAACCTTAGTTGTATGATTATGCTACTAAAAAGAAAAGGGAGGGTGGTGGTGTTGATGGCAACAACTTGCTGGTGCTGGGACACATTACTGAATTGGAACCAAGGGTCAGAAATGCCTCACAATGCAGAACTCTAAACATGTCAAGGATGTTTGATATATCCGATTCTACTCTAAGCTAAGAAAACTGTGATCCTACTCTGATTTGCAAAGACAATTCTGGTTTTTAGAGCAAGTTCTATGACAGCATTTGTTGTGTGATTGTTTTATGAATACTTAGAGACAGGATAGAGTTGACAGGTAATTCTTTGTGTTTCTCCTCAGCCTGTCAATTCATGTCTTTTATTATTTTTTTCTTAAAGATAGTACGAAATCATCTAGGTCTCAGTTTAATTTTAATTTATTTTCAAAGTGTCAGGTTCGTTTGGGAAATAGTAGGATTCTAGTACATTTATTATTTCTGGTCCTTCTTCTTCTCCCCGTCCCAGATACTTGTTTACCTACATGACCTGGGGGCAAATCAGTGAACCACATGAGTCTTGCTTTCCTCAGTATGTAAAATGAAAGAGATACACTTACACATTACTCTGTTACTCTCTAAACTCCGTTAAAAAGATGGAGAATGAGATAATATTATGGTTATTATTGTAACTGATATTTATGTAGGCTATTTTAATTTAAAAGTACTTTTTAATGTGTTTCCTCATTTGATCCTGTGTAGGAGGCATTGTAGGTGTTATTATCCCCACTTAACCGGTAAGAAAACTTAGCATAAGTGACTTGTCCATGGTTATTCCATGGTCATCCAACTAGTAAGTATCAGGAGGAGGGATTTGAGCCCAGGGCTCTAGCCACTAGGCCAGCTTGCCTTCTGTTTGCACTGGAGTGCTTTGCCTTTTGACTATTGCCTTAGGTGGAGTTCTCATCAATCGATGGCTTCTGATAGCCCCATCTCTTACTTACAGGAAATCTGTGACAGCATGATGCTTTAGGAGCACAGAATGTCAGATTTTCTCCTTGGAATCAGAGCGCTTGAATTCACATCCTGCCTCTTCTTGTGTGTCCTTGGAGAAGTGACCTCTGTTGACCTCTGAAAAATTACTAGGTGATATCTGAGGTCCCTTCCAGCCTTATGATCCTTCAATTGAGCAAAAACACTTGCGTTCTGCTGTGTTGGTGGGGATGTGGCTTACCGATCCGAGGATTTCTCTAGGTCGCTTTGAAGGCTTTCTTTAGGTGACAGATGTGATCTAGGGGAGGCCATTTGGTTTCAGGTTACTTCTTAAGCCATCCCATACTTCTGGAAATGAACCATACCTGTCGAGAGAGAGAAGAAGGGTTTTCTGTGCATGCTTCTCAAGACTGGGGTGATACAGTTGGACAAACATCACCCTTAGGAAACAGAGGTGTCATTTTCCAATGTTCTAGGTTCGACCCTCTTTAAAGGAGATTGCTCCATCCAAGGGGTTCTCCTTGCTTCCTAAATAGGCTTGCAGCAAATCATAGTGGGCTCAGTGCCTAATGGATCAATCTGAATTTGAATTTTGCAGTCAAGAGGTAAGATGTACCTGCCTTCTCTAAGTAATATTACCTAGATAAATAAAAAGTGAGCTGGTGAATACATACATCGTAATATAAAGGTACACATAGCTACCACATGCAGAGAAAACACTATGGGCTCAGGAAGAGCAAAAAATAGAACATTTGCACATCACCGTTGCAATTCCAGCTTGACCATCGATGCGTGTTTTAGGAGAGCGGGGGCCTTACATCCGTTTTCCCTTCTGATGTTAAACGAGGTTCTGTTGTCGTGGTCTGTAGAGAAGAGAACGGGCAAAGGGGGTTATTTATGTCTTTATAGACATATGTTAATATTAGCACCCTATGGATATCCACAGTCTTTCTAATTTAGTATTGTCCTGTTTATTTTTTTTAAAGAAATTTTTTTTTTTTAAGCAGGTGGTTGGTTTATTGTAAAGAGCGTCAGAGCGCATGGAAAGCAGGAAGGGCAGGCCACTACCACTGCCTTGCTGCAGGACAATCAATTACTTCATTTCTCTGGTTTTCAGTTGTCTCATTTGCAAAATGAAGGGAGTGGAATGACCTATATGTTTCCTAAAATCCCTTCCAGCTGAGTCTGTGCGCTGAATGGTAATTCTACTACTACTAGATGGCGATGTATGCGTTCTTTAAAATTCTTTACCGAAAGATACAATGTAATTAAAAAATAATTTTGTTGATATCTTTTGTTTTTATGTCACCTCAATTTCCCATTGTATCCCTTCTTTCCGCCTCTTGGAGAACCATTCCATTCCTTCTAACAATTTTTTAAAAAGAAAGAAAAAAGGAAAGGTGCGGGGGGCGGGGGGGGGGGGAGTTGATTCAGCAAAACCCATTAGTACATTTTAAAAAAAAAATATGACATTCTATGCAAGGATCCATACCCTGACCCCCTCCACCACCACCATTTCTACAAAGGAGTAATGGTCGATGCAGTGCATTCTCACACCTTTTCTTTGGGACCAGGCTTGTCTTTGTAATTTTGTAACATTCATTTGGGGGCGGGGTGGGCAGGGCGAGGCAATTGGGGTTAAGTGACTTGCCCAGGGTCACACAGCTAAGTAAGGGTCAAGTATCTGAGGCCGTATTTGAAGCAGCATTCATTTGCACTTATTTTGTGGGGATTCTTTCCATCTGCATTGTTACAATCATTGCATGTGGTTTTTGTTTATTTTGTTTTGTTTTTTTGCTCTGGTTCCTTCATGTTGCAGCAGTTCATGAAAGTCTTTGCATGCTTCTCTCTATTCATCATACTCATCATTTCTTACAACACACTGATATTCCATTACGTTCATGCACCAAAATTTGTTTAGCCGTCCCCCAAGCACTGACCGGTTATCTTATTTCCAGTTCTTTACTGCCACAGAAGTGTTACTTTTGGTACTAGAGAGGAATTGTACTTCAAAGATACAACATATTTAATAACTGCAGCATTTCAAAGTACGAATATATGAGAATATGAATATCAAGGAAATCGCAACTCTGTTTCACTTTTGTTTAGAGTTATTTCGAACTGATTTAAAACCTTTCACAATCTGTCCCCTGATTACATTTCCAGTTTGGTTCCCCTCACCCTCCCTTGTGGACACTCTTTTCTAGCACAACTGGTTCATTTGTGGTGCTGCATTCTTGATTTTTCATTTTCTGACTCCGTCCCTTTGTACCGGACATCCCTTGACTGATCCTTCTTTTCAAAGCATAGCTCAAGCTCCACCTCCTTCATGAGGCCTTTTCAAATTCCTCCTCCTCCTCCCAAGTGGTTACTACTTTTCTCCCACACTCCAAAATTACTTTGTATTTTCCTTTGGGAGTAGAAAAAAAGAGCTTTTTGAGGACCTTAATTTTGGTTTCGTAATCTTAGAGTTAGTGTGTCTTGGTGTTTGTTCTTCCCCCCCACCCTACCCACCATCTTTATCTTCTTTCTGTCTCTGTCTCTCTGTCTTTTATTGATGCTGAGGTCTCCTCTCTATCTGCTGCATTTCTTTTTACTTAATATTGGTGGCCATACTGAACACATTTCCAAAATGGCCATTCACACATCCTTGAAGATAGAGGAAAGTTATTTATACTATCAATCTAATGGTATATTCCAGACAAAAATAAAAAAGTACGCATCCCAGGAAATTTACTCTTCAGTGCACTCATTAGTGGTGAATCACAAGTCATCTTGGTTATTTCATAGAATTCGTTGACTTCCAACTACATCTTGCAGTTAGTGATTCAGTAATAATGTATCTATAAAGCACTGAGGATGATACAAAGACAAAGATGAAAGACCCCGTATTCAAAGAGTTTACCTTTGACTGGGTGAGTGTGTGTGTGGGGTGGGGTAGGGGGAGGCAGTGTTTGACGATGTGTGGGGAGGGGGAGCGGGGAGGGGGAGTAGGCGGATAAGGGAGCTCAGGGAATGTCTTCTCTAAGTTGAAAAAAATATAATCTCCCAGTCAACCTCATTTTAGTATTATTAATGCTCCCTCTGATGGAGGTTACCGCTCAGTGCTGGGATTATCTAAGGGAGATGGGGTGGGGTATTTTAAGGTAACAGTGTCTGTGAGCCATTTCTTGATCATTTCAGATTGTCCACTTATCTCATGTGTCTAATCTTGGTCCAATACTATGGGAAAATCAAATGGTTTTGCTAATGAATACAGCCCTTGCTCTCAAGAAGCTTACCATTTAGAATCTTGGTGTTAGAAGGTGCCCAACCTGTGCCTGCAGGAAAACCCCGTCTTTGATGTCTTAAGCCAATAATGGAGAGCTCACTTTCTCCCAGGGGTGTCTAATTCTCCTTTTGAAGACATGTAATTTTTAGAGAGTTTTTCCTCAAATTCCACCTCCTTCAAAAGTCTTTCCCAATCTTCCCAGTGACCTCATCAAGTATTTTTATAATTCTGTATTGAACTAAACATGCACTCTTATATATTACAGTTGTCACTGTTGATGACAGAAGCTCCATGAAGTCATGGGCTTCAGGTCTTCCCTGAATTCTATGGGGACAACACCCAGCACAGTGCTTTGCCCATAATATATTATTAATAGATGTTTCTTATTGTTAGATCAAACCTAAATCTGCCTCCCTATAGCTTCCACTCATTGCCCCTTGCTCTGTTCTCTGGCATCAAGGGAAAAAAAAAAAACTAGTCTTCTGCTTGACAAGCGTCAAGCATTTCTAGAAAGGCATCATTTATTCCTTCCCTAAGGGGTCTCTTCCAGGTTCGACATCCTGGAATTCTTTCATCTCGTCTTTGCTGTGTTGGCACAAAGAGCTGGATTAGAATCCTGCCTCAGACACTCGTTAGCTATGTGTCTCTGAAGAAGTCATTTAACTGCTCTAAGACTCAGTTTCCTTATCTGTAATATAGGCATGATAGCAGTACCTACTTCATAGGGTTGTTGTAAGGATCAAATGAAATTGCATATTTAAAGGCCTTTGCAAACTATAAGGCTCCCTATCAATGTCAGATGGTGATGATTAGTAATCATTTTTGTCCTGATCTTCCCAAGATCACTTTCCTTGGTAGAGAAAATGAAACAAAGTAGGGGCTATACCTTTTTTCCTTCTCCTTTCCCTGTCATCATCGTACAGTGTACCCCAGCTATCCATTAAGTGACCTCGTATGCCCATGCATTGACCTGAAATGAATACATGATAAGTCCAGGCAGTTAGGTGGCACAGTGGATGGATCACTGGACTAGCAGTCAGGATGACCTGAGTTCAAATCCTGCCTTAGACATTTACTAGCTGTCTGACCATTTGCAAGTCATTTAAACCACTCAGCCTCAGTTTTCTTAGCCATGAAACTGGGATAATAATGGCGTCTACTTTATAGAGTTACTCTGAGGATCAAATGAGAGCAATTGTATATTGCTTTGCAAAACCTCAAATTTTCAAAAAAAAAAAGCTGTTATTATTATTGATAGTAATAAATATCTGAGGCTGTATTGGTATTGCCTCTCTTCCCATGGGAATTTCTCGGTGTCCCCACCCCCATTACCTGACTTCAACGTGGGGGTAATATTTCCCCTGCCCCCTTTTACTTTTAATTTAAAGATCTCTTGATTAGATCTGGAAGTCTCCAAGCAGAGATATTGTTCCTGACCCTCATTAGATATACTACATCTCCAGCTAAGAGACTGTAATTTCTGAAGCCTGGTTCTAGAAATCCAAATCCCCATTCTCTGCATCCCCTCCTGCCATCTTCTTGGGCAGCTGTTCGCTTTCCAAGCCAGTGTTTTCTGGGTCAAAATAGTCTCCAATCAGCATAACTTAAATGTATCTGAAGAGGAAGAAGGCATTAACAAGTGGACGAATTAGAAAAGGTTTCCTGCAGAAGGGGGCACCAAAGGAGAGGCTTGAAGGAAATCATATGTTTTATATTTATCTGTATCCATGTTGTTCCCCTGTCAGATGAGGATGGAAAGCATTGTAGTCATATTAGACAGAAGCCACCAATGGGATGTCTGCCCTATGATGGAACTGCCATCTTTATGACAAGAAACATACCTCAGTATTTGAAAGGGCCCATTATTCCTTTGGTGTGGGTACTCCCTCAACCAATGATGACTTCAACTCAGCCACACATTTTCAGCCTACAAGAATCATACCTACCACATAGAAAATAAACCCTGGGTGGCCCAGTTGAGTTAGATGTAGAAACACCCTCAAGCTAGTCAACCCTCAAATTTATATCTCAAATGTTGTTATTCCATACAAAACTGATAGAGATTAAATCAGGCTTAATCTCCAAACTTTCTTCAAAGGCCTTACATATGCTATTTGTTGAGACAGAGCTAGAGATAGTTAATTGATAGTTAAATTGGGGACTGACTGGTTCCCAAGGTCTTGCCTGTACTGTATGTTTACATATGAGTAGAGATGGAAATTTGTCTTTTTACTGCTCTATGACATCTACTCACCTCATAGATAAATGATGGTGTCTATCCAGGAGAATTTTTTGGGGAAAAGCCATTTTTTAAAATCAGTGTAACTATATCTTATTCTCTGAGGTGATTGCTAGCTCAAAATATGGCACCATTTTTTTTTTTTTGTATATAAACAGGAATAGGTTTCTCGGACATTTGGATAGAGGTAGAAAGTGTTTTATCTTTTCTGAAAACATTTAGAATTGGTCACTTACCTGAAACTTTAGGCCCTGAAATCCACCAGCATTCTACATTCGGACTGCACAAGATCATTCCTCACAACCTGGTCCCCATTCATCTTTCCATTCCGATTCCAGGATGAATATTTTTAATTTCTCTTCCAGAGGGAATGACATCTCTGACCCTATTCTCATTCCTTTCCTCTCCATTCCAGTCACTTGTCTTGCTTGCTGTTACCTGAACAAGAGATGTATTTCCCATCTCCACACCTTTGCATGAATGGTCATTTAGGTCTGGAGTCAACTCTTCAATTCTTTGACTTGTAAAATCTCTAGCTTCCTTGAAAGCACAGCTCAGGCCCTATCTGCTATGTGAAGCCTATGTTATTCCCCTGCCCCTACGTAGTACTCTCAGTTTCTTGTAGTTACTTTGTATTTTCTTAATTATTTGTGTGCCCACTGTATCACTCTGGTAAAAGGTTTTTAAAGCCAGAGACTTTTGGATTTTTTCTTTTTTGTCCCATATGTCCCTACCACCTAGTACAGTGCCCAGTTCATAGTAAATGCCATCTGTGAGCCCCCATCATCAAAGTTATAAGGCTGGTCTGTATTTCACACATACTTTACACAAACCTCATGATGGTGTTTCCCAAGCTGTTTGCATCTGAGTAAGAAGTTTTGGAATGCTGGTGCAAGTCACAACTTAGAGCCTCCAGGTCTGCTTATTAGACTGATGTCAATTCCAGTTTCCCCATGCTAGTCCACAGGCAAAATAATTCAGGGGCTCAGTGTGAGAGAAAAGGGGGATTTACTCAAAGGAAGCCCATTTTCATATATATGAGTGGGGGTAGACAAAAGAATGGTGACATCATTCCAAAGTTCTCATTCCATTGATTCCAGTAGCATTTACCCATAGTATTGAGAAGGCGGCTAAGAAAATCCAACACAATGGGAAGTGAGCTGAGTGAGCCTTCTAGCTCAGAATCTGAAAGTAGTTTGCATTTTCTTTCTTTTTTTTCTTTTCTTTTTTTGGCTGATTCAAAGCACAAGATATTTCTCTGTCCAGCCTAAAAAGAGACAAACTTCTAGGGATTTGGACTTAAGCTACCGTTTCTTAGATTAACATTTCTAGAGAGTTCTCAATCTCTTCCCCCATTTTCCTTTATTCCTTATTCATTCCCTGACCCCCTTCAATGCAATTCAAGACTATGAGGTTGAAAATGGGGGTGTCAGTGGGAAGGTAGGAAAGTATAGTAAATGCTGCTGCCACCCATGTGGTTACCTGTACCCACTTAACACTACTCAGCTTTCCCTGGGAAAGGCTGCATCAGAGATCCTGATGTTAAGGTTTCTGCCTTCTAACAATCCTTTCTGGGGGACTGTCACAGCAGGAATACTGAAGTACTGTAATCAGTTTCCAGGACGGAGTGAAACTTACCTGTACACTAACAGAGACATTTCATTCTCCTTCATTTCTCCTAGAGTTACCAGCTCGGGCATTTCTCCTACTTTACCTCTGAATCTGATAGGAGTTAGATCTGTTTCCTCTGTGTGGTGACATCATTGGAATTGGCTTTGAGAGAACTTCTGCTGTCTTCAGATTTGCCATTCAAATTTATTCCATGATTCCATGATTCCAAATCTGCTCCCTTCTCCCCCAGTCAAAGTAATTTGCAGTTAACTCTTACTTTGGAGCATGGTGACGGTCTTTCTTGAAACTTTAAAGCTGTTTGTTTTCCCTCTCATCTGTGCTCTTGTGCTTTCCTATAGCTTAAACAAGCAAATCATTTTTTAAAATCCTAAGTTATAGTATTTCAAATAAATCAAAGTTGGCTTCTTGTTGGCAGGTTTGCCATTAATATTTAGGGAAACACATCAGAGACCATTTACATTTAGTTAATTATGTTCCATTAATGCCTGTGCTATCCCCAGCCATGATAAACTTGAAATTGGAAGTAAAATTAAAAAAAAAAAATTCTTAGAAAATAAAGTTGGCCTGATTATAAGATTTCTTTTCCTTTCTTTTCTCTTTTCTTTTCTTTTCTTTCCTTTTCTTTTCTTTTCTTTTCTTTTCATATTTGTGGTTGGGATCAGTAAGTCCTGGGAGGGATCACAGAGGTCATTGAGGTCATCCCCCTCATTTTGCATATGAGGAAACCGAGACCTGGAAAGGCCAAGTGACTGCTCATGGTCATACAACCAATAAGTGTTAAGAGTCAGAATTTGAATCCAGGTCCTCCTGTTCCAAATTCCCTGCATCATATCATATAAGTCATGTGACCTGTCATGGAATTACAGATATTTTTAGCCTCATTTTACAGATAATGAAAGCAACGCCTGCAGATATTAAGAGGCTTGTTCATGGTCACGTAGAGGTACTATTTTGGCTAAGGTCTTCCTTACTCCCCTACTCCTGTCTGTCCAGTGCTCCACACTACCTCTTTAAGAAGAAGTCCTCTGGGACTGTACCTACCAGGTGTCTCCTACTCCCACTTGTCCTGAAATGTGGCTCAGACTGGCGAAACAGCCACCCAGGACTGAGCCCAATCTTTTCCAATTAAAGTACCTTTCAAGTAACTAGAAGCAGCTAGGTGGCACACTGCATCAAGGCTGGACCCGGAGTCAGGAAGACCCAAGTTCAAATCCAGCTTCAGACAGTTTCTGGCTGTGTGGCCCAGGACAAGTCACTTAGCTCAGTCTTCCTCAGTTTCCTCATCTGTAAAACTGAGGATAATAATGGCACCTACTTCACAGGGTTGTTTTGAAGACCAAGGCTTAACACAGTGCCTGGCACATAGTAGGCACTTTAGAAATTCCTTCTTACCTTCCTTCCATACATGAGACATTTTCTAGTTATTAGGAGTTGGGATTTAAGAAAATTAGACCTCTTCAGCCTACCTTGCCCCTCATGATCTTACTTCACCATCTGACTCTGGAGAGGGCCTTCAGGGATCCAGGGGGCAGTTGATTTCTATGTGGCTGTCCTCCCTTCCCACCCAACCCCATCCCCCCAAGACTGTTGGCTGTCAGCATCACGTGGGCTGCACAGTGGGTGGTGTGAAAGCCTTGTTTATCCGAAGGCCATGTGGAGATGGGCGGATGCACACCAGGGGGAGAGAGGGACAGGAGAAGCTTGCTCTTCCCCTAAGAACTGGCAGCGGACATTGACTAAGCTGTCTAACTGGGCAGGAGGACTCATTTGCTGTGCCTTCGGGCTTGATAAAAGAAGCAGCTGCTAGTAGGGGCTTGTTCAGATGCCTGGAGATGGAGCTGTGGCAGATCAGCCAGGGGAGCTGAGCTGATTTCCTCCTCTCTCCCTCCTCCTCCATCTGCCTCCTTGGGGCTGGGCAAGTTTCACTCGGCCAGGTAAGGGTGGGAGTTCGTGCATTGCTGTCCTTGGTTGTGGGAGTGACAGAGAGTGGGGGGAAGAGAGAGCAAGGAAGGAGGGAGGTAGGGAGGGAGAACGGATGAATGAATGAGCAGACAAACAAACGGAGCGGGGGCTCGGGAGGGATGGCAGTTCTGGCTTCCTTTTGCCATCGGAAGCGCATTAACTTGATTCTCCCCAACCCGAAAAGCCAACTGCTGTGATGCTATGCAGCTGGTAACAGCCGCACACGGGGAAATGTTCCTGGGAACTGAAGATGCCTGAGCCGCCGCCGCTTGTTTGTATCTAATGATGTACCAGCCAGCCATGTTTTCTGTGCAATTATATCTCCACACAGGGCCAGCTCGTGCTGAGAATGCTGGGCTGCTCGCTGCCCCTTCTAATCTAAGGGAGCCTTGGCAGATCTCCCCCTCCCCCTTCTTCTTGTTAAAAGGAAATAAGCAACTATATCCTTATGTTCATCTTGCCTTCGAGGGGTGGGTTTGGGAGGCTTTACCTTGGGTGGAGTATGATGAGAGCTGGGGTCCCCTTCCCCTCCTCCTCCTGCCCTCCTAGCCCTTATGCCCTTCGCTCCCAACTTCATTTGATGATTTCCAGTTAATTAGGTAGTGGATTCCTCTCCCCTCACCCCCACCACTCTATGGCTTGTATTTTTTTTTCTTTTAAGTGGTGTTTGAATGAAGCTGTAGCTCAGCTGGAGAAAATGGAGAAATGAAAAGCTTGAAAAGGATGGCCTTTTGTGCTGGGTTCTATTGTACAGCTCCTCATTCCCCTTTCCCCCCTCGTTCCCCAGCAGAGCTGTGGCAGTGAGCCCCCTGCTCCCCATACTCAGATGCCCACAGAATGGAGAGCTAGCCTTCTGTAGCTGCTGACAGGGTGAGAAAGATGCTGAATGGGATTCAGACTCCTCTGGCCAGAGAATGCTGTGGGACACAGCCGAATGTGGATTACCTGCTACGATTAACCCTGTTTGCCGGCCAGCCACCTCCTTTGGTTTCTGCTTGCTGCCAATAGGGCCGGGTTGAAAAGAATGCATTCCTTTAACGAACGATGATATTGGCTCTCCTGTTCAGGCTAAGGCCAGTGCGGTACGATAAGCAGAGGGGAATCAGGCTAGAGGTGCTTACATCTAAATTGGGACTTCGTCAGAGCCGCCCATAGATGATTGCATGTGAGCCGTGGCTAGTGTGCCTGGTGATCACCCCGGCTCATCTGTTGAACTCATGCCCTTGACTGGCTAGTATGGCACCATGTGGTGTATTTGAAACCCAAATGCAGTACCGAGAAAAATGAAGAATTGGCTGTTATCTGGGAAAGATTGTGGTCATTTAGTGGTGCTGTGGCTGTGAACAAGGACCAAGGCTAATTGGGATTTGGAGCTCTTAGGTTGTCTACGAACATTATGTGACCCCCTCCCTCCAAACCCCCAAATTGGCAGAACATAGTAGTCTTTCTTTTGGTAAAATGCTTGTCTGAGTTGATGCGCAGTTTTCCTGGCAGTATAGCACAGGGAAAAGAACCAGCCTCAGTCAAGAGCTGAGTTCAAGACAGGCTTCTGACATGCTCTGACTGTGTGGTGCTGCTCAAGTCTCTCAGTACCCAGATAATTTTGTGAGAGGACCAGAGGGAGAATGGTGCAGTGGAAAGAGAACAGGGTCTGGAGTCCAAGGCTCTTGGCTGGAATCTTACCTCTCGTGATCACTAGCTCTTTGACCCTGGACAAGTCTCTTACCTCTCAATACCCAGCTAATTCTCTAACACAGTGGTTCTTAACGTGTGTGTCTGTGTGTGTGTGTGTGTGATGATGCGTTCCACCCATACAACAGCTGCCTTACCCTTCTGAGGATAGTTCCATTCTGACTTGATGGTTGGTGGTGATTGGTAGCCCCGAGACACCATATTATCAGAAATCCTAGAAGTCATTTCCCTCCCAGCTCACTCTGCTGTCTGAACCACCTCTAGACCTTCACATCAACTGCCTTACTCAGTCCCCCTTTAAGTGTTGTCTCCTGCCATTAGAATGTAAGCCCTTTGAGAGTAGGAACTCTCCTGTTTTTATATCCCTAGTGCCAGAAACCTAGCAATGTATGGCTCACATGTGTTTAACAAACACTGTCCATCCATCTATCTGTCTACCCATCCATCCATCCATCCATCTACCTATCCTTTTGGCAATTAGGTGAATTGGACCCCTTCCAAGAGTCATGTTTTTACATGCATAAAATAAAATACAAAATATTACAAAGGAAAGTACTTATTGAAAAAGAGATGTATTTTTTTCCCCCCCAGGTAAGTTCTCAGACTCTCTAAATTCCATCCATAGACCCCAGGGGTGCAGAACTCAGATTAAGAACATATGCTTATGTTTTTAACATTATTATGTTTATCCCCGCAGTATAGCAGAAAGAATGTGGGGTCTGGAGTCAGAAAACTGGGGTTCAGATCCTGCCTCTTACACTTATTACTTGGGTGTCCTTGGGCAGGGACTTCAGTTTCCACACCTGAGGACTGGTCTTGATGGCTTCTGAGGTGCCTTCTGCCTTGATATAAGAGAACTGAGCTGAATTATACAGAAGGTGTTGAGGAACGTTTGAGACGTGATTTTTTTTTTAAACTAGGACCTCTCTACATAGATGAAATCACAAATCTCTTTTAAAAAAATTATCTCAATTAGTGCTCAGGCATGATATACAGTGGTAGCTGTTAAAGCAGTGAGGACTGATCTGGTGAATGACTTTTATACTGTTATTTCTTGATTAGCTCAATGAAGATGAAAGTTTTCTTAGTCTTTAATAGGTAGTCTATATTGGAAAGCCTCTCTGTATTTGAAAGTCCTTCCCCCCTCCTCCCTTGAGGCTTTATTAATTAAACAATTATTTTTTGTGCCCATCCACCCTAGCTCAAGTTGTATTTCCTTTGGAAATGAGATTGCTGTGGTTAGGGGGATTTCAAAGTTAATTTTAAAGCTTTTCCAAGAGCCAGCTGGAGAAATTAGAGCCACACCCCCCAGTTGGATGCCTGAGAGAAAATTGGAGCAGTACAGATGACATTTGCTTTCTTCCTTGTCTCTTTCAAAAGTGTAATACACTAAGTGAAACTGTTACAAATAGAGAAATGGAGACTTCACTTAGTTAAACTCTTCTTGGATGAGGCTCTCCATTGAAACGTGTCTTTTCTAGATATGTGTAAGTGAATGTGAATCATGGAAGGTAACATTTGCTAAATGTAGGTTTGACTCACATTTGAAATAGCTGTTCTTGGTCTGGCCAGATTTCTTCTTCCCCCATACCAATAGGGCATCAAAAAGCTACAGGGTCTTTAAGGAGAAGCCAGTATAAGGACTACCACATTCTGTTAAAGGCTGCCCTGAGCTCTGGACACTGCCCATCCACCAGCTGTGAAGAGCTACATGTTTGCTTCCTTTCCTCCACTAGGGGAATGGAGGCAGGTCCATGAGAAACAGGAAGAGAGAAGGGCATTGGCCAAAGGGCTTCCCTGGGGAAAAGCTTAAATAGATCCTAGGGCTTAGCACTGGCTGGTACCTTGGAAGACTCTTTTGCCTTTAAGGAGATCATGTGGGTGAGTATTAATTATGCTGCCCATTTAGTGGATTCACTGGTATTCTTACTAAATTAATGGAAAGGAAGGCATATGTTCCATATTCTCTAAAGACTAGACCTAGAGAGATAGTGGAAAATAGAAGGGCCTGGCATGCTCTGGTCCACGGGGTCACGAAGAATTGGACATGGCTGAACAGCATCTGAGTGTGTTTGTGGAGAAGAGGCTCGAGCCTTGTGCTTTCACTCAAATCTGGGACTCCTCAATGAGGGAACTTTTTCCCTCTACCAATGAAGGTTAGCACTTTCTCCAAAACTTCAGATTTTATTGACCATTGAGAGGGCAAGTGAGTTGCCCATATGTATCAGAGGGAGAATTTGAACTCAGATCTTTCTGACTTGGAGTCTTACTCTCCATCATAATTGGGTCTCTCTAAGACAGTATTATATGCATTCTTTGGTTTGCTTTGTTTACCAACTCCATGATTTCATGAGTGTGGTGAGTTCCCAATGAGGAAACTCCCCCCTCCCATTCAGAGCAGCTACAGTTCCACAACTCATAGTCTCGGAAGTTGCCTATGGCCAGGAGAATTTAAATCATTTGTATGTAAAGTGATTTCCAAATTTCAAAGCATTTTAATAGCTATTAATATTAGCTATTAATAAAGGATATAGCTCCTATACAAGGAGAAACAGTTTCACTTATATTTTCATCTCTCCCATGCCCAACACAGTGCTTGGCACACCAGGGCTACTTAATACATGCTGCTGATTTATGTGAATGTCAGTAGTTACGAGCATCATCATATTCTCTTCACAACAACCCTGGGATGTAGCAGAAAATTGAGTCTAGGCGAGATTAAGTGATCTAATTCTATTTCTAAGCCCAGAATCACACAGCTGCTAAATGGCTGAAACAGAATTTGAACTCAGATCTTCCTCATCCCAAGTTAAGCACACCATCCCCTTTGCTGCCTTGCTTCATGTGAGTTGGTGATAAAGATCAGCTAGAAAGAGGTTACCTGTACTCTGTAACTTGAGGGAAAAATCTATGTCTTTTTCCTTCTGTGATCACCATAACCCAAGTACAGGCCAGTCCCTTCCATTCCAAAAGAAAAAGAGAAAAAGAAAGAAAAAATGGAGGAAGCATTGTACGTGATCACAGTAGCTTTTAATGTTCAGGCGAGAGGCCGCTGGAATGACCCGGAATTTGAGATTTAGCTAGGATCCCATAGTTTCTTTGTACATCTTACCAATAGTGAGAAAGCCAGGCTGCTCACAAATTAATGAGATGGCTCTAAGCCAGAGAATATAGCCCTTTCTGCCTTGAAGTGTGAGTAAATCTCTGGGCTGTTTTGGTCAAGAGGCCAAGCTGAGAAATACCCTGTTCTTTTTTCTTCCCTAGTGCTGCATCTCCAGTAGTAATTTGTGTTGTTTATGGGGAGCATAGACACATCCCTACTACTTATACATTTCTGTTGAGAAAGATGAACAGGCTTGGCTGGCTTCTGTGGACCCACTGGAACTGAATCTTTTTAAGAATGAAGTGCTTGCAAGCAGTCTGGCAGATTCAGGAAATGTTGAGCTATCCAGTAATTGTTAATAACAATAATGATAGCTCATGTTTATGTAGCACTTTGCAGAGCACCTTACACTTACTATGTCTTCGATCCTCGGGACAACCTTGTGAGCTATTACTCTCCCCATTTTACAGTTTAGGAAATTGAGCCAGATAGAAGTTCACAGTCACACAGCTAGTAAGTGTCTGAGTCCAGATTAGAACTCAAGTCTTCCTAACTCCAAGTCCAGTGCTCTAGACCTAGTGCCATAGTCAGAATTATACTCCATACCTGTGCAGATCGCAAGCATGAAGTTAAAATAGACACTGCCCACTGGACACTGCCTGTCTTCTTACATGCTACAAGGCCATCTTCCTCCCAAAAAACTTCAAGTTGTGAGAACAAAAATATTGGTAATCTGTGATCGGTAAAGGCAACTAACTGGGCCCTAGATGAATATTCACTGACAATTTTTAATTTTTTTCTTATTTATTATTTTTAGTTTTCAGCATTGATTTCCATAAGATTTTGACTTACAAATTTTCTCCCCACTTCTACCCTCCCCCCAATCCAAGATGGCATATATTCAGATTGCCCCATTCCCCAGTCAGCCCGCCCTTCTGTCACCCACTCCCCCCCATCCCCTTTTCCATTACTTTCTTGTAGAGCAAGATAGATTTCTATGCCCCATTGCTTGTATGTCTTATTTCCCAGTTGCATGCAAAAACAACTTTTTTTTGGACATCTGCTTTTAAAACTTTGAGTTCCAAACTCTCTCCCCTCTTCCCTCCCCACCCACCCTCCCTAGGAAGGCTCACAATTCAACATAGGCCACATGTGTATCATTATGTAAAACCTTCCACAATACTCATGCTGTGAAAGACTAACTATATTTTCCTCCTTCCTATCCTGTCCCCCTTTATTCAGTTTTCT
>CM053624.1:355789486-355809552 GCA_028646595.1 Phalanger gymnotis
TATTTTTGGGGTCTCCTTTAGCAAGTCATTGACTTGTTTTTCATGGTTTTCTTGCATCACTCTCATTTCTCTTCCCAGTTTTTCCTCTACTTCTCTTACTTGCTTTTCCAAATCCTTTTTGAGCTCTTCCATGGCCTGAGACCAATTCATGTTTTTCTTGGAGGCTTTGATGTAGACTCTTTGACTTTGTTGACTTCTTCTGGCTGTATGTTTTGGTCTTCTTTGTCACCAAAAAAAAGATTCCAACGTCTGAGTCTGAATCTGAGACTGTTTTTGCCACATGTTCCTGTTCCCAGCCAACTACTTGACCCTTGAGCTTTTTGTCAGGGTACGACTGCTTGTAGAGTAGAGAGTACTTTGTCTCAAGCTTGAGGGGTTGCATTGCTATTTTCAGAGCTACCTTTACACTGCAAACTCTGCCACACCAGCACTCCTTCTCCCCCAAGAACTGCTAACCAGGATTGTGGCTCAGATTAGGCCAGGGCAAAGTAGGCTTTGCACTCCTGCTCTTATCTGCTGCTTAATTCCTCCCACCCTGTGGGCCTGGGGCTAGAGGCAACTGCAGCTGTAGCTCTGGAAGCAGCCTCACAGCTGCACCACCTCCTCAGCTCCCAGGGCAGTGGCCTACTGTGAACTCCTTTCACTCTGTCCCAGCAGCTTTTCCCACTAACCTTCTCTGTTGTCTTTGGCGTTTGTGGGTTGAGGAGTCTGGTAACTGCCACAGCTCACTGATTCAGGGCGCTACGCCTGTTCCGCCCAGCTCATGGTCTGGTTGGTCTTGGCGTCACCCATGCTGGGCTCTGCTCCGTTCCACTCCCAGCTCTGTAGGATAGACCCTTCCAAGTGACCATCCAGGCTGTCCTGGGCTGGAGCCCTGCTCGCCTTTGCTGTTTCATGGATTCTGCAGCTCTAGAATTTGTTCAGAGTCATTTTTTATAGGTGTTTGGAGAGGAACCTGTGGTAGAGCGTAAGCAAGTCCCTGCTTTCCAGCCACCATCTTGGCTCCTCAAAGCCTTCTATGCACTGACAGTTTTTTAAAGCCCATTTTATAGATAAAATGAGTAATTTGGGATCTACAGGAAGGCCCTGGATATCACCATTAATTTGCATTAGTGCATATTTCAATGAGTATTTTGTTTACTTCTTATACTAATTATTGGGCACAACTTTCCTTCCCTGCGACTGATGGATACTCACATATTAAGCAAGACTAACACAGGTCTTTGCGTGAGGAAGGAGGACCATGGTTCCATGGAATTTAATAATGAGGAAGCCATTCTTGGGCAGTGGTTCCATGAAATCACTTTCATGTAAATTAACTGCTCCTTCCAGGACATCAGACCAGTGGACAGCAGGCTTGTCTGCCTTTGGAGTTCAATCATACAAGAACAAGCACTCCCATTTTCTTCTGTTTCCCAGCTTCCGTTTCAGCTGTTTTGTTCCGTGACAGCATTCAGAAAGATATGATCAATGATATGCCTAGATGCTGTCAGAGGTTTCCATAGAAAGATTTATCCCACAATATACATCGAGTCCTGAGGATTGATGTTCCTTTTCAACTTGTTACTGTCAAACTTTAAAAACAAGCAGACTGACGTACAGTCTCATCAGTGCCGTAATGGACTTAGCTTCAGGTGCTCTGGGTTCAGATTCTGGCTCTACTATTTATTGCCCATGTGACCTTGGGAAACTCACTTAATGATTCACTGGGTCTCAAGTTTCTTCATCTGCAAAATGTGTGGTTTGGACTAAATGACCTCCGTGTTTCCGTCCAGCACTAAATCTATAATCATACGTGTCCACCCCTGTAGACCTGGAAACTTCAATGAGTCCATGATCTTGTCGGTGTGGGTCTGCCTTCCAACAATGGAGATCACAACCCGTCACTTCCCTTCTGTCCCCAGGGATTTTGGCCATGTTCTCTTATAAACCACACCACATATGGAGAGGCTGCCTCGACTTGAACCCTTTTAGGTCTGTGAATATATTGTAGATACTAATACGATACTCCACGTACGTCTCATCTTTAAAAATAGTGCCTTCTTTTGTTTTTCACCCCGCCTTCATTCACAGATTGAGTCCTCCTTCTTACCAAGAATATTTAAGTAAAATTGACAAAAAACTGGATGTGACAGCATGCACCCAGAATTTCATTTGTAGTTCCCACTCCTCTGTTCCCAAGAGCAGTGAGATGCGCTTTATCATCTGCTTTCTGGGACCAAGACTGGTCATTGCAGTTTAAGTGGTATGAGCTGCATTGATTTTTGCTTTTATTATTATTTTGGTGTGGTTTTCCAGGTTCAGCTTGCACCACTCCATCTAGCTATTTATTCATTGATTCTTACAATGCGACAGTTTTCCGTTATTTTCACAGCTAATCCACAGTCTATGGATACCCTCTTTTTATAGTGTTTTGGAACTGTTTGTTCCAAGAAATGCTGCCAGTAATGTTTTAGGGTATGTTGGCCATCTGCCATGTCTGGCCCCTAACCAAGTGTACTCGTAAGATCATAGACTCTGAGCTGCAAAGGATTTAGAAGTCATCAATTTCAACTTTCTCCTTTTACATATAGAGAAATGGAAATTCAAAGCAGTGAAGATGCCCAAGGTAACACAGGTCACATGACCAGTCCTCCTCTTTTTCTGATCATGCGTTTTTTATGACAAATGTATATACTTAAAAATCTGAATCACACGTTTACCTCAGAGTATATATGAGCATTGAATAATCTTGTGTGTTTATTATAATGCATTAAAAAATTGGAAGTGCATTTCATCTTTTAGAACTGAAGTCATTTTGGTTGAAAAAAAAAAATTTGTCACTTTCTTAAGATGACTGTCGAGACTATTCACCATTTGATGCTCTGACCTGTCAGGAAGTGAGCCCTGTGGTATCCTAGCTTTGAATATATTTGCTGTTCAGATTCTGAAGTATATTAATAATTTTTTTCTTAAAAATCAATAGCAGAAAAGATGAGACAGAACATTAAAATCAACAAATTTTTTTCTGACTCAAAAACTATTAAATAATCTATTACACTTAACCAATTAATCAGCAAGTATTTAAGTGTTTACCATATGCTCAGGACCATGTGACGTGCTGAGAATACAAAAATATAAGTGAGACATTCTGAAGTATTATTGGAAAATATGATTTTTTCACTTTTTCACAATATTATTTTTTAAAGAGCAAAGCTGATTCTTCTGATATTCGATTGCAAATTTGAATACTACTAGCATAATAATAGATACCCTTGTTGCTATTCCTGCCCCTCCAAAATTATTTTTATATAATTTAATTTTTATTTATCTTTATACTTGCTATATGCCCCAATGGAATTCAGGTTCCCAGAGCACAAAGAATTTTTGTCTTTGTAGCTCGAAAGCCTAGAACTGTGATTGGCACGAAGTGAAAACTTTTAAAAATATAAATCAGATTGAATTGAATTGAATAAAAGAATAACTGCTATTTATATAATGTGTTAAAGTTTGCAAAGAACTTTGCCCCAGTTTTATTGTGGGTTGGACATGAGATTAGCATTCTTGGGTTTCAAACCATAATGATACTTGGTAGGTACCAGAACTTCAACTTTGCTTTTTATTATATCTTATCTTGTATTTATAGATTTTTTTTCAGGAGACCACTATGAAGAAATGTACAAGAATCCAGCCTCAATAGAAGTTATTGCATTTATTACATAGCATATGTCAAACGATAGGAGCCTTGGCCCAAGGTTCAAGAAGACTTTTCCAAGAGCATTGAAGTGAAACCCTTCACTTAACCAAATGAGAACACCACCTTCTCTGTCCCAACACCGACAAATTGGAACATCACCCGGTTCGTTACACGGCCGGAGTCATTCCACCTTGTTCTTTGCCAGTCACTTTTATCTTCCCCACTTCCAAAGAAAAGCTTTATAAGACATCCACTCATTTTTCAGAGGTAACCTAGAACTTGTGGGGTTAAGAGTAAGACATGATGTGTTAATATGTTTAACACCATCCCCTTGGTCATGCTGAAATTCATGTCCACATCCCATTTTTAAACAACATTTCTGGAGACTGGCAAAAAGCCTCACTTGAGTATGTAACACCTCCAATCCACTAAGTACAGCAGAAAGTCGTCATAGGCAAAGTCAAGAGCAGTTTAAGGCCCACCTATTTTGACTCACTTTTGAGTGTTTTGTTTTTGGAGCATCTAAACAAGGTCAATGAAGCATAGATTCACATGTAAGGCATTCTTCAACATGGCAGGAGAAGACGTGGACATAGCAAAGCCACCAAAAGTACCCTATAAGACTGGTCATGACTCCTAAGAGTGCCTGACTCAATCCAGCAGAGACTCAGCATTTGGCTCACTCAATGCCGATATTATTTGGATAGCTATAAATAATGCACATTCCTCATTTAGACCATAAATTAGAGGATATATTTTATATCTTGTTGCTACATAGGAAAGCCAATGAGAATACATCAGAGAATCATTCTTAACCATGCAATTATTAATGACAATTATAATAGCTATTATTCATATCACACTTTATGGTTTACAAAACATTTCACATATATTTTCATCCGATCCATTACAACAGTAACCCATAGGTTACCTGTTTTGTTTTATCATTGGCTTTCCCTCCATTTCCATAATCCCATAATCCATTCAGGTAATGGATGAAGAACTGAGGCCAAAGCTGGCAAGATCTGAATTCAAATCCCATCTTTACCCATACTGTCTATATGACCACAGTCGCTTAATATCTTTGTGCTCTTTTGTAGCAACTCTCAGAGACTATAAGTTGCTGAGAACGCTGTTGTCGTGAATTAGTGGATGTAGTTCAGTCTTCCAGGAGTGTCCTTTGCCAATTTAATTGTGACTGTATAGTCGACAGTAATAATAACTAGCATTGACATGATGCTTCATAGGCTCACAAAGCATTTTGCATATGTTATTTCATTTGATCCTCATAACAACCCTGTGAGGAAACTGAAGAAGAGAAAGGTTAAGTCACTCACCCAGGGTCGTACAGTCAGCAAGTGTCTGAGCCCACACTAGAAGTGAGTGCTCCCTGTCTTCAGGCCCTCATTGCATACTCATTTCACTGTGTCATCTAGGTTATCTGTGTACTCTCTTGGACTCCATACATGGCATCCATGAACCGTGAATCTCCTTTCTCTTTGATCTAAAAGTTACAATGCTTAGTACCTATATTTTTTTTGAAGGATGCTGGGGCTACTTCATTATTGTTTTTCATATTAATTCAGATCCACCTAATTACCTAAATTGCTTGTGTATTTTGGTAGACATATGTATGAATAGAAAGGATTTGCAAAATGTATATTAGAAATTTTGAGTTTGGCGAAAATGTTACTGTTTGGAAGAGAAGGTGGGTGCCATTTTAGATTATGTCAGAATCAGAGAAAATGGTTTAGAATCAAAACTCTATACCCTGGATGAGTCAGAACCCTTCTGGAGCTCATTGAATTGACCTGCATGGTCCCTACAGTCTTGGACAGCTCCAAGTCTTCTGATCTAAAAGGACCTGGGCAGTGAACTTGAGACATTTGAACAAATACTTTTTATTTCTGTTTAATAATTTCCAGGGAAACTTGAATTTATTGGTATTAGGAGCAATTTTGTTTACTTTAGCACACTGAAACCAAAATATCAGTAGCTGGGCATAGAGATACTTGGGGGGAGGGTGATATTGACTTTTTGAGTGAGGCAAAGTTCTTACATCGATTTTATTTTTCTTTAAAGGTAAGGCTAAAAGAGGATATAGACACTTAACTCTTTGTAATTTGGTTTCTCCAGGAAACTAATTTTGTTTATTCCACAACCAATGCCTGCCGTGTTCAGAGCAGCGTCCTAGGTCTTTAGTCCAACACAAATTCCTCAAGGTGCTTATCATCTTAGCAGGCATCTCAGTGCAATGGGAAGAGGTCTACATGGCACAACAGGAGATGCCTGTTCAAATCTCAGCTGTTCCGTGTGACTTCAGACAAGACATTGAATCATTGACTCTCCCTGGGCCAGTTTCCTCCCTCTTTCAAGAAAGTGGTTGGACTAGACTAGATGACCTCAAAATTCCCTTCTACATCTAAGGCTGTGTACGATTCTGATCAGCTATCTTCTGATAAGAAGCTCCATTTATGTAATGCTTTGTGCACATCTCTTGTGAGCTTCTCAATAATCCCGTTAGGCAGAAAACATGCTTGAATTAATCAGTTAGCGTTTGTTAGCATACCATGTGCCAGGCATTATGCTAAGTGCCAGGTTACAAAGAAAGACAAAAAACAGTCCCTGTTCACAAGGACTAACGTAGAAGTCTAACGCAAGAGACAACATGCAAACAACTATGTAGAAGCAAGACAGGATAAATAGGGATCAACTCAAAGGTCCTAAGCCGAGGAGGATTGGCAAAGGCTTCTGGCCCAACATAGGATTGGAACTGAGTCTCAAAGGAAGCCAGGACATAGAGATGAGGAGCAGTGAGGAAGTCCCATACGGTCCCGTAATTTGAAGATGAATAAGCTGAAATTTGAACTTATTTTCATCCTCAATTGAGTGTTCCTTTCACTAGACCCCATCACCTAGAATGTGCTAAGCAAATCAGTTAATCAGACCATTAGTTTAATTGAAATTAGTGAAGAGAGCTGTAGGAGTTCAAAGGAAATTTAAGAGAATGTCTCATAAATTGATTTAATGTGTTAAAAAGCTTGTAAACTTTTGTAGCTACACAGAATAGTTGGATAATACTTTGTAGGAAACATTTTAGGACTCTGTGGGGAACCTGCAGCCTTGAGGCGACACATGGTCCTCTCGGTCCTCAAGTATGGCCCTTTGAATGAATCCAAACCTCACAGAACAAATTGTTTGGATTCAGTCAAAGGGCCACACTTGAGGACCTAGAGGGCCACATATGTCCTCGAGGTTGCAGGTTCCCCACTTAGATATGTCTGGTTTGTACAGATGAATGAATGAATGTTGCCTTAGACTCAAGAAAAAGTGAATATTGTGAGAATTGATTTTAAAGTCCCTGAGTCACATCAACATTCTCTAACACTTGAAATTTTTATTTAAGAAAAGATTGGCTTCATCACATACCCATCTTATCTCATGGCAAACAAACAAACAAACAAACAAAAAGATTTAGCAAATGAGGTTGACTTTCTGATGTCCTCACAAAAGATCAGTCTTCTCCCCTTTTCCATGCAGGATCCTTGCTTCAGTACAGGCCTTCCAAGCCAGATATGGTGGTGGTGAAAATTCCTGAGCCTCTCCAAGCAATTATCTTTGAATCTCAATAATAGAAGTTTCTGGGTCATTGCCTATGAACTGTATGCCATTCAGTGTTTTTTTTTAATGCAAAAATAACTTGGCACATCCTTGGCTCATTCATATCCTTTAGGCATTCTTGAAGCAGCCTAGAGCTCTATTTCCTTGAGTCTTTAGGTCATTGGCATCCATTTCACATTTGGCAGTTCCATGCTAGGGCTTTCCCATAAGCCTCTATGACTGATGTCTAGCAATATTAGGAGTGTCTTTCAGATGTACAGGAAGCCCTCGGTAATGTTTCTCCTTGAAGTGGGGGCTAATGGGAAGAAATGAGTGACTGCTCTGGAAGCAGGCTGGTCCTTTAAAATAGGTCCTATAGAGAAGACCAAGGAACCCAGTGGGAAAAAGAACTGAAAGGTTTAGGAAGTGTTTTCTTTTTGATAACTTTGTGAAGTAGGTAATACAATTATCCTACCCAGTGAGTAAGATAATTGTACTCCATGTCCAAGTCATATGATGATCCATTGAAGGAAAGACGGATTATAACTTGAATGGTGGAGAGAAGGAGCTAAGATTGGGGGGGTGAGAGTCATCTTCAAGTCCATGTACAAAGTTGTTGTCATTTGGGAAAGGGGGCTATAAGTCACTCCATTTAGCCCTAGAAGGAAGAACTGGAAGTAATGGCTAGAAGTTGCAGAGGCAAACTGAAATTTGATATGAGGAAAAACGTCCTGACAAAGCCATTCCAGAGTAGAAAATGGGAGGTCTTGGGAGGTATCATGGCTTTTCCCTCATGGATGTCTTGACATAAAGACTGAATGACCACTTGTCAGGGAGTACATTTTAGTGGGGATCTCCCCTCCACTTCTCTTTAGATAGCCCAGGAACCCCCTTCCAACTCTAACACACCATAATTCTTTGAAATGCAGGAACTTTCAGCGCAAGATTTGTGATAAGGAAGGAAGGTGAGTTAGTTTACCATTCATATTTCATTGAAATTTATGTAGCTCTTTGGCAGCCTTTGATCACTAGAAGTCGATGGCTAGGCCTTCTGTTGATTGCCTCCAGTTTACCCCATATGTAGCTCGTCTGTTGTAATAGCTGTGTGCACGTGGTCTCTCCCATTAGATCATGAGCTCCTTGAGAACAGACACTGCCTTTTGCCTGTTGTTGTGTCCAAGGTCTTAGTACAGTGCCTGGCATGTAGTAGGTACTTAATAAATGGTTGTTGTCCTTTGTTCTTAAAGAGGACCAAATGTCATCACTATGTTGGGGTCAAGGTACAGTGTGTATGACTGTGGTGATACAACCAATATGAGACTGTCATATGATAGATACTTAGTAAATATTTATCGATGGGCATACTGACCTTCACATGTCAAGTAATAATGGGTAATATTAGCTAACATTTAAGGTTTGTGAATTGCCTGAACTCATTCTAGCCTCCTGATAGCCATAAGGGGTTGGTGTCACTAGACTTTCTATCCCCATTTTGCAGGTGACTTGCTCATGGTCACACAACTAGTAGATATCTGGGGTATATTGTTGAAGTCAAAGTCCTTCAGGTTAAGTAATAGAGGAGGAATGAATTCTTCAACATCTGGCATAGTGGATAAGAGAGCTGGTCATAAAGCCTGGAAGACCTGGGTTCAAATCCTGCTTTTGGAACATAGCATGACAGTTAACCCTTACAGTGCTAGGGATCTCTTTAGGGGAAGTGCCAGCCTGCACCAGTGCGGGGTGCTTCCTCACCTGGGAGTTTTCTAAACCACTGAATTCACATGTATATTCCTTACTAGTATCCTTTTGTCTTAGTGTGGACAGTCATCATAAATATGCACATAAGGCCAAAAATTTGCGTTTTAGTGCAATGCAAAGAATGCTGGATGTGGGGTCAGAAGATTGGGTTAATATCATGTCTCTTTCACTTAATGCACGTGTGACATAGGCAGGGGTGTGCTAGTAAATGTTAACAACTGGTTCACCCTCCCCCCTCCAAAAAAGTATGCATGCACACTTTTTAGTTTAATATGAATAGTTAATGCTCAAGTCTAGGTGAGGAACAAAACAATAAATCAAGCCCTGATTTTTTTGCCAATTTCTAAAATGCAGATGCTCATGCTAGAAATTTAATAATTGGCTCTCTAATAGGAGCTGGCTCCTTGATACCACTGGCTGTCAAGACTGTCACATAACCTCTCATAACCTCAGTTTAGTCCTCCATAAAATGAGAGGGTTGTATTGGATAACCTTTCATGTCTAGATCAATGACCCTATGATGCTGTGAATCCCTGCCCAGGACAGTCTGGGATCCTTAAGGCCACGGATTGTTTTTTTTTAATTTTTTTATTTTGTAGTTATACTTCCACCCATATCAATTAGTCGACTAGCATTTAAGTGCCTACTGTGTTCCAGGCACTGTGCCAAGCTTTCAGAAAACAAAGATATGCCTCCCCTCAAGGAGATCACAGTCTAATGGGAGAGACAACATGCAAACAAGTAGGTGCACGAAGGCTCTAGACAGGACAAATTGGAGATGATCTCAAAAGGAAGGCACCATTGGCATTAAGGAAACTTGGCAAAGGCTTGCAGAAGATGAGACTTCAGCTGAGATATGAAAGAAGTCAGGGAAAAGTAGGAGGTGGAGATGAGGAAGGACAGTGTTCTAGGCGTGAAAACACTCAGTTTTGTGAGGTATGTCATGTGTGAGGAACAGCAAAGAGGCCAGGTCACAGGGCACATGGTGGAGAATAAAGTGTGGAAGACTGGAAAGATAGGAAGGGCTTTAAAAGCCAAATAGAGGATTTTACATTTGATCCCTAGTGTAATAAGGAACTAATGAAGGTTGGTTTTTTTTTTAATTGAATTTTATTTTCAGTTCCTGGTTCTCTCCCTATCAAGAAGGCAAGAAATAAAGAACCCAGTACAAATATAAAATAAATTTCAAAATACAAAAATAAAATAAATTACAAATATAAAATAAATTTCCATATTAGCCACATTCTAGGGCAGGAGGAAGAAAAAGAAAGAGATACAATTTCTTCAATCTGCCATCCAAGTCTATCAGTTCTTTATCTGGAGGTGGATAGTGTTGGGTTTTTGGTTTTTTTTTTGTTTTGTTTTATCATGAGTCCTTTGGAATTGTGGTGGGTCATTTCATTTATCTGAATTTCTGAGTCTTTCAGAGTCGAATCTCTTTACACTATTGCTGTTACTCTGGTGGGTATCGTCCTTTTGGTTTCACTCATTTCATTTGGTATCACTTCATACAGGTCTTGCCAGGATTTTCTGAAACCATCCCCTTCATTATTTTTCATAGCACAGTAGTATTACATTTCGTTCATATACACTAACTTATACAGCCATTTTCCAGCTTATGGTCATCCCCTCAGTTTCCAAGTCTTTGCACAAAAAGAGCTGCTGTAAATATTTTCGTACATGTCAGTCCTTTTCCTTTTCCTTTGATCTCTTGGAGGCATGGACCTGGTAGTAGTATTGGTGAATCAAAGGGTATGTACAGTTTAATGACTTTTGGGTCATGGTTCCAAACTGTTCTCCAGAATGATTGAACTAGTTCACAACTCTACCAATAGTACATCAGCGTGCCAATTTTTTCAATGTCCTCTCCAACATTTTTCATTTTCCTTTTTTTTTCATCTTTGTCAAACTGATAGATGTAAAGTGATACCTCAGTTTTAATTTGTATTTCTCTAATGATTAGTGACTTAGGGCATTTTTTTGCATGATTATTGATAGCTTCCTCTGATAAATACTCATTCAAATCCCTTGACCATTTGTCAACTGAAGAATGGCTCTTATTCTTATAAATTTGATTCAGTTCCTTATATATTTGAGAAACAAGACCTTCATCAGAGAAATTTGCTGCAAAGATTTCTCCCCTCCCCCTTTTCCTGCTTTTCTTCTAATTTTAGTTGTATTGGTTTTGTTTGTGTAAAACTTTTTAAATTTTCGGTAACCATAATTGTGCATTTTACCTCCTTTGAACCTCTCTTTTTCTTGTTTGGTCATGAACTCTTCCCTTTTTTTATAGTTCTGTCAGGTAATGTCTTCCATGCTCCACTTGCTCATGATATCACCCTTTCTATCTAAATCATGTATCCATTTTGAGCTTATCTTATTATGTAATGTGTGCGTTACTGGTCTATGTATAGTTTCTGCCAGACTGCATTCAGTTTTTCCCAGCAGCTTCTGTCAGATAGTGAGTTCTTGCCTCAGTAGCTGGGATCTTTGGGTTTGTCAAACATTAGGTTGCTGGCCTCATTTGCTTCTGTTTATTGTACACCTAATCTGCTCCACTGAAGAACCACTCTATTTGTTATCTAATAACAGATTGTTATGATAATTACAGTTTTGTAGTATAGTTTGAAATCTGGTACTGCTAGGTCCCCTTCTTTCCCGTTAAAAGAAAAAAAAAATTCCCTTGATATTCTGGACCGTTTTTTTTTTTCCCAAATGAGTTTTGTTAATTATGTTTTCTAGCTCTCTAAAGTAATTCTTTGGTAGTTTGATTGGTAGGACACATAGGAATTTGGGTAGTTATAGTTTTTATTACATTGGATCAACCTACCTTTAAGCAATTAATATTTTTCCAATTATTTAGACCCGCCTTTATTTGTATGGAGTGTTTATAATTGTGTTCATATAATTCCTGAGTGTGTGCAGTAGTAGTAGTACCTGAGTGTGCAGGTAAACTCCCAAGTATTTTATTCTGTCTGCAGTTATTTTAAATAGAATTTATCTTTCTATTTCTTCCTCCTGGGTTTTGTTAGTAATATATAAAAATGCTGATCATTTGGGTTTATTTTATATTCTGCAACTTTGCTGAAGCTGTTCATTATTTCATCTAGTTTTTTAGTTGATTCTCTAGGGTTCTCTAATACCATTGTATCATCTGCAAAAAATGATAGCTCTGTTTCTTCATTGCCTATGCCCGTTACTTCTTGCCTTATTGCTGTAGTTAGCATTTCTAGTACAGTATTGAATAATAGTGGTGATAATGGGCATCCTTGCTTCACCCTTGATCTTGGGATAGTTTCTAGTTTATCCCCATCACAGAGAATCCATGCCCTTGGTTTAAGATGAATGTGACTTATCATCTTAAGAAAAGCTCTATTTATTCCCATGTTTTTAATAGTCAGTTGTATTTTATCAAAAGTTTTATTTTGTTTTTTTGTATTTCTTGAAATGCCACTGGAGTTTATTGAATGAGAGTTACTTATGCTCTAGAGGGGACACTTAGTCGTTATTGAATTGAAATGAAAAGAACTAAAGTACCTTTTTTTTTGTCAATTAAGTTACCAGTTATTTTGCCCGACCCGTCAGCTGTGGCATTGAGGATTATTTTCCTCCTGGTGATAACACACTGAGTATACTTACATATAAGGAGAAAAAATACCAAACAAAAGTCCAGAGAATAAGTACCACTCCTTCTTTTTCCACCACTCTCTAGTTCTAATGTCTTTGGAAATTAATAATGTTATGTCTAACTTTGTTGTAGAGTTAATCTAAAGAGACTGATGCTGATTATCTTAAGACTATAATGTTTTTAGATCCACTTCTTTGGAGAGAGTGAATATTCCATTTGCTACGTTTCTAAGAGTACTAAGAATATTTTTCTTATTGGTAACCTAGCCTGGCATAAAACTGCCTTTTGGGTAATTTCTGAATGTGAATATGCATTCAATGGAATATAATCTCTTTGAAATCAAGAACTCTTTCATATTTGTTTTTGTGTCTCCAGCACCTAGACGAGGGCCTGGCCCAAAATGGGCCCCTGATAAGTGGTCGGGATATTGGATTGAATGGATTTCAGAAAACTCTGTCATTGACTAGAAGTATATTTTTAGAAAACAGAGATAGCGATGTTGTTTCATTGCATGGAAACAGTACAAATCCTTGCCTCTTTCCCCCTGCCAATCAATTTCCCTTTCAGCTTATCCTTGTCAAAGCATTTTTTCTTCACTGTTGATGATGGTTGTAATTTGTGGGTATTTGGGTCATCCTGCTCTGCCTCCTGGGGTTCAGAGTTGCCCTGCTGGGCATTTTATTTATGTGCTTCTCCCGGCAGTTTAGGAAATTGGTTGGGGAGAAGCTGGATTCTCACTCTTCTTTTTGAAAGATCATTGGTTTCATGACTGGTTCTCTTAGATAGAATATTTTGATGGTTTGAGGGAGGGCCTGGCTTCCTGGAACCCTTGATCAGCCCTGATCTGCCCACCCAGAGGCTAAGCTTGTGGCTCTCAGATGCCCTTCGCTGAAGGGTCACTCATCAATCTGGGGAAAACAGACAGAAAATGAGTTCATTGGTCAGACCCTGTGTCTTCTAGTGTAAAATACTTTTTTCTTGGCAGGGGGCAGGGGGGAGGTGGGAGGGTGGGAGAAGAAGGATGGGACTTCACTTTATATTGAGACCCAGCTAGGATTTGACTATTGACAAAGATAGAATAGCATTGAATTTGGAGACAGAGACCCTGGCTATGACTTCACTTTTCTGGGCCTCCCTTTCTCCATTTGTAGCAACAAAAAGAACAACAAAGCTAGTGTTTGTACAGCGCTTTTAATTATTTTGCAGACTTACTGGGCTCTGCTTCATCAGTGATGAGGATAATAGCCATCGTTTATAAAGCTAGTAGGTGGCAGGCTGGAACTCAGGTCTTTCTAAATCTGAGTCCAGCACTCCGTCTACTAAGCCTCCTGGCTGTTTTCCTATGTAAAATAATAGTCTCAGCTCTGTTCTTCTACTCGCCGCCCCCTCAACCAGATCTATGAACTACCAACCAGATTCTTAATCATGAGTCTCTGAACTTTTTAAAACATATTTTAGTATCTGTATTTCAATATAATTGGTTTACTTTTAATCCTATGTATTTCATGCATTTAAAAATATTATTCTGAGAAGTATCCATAGGCTTCAGCAGTCTGCCCAAAGGGTCCACGATACACAAAGATGGTTAAGAATCCTGCTTAAACCCTTGATATGTACGATATAGCCTCCACTGCCCTATCATTTTAAGAGATACTATTATTGTAAAAGCATGGACCGTTTGATGCAGTGACTATTTTTCACTATTTTTCCACTATTTTTCAAGCAAGACCCTTCATCTCTTGACTCCTGGCACTCTCTCTGGCTGTCCTCCCATACCTAAAAGGCTCTCTTCCATTTTCTGGCTTCCTTTAAGTTCCAAATAAAATCTCACCTTCTACAAGAAGCCTTTCCTGATCCTCCTTTATTCTGTTGCCTTCCCCGTTTTAGTTATTTCCCATATATCTTGTATGTATCTTGTTTTTATATAGTTGTTTCTTTCATTAAACTGCGAGTTCCTTGAGATCTTTACCTTTCTTTTTATCCCTAATGTTTAACACAACACGGTGCCTAGGACATGGTAGACACTTCACATGCTAGTGACTAATTAACTAAAAGTAGCTGAGATCTTGCTAGATCATTGCTTCTTCCAGAGGATCCCAGAGTAGGCTTCTCATACCTTTCCTTGAGCCTTCAGGGAGCCCATCTTAGTGGAATTTTTTTGCCCCGCTTGTGTTTATTCCATCTCATCTTTCAATTTACTGAATTTTAATTTAGTCTCCAAATAAAATCTCGGCTGATTTTCTCTACTTGGTGTCCCAGTCAATTAAATAAATGGTTTTCATCCGAATGAATGGTTTCATTTGTAGACCATGGAGGGTTTCATTCCCTGAAAAAGGATAAAAATGAACATTTCCACCACTGTCAGGATTTAAAAAGATTGTCGGGTATGCTTCTCTGCTTGGTGAAAAGAGGCTGAATCTGAATGTATGTGTGAAAAAGTTCATCAGAAACTCAACACACGCTTAAAGATGCTCTTTCTATGTTTTCACTGCTCTTTCCCTTCAATACAAACTTTTCCAGCTAGGAAATCAGTAGGGCTGGGACATTTTTTTCCCTCTTTCCCTCTCTCCCCCATTTATGTAAATTCTAGCTGAAGAGTAAGATCATAGAATGTTCCAGCGGAAAGGTTCTTTTAGCTCCCTCATTCCAACCCTGTAATTTTGCAGACAAGGAAAGCAAAGTCATTAAGACTTACTCAAAAGAAGTAGCGATGATCCACTTCTAAACCCAATCTCCCCTTTGAGTTCTGTTTGTGCTGTGCTGAGCAAAAGAAAAATTGTTTTAATGAGTTGGCATTAGGCATATCCGTGATGGTCAAACTTTTCTTTTCATCTTGATTCTTGTTGTAGGACCTATTCGAATTCTTAGGGAACAAAGTCAATAAATTCTTGGATACTTCGACTAAAGAGAGCGTTACAAAGAAATTGCTGATCCAGGCCGACTTTTGTTGGGAACCATATTGGAGTTTTCCCTGGTTATTTCTGCCCTTGGCAGTTTTCTTCCTCTCTAATTGCAGGGCACTGTGGTGCCTCTTCCCCTGCCTGCAGAGTTGGCACTTAGATCTTTTGTGTAAGTGCTATCATAATCTGATGCACAAATAACCTGCCAGAGGGGCTGGGATGGAACAAAACCCTAACCCCCAGGGCCGCCCCAGATGCTGGGACAGATTTCCCCATGCCTGAGAACCAAAACCTAGATTCCAAAGCTCTTGCCTGCTGATACTTTAGATAAGTTAATCACTGTTGGGGAAGTTTCTTTGGCAAGTATGTAAACACCTCCTAAATGTTCTCCTTGTATGATCCACAGAACGTTTATTAGACACCTACTACAAACTAGAGATACAGAGATGAAAAGGAAAACCATTCCTGCCCCTCAGGGAGCTTGTATTCTATTGGAGAAACATGTAAATAGATAAATACATACATCGATATAGAGATAGACACACATATGTATGTGCATTGTGTGTGTGTGTGTATGTGTATGTGTGAGAAAGAGAGGGAGGGAGGGAGAACTTAAGCAGGATTTCTTAACCTAGGTGCTATGAACTCTTAAAAAAACACATACTATATTACTGTTTCCTTATACTTGATTTCACTTGTAATCCTGTGTATTTTATTGTATGCATTTAAAAACATTATGTGAAAGAGGGTTGATAGGCTCCACCAGACTGGCAGAGGAGTCCAGTGTCTTCTTTAAAAGGTTAAAAAACCTTTTCTTAGAGAGTTGCAAGCGGCACTAAGTGTTTGAATGAGTTTGTCCATAGTCCCACAGCCAACTTGGGTCAGAGACAGGAGGTAAACGCAAACTCACCTTGCCCTCAAGCCAAGTTTCTTTCCATGACCTCACCCCTCTTCTCAATAATCACTTATTTATTATTAATTAACTTATAATTAATTAATAGCTGAATTAATTATTGTTACTACCAAGACTATATAATACTTAGATCTATTCCAAGGTCATTAAATACTTTAGAAGCAGATATATGAGACTACTAGGAGTATTTGAATTTTATCTTTATATTCTTAAAAAAAATCTAGCATATTTCTGTTTAGAACATCGATGTTTTCCCAGTTATTGTCAATAAAATGCCAAGTTCTCAGTAGGCAGAACCATTGTGCCTCTGCCAATCTTCCAGTATATTATAGCCTCTGTGTTCAAAAATGTTACTATATGTAGAAGTGCAAAAATCTCCACAAATGTAGAGTCTAACTTCCTTTTTAAAATATATTGAGCATTTGGTGTTGTGTCTCCTCTTTGGGAAAAGATACAATGGATAGAATCATCCTGGGATTCAGGAAGAGCTGTTTTTAGATCTTGCCCTTACCCCTCACACCCCAGGCTTCTCTCTGAGATTCTGTGTGGCACACGAGTGGCCGATCTGCACACTGGTGAATTCCTTACCAGGATGGAATCATAAGTCTAGACAACTTGCCTATTGCCCATCCTAAGGAGTAGTGGATGTTTCTGAATTTTGGAAATGAATATTTTTGGAAAAGAGAAGTTGACAGGATGAAAGATTGTCTTGAACTTGGATTTTTGATGCTTTGCATTTTAGGTAATAGCAGCAGCACAGAGGATCTGAAATTAAAAATGCCAGGATCATCTGAACATTTGGATATTTAGTAAGCAGCTTTGAAAAGAGGAGTGGCTTTAATGAATGTTGTTGTTCAGTTGTGTCCAACTCTTTGTGACCCCATTTGGGATTTTCTTGGCAAAGATACTGGAGTGGTTTGCCATTTCCTTCTCTGGCTCATTTTACAGATGGGGAAACAGAGGCAAATGGGATGAAATGACAAGGTCACACAGATAATAAGTGTCTGAGGTCAAATTTGAACTCAGATCTTCCTGACTGTAGGACCAGCACTCTGTGTCAACTAGCTGACCCTAGTGGTTCAAATACTGTTTGACTTTAGGCAAACCACTTAATTTCACTGAATGTTGGTGTCTTCACGTATAAAATAAAGGTCTTGGACCATATGACCTCTAAACTCTCATCCAACTCAAAGTCCATGATTTTTTTTTTAATACCACAATCAGATGGTTGTTTTCTTTCTAAAGTTTTAAAGAGGGTTTTGCTTCAAATTTCTGAAGGTTCAAGGTTCTCTTAGAGACATGGTGGAAATAAAGGACTAGAGGAAAAGGAAGGAATGGGAAACTAGGCTATCTGTAGTTAACCATGAAAATCTATATCCCGGGGAATAGGTTGTTTCTTCTACAGAGATTCTCAAGGGCTGTGTTCTGCAGTTTCATGGGAAAATTGTGTGAAGAGAGGCAGAAATTTATCTTATCCTCATAACATTCTTGGTCCCCAGACATAGGGTGACACGCTGGAAAGTGACGGCAAATCTGCACTGCTCCAAAGACAAATTTTTTAAAATGTATAAAAAGTTAACCTCTGTATGTTATGTTTCCTGCAATATGAGGACCATGTAAAACAATCAATAAGTATTTATTGAAAACCATCTGTATGAGAGGAACTATGCATACCTAAGCAGTGGGATGATGGATGCTTTAAGAAGAAGAAAGTATAGAAATGGGAGGACAAACCAGATCAGTTCCAGTGTTTGAGAACAGATGGAAGGGGGAAAGGTCAAGGAAGACTGAGACCAGGAAGACACATGTAGCAGAGGATCGTGGATAGAGAAAATGTCTGATTGTGTGTGTATCTAGGGGAAAGGGGTAGGGGTTATGTGTTTGCAGTCCCTGCGTGTTTAATGTTTAACCATTTCTTTCCTTAGAGATTGACAAAAAATTCCGTAGTGTTTTTTTTTCATTTAATCTCTCCGAGCCTCAGTTTTTATGCTCTAAAATAGAAATAGTAATGGCATGATGCACTGTGAAGATCAAATGAGATGATGCATGTGGTGCATTGCCAGCCAATCTTTAAAGCACTATAGGATAAATATAATTTTTCCCCAAGCATTTCGGATTCTGACTAGTAATTGAGTGAGGTGTACAAAATATTCTGGGTATCCAGGCATGGGCTGGATAAACAATGAGTTATACATTAAAAAAAAGAAGAATTTTAGCCTGAGGCAGGAGCCTTTTAATCAAAACCCGATGATATAATCCATTGGGTTAAGACCTTCAATTCTTGCTATCTAGCAGGTTGGTTTTTTGACAACAGGAAATAGAAAAGTGAAGTAAAAATTGGATAGTTTGGTACCCTTCCATAAGACAAAAGGTGATAGACCCCCCCCCCCAAATTCTCTGCAATTTGCCAGATAATTGTGGAAGGTAATTTCTTCTGATTTCCAAATTAACTTCTTAGAAGTGTTTATTCTGTTTATCAAACAGATCTTTTCAGGATGGATTGTAGAAATAGTTCATTTCACTCAAAGAGCGTGCAAGAAAACCTTCTTAAAAAATGTTGTCAGTTGCTGCGAAAGATCTTTTAAGTTATATAATTACATTTGAAACCAATATAACAAGAGTCCAGGACCCCAAATCAGATCTGTTTCCTAAAGATCCTAAAATCTTTAAAATTTTCAAGAAAACAAAGAATTAGCTCACAGACAGGTCTAATGCCGATATGAAGTGTGGTTGCCAACTTGGAGAAGGTAAGATTGCTTCTCCCTTTATATTGTAGTCCACAGCACCACCCACAGAAGCCTGATTTATGGTCCCAGAGCCATATCCTTGGCAAGATGGCTAAGAGTGCCTGAAAATCAAGAGAGGAGGAAAGCAGTTATATGTGAATGTTAGTCTTTTTAGAAGTGTAATATTAGTTGGGGATCAAGGACTTGGAAGACCCTTTGTGTGGTTTTAGTTTTCTGTTGTATTATTCTCATTATATACAATTTTTTTTTTTTGGACCTCAGATTAGTGGTGATTTTTTTTTTTCATGTTCTCTCATTCCTTCCTACTCTTTCTCTGAGATGCTTTTGGTAGGTCAGTGGAACAAGGGATAGAGCGCTGGACCCAGGAGTCTGGGAGACTCAAGTTCAAATCTGTCCCCAGATGCTTCCCAGATATGTGTCCCTGGGTAAGTCACTTATCCTTGCCTCGGTTTCCTCATCTGTAAAATGGAGGTAACAATAGCATTCACATCCCAGGGCTGTTGTGAGGACCAACTGAGGTGACATTTGTAAAGCACTCTGCACACCTTAAAGATCCCTGTTATTATTGTTAGTTGGCAGTAGTCGATGACTGATGTCAAGGCTCTGAACAAACAGCTGCTTGCTTGAGGCTTGGGATTTCATCCCCTCGCCTTTCCAGCTTGGTGGGAATATATCCTCACTAAGTCATACACTATGTCCTTTGGGCCTGAGTCAGTGGTGTGGTCCTCTACCTTTGAAGAGCTGGAGTTCAGAGACTTACCTCCTGGCTGTTTGAGTATTTATTTAAGGAGAAAAGAAGACAGGCAAATTGTAGGGTTTTGGCAAATGGAGGGATGTGAATTTG
>CM053624.1:355810052-355833115 GCA_028646595.1 Phalanger gymnotis
GAATGAATGAATGAATGAATTTTTAAAATTGTCTTGCGTGGATAGTCAAAGATGAGAAATATTTTTTGTGATATAGTGAATAAAATTGAGCCTGGAATCAGAAAGGTCCTGAGTTCAAATCAGAACTCATTTATAAACTATGTGACCCTGGGCAAGTCACTTATCTGCTATTAACCTCAATTTCCTCAGATGACTACCTCCCAATATCCCATCCCACACTCAGATCTATGTATGTTGAATTTTCTTTTTTCTTAGAATTGAATACTGGGATTTCTGAGACAAAGATTAGACCTTGTCAATATGCAATATTTAATCTTGGGACTGTGGAGTTTGCTATTTCATGGATTTATCTTAATTCTGCTCTTTTAATTAGATTTATTGTAATTTATTTTAATTCCACTTTAGCAATAATAATGATGCTAATAGCTATCAATTAAATGCCATTCTAATGTTTGCAAAGTACTTTACATATGTTATTATATTTGGTTATATTAGAATGTGAGAATTTTGAGAGCTAGGAATTCCTTACCTTTCTATTTGTATCCCTGAGCACAATACTTGGTATGTAATACATATTTAATAAATGCTGGTTCATTTATTTATTCATTCTTTCATTCACTTACAGAGTGTTGCTCCCAAGTAATGCTCCCAAGGTTGAGCAGACTCAACCCTCATTAGTCTGCATGATGTTGCATATAACATGGGAGTCCAGATGGTTCTCTATTCTAAGTAGCCATAGAGTGCCATAACTCAATAGGGAAGATAGAAGTGTAAGTGTAGGAGGAAAGATAAAGTTATAGACTGGATTATACCAGTTGAAGGGGAGTAGGGTACAAAGGATGATGGGATACTGCTGGTCAGTGGGGGTTAGTCTGAAAGGAATATTGTTTCTCTTTTTGCCCAATGGGTGAAATTCTCCAAAGAAGATAATACATGCATAAGGGACCAACTTACACCCTAGAGTATTTCTTCCAGGAAGGGTTAAGAAAGCCCTTGTGGAACTTCATGATGGATTGTGGAAACCTGGAACTAGGACACATGCTCATTATCACAAGATTGTGTGATAAGAATTTGAGGCTACGGGCTTAGTGCCAAGATCTGTTTGCAGAATGAAGCTGAGAGGAGGGAGAAGACAGGACAGAAGAGGGACATCTAGTGATGCCTACAACTCACTTGGATGTTGGAAATCTGAAGTTCTAAGTTCATTTCTAAGAAGACAGATTAGGAGGAAAGCTTCAATCAGTATGGTTTTAGTATTGGTCTGAATGGCATTGCCTCCCTAATATTGATGGTTGGAGAGGTGTGTGGTTGGAGAAATGGGGATAGGGTGTGTGTGTGTGTGTGTGTTTGCACATGTGCACTCATACACAAGAGTGTACATGCGTGTAGTGCCCACACCAATTTTCCCATTATGCTCCCTGGCAAACAGCCAAAAGCTTTGTGGATTGTGACCTACATAGAGCACCGTCGGTAGTGATCGGTGACATGTAAGTAGTCAGAAGGAGTACAGTACTAACTTATTTACCCAGCCCTCAGCTGGGCAGATTTCAGGGTTATCTGGCCCAGTCTCTCTGCTCAAACTTGCTAAGAACGACCCCAAAGGCAAAGACTTTCAGAGGTGCAAGGGACCGTTGAGATTCTTGTCGAGCATTCTTATTGTGTGGATGAGGAGGCCGAGGTCCAGTTCTCCTCTCCCTGTTGATCTTTTCCACTTGCCTGTTGGACATTTCCGGCTAGATGTCCCAGAGGCGTCTCAGACTCAACATGGCCAAAGGATGACTCGTTATTCTTTTCTCCTACAACTGCCCCTCCTGACGTCCCTGTTTTTGGTGAGGACACCACCATGGTTTCTGAATCTTCTTATCCTCGACTCTTCACTCTAATTCACCACCTAGATGATTTCAGTAGCATCTTAGTTGGTCCCCTTGCATCCAGCCTCTCTTCCAATCCTTCCCTCATAGCTTCCTGTAGGATATTCCCAAAGTATCAGATTGACTGTGTTAGTCCTTTACTCAAAGAACTCCTGTGACTCTAAATGGTTTTTGGGGTAAATGCAGATTTTCCTTTGGCACTTAAAGCAAAACTTTATGACAATGTTGATGGCGCAGTAGATAGAACTCTCGACTTGGAATCAGAAAGATTCATCTCCCTGAGTTCGAATCTGGCCTCAAACACTTACTGGCTGTGTGACCCTGTTTGCCTCAGTTTCCTTATCTGTAATATGCACTGGAAAAGGAAATGGCCAACCATGTCACTATCTTTGCCAAGAAAACCCCAAATGGGGTCATGAAGGGCTGGACATGACTGAATGTACTTGACAATCTGCCTAAACTTGTCTTTCCAGGCTGATTGCTTATTCTTCATCCTTAAACATTCAACTTTGCAGCCAAACTGGACTATTTGGTGGCTCCTTCATATGATGTTTCATCTCAAGGAAGCAATACTTTTTCACAGGCCGACCCCGTTCCTAGTTGCTATCTTATTTTAATAACAGTAGCCAGCTTTTTTTTTAAGATTAGAAGTTTCCAAAACATTTTACTTATATCTTTATGAGATAGGCCATGTGTGGATTCACATATCCACTTGACAGAAGAGAAAACTGAGAACCAGATTAGGACCCAGTTTCCATGACCCTCTGCAGATGCTACTATGTGACGGCTCCTGAGATGCTCCTTAGTGCAGGCCCACCTGAGTCCATCATGGTATATTGAGTCAATGGATCAGGTAATGAAGATAAATGAGCATTTCTTAAGTTACTAATCCATGCACGACACCATGCTAGGTGCTGAAGACATAAAGACAAAAAAGAAACAGTCCCTACCCTCCAAGAGCTTTCATTCTATTGCAGAATACTACAGCTCCAAGGCTAGGTGCCTGGAACATCTCAATAGACTTGCTGGATTTTTAGATTCCCAGCAGATTCCAGGCCCTAATAGATTGAAAAAATATTTCCCCGATGAGAATAAGTTCCATGAACTTTCTCAGCCTAGATTGGGCCACCTGTTAAATGACTATATAATCATTCTGAATGGCCTAATCAAATTTGAATGAACCTATTTAGAAGTTACACTCATGTCTTTCTTGCCCATGGTCTCTTCTTGCAGAATGAAATAAAGACAACCTTGTTACAAGGTAGAATCCTCAGAAGTTCTCTAAGGATTTCAAGGGAGACTGTGTTTTCTATTGGCTAGAATTCTGTTTTTCCATTTCATTAATGTCATTCACAACCTGGTTTTCAAAAGAATATTTGTGTGGCCTAAATGTTAACATACATGGGGATTGGAGGTGGTGAATATAACTCAAGCCCTCCAGCCACAGATGGTTGCTGGGACCCTTAACATTATACCAAAGAACCCCAAGGTAACACCTCTGTCTTCATGTGAAGTCTAAATTGGTCTGCTCTTTGAGGTAGTAAGTCAGTAAGCACGTATTAAGCACCTACTATGTTCTGGGCATTGTCGTTACTGCTGGGGATACAAAAGAAAAGCAAAAGACAGTCCCTGCTCTCAGAGAGCTCAGAATTTAAAGGGGGAGTCAGCATGCAGCCAACAATGTACAAACAAGATATCAACAGGAGAATTTGGGGGTAGTAGTCTCAGAGGGAAGACAGTATCACGAAGGGTGACCAGGAAGGACTTTTTTTTAGAAGATGGGACTTGAAGGGACAGCCAGGAGGAAGAGATGAAGAGGAGGTATGTTCCAGGCATGGGACACAGGTATTGATAATTCACGGAGACAAGAGATGGTACTGGGCGATGGAAGATCTGGTTTGAAGAACAGCGATGGGGTCAGTGTTGCTGGATTGAAGAGTGTGTGGGAGATAGAAAACATAAGAAGACTAAATGGATAAGGGCTTTGGATGCCAAAGGGTTTTATACTTGGTCCTAGGCCTGCTAGATTGCCACAGAGTCCCTCAAGGGGTTGGGGGCAGGGTGACGTGCTTAGAACTGTACTTTAAGGTTGATTTGACAGCTGTGTGGGGAGAGACTTGAGTCAGAAAGACCAACTAACAGTCTGTTGCAACAGTCCATGTTGAGATGATGAGCACCTGTATCAGAATGGTGGCAGTGTCAGAGTAGAGAAGGCATCATGAAGGTAAAATTAATAGACTTGGGCAACAGATTGGATATGGGAGGTGAGAGAGAGTTAGCAGTTGAGGTTGACATCTAGATGTTCAGCCCAGGGGACTGGGAGGATTGTGTGTGAGAGAGAGAATCTCATATAGACTTTTCCACAATTTGATTGTTGCTTAGTCATTTTTCAGTTGTGTCTGACTCTTCATGACCCCATTTGGGGTTTTCTTGGCAAAGATACTTCAATGTTTTGGCCATTTCCTTTTCCAGCTCATTTTACAGAGAAAACTGAGACAAACAGGGTGCAGTGACTTGCCCAGGGTCCCACAGCTAGGAAGTATCTGAGGCCAGATTCGAACTCAGGAAGATGAGTCTTCCTAACTCCAGGCCCAACACTCTATTCCCTGACCCACCTACCTGTCCACTGTGTCACCTAGGCATAATAAGTCTGAATTATTCTCTTGGCTATTCTTGTCTCTCTTGGATCAGAGATGCCTCTTTCTATAGCCTGAGGTGGTATAGACCACAGGAGGTACTTGGCATAGGGGAAAAAGTACTGGGTTATACAACTTGGACTCTAATGCCAGCTCTGCTAATTCCCACTTACTACGCGTGTCACCTTGAGAAAGGCCCTTCACCTTTGCCTTTATTTCCTCATTAATAAAATTATGGGGTTGCACTAGATGATTTATAAAGGCTTTTCCAAGCTCTCAATCCGTGGTCATCCATGATGGCATATTTCAGGATGTCCCCCAGTTTCTCAGGATTATGACTTCCTAAAAGACATCATTCGGTCCTTCAGATGTTCTATGGTGTTTTTGAATTGGATAGTGACAGTTCTCCGGACCTCAACACATTAATAGGTGATTTTAATGAGATGCTTTGGCCAAAAGCGTTCCCCCCCGGTAGCCAGCCTTCTGCTAAGGAACCTCCTCAAACTTGTTGAGTATTGTCTTTGGCTGCCAGTTGCCCTGGCCCCTCTCCCACAGCCTTTCTAGCTTGCTAGAGCCTATCAGAGCTCCCATGTCACTAACATTGCCTTCAGGAATCCAGGCTCACCCACACAACACCATGAGGCATCAGAATAGGGCATTCATCAAGGGTTTTAGATTCTTGCATTATAAATATGGTCATTATATTGAGAACTTGTTTTTAACCTTTATGATGGTTTCTCAGCATTTCTTTTATTCTATATGCATTATACCCAATGTCCCATCTTCTCCCTTTAGACAGGCTTTCCCCATGCCTGGAATGCCCATCCTCCAGATCTTGACTTCTTGGAATCTTTCCTCCAACACTCCATTTAAATTCTGCTTCCTGTGGGAGGCCTATCTTGATTCCTCCCCAGTTACTGGTACCTTTCTCACTTTTCTCATCATCATCTTTCTCATTTTATTTAAGCTTTATTTATGAGAGTTTATGTTATTTCCCTGAAATAGAATGTAAGCTCCTTGAGAGGACATGTGTGTGTGTGTGTGTGTGTGTGTGTGTGTACGTGTATCTTTGTATCCCTAGCCCCTGGCATTTCATATTGTAGGAATTAAATATTGAATGAACAGATTATAATCCTCAGTTCCTAGGTCTTGAAAACATTGAAAGAACAATCATTTCTTGACTAGAATTCATACACACCCTTGTTTCTTTGTTTTGGGACACATTCACTCTGTCGCTTTCACTCCTTTGGCCCTGCTGAATCTCTTATTTGTTACCAAGTCTGCATCTTCTGCTGCAGTAAAGTGACTCGGCACCATTTGTTATTTCTAGCGCGAGTTTGGCAAATAAAAATGGATTCTAATCTCAGCTCAGATGAGCATGTTGTTATTCAGTCACTTTTCAGTCATGTCTTCGTGAGCCCGTTTGGAGTTTCCTTCCCACTCTGGAGTATCCAGAAAAAGATACTGGACTGGTTTGCCATTTCCTTCTCCAGCTCATTTTAGAGATGAAGGAACTGAGGCAAATGGGGTGAAGTGACTTGCCCAGGGTCACACAGCGAGTGAGTATCTGAGTCCAGATTTAAACTCAGGAAGATGAGTCTTCCTGACTCCAGGCCTGACACTATCCACTGCATCTCCTTGCTGCCCAATTTTGGCTTAGTAGTAACTTGACTATTAGATTAAAGAATGTGCCTGAGACTGAGTAGTTAGACAAACCTTCCAGAAGACCTGGGAAAGTCTCTTATCTTTGCTGTTTCCACCAGTGATCAATAGCCCTCCCTCTTTGATGGGGTAGACACAGGCTATTCTGTGGAAGTGAGTGAACCAACAGCTGTTTTAAATTTCTTTTGAGCTCTCTGGGAGTGGTCCCCATGCTTGGATTGGGTTATTTCTTCACCTCTGCCTCAGTGAATCAAGAGCTTTCCCCAAAGCACCATGTGGGTGCCTAGCTCCTTGTCAACCACTCCCCCTGCCCACCATTAATAATATTCTTTCTTTCTTACAATTGCTTTCATATCACCTTGTCTATACTTTGTGTTCACTTCTCTGTGTAAATGCTGAATCTCCAGATGGAATCTATGCTGCTTCAGAACAAGGTCAGTTTCATTTTTTGTCATTGAATCCCCTGCACCTGGCACATAGTGGGTACTTAATTGTTTGTTTAATATAATGAAATTAGGTTAGATATTCATCTTCTTTCTTTCTTCCTCTGGTACTCTCTGGAGCCTGGGAATCATATTACTAAGTTAAATCGTAATGGGAAAGGACAAATAATGGAAGTAAAGAAAAAAATGCTGCCCAAATAAATTAAGTCCTTTATAAATGAGAAGGAAGCATGGTCATTACCGATAATAATAATGGAAAAAAAAAAGTAAATGGGGCTTGTTCCATATCAGGTACCACTTTCCAAAATGGAGAAATTTCAGCCCATTAGCTGGTAATAATCTGTAATGCATTTCAGTATTTTAGAGTTAAGACTAAAACTTTGGTCTTCTTAAAACCCACAGGGCATTGGCGCACTCATTAACATCTGGCAAGGAGTGGGGAGATTTAGCATGTGCATTTCATAGCAGAACAACCACGAAATGGGCAGCTAACGCACACAGGATTCCAGGATGCACATTTATTTTCAAATACTGGTTTCTGCCCCCGTGAACGTTTAGTCCAATGTTTATTTACTCCGAAAGCCAGCCTATAATACTTCTGTGTCATTATTTTCTGAAGTACATCATTTCCAAGCTAGTGAATTCAATGGGCTGCATGAACACTTCAGGGCCTGTTAAAACCAGGACAGAGGCAGATGGCCTGGAGAGCTTTTAAAGTCAGGAAGACTTATATGTACCCGTGATGCACGAGAACTTTATGATCCCAGACAAGTCACTTTGGAGTACCCAAGCAACTTTCTAAAACAAGTAAGGTGCATAACAGTGACCATTATGTATCAGTAGAAGGAATTTCCCTGCAGGGAGTTCCCTACTTCAATAAAATGATTGGTTCAGACAAAAAAAAAAAAGGTCAAGATAGCATTTTGTTGTAGAAAGAATGCAGGATTTGCAAGTTGACAATCTGGGTTCAAAGTGTGGGATCAGCTATTTACCAACCCCACCTCAGTTTTCCCATCTGTTAAAAAAAGTATTTGAACTAGATCGCATCATGGACCATTATGTAGTTTGCTGAACCCTGTGCACCCTTTGTCAAAATGACATTTTAAATAATTGAAGAAAATGCTAAATTTCAGTTAGAAATTAGTAAAAGAAAGATGCAATATTTTCTTTTTACTGCATAAGTTGACAGACCTCTCAGAATCTCTTCCTGGAGCCCTTTGGATGGGGTCTTGTTGACCCCAGCTTAAGAATCCCTGGAATAGATCATCTCAAGTGGCATTTCCAAGCTGAAATCTATGATCCTGTGATGTCTGTGGCCCTGTTATCTTATGACTGAGCTCTGGACTTGGATTTAGGGAGACACGTGGGTTTGATTCTCCCCTTAGACATTTACTGGCTGTGCGATCTCAGGTGAGAACTAACTCCCATCCCCCAGTCTCAGTTTCCTAATCTGCAAAACAGGGATAATAACAGCACCAGCCCCACAGGTTTGCTCAAAGGAGATGATGTCTGCTTGGTTGGTTGTTGTCCTTCGTTGTCAAAGAGGACCAAAATGACATTGCTATGGTGGGGTCAAGACATAGTGTCTCTGACTGTTGCTGATCAGATTGGTATGAGCTCCAAAGGCTCAATGTCAGCTCGGGCACAAGTAGTCCATGTGAACATTTGGGGTGAAGATGCCTGTAAGGATATCTGCTAAACATCTTCTAAATGTTAACATACTTGATAAAGCCGAGCTCTTTCTGTCTAATGTGATCCTAGATCATGAATTATTAATATTTTAAAGGAATTTCTTTTTGATTTTCTCCTGCTTTCATTTATCCCCATTGCCACTTCTCACCATACCTCTTCTGTCCCTCAGAGCCTCCTCTCCACACCTCACACCCTAAACCTCATCATTACAAGCCCATGCTAAATTCAAAGTCTGTGAAGTACAAACCCTAGAGAAGAATTACACCTGAAACTTGATGCTTCTTTGGTCTGTTATGCTATAACAATTGTGTAAGTAACTGTTTATTTTGCTTCATTACACCTTTCCTAGCTATAAAATACTGGAGCTTTGACCTGGGCTGTAGGCTTTTGGAGGGCAGGAGCTATTTTTCATTATGCCTTTGCATTCTCGGCGCTTAGAACAGTGCCTTACCCCCAGAATGGAAATCTGATGCATGTTTATTGACTTGACTTGCGGAATGAGAGGCAGTTAACACTGTTCTTCCCCACCTCTTTTCTGGCAATGCGCCTCAGAGTCTGGGCTTGGAGACGCAAGGTTGTTTCTGTCTCTGTTTTGTTTCTGCTGTCAGATCAGTATTAATAAGCCAAAACCTTTTCGAAGACTTTTGTCATCGGAGTCGGTCTTCTGTCTAGAAATACCTGTCTGGTACTCTGGAGATGAGATGTAAACATAGCTAAATACTGGTCTTATTATCGGACCTCTGCGTGATCCTTCTGTTTGAAGTTGGACGCTCACATGCGTGGCGGAGATTAATTCTCACCTCCGGTGTTCGTAATGGGGTTTGCCCTAATTGTAATCAGCAAGATGCTGGTACAATCACAGTCTCTCCGACTGTTCCTTCCTTTGTGTATTTTCAGAACCTCATAAATTAGTGTAGTAATAGTTTGTTGAGCTCTGCTGAGGTGAATAAAGCATTTGGCAGAATGGCAGTAATGGTCCTTAACTTTTGGAAAGTATTGACTAGGGAACGGCCACTGTTTAGTTGACTGTTTTTAAACCATGCGATGAGGTTTCATTAATCGAAGATTCTCCGTGAGACATGATTTGGCAGATATTCATTTGAGATCTTAATAAATATTACTGGTACCTGGATGAAGACAATGCGCCAGTGGCACTCAATTCTCTTGTGACTAACTTCATGCAACTGGGCTTTTGGTGTAATTGAAATGAGCGGGCCGTGTAACACAGCCTTTCATTCAGATAATACATAATTGTATTCTGCCAGATTAGGGTGGCGGTGGGAGTGGAAGGGAATATTATAGGAGACATCTCTCTCTTTCCTTCTTGGGTTTCGGGGATACTGTTTTCTCCTTGTTTCCTCCTAACTACCTATCTGGTTACTCTTCAGTCTTGCTTTTAATAGGGTGTACCACAGGGCACTGCCACAGGCCCTGTGTTCTTCCCTCTCTTTCTTTCTTTCAGGGTGATCTCTTCTGCTCACATTGATTTAGTTATCATCTCCATACAGGTGACACAACAGTCTTTTTTTCCAGACCTTGGATGTCTCATTAGGAATCTCAAACCATACAGGTCCAAAATGGAACTAATTATCTTCCCCCACAACTTTTTAACAACTTCCTTCTTTCTGTCCAAAGCACCATCATCCTGAAAGTTACCCAGGTTCCCTGTCTTATAATCATCCTTACCTATTTATTTTCTCTCATCCCACCATGGATGCATGGGGTAAATAAAGGAGAGCTTGGAAAACGAAGGAAAGAATTGTTTCTGACACTGTTTCCCTATGGGATTTTGTGTTTTCAGCCTATGAGCTTTTTTGAGGAGATGAAAGTAATGTCTCCTCCTTACAGTAGCCACTTGTGTGTTGTCAGAACCTTCAATTTGCCACCATGTTTTCTTCTTCAATATTTACACAACTCCATAAGATTAACGAGAATTAACTTGATGTCCTTTCGAGAAGCAGCATCTCTTTTTTTGCCCATACATCTTTTTGAACATGCCTGTTCAAATCTGATCATACTGTTGACAAGCAGTCATTAATAACAAATGTGTGACCAAGACTTTAGTGGAGAATTCCAAGAGTTTTACAAGCTTTAATCAGTATATGTGCATTAATATTAATCCTCTCTCTCTTCCCCATATGGCCATGTAGGCCTGTTACCAGTGATGTAACTGCCCCCCAGTAATCACTCACATCTCTGTGAAAAGTCTACCACACATCTTAGTCTAGAACACATTAACCCTGAAACCAAAGACTAAATAAGACCCACTTCCTCTGTGAAATCTTTAAAAAAATTTGATGCCCCTTTTTCCTTCCTTCCTTCCTTCCTTCCTTCCTTCCTTCCTTCCTTCCTTGCTTCCTTCCTTCCTTCCTTGCTTCCTTCCTTCCTTCCCCTTCTCTTGCCTTTCCTTTCCTTCCCATCACAGTTATTCCCAAAATTCATCCCACCTTCCATCTCCACCACCCTCCTTTGCAACAGTGAAGACAGAGTTACCCAACATGGTGACCAACCATATCTAAATAGGTTTATAGCATCCCATACCCATTTTCTTTTTGTTCTTTACTGGTTTTTCAGTCATGTCTGACTCTCATGTCCCTACTTGGGATTTTCTTGGTAAAGATGCTTGGTAAAAAGAGTGGTTTGCCATTTCCTTCTTCAGCTCATTTTGCAGATAAGAAAACTTTGGCATACAGGATGAAGTGACTTGCTCGGGGTCACACAGGTAGAAAGTGTTTGAGGTCAAATTTGAACTCAGGTCTTCCTGACTCCAGGCCTGGCACTCTGTTCACTGAGCCAACTAGCTGGAGTCCTCTACCCCTCTAGAAAAAGGAAGGAGTTTTATCAGCTGTCCACTAGAACCAGTATTGGTCGTTGTAGTTCATCTAAGTTCATTTAATGCCTCTTATTTGTATATTCATTTCTGGTTATCCTCTCATGCTCCCCAGGGAGCCTTCTCTTATAACTTTTGATAAAGACATTTAGTCAAAGTAACTGACCTAGTGCCCATGTCTATCCTGCACTGCCGTCCTTCACTGCTTCAAGGAAAGAAGCTGTCACAAAATCTTTTCTGACTCTCTTAACCCATTGGACTTTCCCTTTCCTCTGAACCCTTTTAACTTGTTCTTAGATGAGCTCATTTTCAGCTCAGTCTTGTAGAGTCATAGATCCTATTATCTAAAAGACAGAGGTATTCGAGTCCTACACCCTCACTTTGTACATAGAGAGCTGAGGCTTAGAGATGTTGAGTAATTTGTGTAGGATCACACAGCTGGGATCACATCATTCAAAGCGGGATTTGAACTCAGGTATTTCTAACTGTGTTCTCTGCTCTAGCCAAAATTAAATACACCAAAGGTGTCAAATTCAACCTTACAAATTTCCTGAGTGCCACGGGGACCAGATTAAAATGTGGCTAGGAAATGTTTGACAAAATAAAAAAAAAAATGCAACATTACAGAAGTAATGTTAATTTGTGGTTGTCTAAGTCAATATTTGGCCCTCAGATTTCTATTTGAGGGCATGATAGTAAGGGTTAGGAACTTAGAAACAAGTTTCCAAAGTGGGTGTATAGATTTGATATATTTTCCAAAGAAGCCACAGTATGCTTTGTTTCCTATGCTAAACAAGTTTTCAGTCTCGATGTAGTTGACAGATCTCCACTGACATCCTAATCCCATGTCTCATGGCAGCCTAAACTTGTTCCTTGAGTCTTGAAGGCTATGCCCAGAAGGTAGAAAGTCTAAGTCCCAGCAAAGAAGAAAACAGCAGGAGCCCAGGGATGGACATGGTGCCTGTTTGGGGAGAATTCACTTTAACTGAACAAGGCTTTAGTAATTAATTTGCTATGTGCATGAGAAGCAACACAACAGGATAGGTAGAGAGGTGGCTTAGAAGCTAGTAAGACCTGGATTCAAATCTCACTTGTGATACATATAGGCTCTTCGACCCTGGAAAACGCTCCAGGTAGCCCTCTAAGATGATGAGATATAGAGAAAGTTCAAGCCTTCTCTTCTCTTCTGTTTATTTATTCATTCATTTATTGGGGGGGGGGAGAAGACAGGGCAGTTGGGGTTAAGTGACTTGCCCAAGGTCACACAGCTAGTAATTGTGTCAAGTGTCTGAGGCCATATTTGAACTCAGGTCCTCCTGACTCCAGGGCCAGTGCTGTACTTACTGTACCACCTAGCTGCCCCCATGCCTTCTCTTCTAGAGGAAGGTTCTTGTAGAGGAATTTCTCATGCTAAAGAAATGTAGTTCCAGGCTTCATTCCAAAAGAAACTAGGTGACTTAGAGTCAGGAAGACATGAATTCAAATCCAGCCCCAGATACTTAAGTGACTCTAGGCAAATCACTTGACTTCTGCTGGACTCAGTTTCCTCATCCGTAAACTGGGCATACTAATAATAATAATCCCTCGTGAGGCTCCTATGAGATAATACTTGTAAAGCTCTTAGCACAGTGCTTGGCACATAGTGGACACTATACAAATGCTTTTATTCCTACTGAATAAGAGGAATTGTTAGACTCCAGAGGGATCTTACTTTCTACTGGAAATAAGTTCCCTTAAACCAATTAATAAACACAGTATAATTTGAGGAAGGAGAATCAACATGGTGAAATAGAGGCCCATCTTCCCCTCCCCCATCGGTCATATGGCGATCACCATTATTTTTTTCATCATAGAAACTCGGGAAGACGAGCCACTGAGTCAGAAGGGTTTCTTCATCAGACTAAATGACAGACTCTTCAGGAAGTCCTATAAACCAAACCATCATATACTTGCAACAGAAGAAGATCTGCAAACAGAGCTTTTTACACTAGTAGTAGTTCAAAAAGAAATGGTAAAATCATTTAAGAACTTTTTTCTTCTCTGTTTAGAATTTTGACAGTTTAGGAAAGTTTTACTTTAGGAAGACAAATGGAGACTTTTGTGGATATTCTCACCTGTATACCTGGGTACTCTGCAAGGTTTCTGAGATGGATGGGCCCGGCTTCCTATTAGAACCAATTCTATTTCAAGATATATGGCTTTCCATTTCCTTGATACAAGTATATCACGGCTACAATTCTTAAACTAATCACCCGTGATTTGTGTCATTTGGCGCCTCATAAATGGAAGCAAAAAAGAGTAAGAGAGAGCGATAGAAGGAGGGAGAACTGAGGATGTTGAATAGACGGATTCAAGGTCCTTTTCAGCTCAAAAATTCAATAACTCAGTGAGATTTTCATGAGATAACTCGGTAAGAATTCCAGAGAGTAGAATGAATGAGCACGAGGAGGAGAGACGTTGCTGGATGTTAGCAACAGCTCTGGAGTGCAGAGTTCAGTTCAGCAGCTCATTGCCCCCACCACTTAGCAAAGAGAAAGGGTGGGACCAGATGACCTGTGAGGACTCTTAGAGCTGGAGATCTAAAGTTCTATGAAAGAAATGCTTAGCATCCATATAGTGCTTTAAGGCTTGCAAAGTGCTTTACATTTATTATTTCAGTCCATCCTTATTGTGCGGTAAATGTTACCATTATCATGTCCATTTTACAGATGAGGAAACTAAGGCAGAAACCGATTAAGTACCTTGCCCATGGCCACATAGCCGATAAGTGTCTGAGGTGGGATTGAAGGCCAGGTCTTCCTGATTTCACAGTAAGGAGCCACTTTAATACAGTGTCTCCCGTATATATTATGCTGTACATTTATGACAAGCATCAGCTTTCTCATCAAGAATAATTACGTGCACTCTGTGAAGCTGTGGATGCTCAAGTACAGTTCAGATTTACTCTTCCTTTGTGTCTGTCTCTTCTCTCTCTGTCTGTCTCTCTTCCTCTCCCTTCTCTCTCTCCTCTCCTCTCCTCTCCACCTCCTCCTCCTCCTCCTCCTCCTCCTCCTCCTCTCTCCCCCTTCTTCTCCCTCTCTCTTGAGATCCTTTCCCCCCTCCATTTCCCTCTGTCTCTCTCTCCCTCCCTCCCTCCCTCCTCTTGCACTCTCCACATATCCTCATTCCCCTTCACAGTATCTCTATTATCTCCATCTTCTCCACCCACCATTTTGTATATAAGCTTCCTGAAGCCTGTACCACAGAGCTCCTTCCATGGATATTTCTACAGTTGGAAGAATGTTAGATTTTGAGTTAGAGGATCTGAATTCAAATCCCAACAATGCCACTAATTACCTGTTTGAGCAGCTTTGAGCCTCACTTCTTTAATCAGTAAAATCCAAGGGTCCTTCTAGCTCTAAATGTGTGACCCTGTGCATAAGCATTCTCCATCAGGATCCTGCTTCGGCTCCCTCTCAGCAGCACCAAAAACAGCTCTATTGGAGTCAAGCATTCTGTGCCAACAGATGGCATGTGACTGCTCTTTTTTAGAAGCTCCGCCATCCTGAAGGTCTAGGAAGAGCCCAGCCCCTTCAAGTGGAACCTGCTTTGTTTGTGTCCTCTCCCTCTCAGCATTTAGAGGGCTTCATTCCCCCCCCCCCCAAATAGCCTGCCAATCATAATCTTTTCTCTCTGTCTTTGTCTCTGTCTCTCTCTGTCTTTCTCTCCCTCTCTCCCTCCTTCCCTCCCTCCATGGGAGAGAGACATTTCTAACTCAGAGCAAACATGTTCTTATATTGAAAATCTAAATTGGGACTATAATTTCTGATCTTACCTGCAAGTTTCAGACATCCGATGCACTAGGTCAGAGATTGATCAAAGAGGCATAGGTTTAGATGGGAAGGAAACCTTTGCAATCATTTTATCTAATCTCATTTTACAGATGAGGAAACTAAGGCCCACAGATGTTAATTGACTTGCCCAAAGTCACACTGGTACTAAAACCAGGATGCTTCTGGTTCCCTTGTAAAGCTTAAAGCTTTCTATAAGTGCTCTTATCTACTGTTACTACTACTACTACTACTGCTACTACTACTACTACTACTACTACCACCACCCCACCATTACTGCTACTACTACTACTGCTTCTAATATTATTAATTATCCAATCGATTCAATGATGGACAAAAGGATAGCTAAGTATAGGTTTAAATCTTCATTATTGGAGAGAATATCTACAGTGATGAAATCATAAGTTCATTTTTTTATTTTATTTTATTTTTTTTAGTTTTTAACCTTCTTACTCCCCTCTGGGCCAAAATGCAGATTTCACAGAAGAAAATTCTGGCGCCTCCTGATAATGACTATAAGATAATGAAGAAGGCAAGAATTTGTTTTCAGTCCATCCATTAGAGAGCTCTCTGAGCCTGTCTTGGGTCAGTGGTCATTTTCTTATTCATAAACACTGATGGCATTAATGGAAATTATTGCCAAGTGTCAGAATTAAAAGAAAAAAAAAACACCCCAAGGATCGTCTTTTGCTTTGTCCTTGCTCAATGACGGCCTTTTGAGAGATGACCAAGAAAAAAGATGGAGCTGAGTAGGGAAAAGTGAAGAACAACTGGACTTGACGGAAATCTGATTAACGCTAGGAGAATCTGTCAGTATGCTTACTGCTCATGCACCTACCTGCTGCTGGTCCACATCTTTACAGGACAATAACAGTAACTAGGACAGCAACAATAATACCAACTCTCTAAAGCTTTTCCAAGTTTTTTCTCATTTCGGTCTCACCCTAGCCCAGCAAGGTAGATACTCTGAGCTTTTACAATCCATTTTGCAGATGGAGAGCCTGAGGCTTTGAGACCTGACTCAGCTTGCCAGACTAGTAACGATAAGAGGTTGTGTTTGACAGCAGCTGCTCCCAGCCCCAAACCTGGCACCCTCTCTGCCATGATATCCTCCCTCTCATTCTCTGAACTGCTGTTTCTTATTAGTTCTATTTAATGAGCCCGCTTTTAGCAGAGAACTCCTTGCAAGTCTAGTTTGTGGGGACGAAGAGAGTCCAGGCGTCATGTGTTAGAAGAACATTGGGTTGGCGTTTTTGGTCTAAGGCAAATCCTGTCAACCTAAAGAAGTGATGTTGTCTTTGAAATAAACAGCATTAAAGGTAAATTTTCTGGAAGCAGGGATGATGGTTATGCAGTGTTTTGGAGTCTGAAGGAACCTCAGAGGTCATCACATCCTCCCCGTTTGTTTTACCGAAAGGTAAACTGAGGCCCAGGAAGTCACAAAGTGAATAGGTATCAGAAGTAGGATTTGCGCCAGCTCCTATGATTCCAGGACCAAAATGAGCTTTGTAGAGATGCAGTGTCCGATAATAGTCTGTATCACACAGTGTGTTTGGCATAGTTTTCATTTTAATATGACCTTATTGAAACTTAATCCCACTGGTTTTCTGAGTAATATCTCTCTCACATAGCCTGGGGCAGGAGATAAAAGCAGTGGACAGAGGCCCAGCCTTGAAGTCAGTTGGACCCGAGCTCAAGCTGGGCCTTGCTTTGTGACCCTGGGCAAGTCACAGCTTTCTAAGTATTCAGGTCACAGATGTCTTCCAGGTTGGAAGACTTTGACGTGTAAGAGATCTCAGACACCATCTAGTCCAGTTGCCTCATCTTACAGATAAGGAAACAGGTTGAGTGAGAATAAGTGATGTTTCTAAGGTCACACACAGGTAGTAAGCATCTGAGGTTGAAACAGAAACCTTTCCCCCGCCCCCATTAACTTTAGTGCCAGTGGTCTCCGGAGTTTACTATGATTCCTTCTATGTGGTTGATCTGCCTCAGTGGGAATAGAGTAGATGAAATCATTGGTCCAGACCCAAAAAACAAACCAGCAAACAGTTTCAAGCCTAGATTTTAAAATCATAAAGATATTCTCTAGCCCTATGTTGTTGAGATATGGATATAAGCAATCCTTGAGTAATAAGAAGATGAAGAAGACAGTATTTTTGTTTGACTGTATCAGGAAATTTTTCTTTCTCTGTTGACATATATATATATGTATATATACACACACACACACGTACACATATGTATGTGTATATATGGAAGGGCATCTGGATGGTACAGTGATAGAGTGCTGGGCCTGGAGTCTGGAAGACTCATCTTTGTGAGTTCAAATCTGGCCTCAGACACTTACTAGCTGTGTCACCCTGGGCAAGTCACTTCACCATGGTTGCCTCAGTTTCCTCATCTGTAAAATGAGCCAGAGAAGGAAATGGCAAACAACACCAGTATCTCTTCAAAGAAAACCCCAAAATGGGGTCAGGAAGAGTCAGACACAACTGAAACAACTCAATAACAATAACAATGTGTGTATATGTATGCATACACATGTATATCTCATATATGTATATAAATATGTGTGATATATGTGCATGTATATGTATACATCTCTTGGGAAAGATATCTATATCATCTCTCTGTCTGTCTATCTATCTATCTATCATCGATCTATCTTTGCCAAGGAAATGTTTGGAAGCATGAATAATTGTGTTTTCCTCTTCACCTCTAAAAGCTGCTTAGTTTGGCCTAACAGTCACAGTGAGAAATAATAATTAATGTGACTCATCCATCTCGAAACTGTAATGCGTAACACAAAATGAGCCATCACAGTGGCAGGAAAAACGTACTCAATAGCATTGGAAGATGATTTCCCGTTGAAGAATGGAATGATCAGGACAAGAGTGACACCAGTTAATCAGCTGGGCTGAGAGCATTTCCCACTCATTCGCTCTCCATGTATTTTTTTTTATTATGACTTATTTTGACTTATTTCAGTGATAATTGGCAAGCATTAGATAAGATAATGATCATCCCTGAGCATCCACCAGGCTGGAATTCAGGTCTCTGCCGTGCTGTGGATGTCATTGAGTGTGGGAGGAGTGACTTCTGAATGTTAGGCAAGCCCCCAAAGGAAATCCAATGCGGTGCCCTATCTGAATATTGCTGCATACTAAGAAATAGGCTTCCTTGTTGGGGACATTGTTAAGTCCATAGAGATAACTCTTCCCCATTGGTGACTCCCTATTGCCACTAGGATAATATTCGGAATCTTGAGCCTTTCACGATTTTATGTGCCTCTACAGCGTTATTGACCAAATTAGTCTAGGGTCTCTGACATCTCATTTCACACCTTCACACCTTCAGAACAAACTGAAATTGAAGTGAAATTATATTATTCATGGAGATGGTGCCTTTTTATGGATGTGCTCACCTCTACACCTGTGTAAAGGGACCCTAAAACATGGAAAACCACGCTTCTGTGGACAAAGCAAAGATCCAAAGGTTTCATCCTGAGCGTGTAGAACCAAAAAAGAATGGAAAACACTGACAGGAAGCTGAGACAATGTGTGTTCACTTGTTGACTGTGGCTTCATCCTAGGAAGAGAAAAGGGATTTTCTCTTCCTGATTCACTTACTATCTGAGGACAGAGTTCATGGAATGAAAGGATTGTAGGGCATGGTTGATTGAGAACAGAAAGGGAAGCTACAAAAATATAAAAATAGCCAGGTATCAGGCTGTCTCATTATGTGCCTGAATGTTAACTGTGATTTTCAGAAATTTGGTATTTTTAAAAAGCAGTAAGGTAATGTTTCAATGATATATGCTTTAATGAAGAATGCTTTTGAAATTATGTGGTAGAACCCAATGGAATAAGTTCATTTGTTATGCCAGAGACAATTGTAGAAATTTAATCTAATTTTTTTTTTTTTTGCTCTGAACCTGTGACTATATCTGAATCTGAAGCATAAGGTGTGGAAAGTCTTTTCACAGATGCAGCTCAACAACTCTTCTGCAACTTACAGTTTTTAAAAAGTAGGTCAGGATCCTGAGGAGTGAAGTGATGGGCCTGTAATCACTTAGCTAGTATGTGGACATATTCTAGGCCTTGCCTGTGGTGTGCTGGAGACAGCTCAGATTGGTGCCGTTGCTAAATTTTCAGCATGAGCCTTTACACCTCAGAAATCAGCAAATGCCACAAATCAGAGCTTTATTCATTGTTTAATTGATTGTCCAGACTTATGGAAAATGTTCCTAATGCAGATTAAACTTAAAAGTGTGTCCTGCATGCAATACATGCATGTATATGTATGTATATTATATATATATATACACATATGTACACATATGGTACGGTGACCTTCCCTTCCCTGTATGTATATATGTATACATACACGTATATGTGTATATATATATATACATATACACACAATACGCATCTGCACATGTATACGTGCATGCATGCACACACACACACTTTTTTTTTCTAGAGACATGATTATTAAATAATTCCCAGCATGCTGTTGCTTAACTTGACCTGTCCTGAGTGTGATTTGAACACAAACCTTTCTGGTCTCTTTGTCCCCAAAGCTATACTTCTAAAGAACAAATATATAAAGAGAAGATGTCCTTTTATTAGTTATAGTTCCCATTTACTTAGCACTCGGCAGTTCCCACAAGGCCTTTCCCAAAACAACCCTTAGAGGGGTTGAGATAGACACTATGCCAAATTATTACCTCCATTTTCCAGATAAGAGAATCGAGTCTCAAATAAAATAATTTCTATAACTGATGGAAAGTATAGAAACAAATTTTAAGGATTAAACTTAAATGATCATGATTCCCTGGCCCCTGCTCTTTCCGTTATAGTCATGGTGCCTTTATAATGTAGAGTGTCTAAGTGTACCTTTATTAAAATTGTTTTTAAAAAGTGTGTGGAATTCCCATCTTCTTCACAGATTCCCCTTTGAAAGTACAGTACTTTAAAAAGTACTTTTTAAAGTAATCTTTAAAAGGTGTTTCTGGTGAAGCAATTATCTGGTGTTAGAATCATATCCCCTAACTGGCCTTCTCCGTCTGGGGTGCCACTGTAATTCTGTTTGAAGGAAAGTTTTAATTGAAGTTCAGGAAGTCTCAGATTTCTGTCTTCAGTGGTCATGCAGTTTCTATGACTTTTGTGGGGAAGAGGAAGGAAACCTTATCAGAAATATGCCTCTAGTCGACTTCTTAAGTTACCAACCTGTGGACTGGACTTTTGTACAAAGAGGTGACCCAAGTGTGTATCCTGACAACTGCCCCAATCATTGTGTTGTGGATATTAAATTAGGCGGCGTTGTCTGTTTTCCTTATTATGTTTGAGGATTGAGCACCACTGGGGTGCACGGACCCAGGAGTAACAGAACCTGGGTTCAAATTCCACTCTTGATACTTATTTCCTGGGTGGCCTAAGGCAAGTTACTTTATTTACAAAATCTTGGTCTCAGTCTCCTCATTTGTAAAAAGGGGCCCCCAAGGCCTCTTTTCACTCCAAATCTATATTCCTATGACCTTTTAATCCATTACTAAAATTTTTGACCAGGGCCTATATTTCCATTGACTTTTCATTATCTGGATCTCCTTGAATGGTAAAAATTCCGAAGCATGGAAAATATTGACTGCTCCTTTGGTATCCTTAAGTCCTAGGCTTCAAGAAGTGCGTTCCGTGAATTTAGAGCCCAAGGAATCAAGAGAGGTCGTGTGATTTTGGAGCACAGATCGAACACCAGAAGGGATCCCAGAGATTATCTAGTACAACCTCCTTGTCTTATAGTTGAGGGTGCTACCAGCACAGGAAGGTAATTGTCTTATCAAGTTGCACTAGGGGTTGTCAGAATCATCTGGTCACCTTCCTCTTTTACTCATTTTAAATGTCTAGCTTGATTTTACAGTTGAGGAAACTGAGGCCTAGAGAGATGACAACGACTTTTTCAAGGTCACAGGAAGCAAGCATCAAAGCCTCAAGATTATAGATTGGTGGTCTTTCCACTTTACCTTGGCCTCAAGGAATGGGGACAGTTCCTCTATGCCAGAATGGTATAAGGGAAGAAATGCTAGATTTGACATCAGAGAGCTTGGCTTCAATACTGATTCTGTGTGACCTTGGGCAGATCCTCCCTTTCACCACTCTGCTTCTCCGTTTCTTCCTGTGTAGAATAAAGAGAGATGATGGATGACTTCTAAGATGCCTTTCAGTTCTAGATTTCTGATTCAGTCATTTTGGGTTGGAGAAATGGGCTTAACAATCCTCATCCTGAATCACAACAGTCTAAAGGAAGGATTTTTAGATGATCACATGAAAACTAGGCCCGTTCTCATTTGAAGGCCCATCTATACAAATACTTTTTATGTGCATATACAAAGTAGAGTTTATGGAAATAATGCTACTTAGAAAGCCCTGAGGTTACTCTCAAATGAGAACAAAAGGGCTAGTTTTCATGTCCTAATATTAAATTTTTTTTAAAGCGTTCCTTTTCCAAAGTGGGCTTCAGAACAGAGGCACTAATGCCCTTCAAGCTAGGAATCTTAACCTGGGATCTTTTCACTTGGTGTGTGTGTGTGTTTTAGATATGTTGCTAAGTGTATCTCAATATAATCTGATCCCTTTCTGATGCTATATGTTTTATTTTATGCATTCAAAAACATTATTCTGAGAAAAGGTCCCTGGATTTCCCCAAACTGACTACCAGAGGAGTGCAAAACACAAAAAAATGATGGAACACCCCTGCCTTAGCACCAGTACTATAACCCGATTGGCTATCCATATTGATTTCCATTATAGAACGTATACCCTTTGAGGGAAGGGATTGTTTCACATTTTTCTTTGTATACCCAGCATTTTTTCAGCCTGGAACAGAGTTATTACTTAATAGATGTTTGTCGATTGAATAATAAATTAAACGTGACTTTTCAGTTGCTATGAATTTGATTGATTGCTTTGCTAAGTCTCAGGCTTTGAATATAAATGAACTCAGAGCTATAGAGTTGAATGATTGAGAGGTCCTGTGCCCTTTAAGCTTCATGGGTCCCAAAATAAAAACCAATACAAAATCTTTCATCTCAACTATATGCAAAATATATTAGGAGTGGTGCAACTCAGGTCTCTACAACAATTACTCAACCTGATATCTGGCAAACACCGATAGAAAGCTGCCAAATGAGAAGTCCCTGCCCTAAACCTTTATTTGGACTTGGGGATGGGCAGAGGCAGGGGGCCAACAGATTGGAGAAATCTAGCCAGTCACAATTCTGACCATCTAAGTGTTAACTCATGTTGTCCCAAGTACTCCCCTTTTGTGTCTGTACTTGTACTTACTTCTAAGCTCTATAATTGAATAAAAGATTCATTATTTATGAAGCGTAGTAATTTCCAAAGCCCCATGTGGTAGAGGCCTAAACTTCCTCCCCCCGACCTCTCTCTCGCGCGCATGCATGCGCGTGTGCGCGCTCTTTTTCTTACATTAGAACATTAAATAACAACCTAGCAAATCCTAGAACTAATCTAGCCTCATCCAGCTGCCCATGACTTAATTGAAGGTTTGTACATAGTGGTATCAGATGTGAACCTTCCAAGTGGTCTGGATTTTCTACGTACCCAATCAGATTGGGAAAACATACCAGTGCTGCTGCTGCCGCTGCTAAGACCATGTTGTATATTAAATAGAGAAAGGGCCTAGACTTTTTACATGCACAGCCAGGCTGTAAATTACTTTGAATCAATCAGCAAGAATGTATTAAGCATATATCATATGCCAGGCACAGTGTTAGGCACTGGGGGTACAAAGACAAAAATGAAGCAGTCCTCTAACCCCTGTCCTCAAGAAGCTTACATTCTATAGGGGAGACAACATGACCACATATAAAGGTATACAAAATACATAAATGTTTTTGGATGGGGAAGCTGTAACTGTCATGGAAACCAGATATATCACTAATGAATCCAAGCCCGATACCCAAGATACATAGAATTTGACAAAATTGGTTAAGCATAAAGAGTGATTCCTTAATAGAAAGTTCATCAAAGAATGTGAAACATGCATTTTTCCAAAGAAGAATTGTAGAATAGAAA
>CM053624.1:355833615-355851954 GCA_028646595.1 Phalanger gymnotis
AACTTGGTGGGGAGCTCATGCCAGTCACTGCTTCCCGGCCGCCATCTTGGCTCCGCCCCCCGAATTGCTTGACTTCTTAGGGAGGGTGGGTGGGTGGGAAGGGAAGAGGGGAGAGAATTTGAAACTCAAAGTTTTAAAAACTGATGTTCAAAAACAAACAAAAAAAATGTTTGCATACAAGTAGAAAATAAGATACACAGGCAATGGGGCGTAGAAATTTATCTTGCCCTACAAGAAAGGAAGGGAAAAGGGGATGGGAGGGGAGTGGGGTGACAGAAGGGAGGGCTGACTGGGGAACAGGGCAACCAGAATATACTCCATCGTGGAGTGGGGGGGGGAGGTAGAAATGGGGAGAAAATTTGTAATTCAAACCTTTGTGAAAATCAGTGCTGAAAACTAAATATATTAAACAAAAAAAAATTTTAGAAAATACCAAAAAGGAGAAAAATGTTAGCCTTGGTCTTCCTTTCCTCCTCTACAAGCATTTTGGAAGACATTGACTGTTCTCTGGGCAGATGACTAGCTCATCCTTAATTATTCCATGGAATGCTTTTTTTGTCTTTCCATTCATTCTGTTTTATTTTTACACATTTCATTTCTTTATATTGACAGATTCTGTTTTCACACAACAGACTCTTCCCAATCAACACCCAAACAACCCCCCTTTCCAAAGGACATTCTTCAGAAATGAGTTAAACAAAACCATCTAATGGCATAATTGCAACTGATATCATATGACAATTTCTACTTTTGTAATTTACAATTTGTTAACAGAAGCACGTGTTAAGTGAGGACTTTAACATTCAAGGCTTGGTACCAATGTTGACCATTGCTTCTGGCCATGTAGTTCTTTGAAAAATTAAAACAAGTCAAAACAAAATTAAGACCCATTGTAGTACTGAGGAATGAACTCTGCCTCAGGAATCAGTCCTGGGTTCGAATGTGATCTCTAATGCTTCATTGCCTGCGTGACCTCGAAGAAGCCAGTTTATTTCATTGGACCTCATTTGCCATCCCTGTGAAATGAAGGATTTGGACTAGGTGGATTTTAAGGTCCAGATAGAGATCTATGATCCTTTATAATACAAACATAATAATGATGATAGTAATGGCTGCCATCTGGCTACCAGGTTTCAAAGTGCTTTACTTATGTTATGACTAGCCTCGTTTTGCAGATGAGGAACCAGAGTTCAGAGTAGTTATACTACTTACTCAGTATCATACACCTAGTAAGTGTCTAAGGGGTAGCTAGGTGCTTCAGTGGTTAGATAACTGGGCCAGAGTTAGGAGGACCTGAGTTCAAATCTGGCCTTATATACTTACTGGATGTATTAGTCTGGGCCAGTCACTTCACCATATTTACCTCAGTTTCCTCATCTGTAAAATGAACTGGAAAAGGAAATGGCAAACCATTCTGATATCTTTGCCGAGAATCCCTAATGGGGTCATGGAAAAAGCTGGACATGACTAATTGACCCAACAACAAGTAACTGTTTAAGGAAAGATATCAGCTTGAGCCTTCCTAACTCCCAAGTCCAGTATTCTGTTTTAAGCTGCTTCTCTAGTAACAGCTGACGTTTTTCACTCGCATTGACATAAAGTCTTAAAGTTGCAAAGCAATTGCCATACATTATCTCCTTTTATCCTTACAGCCACCTCATAGCATTATACACTTAGAGCTGGAAGGGGCCTTAGAGAGACTCTAGTCCAAGCTCTCATTTTGCAGATGAGGCAACTGAGGCTCCTAAAGATGACCCTGAGGTTTCTAATTTAGATCTCTGATTAGATCCAGAGCTCTTTGCACGTTCCATGCCTTCCCCAAAGATAATGGAAGAGCCTTCCCCAAAGATAATGGAAGAGTTGCAGTAGCGGTAGTAATAGCAGTACTAGCTGTAGTAGAAGTACTAGTAGTAATGTATTATAATGTGTTGCTAATTATGATGTAATTAATTATAATAACAATATTATTAACTCTGAAGACGAAACTCTTATCACCATTTTACATGAGGAAACAGGCTCAGAGTGGTTGAGCGAATTGCTCCAGGTCACAGAACTAGTAAGTACCTGAGGAAGGAGTTGAACCCCGGTCTTTCTGATGCTTAGTCTCTCAATCCATTTAGTCCAATTGGAATTAAAGGCAGAGGAGACAATAATAGGCATTCATATAGTGCCTGGAGATTTCTTAAATACTTTACAGATAGAGCACTGACTTTGGAGTCAGAGGACCTATGTTTGTTCTAACCACTCATCTGATAATTACTAGGTATAGGCAAGCCATTTAAGTTCCTTAGGCCTCAGTTCCATCATCTGTAAAATAGGGAGGTGAACTAGACGGCCTTGGAAATTCCTTCTACCTCTAGATCTTTGCTTACCAAGGATTTGAACTTAGGTGTCTCCTTATCATATCGTCATCATCATGTCGTCATAATAATAATAAATAATTATTTTACATATTTATGTAAATATATGTATAAAAACATATGTATTACATATTTAATAATATATAATACAAAATATTTATGATAATTATATCATATTTAACAATAGATAATACTAAATAATTATCATAATTACGTCATAATTAGTAACACATTACCAGTAAACTCTTTAAATTATGCCCTCCAGAAAAAAAGTTGATAATAATGGTAAAAATCACCTTGAGACCTAATCAGCTAGAAACTTTGCCTATCATTGAATAAGTCTTAGAAAAAAAAAAGTTCAACAGCATTTTTCTTTTTACAAACAAAGAAGAGGAGGAAGGAGGCAAAAGAGAAGAAAGAAGAAGAAGGAAGAAGAAGAAATATAATTCTGTGTTTCCTATCAGTCCAGTGTGCCACACACCTTGTAGAACATACATGGGCTAGTTATTTTTGCAGCTGACTTTAAGAAGGTTCATTGTATCGCTGTTTCATCACAGACTTTTGGCTCTTTCTCTTTTCTAATTAGGCTCCTGTCCCTTGGATGAAGTTTGGAAATATTTTCACTATGCAAAGATTATCCTTGTAGGGATGGTACCAATACTGACATTCATTGTGTTGTAAAAAGACTCTATTTCTGATCTCCAGAAAGACCTAGTATATATCAACAGACAAACATATTATTCATTTCTTAAAACTTTTTCTTAAATGCCTTTTTATTATTATGAATTTAACAAACTTGATGTTATGAGCATTTCCTTTTTCAAAGAATGAAAAAAAAAAAAAGATTGCATCTGAAGCCATGAATCTCTCCCACATAGAACTTTGTTTCAGACTTCCCATATTAGGTGCCACCCTGGCCTACTAATCTGTGTCCACTTCTGAACTTCTTCCTACTCTCTTCAGTTTGTTTTTAAAAATTAATTCATCAGTCCTCTTTTTTTCTGTTCCACCTTTTTATTAGTTGTTCCACCTTATTATTAATCCCCATTCTTTCCACATGAGCCACCCCCCAAGAAAAAGCATACCTTTGATACAAAAAAGTATGATTATGCAAAACAGATTCATGCATTGTCCTTGTCTGAAGAGGTATGTCTTACTCTCTACTGTTAGTCCATCTCCTTACCCCTTCTTTGTCAGTGTACAAAGCATATAGCATTCTTCTGGGATCGTGATTGGTTTTTCTATTGATTCTAGTTCTTCAGGCTTTGAGAACCATTCTCTTTTACGGTTTTCTTTTCATTGTGTAACTTGTTCTCTTGATTATCCCCACTTCACTCTGCTTCTGTTCAAGAAAATCTTTCCTCTCAGGTTTCTCTGAATCTAACCTGACATCATTGCTTATGGTACATTAATATTCTGTTAACTTATGTATCACATTTTGTTTAGCCATTTTCCAACTCATAGGTGCCCACCTTTTTCTAATTCTTTGCAACAACGTGAAGCCCTGCCTGAAATATTTTTTGTGCATGCGGTTACTTTCCCCTCTTTCTTTGATCTCTTTTTTTTTGTATGTATTATTCATTTCTCTTATTTGTTTGGTTTGAAATTTTAAAAATCAGTAACAGCCAAATAGCCCTTTAAGGTTTGCAAAGCACTTATATTCAGATGGAGTAGTTGCTTTATTTCTGATGTTTCAATGTGAATCCTTGCTGGTTTAAGCATGGTGTAAAAAGAATTCTGTAGCAGGTGCTAGAACACCTGCATACCTGTTCTATAAAGGAAACATGCATGGAATAAAACCTACTCTGTGCCAAGCGCTGTGCTAAGTACTTTATAAATATTATCCCGTTCCATCCCCATAGCAAAACCCTGGGAGGCAGGTGTGATTATTATCCTTATTTTACAGTGGAAGAAACTGAGGCAGATGGCGGTTAAGTGACTCGTCTAGGGTCACACAGCTAATAATTCTGTGCGGTTGAGGTGAAGCAGTAGAATTGGTCATGTGATTTAATAGGAAATTGAGATACTGGTAGGGTAGGGCATTTGAGGGAGACTCAACATGAATTTTTAAGATACCTAGTTAAGGGTCAGGGAGAACAAAATGCTACAGACTGAACTTGCAAAAGATAAGAGAATGACCTTGGGGCTGGAACTCACCAGCACCAGGATCTGCACAGGGTCAGTAGGTTTAATAGAATGATCTTCAGATTAGGAAAGAATGCCACAAGATGGTGGCAGAGGGTGAGTGTAGAAGTGACACCAGGGAGCCAAGAATATTTTGGCTTCCTCCTTTTAAGACCGGTGTATTTTGGGCTAGGGGACGATGCCTGTGTTGCAGAAGATGCCCAGGGATGCCATGTCATCAAAGGTCATATAGGAGGTGGCGAATAACAAAAGTGGGACAGGCTCCTGGCATGTGACCCCTAGTCCAGTATTTTTATACTCTTTTCTCCCTCTGTGAACTACAGTGGGAGGTGGGGACTAGAGCAAGGGTCTTTCTAACAGTGTCTTTATTTCTCTAAATGCACTATAGAATTCTTGAGGGCAGGGTCCATTCTTCTGACTCTTAATGTCCTCTCTAATGGGTAGCGTACTCAGGGCACAATGAGATAATATGTGTATGGTTCAGCACATCGACTGATACATAGCAAGTGCTTAATAAATGTGTGCTGGCTTTCCCTTCCTGTCTCCACAAGGTAGGCACCATTTAAAGATTAATTTTTTTTTACTTTTTAAATATATCAGATGTAAACACATATTACATTCTTCAGCATCTCAGTATGAAAGTAATTTCTAAGAACATGGTTGGAATTTGTCTAAAGGATTTTGTTTCTCAGCTCAGGGCCTGAGCTGAATGACTTTTAAAGAAAGCCTAAAAACCACTTATCCCTAGATGAGGGGAAATGCTACCTTTAGTACCCACAGAGAAGTAAAGACTGGCTCCTGGGAGGAGACTGATTTTGGAGAAAAAAATATCATGTTCAGCCCTGGTTAGCCTTCATAGTTAAACTCTTTGTCCCTTAAATGTGTTCTTTGCTATGAAGATGATAACTTTTCATGATCATGGGTTAGACATCCTCGTAGAGACCCTTTGTGAGAGCATTGCTGTCTGTTAGACATTTGTGCACCCAGCCTTTGTTCAATTTCTTTAAATCCAATCAGTCAAGAACTTCGTAAGCATCTACTATGGGCCAGACACAGTGCTGGATTTTCGGGATACAGTATAGCTCCTACCCTCAAGGAGCTTATGTTTGAAGGGCTTGCTGCCTTGGACCAAGTCTTGAAAGTGGATTTGAGACTTTTATTGTTCCAAGAGATAGAAATGTCCAATCTTTAGGTGCTGAGATGGTAGGTTATCGCTGGGTGTTGCAAAGAGTTTGAAAAGTGATGATTCTCTGTTTTGGCTAAGTCTAAACCTACTACTTCTCTGTCTCTGTCTATCTCTCTCTGTGTCATGTCGGTGCATTTTGGCAAACATCAAAAACACAGTGGTTGTCTGGTCTCTTTCTTTATTGGCTCATATTTTCAGTGTCATGGGCTCAGGAAGGCAAAGACATAGGCAGCTGTGGTGGTGATGGTAGGGGAAGGGGAATACATTTTGTTGATTGGAAGTGGCTATGTTTGGAAGTGTTCATGTGGGAGCATGAGTTTGTGCTTGTGTCTGGGATTGGTGGTTCTCCATTTTGGGCTTAATGATGCCATTTTATGCTTTGGTCTTTCTGCTACAGGCACAACCCGGCCTCCAAGAGAAGGAGAAGTGCCTGGGGTGGATTATAATTTTCTAACGGTCAAGGAGTTCCTGGATCTTGAGCAGAGCGGGACTCTCTTGGAAGTTGGCACATATGAAGGTAAGAGGATCGGCTACGGGCCAAGCAGGTAGAAGCGCACTGAGCCCAGCCCCTTTGCAAAATGACTTGTTTCTCAGGCTTTTGCTTTTCTTTATCTATTTGCACTTAATATTTCTCTCAAAGTGAGGACTTGCCTGTTTTCATCAAAGTAGCAAAATTGCATTTCTGCACCCAAAGTGACTTTGCATAGAACTCTCCTTGTATTTCGAAGTTTGTGATAGTTTAACTGTCTGGGAATCCATGTCTAACCTCCATTCCTTTTTCCAAATGAATTTTGAGAGCAACGATATGATGTGATGGTGATTTGGCATTTTTTTTATTGTCTGATTAGCACATGGAGGGGTGTGTGTGTCTGTATATTTATGGATATATCCACATATATTTACATATGCGTATATGAGTATATGTGTATGTGCATGTATGTGTATGTGGGTATTGCCTGAGCACTTTTTCTCTGTGGTTAATGAATTTGTAGCTTGTGTTTGTGCCCACACACTTCTGTTCTAAAAATGATAGTTTATTTAGCCCATCTTATTAGCTTACTAGCCTCATTAAACAGCAAGAGGTAGGTGGAGGGAAAATCTCATTTACAGAAAGCTTTGATGAGAAACCAAGTGAAGCCAAATCATCCCCCAGGTGTGGGATCAAACTGGAAGTAGGATAACAAACAGATGAAAAAATGGAACAATTCTGCTAAAACTCTTATCACAAAGTATTTTCTCTGACATTGACAGTAGATGTACTATATTTGGGCTCAAACGTGCCAGTCTCTGATGAATGAGGAATTATAAATGGAGCAAGAATGTCAAAATAAGTGCTGTCAGACCAGACCAACTACATATAAAAGATGTCTGTGCTGGAGGCAACAACTTTCAGGATATTGAGGAATCCAGTTTTAATGCAGCTGAATAAGGGGAGGACACTAAATGCTTGTGGGAAAAACAAACATTGCTACTGAAATCAATAACTACTCAACCAATAAATAAATGTATTAAATAAATATATGTTCATATAATATATTATTTCTATAATATTACAAATTTTATATTTATATATTTATGTATGATAAATAAATTTATTAAACAAATAGGTTACATATATTTATATAATATAAATATTGTATTTATATAATATACTTAGATATTATAAATACATTTGTTAAATAATATAAGTAATTTTATTATTTATTTATTATTAATAAATTATTTTAAATTTTATTATTTATTATTAATACAGTAAATATATTAAGCACCTACTATGTGCCAAGAACTGAGCTAAGTGCTGGGGGTACAAAAAGAGGCAGAAGACAGTCCTTGCCCTCAAAGAGCTTACAGTCTAATGGGAGCGATAGTATGCAAGCATATATATACAAAACAAGCTACATATATGATAAATAGAAAATGAGAGAGGGAAGGCATGGGAATTAAGAAGGATTGGAAAAGACTTCTGGCAGAAGTTAGAACTTAAAGGAAGTCAGGGAGATCAATGGTTGAAGCAGAGGAGGAAGCGTGTTCCGAGCATAGGGGACAACTAGAGGGAATGGCCCAGAGCTGAAAGCTTGGAGTGTCTTGTTTGTGGAACAGCCAGGAGGGCAGCGTCCCAGGGTGAAGGAATGCTGATAGCCTGTGTACATGATTTCCCAAATTAATCTTTGGAATCTTTGGTGGTATAATCTACACATGGGCCAGGGGGCATCTTTGATAAACATATGAGAAGAGAACAGACGGACTTTGGCTAACAATATTCCACAGAGGACAGTCGTTTTGCAGTCACCGACTTCACAGAAAGGAGCAGAGTATACACTATTTCATTGAGTTTATGGTTTCTTGACTATAAAAAAGCATTTGATTTGATAGATCAAAATTCTACTTTAAAGGGGCTCATCTAACAAGGGCCTTTCTTTTAGGAGGAAGGTAGGAAATATTAAAATCACAGAGATGAAATTAACTCCCTCTCTCAGTCCTATTCCGTTCTAAAACTAGTTCGCTATCCATATTCTATGACTTTGTAAAGAATGGTGGAGTGTAAAGAATTCTGGATTTAGAGCTAAAGTATTTAAGTTCAAATCTGCTTTGTCTATAATTACCTGTGTAACATTGGGTCTCTCTTGATCCACTCTGTGGGCCTCAGTTCTTCATCTTTAAAATGAGTGGGTTTGGCTGGGTAAGGTTCCCGGTCCAGCTCAAAATCTATACGATCCTATTTTCCAATGGACAAGATTATATAGGCTGCCTAGCCAACCGCATGTCATTAACTACCATCATTGGATGGAGGCAACTCCATTCCAATCCATTTATCTATGTCCATATCTATCTTAACATACAAGCTTCCTTGAAATTAATATCAACAGAAATAACTTTGCTTAATAGCTTTTTGCTTATTAACATCAAGAATGACATAGAACAAGGAGATAGATGCTCTTACCAGATTGTCTTCTGCTGTCATGGAATATGTCAAGCATACTAGAAAAGGGATTTCTTATAATAGGAAAAGGAAGGAAACAAACATTTATTAAGTACCTACTATGCGCCAAGTACTGTGCTAAGTGCTTTAGGGATATTATTTCATTTCATCCTCAAAACAACCCTGAGGGGTATATGATGTTACTATCCCCATTTTACAGTTGAGGAAAATAAGACAGAAGAGACTTGCTCAAGGTTACACAGCTAGTAATTGTCTGAGGCCAGATTTGAACTCGGGATTTTTGGTCTTCAGGCCAAGCTGTCTACTGAACTACTTCCAAATGCTCCCCTAGATTTACAGATTCTCCTAAATGAGATCTACAGTCACGCAAAGTAATGTATTCTAATTAGCTCCCCAGGAAAACCAAGTGCATAAAGAATGCTTGTGGTGCCTGCTATGATATGGTGTTAGGGCCAGGTCTATCAGTGCATGTATCTTGGATAGATCTTGCATATTGAGAATGAGTCGGGTCCAGAATTGAAGAGAACAGGCTCAAGTGCATTCGAAAACCTGCGCTTTTTTGCTTGTTTTTAGTGACCCCAAGGTCTTCCATAAAACAAGTCTATTTCTTTCATACTAACATTCTTTTGGTGGTTCATGTGGCTGCAAATCATGGAATACTAAGGTCTATGAAGAATTAGGTTGCAGCTCACCTGTGGGATAATGAGACTTGGTGAGTATGAATAGGCTTTTGCTAATTACTAATGAAGAACTGTGAACCAAAAGTGGCATAAAGAGCAGAGACATATGATTGGAAGAGGTTGGAGGGAAGAGTAGAAGAGCTAACAGACTGCTCCGTTGACATCCATGCGAAGTCAAAAGACTCAGAAGGGCTCTAAGCACTTAGGGTGGAAATCCATGGAAGATCTACAACACGGTAAGGTCAGGGATCACACGAGGTAGGAATATGAGGGTGACTTACAACCTGCACTTCCACAGAGAGGACTCACATTGATGACATCAGATGATCAAGTTATCTGCCATTAGACAACTTGGAGGTTCTGATGTAATGATTAACCTCAGAAATAAGAGTCAACCTAAGTATGAGCTATGTTCAGCGCCCATATTATGTGCTAATTGCCCCTATTTCAGAATTTGGTCATCTATTATGTAATAACCCTATGGTACTTCTAATGTAGATCTTCTTAGTGAAAAACAAATGCACCCCAATACCTGCCATCTGCTTCTCGATCATTAATGGACGTTGGTCTCTGATTGAATTTTGCCCATACATTGTTTGTCATCTTTTAAGCCTACCCTCCCAGGACACAAGAACAAGTATTGACTTTGTGGTCTGTGAGTATTAAGAGGCTAGAGGATTGTCTCATGAAGAGGTTTGTCCTAGAATAGCTAAAGCAAACATTATTCCTGGCACTTTATGATGGGGCGAAATAAGGAAAGGACCGGATTGTGTGTACTGACGAGATATTTCTCCATCTTAATCTCTCTCAGGCTCGATCTCAGCAAAATCAGTCAGTGTGGCTGGGAGCAAAAGAAGAGGTTCCCCCTGGTTAGCAAAAAGATAATGAAGTTTACCCAAATCTAAGCACCATGCCCACCTCAGAGGCTTACCACTAGCAGGGCCAGGCAGTCAAAGGACCAAAAAAAAAAACCAAAACGCTTTATGTCAATTAGTGTCATTTGGTCCTTCCAATTTATTGCAGTCCTTTTAGTGTTAACTGGGGCTAGGAGACCCCTCAAAGAAAAAGCTCCCTATGTTAGAGTCTTTTAATTCCGACATCAATGACTTCTGCCTTGAGGGAGACTGGAAGTGAAACGTCTTGAATTCTCACGATGTGAACCTGTGTGAAAATACCCAGAAACAATGTGCATTAGGCGTGTGTGTAGAACAATACAGTTTTGTTTTTTTTTTCAAAACAAAGACTTGTTGGATAATGCTGCATAATTGTATTTTCCAAGACTGTTGTATGATAATGTTGTTTCAGATTCTTGTAGTTATGTTTGTTTTGCCTTGTCAAAGTAATAAGCCTTTTCCTGTGCAAAAGATTGAATCAATGTCATTTTTTTTTTTGTCTGCTCCTGACTGCATAGTATTCTAGTTTTGGGTCTTTGAGTCAAGTGTTTTCCCTAAGCATTGAGAATATTTTAGCTCTCTTACGGGCTAAAGCAAAGCTTTGAATTGCGAAGATTAGCCTGAAAAAGGACCCCGGTGTTCAGTAATTGGGTTTTTATTTAATATCAGAACCAGTCCTTGGAATAGTGCTGGGTCAGGTAATCTTAGAGACCCTCTCTGGAGGAGCTTTGGCTCATTACCTCTTGGTTCTTTAGCCTACTCTGGCCTCTCTAGCTCACATTATTTCTTAAAAGCACCTGCATCTTTTCGGTTTCCTGTCTCTTCTTATCTGCTTTGGAGAGGGAGCATGTTAGAATAGCTGTTGTCATGGAGACATTCACATCTGTCCTCTGAGGCTTACTACCCCTGTGACTTTGAGCCCTGCTTTTAATCTCTCTGAACCTCAGTTTTCTCATCTGTAAAACAGCGATAGTAAGACCTACAGTACCTGCGTTGCCAGGATTTTGAGAGGCTCAGATGAGATAATGTATGCAAAGCCTCTAAACTCAACAAACACCAAAGAAAAAGAGGATTGTATGCAGAACTGCAGGTCTCTGTTTTATACAGCTTAATTTTTTTGAGGAATATAATCAATTCAACCTGTAGCTTTCAAAGCCGATTTGCTTGTCTGTGCTTCCTTATGTCTGCCCTTCTGGTTCTTAGAGATTGATTTGGGATGAGTCTTTTCATTTCATTGGTGTTATGAACTCTGAGTAAAGGAACTCCTTCTAATGCAGGTCAGCACATCCTAACCAGGGAGTTACCTAGTCACCCTGGCCATGAGTCAGTGGCGAGGCTGGAACCTAGGCCCTGGTGACTCTGAGGCTGGTTTTCTCCTCACAGTACTCAGCCATCTCTCTGCCTGGTTTTTTTAATCTTCTTCCTTCATTAATCTAGGCCTGCGTTGCTAGTAAAGCCAGAGTAAAATTAAAATCTATAATTAAATATCTTTTATCTGTGGTGTCCCAGGAACAAAAAGAGCTTTGGGGAAGTGGAATCCACAAAGAATCCAGAGATTATTAGAATCTAGAGAATATATCCTTTTCAGCCTCTTCTTTCATGACCACCACAACAGAGCTACACGTGGGGCCCCATTTGTTACTGCTAGCCACCCTGCCAATGACATTTACTTATCTCTCCCCCTCTAGAATGCATACTCCCTGAGGGCAGGGAGAGGTTTTTTTTTGTTTGTTTTATATCACTAGAACTTAGCACATAATAATATGTATTTTAATAAATGTTCCCTTATGTCCTGCTTATTTCTGAATACTCACTCCCAGAAAGAAGGGCTATTCTCACTCCTCGATCGTGTGTTGTATCCGGAACACTGAGAGGCCACATGACCTAATGGTCTTGAGGAAGGCTTGTCTCAGGGTCAGGAAGATCTGGGTTCAAGTCTTATCCTCTCACACATGCTGCTTGTGTGACCCTGGACAAGTCACTAACCCCTCAGGGCCCCAGACATCTCTTTAACCCCAGAATTCACTGAGCCCTGCAGACTTCCATTGGTGGAAGAAGCTTCTTCATTGGGAGTCAGAAGTGACTCTCTCCTTGGCATTTCTTGTGAACAATAAAATAATATGAAGCCCAGAGAGTCCTTATAACCACCCAGCACCTCTCCAGGTGTCAGGCTTCTAGAATGTGACAGGGCCTTAGCATCATTTCTTTCTTTCTTTTTTTAAATAGGGGACAAAATGAAGATGCAGAGAGTTTGGGAAAGTGGACTGAAGTCCTGCAGAATTGGGACTCCCGCTGCCAGTTTCCTAAGTCCCCATCTCACATCCTATACTGAACAATCCCATGTTTTTCTCCACTTTCTCCAAGAGCTGGAGACAGGCAGTTTCTTTCCTTGCAGTCTCTTCCAGGGCTAGAGCTCACCAGTTCTCACAAGGGCCTCCAACAGATCAAGGCCACCCTGTATTTTGCCCTGCAGGCTGACCCCATCCCGTGAGGCACTGGGGTGATGTGTGGATGGATAGGTTTTCTGCTTCGCCCTTTGACCAGTTAATAAAACCAAATTACATCATTGCCGTGGAAAGATTTCAGGAGACTTCCAAGAATGCTCTCTGTATTGGTTTCCATCCTTTGTAATGAGCGATCAGAGAACTGGAGCTGGAAGGAATTGTAAATGTCATCTGGTGCAGACCTAGCATCTATAAAATGATACCTAGGTCTCTTCTGGCGTAATGTCCTGTGGTTCTGGGGATTCAGGAACTGGGGCTTTAGGTGGTTCTGTGAGCCCTTTGTACATCCTACAGATGAGGAAACTGAGGCTCAGAGTGGTTCAGTGACTTGCCCAAGGTCACACATCTAGTCATTAACAGAGTTTGCATTGGACCAAGCTCCATCCACTGATTCCAGTGGACTTCTCTTTGCAATGTATCACAATGCCTGTTTCTTCTTTGAGTGCTCTCAGATCAGCTGAACCACACGTGGCCTCTCTGGATCTCCTGATTCTTCTTCATTCTCTCTTGCTGAGAGCAGGCAGGCTGCTGGGTCTCTTAGTGCTGGAGCACAGGAGTGGGAGGGAGGGAGTTTTCTAGGGATGAGGCCAGGAGGCCAGTTCAAAGCTGGCCTGTTTTACAAATGACTGTGGGGTAGATTTGACTGATTATGTAGACCTTGCATTTGAAAGCCCTTCCTCTCTCAATGGAGGAGCCCAGCCTGCATGGCGTTTCTGATGGGAATCATGTCAGACCTACATTATTTAAGAGTGAGTTATTCAATGATGAGTTTCCTTCTGAGAGGTCTGGACTATATCCCTCCCATCTAAGGCTGCACTTTGATGGAAACAGAGACAAAGAAGAAAGGTGAATAGTATCTGGTAGGGGAGTCTGCATTTTTCATCACAGAAGACCTAGCCAGCTGTCCCCCATCCTGTTATACCAAGACATTTGGAGACGTGTTCCTTGGCAGACCCTGGTTACCCACTTGATGTGATAAGCCCTACTGGCAAGACCAAGGGGACTAAAGACCTTGTTGGTATGCGTCAATAATGAAACAGCCAGCTGGCAAATATCACTCAACCTGCTTATGCCTTCCTCACATGAATGTGTATGTCTGCGTAAGATTCTATGAAGTGATTCCTTATACATAGGTTTTAGAAACAACCATCCACAAATTTTATCATATACCTAAAGGCATATGACCCATCCCTCCCATCCCCCATTCCCCACCTCCACTCCTGACTGAAATTTCGTCGGTGTAGGGGACATCTAGTATGGAATACTCCTCTCTCTGTGGGGAGTGGTAACTTAGCTGTACCCTATAAAGCTGCCTGGGGCAATGAGAAGTAGAGGGACTTGCCTGGGGTCATATACTAATAAAAGCCAGAGGCACAATTTGTACCCAGGTGTCTTTGTGAGTGGGGATTGTGTCGTTACTGGCATCTGTCTCTCCAGCACCAATCACAGTGTCTATCCCAGACTATGTGCTTAAATATTTATGAATTGTTGATTAATTCCAGACTTCATAACTGGCCCTTTCACCAACAGGTCACATTGTCCCATCATTAGTGGCACGTGAACCCACCTAGCCATTGTCCTCTCAGAAGTTACAAACTGAGACAGATGACCAAAACAAAGACACCAAGGAAATGAAACTAAGTGCTGAACAGAGACAGAAGTGAGTTATTTAGAAGATGTGCAAGCACACCCTTTAGAATCATTTCTTAGCATCATAGACTTCAAGCTGACGAGAACTTCTGAGATCACTGAATCCAGGTGTTCTGAACCTTGTTAACGTCCCAGACCCCTTGAGCGATCTGGTGACGCCTAGGGACCCCTTCTCAAAATAAAGTTTTTAATGCATAAAAGAAAATGCATAGGTTTACAAAGTCAAGTCAAAAAGCATTCATTAAGCTCCTTCGGTATGCCAGACGCTGTGCTAAGCACTGGGGAATCTTAAGAAAGGAAAAACAAAACCAGCAAACAAACAAGAAAAAAAAAAAACCCAGTCCCCCTTCTCAAGGAGCTCACATTCTAATGGGAGAGGCATCATGTAACCAATTATGTGAAACAAAACATGTACAGAATAAAATGGAGATAATCTCAGAGGGAAGGCATTAAGATTAAGAGGATTTAGAAAGACTTCTTGCACAAAGCGGAACCTTAGCTGAGACAATTATATTGAAGCACAGGAAACCCATTATATTGGAATATAGTTATCAAAATACTTTTTTTAAATAGTTCACGGGTTGCCATTGGAACTTCTGATCTAATCCATTTTACGGTTGAAACAACAGTTCGTGGCCACCCAATTTGAGGGGAAAAGCCAAGATTCGAAACCAGATCCTCTATTTCCAAATCCAACACTTTTTCAGTGAAATGTCGGTGAGCGAAGAGAGACTCGTGGGACTTGGGCTGGAGATTTAGGGCAAAGAGCGAGAGAGATACAGGGATGGTTTAGATCCAAAGCAGTTCATCAAGTTGACTGGTTGGGGGAGCAACTTCTGTAAGTCCGGTTATTACAAAAAAAAAAATGGCAGTGAACATTGGCAGTTCTGAGTGCACACCCGGAGTCCCATACAAAAGGGAAACGGACTCTTCCGTCCCCTGGCTAGATATTCCTGGTGACCCTAGCCAACCCGCTTAATCTCAGAGCTCACGGGAAGAGCCCAGCGCAGGAAGGATTTCCAGTATTTTCTTGACTGTTATACTCCATTGGTCTTAAATTCTGACAGCTCCATTAGCAAGTTATTCTACCATGCTATTAGAAAAATCAGGGAACAAGGAATGAAAAGTAAATGCTTATCCCAGAAAGATCCTTTCTCGGCATTTTTATCTTTTCCAGGTATCAGTTGATATTGTGAATCTTGTATGGTGATTTCTCTACAGATTGGTAGGGTAGCTCTTCAAAAAGCAACTTTTTAATATTGATTAATATTGAGTCATAGGTCCTGGGTTCAAATTGCACTTTGACAGATCCCTTACCCTTCCTCAGTTTTGGCGTATATAAAGTGTGTGTATATGTGGGGGCCAGGGGGGTTGGATTCATTGGACTTCAGTCCCTTCCAATTCTAAATCTGATCTTGTATCCCGAGAATAAATACAAATAAAAACAAAGTCATTAAATTCGAAGGAGAGCATTAGAAGTCAGGAACCCCTATCCAGTACCTATCTGTTACATCAGGAGCTTGAGGGTCAAATGCATTCACTTTTAAGCACAGCCAGTTCAAATCAGAAGTAGAACTTGAACCCAGATCTTTCCAATTCAGAATATTAAGATTGATACTGTATCAGTTTCTAGTGATCCTATTTACACTTAATTGCTTAAGTCATGGTTCTTTATCTCTGAGCTTAGTTCAGAGTTCAGGGTCCTTTAATGGGTTACATTTAAAAATCCAGCTTTCCTGCCTCAAGGAATTTAACTGACCTGGGAGAATGTGTATGACCAGAAAAGAGTTTGGTCCTAACAGCTTTACTCCACCAAGCTTTCCTTCAAGGATGTTTGGTTTGCTGTCCAAAAATCTGGGCCGCTATCTCATACCTAGACTCAAACAAAGAGTACTTCTTAGTCTCATGAAAGAAGAAAGGAGATTATTGCTAGCCCCCATTACCAAATTTTCAGCCAGTTGAGTTGCTCTCTGAGCCTCAGCTCTGTGTTGCCTTTAAGCCCATCTTAGATCTGTTCTTTGTTCTGTACCCTCCAAAACCTATGTAAGGGGAATGGCCCATTCGCTCAAGGTCTTTGGCATTAATAGAGGCAAGCCATTGATCCATTTATTGAAAGTAGCATGCCCCTGCTAATAAATGTTATCTTGCATGGACACCTGTCCCAGTTTACCCTTTTGTTAAAATTCAGTCATGACAAAAGCCAACCATTTTATTTCATTTGTGTTTTTGTATCCCCTGGCTGCCTAATTCAGTGCCTGTCATAGAGGATAGCTTCATAGGTATTAGTGGAGCTGACGCTGGCATTGGATGAATGTTGTCTAGTTATCCCTCCCCACCAGAATATCACAACATTTGATTTTCCCCTTTTGTCTTCAATAGACTTTCACTGTCTCACTAACCAGTCGGTCTCCTCTATTGCTGGCCAGTTAGGAGCATGGAAATCAGGTTCCCCAGTCTCTTTTGATGAGCACATCAATATGGGCCAAGATGGAAGCATCAGGGTAGGAATTCAGCCTTGAACCCTCCAACCTGCTCCCTCTTCCCTTCTGACTTTCCTAGTCAGAGAGGGAGGTGAGATTGTCCCATTTCCTTCACTACAGGGCTTTCCCATTTGTTCAAAGACAGATTATTAGAGTGCTTTAGTTTAATTGTTTGCGTTTAGTTTTATAGACTTACAATCATAGCCATATGGTGAGGGAGATACAAAAAAACCATGAGGGAGTCTCCTAATAGTGGTTAAATGGAAGGTCTTGGATGCTGCCCACATTGTGCCCTGTTCAGGCTTGTGTTCTGGAGCTGTCATACCTCAGAGCCCCGGGTTTGCCTGGCCATGGGAAGCGGATCTTCCTCTGAGCATCCTTGCTGCCTGGGAAGCAGGCATTGGGAGAGAGACATGAAAGATGTGCCCCTTCTGCACCAATGACCCTTCCTAAGAAACTCGATGAACACTGGAGTTGGAAAATAGCCCCAATATTATCCAATTTCTCTTACAAATAAATGCTAACCATTAATGTTAAGCTCAGATAAATTCCTAGGGGAAGGATAAGCCCTGAAAGCCCTCTTTTATTTCTTATAAATGACTGAAAAAAGCATTCGAGTTATGGATTTTTTTTGTTAGCAAGCATTTATTAAGTGCTTCCTATGGGCACTGGCACTGTGTTAAGAACTGAGGACACATACAACAACAACAAATATCCAGACGTGGACAATGCCATCAAAGGGCTCACCAACAGTAGTGTTACGCATAAGATCTAGGCAAAAAAAAAAAAAAACCAAACCAACCAAATGGAACAAACAAGAGTTGCCAAACCCAAGGTAACCCATGAGAGTGAAGGAAGAGCCCAACGTTCTGCAGCCATTGAGATGGAAGTCACTTTTCAGGCAAGCCAAGGATGGACATGGATCCTGAGCTGCCCCACCAGTAAAGGCCACAAAGGAATGTTTTCTCATCCTTGTAGCTCTTATTGTACATGGGAGGGAATCTCAGAGGCAATGCACTAGCATTGAGGGGCACCTGGGGGAAAGGCTGCCTGCAGAAAATAGGATTCCAGTCTAGACTTGAAGGAAACCATGGAAACCAGGAGGCAGAGGTGAGGGGCGAGAGTGTTTCAGGCATGGGGGATGGTCAGAAAGAATGACGCAGTTGGGAGATGCAGTGTTGTCTGCAAGAAACATCAAGGAGGACAAGTCACTGTATTGTATTTAGAAGGGAGTAAAAATGTAGATGGACTGGAAAGGGAGCAGGGAGGAAGCAGGTTGTAAAGATTTGATCCCAGAGGCCATAGGGAGACCCTGGGCTTTATTGAGTAGGGATTGAAAGATCACTTTGGTAGATGGGGTGGAGAAGGGACTGGAATCAAGAGACTTGAGATTGAGAGACCAATCAAAGAAAGAAATTTTTTTCATATGGCTCAGACCCCCTGAGTTTTCTCCTTGTAGCCCCAAAGTCATTTTGGCATTGGCTACTTAGCTGCCTGTGT
>CM053624.1:355852454-355947866 GCA_028646595.1 Phalanger gymnotis
GACTCCAGGAACCAAGAGAATGGGATTAAGGGTGGGAAGTAGCTGAAGGCATGGATATTGATAGTATCAAGGGTGGGAAGTAGCTGGACAACAAAGGGTAAGACTAGGTAGAGATTTGGGCCTAATGATAATGTAAGGCATATGGCCTTGGGGGAAGGCCAGATATAGTTGGAAGATTCAAGGAGAGTTCAAGGGGGCTCCCAGAAACTGTATTCCAGATTCAAGGGGGTTCCCAGAGACTGTGTCCTCATCAATCCGACACTATTTACCACCACTCCTGAATGCTGTCTCCTTTGGGAGTCTTTTGCATCTCCTTTCACCTATGTGAGTGTGGCTTCTCAGACTCCTTTGACGGATCTTCTTCCATGGGGCTCATACCCCTTAGCCTTGGAGGAATGTATACCCCAAGACTCTGTGTTGGGCCCTATAAGAACAAGATAGGGGAGAGATAGTTAAATCACATTTTGTTTGAAAAAAGATCTGGGGGTTCTGGTAGACTGCATGCTCAGTATAGGTTGATAGTATACTATGTATCCAAAAAAGCTTCCAGGAATAAGGGGATGAGAATCCTATTGTGTTCTGCACTAGTCCTACCTCATCTGCAGTATTATGTTTAGTTCTGGGTTTCACACTTTAGAGACAGCATGGATAAACTGGAGAAGAAGGCATTCAGAATACCGAAGAGCCTTGAATCCTTTCTTGTTAATAAGGATCATGGAAGGAACTGGGATATTTAGCCTTGACAATAACAATGACAACCACAGCAACAACCAACATTTATCCAGAGCTTACTCTCTGCCGGGCGCTGTGCTAAGCACTTTACAAACGATCGTTTCATTTGGAGAGAAGACCAGAATAGTTCTCTGGGATGGGATAGCCATCTTCAGGTATTTGATGGGCTGTCATATGCAGGAGGAATAGACTTTGTCTGTTTGGTCCCAGAGGACAGATGCAGAAGCCACGAGTAGAAGTTGCAAAGGGGCCAATTTAGGCTTAATGTCAAAAAAAATCTTCCTAATGATGAAAGCTGTCCAGAAGCGAATGGGCTGCCTGGAGAGTTGGCTGCTCTCCTTTCCTTCCAGGTCTTCAAACAGCAACCGGATAATTATAGCTGGCATTTATGTAGCACTGTTTTTGAGGTTTGCAGAGGCCCTTACAAATATTGCATTTTATCCCCATAACAACCTTGTGAGGCAGGTACTACTATTAGCCCCACTTTACAGATGAGGTAAGTGAGGCTGAAGGGGCTTCGGTGGACTTGCCAGCTAGTAAGCTACTTACTAGCTTACACAGCTAGTAAGAGTCTGAAGCTGGATTTTGCATTTAGGTCTTCCTGACTCCAAGTGCCTCATCCACTGTAGTTGCCATCTCCCAAATGACCTAGATGGATGATTTCTTATTGGCGGTGTTATACATCATAGGACTTCCTTTTGTGTAGGTATTGGGCTAGAATCTAGACCAATGGTTGCTGAGGTCCCTTAGAACTCCAAAAGTCTGTGATACTATTCTGGTGTGCCTCTAGGCTAGGATACATTCTCAGGTAAAATATGAACTCCTCTCTTGGGCATTGCAAACCCTTTGCTACCTGGCATCATCTAATCTCTCCAGACTCATCAGACTTTATACTCCCCTTCTGGCCCTCCATAGAAAGACAGACAAGCTATCTTTTTGTTTACACACACAAACACACACACACACACACACACACATACACTCTCATTCACCACTCTGGCTGCCCCCCATGCCCGGAATATATTCCTTCCTCACCTGTGCCTCTCAAAATCTCTTGTTTTCTTTAGGACTCGGCCCAAGCATCCCTATCTACATAATGCCTTTCCTGCTCCCTCTAGGGAGACTGCCCTCTCTCTCCCCAAATCCCCTTGTATTTCTTTTGTACATGCATTCCCAATAGAATGTAAGCCCTTGGAGGGCAAGGAATATATCTTTTTAAAAAATCTTTGTATCTCTAAGCATTATAAAATGCCTGCCATGTGACAAATACTTATCGATGGTTGATTGATGCGCTGTTGTGGCCTCAGATGTGTCCTACGGATCTCAAGGTGATAGACACCACTAACTTTTTGTCATAGAATCACACGATCTTAGACTCTTCATGGACCTCTGAGGCTACTTAGTTCGAGGGACACCTAATAGACATCGCCTTTACAATATTACTGACGTGATCTTTGAATTTTTGCTTAGGGATTTCTGTGGGGGAGGGGCGGGAGGAGTACCATTTCCCAATGCCATCCATTCCATTTTTGGATAACTCATATTGTTAGGAGAGCACGTAGCCCCACAGGCTGAAGAATGTATTTTCCAAGTCTATTTCTTTCCTTTTTATTCTGTACTCATTGTTCTCTGCATAAAGCATCTTCTTTTTTTAATGATCAAGCCAATTTATTCTATCTCCTATAATTTCTAAAATGTTTCCACCACTCCATAATTGTTATGTACAGAACCCTCCATTAACTTTGGCTTTTTATGTATCTTTAAAACACACACACACACACTTAAATCACTGATCCATTTAGAATTTATTGTGCTGTATGGATTGAGATGTGGATATGATCTCATTTTTCTCCATGCTTCAAAATATAGTGACAACGATGAGAGACCCAGATGATCTGAGCACCTTCAAAGGTGTCTTCTCAACTGCTGCTCAGAAAAGGTTGGCAGCTAGGTAGCCCAGTAGATAGAGCACGGGACCTGGAGTCAGGAAGACTCATCTTCCTGGGTTCAAATCCGGCCTCAGGACACTTACCAGCTGGGTGACCCTGGGCAAGTCATTTAGCCCTCTTTTGCCTCAGTTTCCTCATCTGTAAAATAAGCTGGAAAAGGAAATGGCAAATCAGTCCAGCATCTCCCAAGGGAAAATAAAAACCCAAATGGGGTCACAAAGAGTCAGACATGACTGAAAAAAATGATTCAACAGAAACATCACAAGGAGAGTGGTCAGCAATTTATTGATTTGCCTTAATGATGGATTCATCTTCTAAATGGTGGAGGAACCATCATTTTGGAACTGTTCCCCTCGACAGGAGCTAGTTGCTGAGGTTGAGAATGGTGGGGATCTTGGGAGGAAGTCCTCCCTGCCCCCTAGAATTCCTGACGGAGCTTTCCATTTATGAATTATTAGTCTCAACTCTTGGGTCCTATTAATTTTCGCTTCAGAGTCAATACTGAGGCCTACAAATTTTGTGCACGCTAGCCAATGTGATATACTTGTTCTGGAAACATACATTAATAATTACATGAGGAAATCTATTGGTAGTTTAAAGAAATTGTGTAGTTTGCCAAGTCGAAGTCCTAATTAGTTGGAATGTCTGTGAATCCAAGCACATGCCTATCTGATTTTTATTTAAGGCTTAGGAATCTTCTGCCACGGTCCATGGTGCTGGTGCATCTTGGGCTCCTAGTCCCTTGACTGTGGTGGTCGCATTCCTCACAGCTATAGGAAAACGAGGCAATAGGTCCCAAAGACATACCATAAGAAGAGGAAGAGTTTGAAAAGTCCAATGAACAAGAGGGAGCATAGAGCATAGATTAGGTTCTTAGATTTTTAAAAGAAACTTAGACTTCATTGAATCCATTCCCCTTATTTTCCATATGAGTGAACTGAGGCTTGGACAAAATAAGTGACTTGCCTGGGGTCAAACATCTCTGAAGGAGGATTCAAACTCAGGTCTCTCTGACTCCAAGTCCAGCCCCCAATCTTCAGTGACACTGGGAACAGTATGAAAAAGCACATGGATTGGAGCTAGAAGCAGACTTACAGGAGACTGAAGACAAGTTGAAGAGAATGAATGATGTCAGGAAGCATGGCTGTGGTCTTGAAGTAAGGCTGTTGGATTGACCTTGGATGTGAGAGGTCAAAGAGTGATTATGTACATTGCATGTGCACAAAAAAGGTTTTAAGCTTTGGAACCTTAAGCCTGTACCAGGAATTTTGGGACACCCCATGTAATGCATAGGATGTGCCACCCTCCTGGTCATGATTCCAGTTTGGTTTTGATCTTGTTATGTTAGTGTCATGGCTGAGAAGTGATGGCTGATTCATCCTTTAAAATGTCCTCGTTGAATTGGAAAGAGTAGATGCCTGTTGATTGGGAAGTGACTAAACAAATTATGGTAAATGAATGTATGGAATAGCACCACACCCAAAGAAATGATGGCGACGAGGAGGACTGTGATAGCAAATGAGGTTTAAAAGAACCAGGAGAAAACGACAGCATTGAAAATAAAACATCACGCATGACCAAATCAAAGCTGACCTTCCTAATTAGAATACTAAGATTGTCTTCAAAGTCACAATGAGAAATGGCATCTCCTTTCCTAATCTATAGAGGTGGGTGACTCTGGGTATGGAACACTGCATACACCGTCAGACCTGGTCGATGTGGTGTTGAGTTTGGCTCGGTGGCTGCGGTTTTTCCTTCTTTCTACTTTACTTTTTTTTTTTTTGCAAAGGAGGGCTCACTAGGTGAGGTAGGGCAGAGGAAGGCGTATATTCTGGATTGAAGGGAATGTGAGAATGAAAGATATGAATAAAAATTAACAATTAAAAAAAAAAAAAGAGGAACTTAGAACCCCAGCCCTGAAGGACAAAGTCCTCATTTTCATCAGCTAGTAATAGCTAATGTCTAGAAAGTGGGAAGAGGTTATCAAATTTACTTTTAGTGTTTTGATGAAAATGATTCTGTGGTTGGAGTATAACCTGGGCCTCATCAAGGCTAATCATTTTTTTTTTTTTTTAGTCAACGATTTGTCTTAAAGTCACCAGGTTTCCCAAAACGTGTTTAAATTTAACATTTTCAAGCAAGAAAGGTAGAACCCCAGATCACCAACCTTCCAATTCATCCATGCTCAGCTATCGACGCTATTCAGATGTATGGCCCACATACATAAATACACTACACAGAGAGGATGATGGTCCCAGTCACATGGTAGTGGACTTTAGTGCATATACCAACTTTGCAGGCTCAAAGAGAAGAGGGATTATAATAGGAGTATTTTTATAGCACTTATGATGAGCACTTGTTACAGTGCTAAGAGATTTACATTTCTTATCTCCTTTCATCCTAACATCCTAACAACCACCCTGGGAGGTAAGTGCAAATATTAGCCTATTTTTACAAATAAAGAAACTGAGGCAGACAGAGGATTTCCTCAGGGTCACACAGCTGGAAAGTGTCTGAGGTAGGATTTGAACTCAGGTCTTCCTGACTCCAAACTCAGCACTCTCTCTGCTATACCACCAGCTTTTTCTCCTGTGCCTAATGCACTTCACCTAACATTTTGCATGTTGCAGCCTTAAAAAAAAGAGTGTATATGTGTGTCTATGTCTATGTATACACACACACATATGTATGTCAATATATATATACACACACACCTGTACATGTATACACATAGATACATACATATACAAATATATATATGTATGTATGTATATATATATATATGTATATATTTTGTTGTGGTTATTCAATCTTTTCAGTTGTGTCTGATTCTCCATGACCCCATTTTGGGTTTTCTTGGCAGAGATACTGCAGTGGTTTGCCATTTCCTTCTCCAGCTCATTTTACAGATGAAGAAATTGAGGCAAACCAGGTTAAGTGACTTGTCCAGGGTCACACAGCTACTAAGTGTCTGAGGCCTGAGCTGAACTCATGAAGATAAATCTTCCTGGTTTCCAGCCTATACATCTGTGTGTGTGCATATGTGTATATATGCATGCATATACACATGAGCACATATACATATATGTTCTCTTTTTATGTGGATATATAAATTGAGAAGTGTAGGATCAATTCAGCAAACAGTTATTTAATGTATTCTCTCAGAACACATTTAATAAATATTTGCTGAATTGATCTTAGACCTCTCCATTTATCTTTGAAAGCTAACATTAATAGGTCTGCATATTTGCCAAATCAGTTATTTATTGGGCAACATTAAAATGCCTAATCATGAAACATTCACTTACTAATATCTTCACCTATAAAGACATAATTGGTTAGAAGTAAATTCAGCTGCCCTCTCGTTGCCATGCGTAGTCCCTAGTGATATGTGCCTAGCTCTTCTTTGTTTCAAGATTAACAAGAACCTCACAATTTATTTAAGTAATTAGGCATAATAGAAGGAGTCAGGACAGCGTGGATTCAGGTCCCACATCTGACAATAGCAGCAAGATCTTGGTCAGGAAGCTTACTCTTTCTGTGTTCCAATGTCATCTCCTACAGAATGGTCATAATAATAGCTTTAGATTCACCGTCATCCAGTGGCATCCCCTGCAAAAAAAACAATAGTCCTGATTCATAGTTATTGTGGGGAGCAAATAAAGCATTTTGCTAAATTCAAAGCACTTTATAGATGCTAGCTATTCTTATCAGGACAAGTTGAGTATGTCTCTTCTCAAGGCTCTAGGCCATCCTCTCCGTCTCTTCCTGGCACAGAGCATACCTACCTGCTGTAGAATGGCATATGGGTAGAAGAGATTTCTTGCTGGGAGCTCCCTCCATCAGTGAAATCATAGGGTCTGTTGTAGTCATTGTCTTCACCATCATCATCATCATCCTCATCCTCACCATTGTTGTTATTATTATGAAGATCAAGGGTCTTAACCCACGAGCCACTGATGCCCAAGAAGTCTGTGAATAGATTTCATGGGGTCTGTAAACTGGGACACACCTTTCTTTCAATATAATAATTTCTTTTGTAATTCCATGTGTTACATTTTATGCACCCAGCTCCTTATCCTGAGAAAGGTTCCATAGGTTTCACCAGCCTCCCAACCAGCTCCATGATACACAAATTGTTAAGAGCCCCAGTGGAGAAGAGATTAGGCAATGCTCTGGGAATCTTCTGAGAGACAAATGTAGAGGATGTCTAATTGTTTGTAATTTCTGCTTTTGTTAAACCGAAAGGGAATCACAAATGTTATAGGACCACAGGATCATGGGTTAAAACTAGAAGGGAACAAAGGGATCATTTCTTTTCCACTCTCATTTTTACGTGTGAGGAAACTGAGAACCTGAGAAGTAAACTGACCAGCCCAAATTCAAATAAGGGAATGAGTGGCAAAGCCTGGATTCAAACTCATGTCCTGTGACTCACTGCACAAGTCCATCACAAAGTCCTTACACTGGACTATCCCGATTAGGATTTGTTGAATGGATCTGCCCTTTTTTTCTGCCCCCCCCCCCTTTTTTTTTTTACAACCAAGTCTAAATTAGTATGAATCATGAATTCTGGAAAATGATCACATGACTCAAATTCTCTCTGCTCATATTCTGAAAATGAACAGCATTTTGATTTTATCCGTGACACTTCAACACCTACCTCTGTGTTTGCTGTAACTTATGGCCTACTGTGACACATGGTATTTAAAAATGGCTGCTCCAAGAGGCACCATGGCCAGCACACAAGGATTTCCTTTGAAGCCTTGGCAAGTGGCATTCCTCTCCTAACTGACCCGGAAGCCAAGGCTACTGCTCCATTAAATAAGTGCCACGTGGCATATCCCCCTTTTCCTTTGGAGGAATGTTTCCCATAAAGAAAGATTACTTTTTAAAAAATGCTGTAGCCCCTCATTGCAATTCTCTATTGATGGAGAAGGTCAGTGCAGCCTTTCAGGCCCCCTTGGAGTGGGAGCGACACTGAGTTTTTTCTTTGCCTTGGGACTCCCTCCAAATGGCCTGTACGCTGTGTTGGTGCATATATGTAAAAGGTGACTAATTAAAATTCAAATGTAATGAGATGAAGTTGAGAGTTCCAGCCTGGCTGCCTTTGTTTTAGTCCCTGCATGCTGCCTGAACCTAAACAATGCAGCTCTCATCCCGCCTTCTGAATTCAACATGTCTAGCTGAAGAGGAAAGACATCTTTTTCTAATCCATTCCAGAAAAGAAATACAGGCTGTTTGAGTTTTCCAGCTTAATTTCTTTATGTTCAGATGGAGGTGAAAGTGAAATCTTGCCTTTTTTTTTTTTTTGGTTAATTCTCACTGAAACATGCAAATGTGTCTCTATCACCTAGGTAACTATTATGGGACACCCAAGCCTCCCAGCCAACCCGTCAGCGGGAAAGTGATTCCCCCTGATGCTTTGCACAACCTTCAAACGGGCTCGAAGCAGTCAACTCCGAAACGCACCAAGTCCTACAATGATATGCAAAATGCTGGCATAGTACACGCGGAAAATGATGACGAGGATGACGTCCCTGAAATGAACAGTAGCTTGACAGGTAAAGGGGAGAGCTCTTTTTGGAAGGGAGGTGGCAGTTGGGGAGTGGGGCAGGAGAAGTTTGGCTCTTTCTTTCTTGGCCCTTCCCAGTAGGGATCTGGCAGGGATACCAGAGTTCTCAGTCTAACCACAACATTTTGTTTTTCACAGGCCTTTTTATTCAGTTTCTGTCCTATCTAGCATTTTTTTTAAAGAAGCCTGAAAAAAATGTGTTGCAGAAGGAGGGTATTAAATGACCTTCATCACCTCTCTTTTCTTTAAAAATGCAACCCATGGGTTATCATTATCATTGTTATTATTTTTATTATTATTATTAATCAATGTCATCATCATCATTATTATTATTATTATTATTATTATTATTATTATTATTTGTCTCAAGGCTCTCCACGATGCCAGTAGTCTCTTCTGGAAAGAATAATAGCATTCATTTGACAGCTTAATATCAAATTCCGCTTTATTGACAAGAACATCTTATCTTTTGAAGCAAACCACCATAAATGAAGATGGATTATGAGGAAAAACTGGAATGGCATATTGGCTCTTAAGTTTTCACGATGCTTAAATATTTTTTCAATATTTTTAACAGTAGTCATTATCCCATCTGTCAACATACGAGGCAGCCGTCTGTCATGGCGGTTGGCTTTGTAATACGACTGTGCTCCCATTATTTCTGCCATTATGTGCTCAGCAGCCCCTCCCCTCAAAGGAACATATTAGAGCATTAAATAGATTTTGTTTTGCCACAAGAGATATTTGAGGATTGGAGGAAACTGTGGGATAGGTGAGAATGTATCATTACAAACCACAGGCTAATAATATGGACATCTGTGTGATGTTTTTCATGTTTGTCAACTAAATTTCCTGATGATGATACCAGTTTGAGTTGGCAAGAGTCAACAATACTCAGAAGGTATCTGGCATCTTTTTTATGCTTTTGTACTGAGATGAGTTGAATGGTTTTAAACCATTGCTCTATTGGTAGAACCCCTAAACTTTAGGATAAAGAAAACTTCCTTAGATGGACCTTGTTCTGTCAGTCAATGTGAGCCCTACTTTCACTGGTGAAGATGGCAAGTCATTTGCTGTTTCTTATCCCATGCGTTTCTTGTCCATATCCTTCGATCATTCCACTGTAAAGGCAGGGGAATGGAGAGCTTGGGAGGAAGTCTATGAAACCTGCCAAAGGCTTTCCTCTCATATGCAATGGGTGGAAGAAGCAAATTTAGGCTTGGCGCATGGAAGACTTTCTAAGAGTTTGTTGTTTAAAACTAGAAGGGGCTTCCTCAGGAGGTCACAGGTCCCCTGTCACTTGAGGTCTTCAAACAAAGGATGAATGGACCAACTGTTCCCTTTATATTTTGTAGAGGGGATTCTTGTTTGTGTACATTTGGCCTGGGGTCAGCTAGATGGTGCAGTGGATAGAGCGTAGAGTCTTCCTGACTCAGGAAGATGAGTTCAAATCCAGCCTTAGACACTTAGTAGCGGTGTAAGGCAAGTCATTTAGCCATGTTTGCCTCGGTTTCCTCATCTGTAAAAAGTGAGCTGGAGAAGGCAATGGTATACCACTCCAGTATCTTTGGCAAAAAAAAAAAAAACCCAATTGGAGTCATGAATAGTCAGACACGACTGAAAAACTACTGAACAGGAAAACATTTGCCCTGCCTGGCCTTTGAGGTATTGGCCACCTCTGAGATCCTGTGACTGACCAGTTCTTTGAACATTCTGTGGCTCCAGGAGCAGTCCTGGGGCCTCCTGCCCGTTATCCCTCACTCATGCTCTATGACTGGCCCACATCCTCTTGTTCATGCTCAGGTCATGTCTTGATGATATCTTTGATATCGCTTCTTACCTGCAAGAGAATAGGTTGCACCCTATCCCCACATACCAGGTTCCTTTCCATTGGCTTTACTCACTGTCCCTATGCCTTTCCAAACCAGAACAATCCTCCCTGGCTACCACCTCCCACATGTGCTGTCTTTGTGGACAGGGAAGGGCTTGACTTCAATTGGTATCGCCAATGACTGGCATGTAGTGAGCAATTAATAAGTGCTTTTTCATTCATTCATTCATTCATTCATTCATTCATCCATTCATTCATTCATTCATCGTCCTAAACAACTTCCTTGAGGGTGACAGACGATATAGCATAGCAGATAGGGAACTTGGCTTGGGGCCAGGGAGTTTGGAGTTCTAATCCTGATTCAAACTGGCTCTGTATCTATGGGAAAGTCCTTTATCTTTTATGTGCCTCAGTTTCCTTGGTATCCTGCTGATACTTTCTAGCTCAATATGTCTGTGTTCTTATAATTTATGATCCCACAGCGCTAAAAAAAATTTTGGCAAGCAGCGCGCCGTAGCAGATAGAGACCTGGGCTTGGAATCGAGTCCTGCTCCTGCCACCTACTGGATCATGACTCTGGAAAGTCATTTTACCTCTCAGTGGCCCAGGCAACTCTCGGGCACTAGAAGCTGCAGAACAAATGGCAATTTACATTCCCAATCATGGGAGTTGTCTTACTGGGAGTGCCCCTCGCCGATGAAATCACAAACATGTACCCAAAACACCCACAATGTCTCCTGTCCTGTTAACTATTTCTTTCTTGTTTGTTAAACTGCTTTTGTTTATATTTTCTCCATTGCTCAGTTAGCATCACCCTCCTCTCTTCTTGAAGAAAAGTATTCGTGATAATGCTAATCGATTGGCTGATTGACCTACGAGCCTATTGCAGCCTCCATTTCTCCACACAGAGATATGTCTCCAGTGTGTCTCCGCTGTGCATTTGCATTCCAGTAACTGAGTATCGAGGTCTAGGATTCGAAAATCGTGGAGGTCAGGTTCTTTATAGGATAGTGCTACAATTTCATCTCTCCAGAAGACGTTGGCTTGGGAATAGCACATGTCTTCATCGTGGTCTGTTTACACTCATCTTGATGACTGTGAGATGAAATGACCAAATGCCCCCCAAAGTGACCTTTTTTTCCCTGGGGACACAAATGAAACTAACTCAGCTAAATCTTTGATTCCCCTTTCCAAGAAAAACCTGTTGGTCATCCTTCCATTGAACTACCAGTTCTTCGATCGTCATCCATAGTAAGACTGTCACTTTAGATATGATTCACCCATGCCGGTAGAGGCCATTGGAGAAGGATTTCCGTGATTTGTTTCATATTTATTAGATGATCTGATAGCTATGTAACTCTTGGCCTATTACTCCTTTTCAACTGCTATCACCATAGAATTGGAAGGAGATCTTTTTTGATCTATCACTAAACACATCATCTGGCACATAGTAGGTGCTTTATTAATACTTGTTGACTTGATTTGATTTTTCATGAGTCACTGTGGCCAGCCTTCCGAGGACACCCCACTCTCTGGAATTAGCTTAGCTCAGATAGCAGCTTGAGGTGGTCATTAGTACCCTATTCAAAACTAATCCAGCATAAAAGGTCTTGGGCTCCATGGCAGAGTCCTTAGGTGCTGTAGTCACCTTCCTGCCTCAGCCGAGTCACTAAAGTAGGAGTTCGTTAACAGAATGGAGCCATTCAGTTATGTGCAACATATTGCCTGTCCTACCTTAGCCTTTATCATCATTTTGTTTGATACTCTTTTTTTCATGGAACCAATTAATGAGAAACAGCGAGTTCCATTTAAAGAGTTGGACATGGCTGACAAATGACTAAACACCAGTGTATTCCTGTATTTCTGTTGCTCAGGTATCTTCATTCCCTTCCTATATGGAATACTGAACAAACAGCCCTCAAACTCAAGAGCGCATCTGGGAATGCCAACAATCTGTCACCACCTGGCATCAAACAGAATGCCTGTAGAATGATTAGTGCTACCCAACTGATGGTATGTGGGTATGATTAAGCTCTTCTATAGACATCGCATTCATTGCCAGGTGCATTGGGGGAAGTTACATGTAGAAGCCATGTTTATCCTCATGTGAAGGCATCATTATCATCGTGGCAGCTCTGTTTTCCAGTCTTTCTTTCTGCTACCACTCAAGGCAGTAAAATACCTAAAGAAGGGATAAAACTATAGGAAAGGAGCAGCACACCAACCAAAGCTTTAAGTTGTAATTGTTTGAAGCATCTACCAAACACGAGGTGTGCTGTGTGAAGCATTGGCAATACAGATAGAAGCTATTACCCAGCTCTAAAGAGATTATAATCAGATGTCAAAGAAAAGACCCATGAGCTCAGTAATGCAGAAGGAAATGGGTTTCTTTCAGCCTCCTATGGAGTCCAAAGCCACCTGAAGATCCCCAGAGGAGAAGAGACCATACGTAGCAATGCTACAGTTAGCTGATATAATGGATAGAGTGCTGTCCTTGTAATCATGAAGGCCTGAGTTCAAATCTCTCCTTGGACACTTAAAGGCATTTCATAAATACATGTTTAATTAAACCCAATGAAAAGTGTTATCAGCAGAGATGTGTGGGGACTTCTGGTTCATTATGTCCATAGATTTTGGTACTCTAATAAAAAAGATACTAACAATTTCATGGGAAGTCTGTTTCTGGGAAAATAATGAAATTCCCAATTCATTGGTAATTTGAATAATATGGATCTAATGTATATGAGAGGCAGAGACTTCAGTTTTTAGCTTTTTGTTTTCATTAGGAGAAGGGAATTGATTAAGGCTTTATATGACCTCAAAGAAAGCATTCAAGGTCCTTTTTAAAATATTTAATTATTTAAAAGTAATTCAATTATTGAAAAGGTTTTCCATAGGAAATTAAAATCCTCTCTGATGTAGCTATCATCTCTGTCTGAATATTCTACTTCTTAAAGTCCTCCTAGGGGAAAAAACAAGGAATAGTCTCCTGAATTTTAATTGGTAAGTGAGATTTTAAAAACAGAGCTGAATTGTATTCCCCTTCATTTTGTTTTTCTCTACTCTAGTATTTTGTAGCAAACTAAAACCCTTTTTGATACCTTTAATTCCCCTGGGGATCTGAAAATAGATATAGTTTCATGATTAATAGTTAGAATTGTGATTATCTGATAATTCATCATACCAGTCTCCTCAGTAGTTCTTGTCGTTTTTTAATGCTCTTTATATGGAGCGTCAATCAACAGATCATGACTTCATCTCGATCCATGCTGAGCAGTTACTTAGAATCAACATATTTCCATCCTTAGTCTATAGCCCATTAACTTCTATCTTCCTCATCTATTGTGTCTCGAAGCACTTTTCGATAGCCTTCTGTACATTTCCTCTGTGATACACTGAAGGATGCAGGCGCCCTCTCTTTTGATCGTTGGTCATCTGTCAGAAAATTAGTCCTTTGTAGCAGAAGGTACAAATTGGAGTCAGTGTGTGGCACATGGTAGGTAGAGAGTGGACCTTGAAGCTAGGAAGGCTTGGATTTGAGCCCTGCCTCTGATGCATGCTGGCTCTATGACCCAAACAAGACATTTGACCTCTCCCAGACTGTAAGTTGCAAAGAGGGTGTTGACCTCTGTGAGGGTGGAGATAATTTTCTCTCTTGGGAGTGCCCAACACCAGTCTAATTACTGCTGTATTCCTTATCCCTATCCTAAGGTTACCTAGGAACTGGGTGGAGGGAGAAGAGGAAAAATAGGTAATAAAGGTCTTTTCTTTTTTTAATTCATGCACTGCTCAGCACAAAGGTGCTTAATAAATGCCTGTTGATTGATTAAATAATGACTTGGGAAATCAGCATAGTATGGTGGTTGGCACACTGGGTGTGGCAGGAAATCTGAGACTGAAGTCCTGTCTGAAGTACTTACCAGCTGTGTGACCCTGAGAAAGTACTTAAGAGTCTCTGTCCCTTCTTCTGTAAAGTTAGGAGAGTAATAGCAGTTACCTCATGGGGTCATCATGAGGTTCAGATGAGATGAGAGATATAAAGCAAATCATAAACCTTTTAAATCACTCTATAAATATGGGGTTGGGCCAATTAGGTGGCTCAAGTGCAGAGTGCCAGGCCTGGAGTCAGGAAGACTCATCTTCCTGAGTTCAAATCTGACCTCAGACACTCAATAGCTGGGTCACCCTGGGCAAGTCACTTCACCCTGTTTGCCTCAGTTTCCTCATCTGTAAAATGAGCTGGAAAAGGAAATGGCAAACCACTCCAGTAGCTTTGCCAAGAAAACCCCAAATAGGGTCATAGAGAGTCAGGCACTGAAATAAAATCATCATCAGCAACAAAATATGGTCTATTACTGCTATTCTCAGGATGCCGGCATTTATTTTCATCAGAATCTATTTCAATGCCAGGAGAGTATGTGAAGTAACATTTAGGGTACTCGGTAGCTTAGAAGGTGGGGATCCATTCATCGTCCCACCCACTTAGAAGTAATTACCTTGGTTAGATAACAGCACTTATTAATTGGCTTACTCAATCCAGACTGAGTTAATAGTAAACCTCCTTTCATTTGAGAGAGTTAGTCATGCCCTAAAGGATTTGTATAAAGGGAAAGAAACTATCTCAGAACCAGATAGTGATGCTAAGTGTTTGGATAGATGGACTGGAAAGATTTGGGTCTTACTGAGCTAAGCCCAGAATCAACCACCCTGGGGCAATCGGAGAGGATAAGAGAAGGTTAGACCCAGCTACAGCAGAAAAGGGGTGTGTAGAGGAGAGCCTTAGCCTCATTGAAATTTTTGAGAAGACCCAAGCTGACACCAAGTCTTGAGAAAAGGTCTGCTCTTTCCCCAACTTTCTCTCCAGGTATGAGTCTATTCATATATGCTAAAACATAATACTCAGACCTTTCCAGGAACTTGAATTTTGGTCCTATCCGCAGAGACCAGAGGGCCCAAGTAATTTCCCTAACTGGGTCCTCAGAGCAATTCCGATTGAATTTCCAACTTTTTCTCTGAAATAAATTACCCAACATTTCAAGGAACCAAGTGAACCTTAGGAGTCATAATGCTACCCATTGTGTTAAAATAAATTAATTATTGTAGTTAAACATTAAGTCTTGAGGGCAGGAGCTATTTTTGTCTTCATAAACACCACACAGTCATTTGGTTCTCACCCCACTCCCCACCCCCGTGCCTTACTTTGGTGTGTGTATGTGTATACCCGTGATTTCATCACAGTACTTTCCTCTTCCAAAACAGATCAAGACTTTCTCTTTAAGTTTTCATCTCTGGGATTTTCCAAGTGTCATCTGCAAAAAGAGGTTTTATTACCTCATTTCCCATTCTGATTCCTTCTATTTCTTTTTCTTCTCTTATTGCTCTTGCTAGGATTTCCAATACAATATTGATTCATGTTGGTGACAGTGGGCATCCTTGTTTCACAGCTGACCCGTATTACAGGGAAGGCTTGTAGCTTGCCGATGGTTTTAGGTGAATGCTGTTTTATCAGTTTAGGGAAGAATCCATTTATACCTATATTTTCAAGTGTTTTAACAGAAATGAATGTTGTAAGCTTTATTAAAAACTTTTGTTTTATTTCATAAGTTCAGAATGATTTTTTTTTTAAAGGAGTTGTCATCTGAGGGGGTTGGTTGGGGATCCTCAGAGATCGAGTTATTTGCCCTGGGCTCTTCAGTCAGTGGTTTCAGAGGCAAGTTTTAGAAGCCAGGTCTTTGGGATTCAGAGGCCAGTTCTCTGTTCACCATACCATGCTGCATCTCATGGACATAAGAGATCCAATAAATACTTGATTTGAACCAAATTAAGCTGAATTTGATGTCATTCCCAAATAACAGAATTGGTCCTCTGATCCAACTGCTGCCTGTTCAAGAATGCCTAGGACAGCATACCAGACAAATGATAAATCAGCTTTTGCTTAAAGCCCTCTCTGAGTAACAACCACTTCTTTGGGAGGCCACCCATCCCCCTCTTAGAGAGCTATGATTGCCAAGAAGTCTTTCCTTGTCTGAAGTCAACATTCGCCTCTTTGTACATCATGGTGACTAGCCCAAACAAGAAGGCAGAAAGGCTTGTTGGCTCAGAGTACTATATTATAAAAAAAAAAAGTCCTAACATTTCTGGCATGATAAAGGCATAAAATTTTAAAGGAAAAAGAGATCCTAGCAACCACCTAGTGGTTCATCTTATGGTTAAAGAAATTATGGGCCAGAACGGTCAAATAATTTGCCAAGGGTCATGGAGGTAATAAGATAGAAGAGCTATGATTGGAATCCAGGTCCTTTTTTTGCCCTAAAATAAGTAGGGTTTTGGTTTTAAAACTACAGGATGTAGTCATCAGCTTTCTGCAGAAGTAACTAGTGATATGGGCTTCCTTCTGTCCTTTGAAAAGAAACTTTGAAGCTCACTCCTTGAAATGCCGTCTGCATATTTTTTTTCTTGTTTGTATTTGCCATCAGAATTCATAAGATAGTCTTTCCTTCTGGCCAATATCTACTAAAAATATTTAAATGAGCTAATACAAATAGTGGCTAGTGAGGGCATTATGTTAGTGGCTTTCTTTCCCTTTCTTTTCATCCTGTTTTCAAAAGCAACTTTTTTCTTCCAAAAAAAATCCTCTGACTTAGAAAGCTCGAGCATATGGAAGCCCAAAGCAGCTGGAGGTCATGTTTTGCTGGGATATTTTGCTTCAGAGTCTTTGGAATTTGAGTTATGAAGGTGCTCCTTCTTTTTCCTTTCAACTAACCAAGTTTTGAGAGAGATATGGGAGCTGAATATATTTTCCAACATCTTCCCTTTTGAGGAGTCGATCTGACAGATCGTTTTGATGCCTTCTGCCAAATAAAATCTAAGTCAGTCGGGTAGTCATCAAGCTTTTATTAAGCTTTAAGTGCCCAGAACTGTTTCAAGCAATGAAGCCAGAATGGTTTTATTTTCATTTTTAGAAAATGTCCAATGTCAAGCTGTGATTCCACTGGCCATTAAGGGAGGCATGGCCTTTATAACTATGGAGGTGATAGGGGTCAGTTTTGGTCATGGTACATCTGGAGTGGTATGTTTGGTTCTGGGCACCTCACTTTGGGAAGAACATTATTAAGTCTTGGAAAAGTATCAAGAGCAAGGTAACCAGGTGGTGAAGGACCTTGAGTTCATGACATGAATGTTTGTTTAAGGGACTGGGATTGCTTAGCCTAGAAAAGCAAAGATAAGATAGCTGTCTTCAATTCACTCATTCTATGTGGCCCTGGAGTAGAATGGGCAGAAGTTACAGAGACAGATTTAGAGTTGATGAGAGGGAAAACTCTTTTACATCATAGCTTAATTAACTACCTGATTGGGAGGCTGAATCATGGGTTGCCTTAGGAGATGTAAGTCCTCTTTCAGTGGAAGGCTGTACACAATGGCTAGGAAGGCCACCTGTTGGGTAGATTGTAAAAAAAAAAATGGGGGTTGGGCTACATGGTCTCTGAGGACCCTTCCCCTACTGAGCTTCTGTGATTCCAAATGCAGTTTCTCTCACCTTGTTTCTTTCTTTTTTTTTTTTCTGTTCCACAGATTCTGGAGAACAAGACGAGCACAATCCCCACAGTACAAGAGAGACAACCTTGCCATCTGTGAATAATAGCATCACCACTGTTCCCATCACGGAACCATCTCAGAAGCTCCCTCAATACCTACCTCTTTGTTCAGAGGAAAACTTAGGTCCTCTACCTGAAAACTGGGAGATGGCCTATACCGAAAATGGAGAAGTCTATTTTATAGAGTAAAGTATACTCCTATTTCTTCTCTCTATGTATGTGCGTCTTCCGAGGTTACCGATAGAAGCCAAGTCTGAACTAACTGACCGACTGCTGAGTATATAACATGGGATGATCAGATAGAAATTTATGTCTTTTTAAAGAGGTTTTCGGGAAGTTTTGCAGTTCACCCAAAGAGTGAACAGAGCATTCATTCCGATCCTTTCATTAAGTCTGAAGAGACTGTGAGAGAATGAGGTTAATCGTTTCCCAAAAGAAAGAAGGCCTCAAGTGGAAAACTGATGACGAAGCACTTTGGGAATCAGGAAGCCCTTTGTAGGAAACTTAATTTAGGCCTTAGAATAGTGGCACCTGCAGCCGCCCGTGAGAAGTCCTTCATATCCCCTACCGCCCTCCCCCCAGGAGCAGGAGGAAAGGAATATTGGCATGGTCCTTTTCTTTATCGACTGAGGCAACATAATACATAGAAAAGAGTGCTGACTCGAGGGTCAGAGCATTTATGTTCAAATCCACCCCCACCCCAACAGTACCTGTGTGACCTTGAGCGTGTTGCTTAACCTCTATGGTACTCAGTTTCCTCATCTATAAAATGAAAGAGTTGGACCAGCTTCTGAGTTTGTTTCTACCTCCAGATCTATGGTCCTCCCATTCTAAGTCAAAATGCTCCATCCAGACTTGGATAGGAGTCATAATTGTTATTGCAAAGTCATTTTTTGGGGTCACGTCTGACTTTTCATGAGTCCATTTGGGATTTCCTTGGCAAACATGCTAGAGTAGTTTGCCATTTCTTTCTCCAGTTCATTTTACAGATGAGCAAACTGAGGCAAACAGGATGAAGTGGCTCGTCCAGTGTCACACAGCTAGGAAGTGTCTGAGGTCAAGTTTGAACTCAGGAAGATGAATTAAGGCCAGGCATTACCCCCTGCACCATCTAGCTGCCCTATGGGAGGGATAAGTTGTGTACTCTCATCACTGGTTTTTAATGAAGATTGTAAAAGTCCTTCAGAGAAAGGAACTATGGAGTCTGAATGCAGATCAAAGCATGCTCTTTTCTTTTTTGTTTTGTTTTTTTCTTTCTCACGATTTTTCCCTTTTGTTCTGATTCTTTCACAACATGACTAATGTGGAAATAAGTTTAATATGATTGTACATGTATAGCCTATATCAGATTGCATGCCATCTTGGGGAGGGGAGAGGGAAACAGGGGAGGATTTAGAACTCAAAATCTTATAAAATGAATGTTGAAAACTAAAAGTTAATTAATTAATGAAAAAAGAGACTAAGTACCTTAGTGGGTAGAGGCCCGGTCACGGAGCTAGAAAGACCTAGGTTCAAGCCCTGCCTATGACATATATTGGTTTTGTCACCCTGGGCAATTCATTTGACCTCTCTCACTGTCACCAGGCAACTCTTTAAGATACAAGTTAAAGCAGAGTTGTTGATCTGAGTTATTAGCGACATTTCCAAACTGAGAATTGGCTATACCAATGAACTCATGGGTCCAGATTTTAAAAAAGAAAATAAGTACCTAATGAATGAAGAATAAAGACCCACTCATTCAAAGCCTAAACATCACCTATTAACTTGGTGTGGCTTCTACCAGGCCAGTTGGAGCTCTTGGGCATCAGCAGCTGTGCCTTCAACAGTTGTTGTCTTCCGTAATGGAGACGATGGGGTCTTTGTTGACTGTTGTACTTAGAGTCTGGGAAACCCGAGCACAAAAGCTGCCTCTTACACTTGGTTAGCTATGTTACCGTAGGCAAATCTCTTAACCCATTTGAGCCTTTGGCACTTCTTTATAAGTTATAAATGGATCATGTCTGTTGTTAGATATGAATCAGCCTGTACTGAAATCATAGAGCCTTGACTTACTGCGTCATCACCCTCAAGTGCACAGGACAGTGCATTGTGCAGAGCAGATGTCCCATAAATGTTTGCTGAATTAAATAGAATGACATTCTGGGGGGTGGGGGGGAACAAAAAAAAACCACTTGTACAAAACAGGACCAGCATCATGACAGTTTTCCTGATATGGAAAACTCATCTTGATAAAATTCTTGATTATAGTTGCTTAGGTGATGTTGAAAAGAGGGATATTTTGATTAGGAATACTTCTGGGAGTTAGGGGAAGCTAATGCTAAATTAGGGACTTTAGTACATTGGAAGTACTTGGCTCACCAATCATAAGCAGAGATGGCCTTTGGCGCCTGCCATTGTTTGGATGACTTGTTGCTGATGAGTAGAAGGTACCACCTTTATTAGACATTACAGTATTTGAGGCGTGCTATTTAGTTTTAAATTACATTTCTGAGTAATAAGAATTTTTGGTTTTGTTTCATAATGTCCTTCATCCTGAAACATTATCATCCTAGGGCCTCAGTTTGGGTCCAATATTATGTTTTTGATGAATCTGAGTCCAAGGAGTATTTTCCTCCTTCCTCCCTCCCTCCCTCCCTCCCTCCCTCCCTTCCTTCCTTCCTTCCTTCCTTCCTTCCTTCCTTCCTTCCTTCCTTCCTTCCTTCCTTCCTTCCTTCCTTCCTTCCTTCCTTCCTTCCTTCCTTCCTTCCTTCCTTCCTTCCTTCCTTCCTTCCTTCCTCCCTTCCTCCCTCCCTCCCTCCCTCCCTCCCTCTCTTTCTTTCTTTCTTTCTTTCTTTCTTTCTTTCTTTCTTTCTTTCTTTCTTTCTTTCTTTCTTTCTTTCTTTCTTTCTTTCCTCTCTCCTTCCCTCTCCCCTCCCTTCCTTCCTCTTTTCAAAGATTAATTACATTTGATGCCATGAGAAAATGTTCATTGCTTGACTGATTGAAGTGTGGCAGAAAGTACATTGGATTTGGTGTCCAAAGGCTGAGGTTCAAATCCTGGCTGTTCCACTGATTTTCTGTCTCTAACCCCTCTCGATTATAGATTCCTCAACCATGAAATGGGGAGAGTTGGGTGAGGTGACCTCAAGGGCACAGGTTTTTAATCTCAGATCCACAGATAGATTTCAAGGCATGGGTGGTAAGGGGTGGAGTGTGTAAACTTGAATAGAAGAAAGCTTGTGTATTTTCCCTAACTTCTAATTAAAACTTAGCATTTCCTTCAGTTATTTAAAAAACAAAACAAAACACCCTACTGAGAAGGGCTTCACCAGACTGCCAAAAGGGGCTAAAAAGGTGAAGAAGAGCTCTCAGGTCCTTTCTGTAGCTAAAGATAGATGACAACTGGGGCAGTGCAGTGGGTGGAGCAGGGGCCTGGAGTCCCGTAGGCCAAGTTCCAATGGAGCCTCAGACACTTACTAGCTGGGCGGGTTTCTTAACCTGTCTGCCTCTGTTTCCTTATCTGTAGAAAGAGGATAATAATAACACCCACTTCTCAGTGTGGTTCTGAGGATAAAATAGGATATTGGTGAAGTGCTTTGCAAGCCTTAAAGCACTATGTAAATGCTATTATTATTATCGTTAAATCTGGTACTATTATCAGTGTGATACTCATGCAGACCTTTAAGAAATCATTTTCAAAGCCCAGATTTGCTCTTAAACATCATGAGGGCAGAGACCTCACCCTCTTCATCACCTTGGCCTGAGTGCCTGACATAGTACTCTCTACATAGTACCATAGTAGGTGCTTTGATGAATGTTTGTTGAATTAGATTGAATATTGGCCGCTCCCTCACACAAGAATGCTTTAAACTCCCTTGTGACTTACATGGGCAAGTCACTTAGCCTTAATGGACCCTAGTTTTCTCATCTCCAAAGTAAAATGATGGGACTTGATGCTTTCAGAGGGCCCTTCTGCCTCCAAAGCTATGATCTAATGTGGTTTCATATTAATCACATTTATATAGCATTTTAAAGTCAATAAAGCACCTTTCTCCCTGTGACCCTTTGAGATAAGGACTGTAAGTATTACTATACATACCCATTTTATGGATAAAAAAAAGTAAGGCTTAGAAAAGTTACTTGCCCATGGTCAAACATCTAGAAAGATGTCAGCTGGGATAGAAAGTGTTATCTCTGGACTGCACGTAGTTCTTTTTCAACCACACCAGACTTCATCTGCAGGGCTAATGTAATCCTAGCTGGCAACCGAGAAAGCTGAAAGACGTCTCATGATCCCAACATATCCAGTATGTTTTTGAAAGATTTTTCTAATGCATTTGAACCTTGACCAAATCAAGCCCTTGTGAAAATCACCCAGTTGTATGGCATCCCTCTGAAAGCAATTGGTCAGGAGGGTTTAAATTCTCCAAACTTTTTGAACTAAGCTCCTTTTATTACGGTAATTTTGTATTGCCTGCAATGTTTCTAAAGTACAATCTAGAAGTCTGAGATTAATGAAAGACATTAGGGGCTTTGAAGGACAAGAATGAATTAAAGTGCTTTCATTCATTCTGCAAGAGAATTGCTATGCAGCATAATGAGGGAAATACCAGGCCTTCCATTCAAACTCCAACCTCCTGGTTTTAAGTCAGAAGGTCCACACACACACACACACACATGCACGCACACTCACTCACTCTGCCAGTCTGTAAATAGTAAAGGCTTCCACTTATCCCAGCTAAAAGGAATCTCGTTCTAATGGTTCTGCAAAGATAACATTGATATTCAGACTGAGCCCATGTGTGAGTTAGAGCTGGGAAGAAATTGTAGTCATATTTGTTCCTTTGGATAGGATATTGTCCTTCAAGTGGGGAGACTCAAGGGCAAGTCTCATCTCTTACATATACCAGCCGCATGATCCTGGGTCAGTCACTGAACCTCGGTGCTCAGAGTAGCTCCCTGTGCCCATGAATGACAGACAAGGTCCCAACCTGCAGGGGTGGAGAGAGCTCCCCCTCTGAGTTTGATGTAGTAATGAAATTCTATGCCAATAGTAGTATAGAAAAGGTTGAAACTATAAATCATGTTCATGGGGTTTTCATGTGTGTTTTATTTTCTCTTTTGATCACAAAAATCTTCAGAGCTAATGCCTGCCTCCCAGGGTTGACAGGGCCCTGGGGATATAATGTATGTGAAAGCATGGATCCAGTCTCCAGTAAATATCTGCAGGTAGTTGAATGGTGGGAAATCTTCCCACTTTTACCTGATGGACAACTAAAGTGGGCTCTTGTCTTTTCGTTCTACTTTCTTGTCGTGTGTGTGTGTGTGTGTGTGTGTGTGTGTGTGTGTGTATGAGAGAGAGAGAGAGACTTGTCTTTCATTCTACTGCATGTCCCAAGGGAAGTAAGTAGTGAGGTCTAGAATCAGGTAGGTGGTCCAACGGATAGAGTGCCGGGCCTGGAGTCAGGAAGACCTGAGTTCAGTTCTGGCTTCGGTCACTTCTTAGCTGTGTGATCATGGACAAGTAACTTAATATCTATTTGTCTCTGTTTCCACATCTGTAAAATGGGGTTAATAATAGCACCTACCTCCCAAGTTTTTGTGAGGCTCAAATGATATATTTGTACAGCAGTTTTGTAAATCTTAAAGCACTATATAATTGCAAGCTATGTTATCATTATTACTACTATTATCACTACTCCTACTGTTACTACGACTACCCCTTTTATTACTACTACAACTACAACTACTACTGCAGTGCAAAGAATATATGATTTATAATTGGAAAACTAGTATTTATATGTATGCTCTGCCCTGCAATATCTCTTTGGCCTCATTTTCCCCCATCTGTTAAATGAGGAAGGATGATAACAATAAGCAATAATAGTGAATAGCTAGCATTTCTGTAGCATTTTAATGTTTGCAAAAATACTTTACAAATGTTATCTCATTTGATCCTCATAATGACCCCAGGAGGTAGGCACTATCATTTCCATTTTACACATGTGGAAACTGACCAACCCAGGGTCACAAAGCTAGTGTCTGAGGCTGATTGGAGCTCGGGTCCTCTTGATGCCAGGTATAGCCCTCTATCTACTGCACCATCTGGTTGCCTCTGAGGCTCCTTCCAGTTCTGAACCTGTGGTTCCAGTGATGTAGAACATGCATAGCTGAGGAAACTAAGGAATAGGGTTGTCCATGGTCATGCTCCTTTTACACTGTTGTTCTAGTCTTAGGGTTTATTCTGCAAAGTACAGTTGTCTTTCCACTCTATTCCTCTTAAGAAAAAAAATGTCAATGACTTTAATACCCTTGGCTCATCTTAAGTAATCTGTTACAGGTCCCTACTTTGTTCTTAATCCTTTTTTTTTTTTTTAACTAGACCAATGATTTCATCTTCCCCAAGGAGGAATTTCTCCTCCCAATGGATATCTATAGTTTTTCTTCAACTTAAAGTCTTAGAATGTTGCCTGGAGCAACGAGAGGTTAAGTGACTGGCCTAGGGTCATACAGTCAGATCTTCCTGACCCTTAGCCAGTATTTTATCCATTATTTATGTCAGACTGCTTTTCCTTATAGACCATTTTCTCTTGTGAGTGTTTGAAAGAACATTAGGGGAGCAAATACCACAACTAGCCCCCTTCTTCCTTCCCCTTCACCCCACTAAGGCAGGAAAGAGTTAAATAATTCACCCTCTGTTCACTTCTCTCTCTGCTGTGATTGCTGGTGTGATTTGAGTTTTAGGTTAAATTCATTGTCAATTCTTTTTTCAATTGACTTCATCTGAACCTATCCCCATTATGGGTGTGGAGCACAGTATCTGGCACATTGGACTGGCCCATGCAGGCGGTCTATGTTTGTCTCTCTCATTTAGAATGTGAGCTCTTTGAAGGTGTTTTTAGTATATCCCCAGCCCTTAGAACAGTGCCTGGGACATCACAAGCTCTTAATAAATTCTTATTGATTTACTGAGTGATTATCATTATCAGGCTTGGGCACAAAATGGAAGCAGAGAAAACTAGATGTTTTTCTTTCCTTGCACATTCTATGTCAGTTTATTAACAAGGACCCTCTCTCCCTCTCTGCTTTTCAGCCACAACACAAAAACAACATCTTGGCTAGACCCTCGGTGCCTGACCAAACAACAGAAGCCTCTGGAAGAATGCGAAGATGATGGTAAGGGGTGATGAGGGAACAGTGTGCTGGCCTTAGTGGCTGAGGTTTTTAAAATATTTATGAAAGAATGTAGTAACCAACATGCATGTGTGTTATTGGAATAATTTCTTGTAGAAAAACACCGTGAACATGATCTGTAAATGCATTCATAAGGAAAGTTTTGCAGAATCGTGATTTTTTTTAAATATGTAGACTGATTGGTGAGTTCTAGAGCTATGGGATATATATCTGCTTGTATTTCATAAACTCAATAATCTGTCTTTATCCACTTAGTTTTTGTTGTGTGGATGGTTAGACCAAACTCTATTGAGCTCTTATGACTTCACCCTGAATCCATAGGTCCCGTTGAGCACTTGAATTGACTACTACCTCTCTACACCCCTGGCCTAGCACCCTTGTAGCTTGTTATCTACCTAGAAATATGGCCTCAAGGTCATCTCCAGAGATGCATAAATATTTGAAGGATTTGTGGTTTGGTCAGTGAGAGAAATTCCTGGTATTGTAACTTCCACTGCCAATCTAACTTGCAGCTCCTCTGACTTAGTAGGAATTTGCCTGATATACCCAAAAGTTTATTGTCTTCCACAAGGTTTACTTGTTAGTTAGAGTCATTTCTTACTTCGACTAGTACCCTACTTTTCTTCAGGAAAACAGCTAAAAAGTGTCGTATTCTGAGTTAGAAGAACTCGATACAGATATCATCTCTATTGCAATCAAGAGACCTCTCTGCCCCTGAATTCCATCATTTATAAAATAAAAACGTAGAACCAGATGGTCTCTAAGATATTTTTTAGCTCCCAATCTATGATCCAAAGACTTAGGGAAATTTAGAAATCGGTTTTCTCTAAAAAATCAACTTTTTTTTCCAATAGAATAATCTTATTAGGACTAAAGAAAGGCCTTGACAAATTTGGGTGTCTTTATGTCAACTGAGAGAAAGCCTCAGGTATGTAAGCAATGCAGTCTTTCAAGAAAGCAGCTGAGTTGTTTCCAATTAAAAACTGCAAATGGCTTATTGGTTGAAGAAGTTCTTAATGAAAATGTGTGCATAGAATTGTTCTGGCTTGAGTTTCTTTGAAAGGAAATCCGTAGTAAGAGAGAGTGCTGTGGTTGTTTTTGGCACACTGAAGTCTATTTTCCACATCGCGTTGTTCTCTTTTCAACACAAAAGAATTAAAAGGCCGATGTGTTGGCTGGTGGCTACTCCGTGTCAGATTTGAGCTTACCAATCAGTGGTATAATTACCCAAAACACATTGCACTAAGGGATAACAGAACTTTCTGCAATAATCTTCTTATATTGTCCTCGGGTCTTGGTATACATTAAAAGGCAGTGTCGCATTGTGTAGTATGTAAATTCATTTACGATGATTCCTGACTTTACCGGAAGTGTATCTTCCCATCGTCAAAATAGAGAGCTCCCAGGGGTAGAAACTCCATGCACCAAGGCAGATTGACCACTCGTCTGTAATTTACAACCTCATAGACTTGCAATGAGAGAGAAGACTAAATATATATGAAGAGAAAGTGGAGTTATAGGAGATAAACTCAATAGTCAGGAAACATTTATTAAGCACCTACTATGTTCCAAGTACTATGCTAAGTGCCAGGGATACAAAAAAAAGCAAAAGTCAGCCCCTCTTCTCAAGGAGCTTACAGTCTCATGGGGAAGACAACATACAAAGAACTATGTTCAGACAAGCTATAGACAGGATAGATTAGAGATAACTAATGGAGGGAGGGCATTAGCATTGAGTGGAATCAGAAAAGGCTTCTTATAGGAAGTGATTTGTTCCTAGTTATGAACCTGGTATTGCTCTAGGCAGAACCTGAACCCACATCTTTCAGATTCCAAGTTGAGCTGCTTATCTGCTCTGACATATAGTGACTATCCTTGTCATTGCATAAAATATCCCAGCCATTGCCCTCTTAGAACTTACAGACTAATAGACAATACTGTAAAGAAAAATACAAGAAGAGGAAACAGTTGGACATGAATTTGTTATTTACAAGATGTGCAAGCAGCCCCATGAAGGGCATTTCCAAGCATCATAGATTTGAGCTGGAAGGGACCTTTGAGATCACTTCCTATACCTCCTTCATTTTGCAGATTTCAGAACTGAGATCCGAGGGGTAACATGATTTACCTGAGCTAAAAGGGGTAGCTGGGCCTGGAGTTGAACCAGCACCTTTGACTCCAAATTCAGCAATCTTTCCCTGTACCACATGACCTCAGTGACTTTTTGCTAGAATAAAAAGCCCAGTGAGTCAGAGCCGTGACCTAGGCCCATGTTGTATTTTGATTGTTTTCTTGACTTTCTCTATGTTTACAAGATGTCAAGAAAAGAGATATTTGCTCTTTGGTGCAATGGTGAAATGGGGTGTCCTGGCTTTTCATATATGTTACATAGCATGTATATTTCCTTATTCACAATGTCCTAAAAGTGTTAGTGCAGTTTAAGGCTTTGCTTCAGCTCTCTCCCACCCCCGAAGTCCTACTCCAGTGTTTCGCTGTGGTATGGAAGTAAGTCTGGGGTTTTAAAGAAAATGCCAGTGGTGGGTAAACCCTGCTGTCCTTCCAAGTTGCAAAGGTTTTAGATTGGGTCCCCAGGATGGACTCCATGTCTGTTGTCTAAGGATTACTTTCAAGTTCAGAGATACTCATTCTCTGCTTGGCTGTGCAGTGATGGGCTTCTCAACTCATGACAGTTTTAAAAGACAATCTATTTAATCAAAGAGGGGTTGTGACCTGCACCAGTGGAGAGAATACAGTACCCCTACCAGTGAAATCACAGCTGATTGAAATAGCAAAGTAAATAGGTATGCTGTGTAGAGAGAATACCAATTTCAAAGGACATAGAAGGCCATAAAATCTATTCATCTATCAAAGTGCACTGAAGATATTCTGGCTTACTTATTTCTCACAGCCAAAAATTCTAATCCTACTTGCAGCCCAAGCAATGGCTCATGGTGATTACTGTGAACCCTGATTACTGCTGTATTGAGATGCATAAAAATGCTAGCGATTACCAGCTAACAAAACGCCATATGACAGAAAGTTTCCAGATAAGTTTGGTTGAGTTGAACAGTAACAATAGTGAAGAGTTTCCATTTGAAGAGGGAGTGTGGTACATTGGGGAGGTCAGTAGCCTTGGAGTCAAAGGACCTGGGGTCAAAGTCCACCTCTGATACTTACTACCTGCAAGTCACTCTGTCTCTTTGGGCTCCAGTTTCCTTACCCATAAAATAAGAGGGTTGGACTCGGTGGTCTTGGAGGTCACTTCCAGCTGCAAATCCATGCTTCTAAGACCCTTGGAATGCTCCTTATATTTCTCTTTGTTTACTAGCTCCATAGACAGATGAAGCATATTAAGAGGTCCATGGAGATCAGCCGGTCCAAATCCTTGTTTTTTAGAAGAAACATTGGTCCAGTGATGCTATGACTTCCTAAAGACCACCCAGCTTGTCGAAGAGTTCTTTCACCTACATGACACTGTTCCTCTTTGCCATTTATCTTACAACAAATATATTTCCATATCAAGTGTAGTTTATCAGGTGTAGGTATGTTGAATAAGAATTCATCATTATGGTTTTTAAATTGTGAGCTCCCTGAGGACAGAAACTGTGTTTTGCTTTTTTTTTTCGTATCCTCAGCATTTAACGCAGTGCCTGGCATGTAGTAGGTGCTTAATAAATGCTTATTGACTGACTAACTAAAATAAAAGAGAAGTCTGAATAAATTATTCTGAATAAAATATTCTCACACATACACACAGACATATATGTGGATATATGTCTGTGTGTATGTACCTTTGTACACAAACATTTCTAAAAACTAGCATATAAATATACATATATGCACACACATACCACTATCAGACTGACAGCTGACAAGTGCCCAGTAACTCATTTACTACTGGGTGCTGTTTGTCATTCGTATTTGTATAAAGTTTCCTCTGATATCATGACATGAATGTAGCATGTACGTAAACTAACATTTTACTACTGGTCACAGTGGGTTCCCTACCTATTATCTCATACCTTGATGTCATGAAGTGATTCTGTGAATGTACTCTAGTATCTGAAAGGTATAGCAAGATCTACTCTTAAAGCCCAATGTCGAAGACACAAGGACCTGGTCTAGTCTGCTGGTTTTTTATCTGTAATTCGAGTTTCATTCCAGGTACATAACCCCCTTGGACCATGTTCCTTTCCCAACCATTACTCAAAGATACACATCTAGATGACATGTTTAGGACAGATCTGATCCCCACAATCAAAACTTTTGTTGGCAGTTATTAATTATTTGGTTAAGCTTTTCAATTCTGTTCAAGAAATTTGTCTCTAGTGCCTGCTATGTGCCTAGAACTGTGCCAAGTGATGTGATGGGTACAAATTAAGTACCTGATCCATCTTTGCCCTGTGTTTGGAGAAACAAAGCTTGTAAATGCACAACTGTGTAGATGAGATGACAGAATCCCAGTTGGTGTCAAAAGATGAAATTATAGTTCTGATCATCGGGAACAGAAGAAACCTAGACTTGTTTCGGGCAGCTGGAATTTTTTTAAAGAACGATCTGGCACGCAAGCCCTATTGGCCACACTTGTATAAATATGTGGAACCTGGTGTATATCTAGGACAATGTGCATGAAGACTCTTGTGCTTCCTTGAGATGTCCTGATTGAGCAGAATTACTTTTCAAAGTATGCATTGGATTGGGGTTCACGATATAGTATGCCTTCTCAATTTGACCTCGCCTTTTATTTTCAATCACTGATAGTTCTTAAAAGTTAAATAACGTCTTAATTGTGAGTGTAATTGCCTAGCCGATTAGAGGAATATTGAAGGATTAAAAGGAGTGAGATATTAAAAGGCCTGGCAGCTTCATTCACTTGGAATGAGATCCGTAATAAGTGACTCTCACTTAAGAATGTGGAAATTGCAAAGCCGTTTGTCATCTTTTACAACCAATCATATCCTATTTTGACACGCAAGGAAATGATCCCTATAATTATTTTGCCAATACAAGCACTTGACGTTTCATGATTTGCATTGATTGGGGTCTGAAGAGTTCCAAGGGTGGAAATGAGATGAGCCAAGAGCAGGTAAGGTCCAGATAACAAAGTCGGGGTGTGGGCTGCTATTTTTTTTCTAAAGGGTGTTTTCTTTCTTGGTGCTGGTGCCTGAATTTTTCTTTTCCTTTCTTCTATCTCATTTCCTGCTCTTCCTTTGGAGAAGAAGGGGTACACACCGAGGAATTGGACAGCGAACTAGGTAAATCTCTTTTCTATCCTTCTGTTTGCTCCATGCTTTGGATTTTATTGTTTTAAGTCTTTAGCGAGTTGCTTAATCCTTCTGTTTCATTATTTTGCACCTTTCCAATTATGATTTTTGTTTGGACTTACCGCCAAAAGGTCAATTTGATAACCAAATACGGCTGATTCTACAGTTATAACGAATGGATTCTCTGCAGAAAAGTTCTTAGTACATGAGGCTTAAGAAAGAAAATAAACCAAGTCTGGGAGAAAGAGCCTAGAAAGGGCAAGGAGAGACCTGGGATTATATTCGGGATCCTCTGATTTTCTGGGAACCATGGAATGAGTTTCCTTGTTCTTTGCCTGTTTTTTTTTTTTTTCCCCAGACTGGGTCTCCCCATCTTGCCCAGGCTTGACCTCCTGAAGCTACTCCTGGTCCAAATCCCACTGTTAATCAGCACGGGAGCTTTGACATGTCCTGTTTCCAACTTGGGCTGATTTGCCCCTCCTTAGGTAACCAGGCAGCCCGTCAGAATATCCCTTCACAGAACAAATCTCCTTCGTAAAAGGATTTGTTCTGTAAAAATTAGATTCAGTCAAAAGGCTGCACCCAAGAACCTAGAAGGTTACATGTGACCTCCAGGCCCCAGGTTCCCCACCCTTGCCTTAGGGGCTCTGTCATATTAATGCTGAATTGAGGGAGGATGCCCAGTCTTCATAGCCCACTACAGCTCAGAACTCCCAATCCCAAGAGATCCACCATCCTCAGCCTCCTGGCAGCAGAGATTACAGACATGTACCACCATGCCTGGCTGCCCTCATGTTTGAAAAGGTGATGATGGCTACTTTTTCTTATGTGAAGCAGCAGCAGACAAATAAATGCCTCATGAATGAATGAGTAGAAGGAAAGAGAGAGATTCTGAGTTGGCATTGTTTTCTGATTGGATTGCTGGATTTCCTGTACTTTGGGAAATGACCATCAAAAAATGATGGTAACGCCGTTGTGTTGTAGCTGTGGTTCCTGACTAGACTTAGCTATGGTTGTAAATTAAGAGCTAAAAGGAGCTTTGTTAGTCTGTGTTCGTATAGATCATCAGTCCTTAAATATACTGTTGGAGCTCACTTAGGACAAACTAGATTCACAAAAATATTTTCTTTTCATTTTTAAATGCAATTGGACTCTTGTTTGCTTCAGGAGTGAGGGGGATAATTGGTAGCACATTAACATTTTGATTAGGTTGAGTTTAAACTATATTGAAATGAATATGAATCCTCTGAGTGTGCACCACCTAAGGCTTGGATGAGAAAACTCACTGGTCGATATTATACTCGCAGGAGGCCGGAGAAAATTGAAAATTGACCAAAATAGTCATCTTAGATTCAGGAGATCCTTTAATTATTATTGCCTCTAATGGAACTTTTTGAAATTATGGCCATGGATTGATTAGCATATAAAAATACCTTAAAATTATATATAAGTACATAATATAGTCCTTTACCCCTTCCGGTTTAATTCTATTTTTTTTTCTTTTTGGGGACATGCTAATCACATGTTTGCCCAACAGCTTGGCTAGCCAGGGTTATGCTACACATATCATTTATATCTGGTTTCCTTAATGCCTCGGTTATATTCCATTGTGGATTGATGTGCCAGCAACAGTCAATAAACTATCGACCATTCTATTTTTAAGACATTCAAGAGACTCTTCTTGCGGTCAGTGTGGGAGGAATGACTCTGAGGCTAATCCTATATATATTAAGACAATTGGAGAGAAATTACACCAGAACTAATTGGCTCATTCTAACAATATATGACTAAGCCCATTAAAGGGGACAGCACAACGATCCCATGCCATAATGGCTTATAGGAATTGTTTGTTGAAACAGCCCAAACCACGGTCCTTGGTCCCTGAACAGAAGAGAAATGATCCGAAGGCAATCGTGATCAGGGAGAACAGTGATCGGCTTCACTGACATTGATCTAAAGTCCTTATTGATACTAAAACAGCTGGGGCCTTATAGTTAGGGTCAAATGGAAGTTTGCAAAAATGGAAAGGAAAGCACCACTTATCCCTGGATCACTTATGACTTACAGGAGCTGCTGTGTTATCCAGTGCAAGATGAATGATAAAGATGGGGAAGCATGGAGGAAAATAAAATCAACCATAGCCCTAGCATTCTTGTGATGCTTTCTGGACGTACTGGGGCAGCTAGGTGGCACCATAGTGCACGGTGCACCAGGACTTTAGTCAAGAAGACTCATTTTCCTGAGTTCAAATCTGGCCTCAGAAATTTACTAGCTGTGTGACCCTGGGCAAGTCACTTAACCCTGAGTGATTCAGTTTCCTAATCTGTAAAATGAGCTGGAGAAGGAAATGGCAAACCACTCCAGCATCTTTGCAAAGAAAATCCCAAATGGGCCCACGAAGAGTTGGATTCCAATGAAATGACTGAACAACAACAAATTCTGGACACACCAGTTCCATCGTCGCTAATATTATTTTATGATTTTACCTGAAAGGGACATATAGGAGAAAGGCAGTGTGAAATAATGAATAGGAAATGGCTCTTAAAGTCAGGGAGGCCTGGATTCGAATTCTGCCTCAAATGTAATAGTTGTATGACCTTGAGCAAGTCACTAAACATTTCTGGGGTTCACTTCCTCATCTGTAAAATGAGAGGATTGAACTCATTAACAACAGAAATCCCTTCCATCTCTAAATCTGTGATCTAAGAGTATGCCCATATGGTAGTATAGGCATGATTTAGGTGTCTACACTTTTTTGGCTGTTCTCGTTGAGTCATTTTTCAGTAGTGTACAACTCTTCCTGACCCCCTTTGGGGTTTTCTTGGCAAAGGTCCTGAACAAGTTTGCCATCTCCTTTAGTTCATTTTACAGATGAGGAAACTGAGGCAAAGAGCATTAAATGACTTGCCCAGGGTCATACAGCTAGTAAGTGTCTCAGTCTGGATTTGAACTCAGGTCTTTCTGACTCCAGGACTGGCACTCTATTCACTGGGCCACCTACTTGCCTGTCTCTTCACTACTGAGGGGAGAGAGAGACAGACAGAGACAGAGAGGGGAAGGGAGGAAGAGAAGGAAGAAAATGTGTGTACCTGCATATATGCATATGTATATATGTATACATATATAATATATCCAATGTACACTCACGTATGTGTGTATAAACATACACACACATAGTTATTCCCATAAACCTTCTCTACCGTTATCCAATACAGCCTATTTCTGTGATAAATCCTGCTTCCAAAAAACATACTACGTACTTTCTGTGGGCTATCATGCACAAATAAAAATCTAACATATAGTACCTTAAGATGTGCCAGTCGCTCTGCAGAGGTTATTTCAAATGATCCTCACCACGAGTCTATGAGGCAGATGCTATTATTATCCCATTTAGTAGGTGAGAAACTGAGTCTGGTAGGAGTTAAAGAGACTTCTACTGGGTCACCAGTCAAGTAAGTAACAGAGTTTGAATCCACATTTTCCTGACTTCACTACCCATCCGAGGTACCGTCTCCCAAAGTGTTACTTTCTAATCTGCCTCTAAGAATGCTGTCTCTTCTGGCGGCTTACCTTTTTGACCCATATGATTTGATTATAGAATTGTGGTTTCCGAACTGGGTTGTCAAAGCTGCATCCAGACTTCTGATATATAGTTGCCTTTTGAAATTGCCAAAGGCCCCTGCAGAAATCTCCCAGCAAACTATTCTCAACGAGTACACCCTTGTCACCCATATTCTGAGTTGTGGACTGTTTTAAGTGAAATAAACTGGTATAGGGGGATGACTAAAAGTTAATGGATTTTGGTCTGAAAACGTGCATTTGCTTCATATTGGGCATTTGAGCTTTAAAAAAAAAAAAGCCACATGGCTATTGTGATATCCTTATGGTTTTTGCAGTTTTGCTACTTTTGACGTGAAGGAATGAGGGACACTTAAAGGAAGGCCCCAGCCACTGACCGTTCTTCCACCCCCCCCCCCCATAAAGATGACCCAGGATGGAGCAGGCATGATTATGCTGTGATCTCCATCCTGTAAAGGAACAGCCACATTGGTCCATTGGAGTAACTTCCAAGCCTAAACATTAGACTCTCTAAAATTTGTCACTGCGGTGGCAGAATGATTGGATGCACCGTTTTGAGACAAGTGGGATCTTCAATATAGCCTGGTGCCTGCCCAGGATTTCTCCCGTGCCCTGTGCTCCTTCGGCATGCGTGGCTGGTCTCTGTTCTCAGAACTTAGCAGAAGTGATTTCGCAGCCCATCTGCCCGTGTGATAACTATTGTAATTAGGAGGCTTGTCTTTCTAATGACTAAGAATCTTCATAGCTTTGTATTTTTAGTCTTGAATGGATCCTATCCTCTACCTTTTTTGTTTGTTTTGTTTTTGCCTTTTATTTATATTATTTTGATAATATTTTATCCCCTCAGTTAAATGTTAAAACAATATTGAAAATTTATGGGTTTTTTTTTAAGTTTTGAGTTCCAAGTTCTACCCTTCCCCCTTCTCTGAGATGGTTAATAATCTGATATAGGTTATAAATGTGCACTCATGTACAACATTTTCACATTAATCATTTTGTACACAAGAAAACTCAAACAAAAAAGAAAGAAAAAGAGAAATAAAGTACTTCAGTCTGTATTCAGACAATATCAATTCTTCCTCTGCAGGCAGTTAGCATTTTTCATCATGAGTCAGATAGGTAATTTTGATTTTATAAAATTAAAATTTTTCGCCCAAACAAAAGCAGTGCTACCAGAATTAGAAGGAAAGCAGAAAACTGTTATGGGGCAGAGGGCAGTGATTTGCAGCAAGTATCTCTGATAAAGGCTTCATTCATCAAATATATAGAGAACTGAGTCAAAGTTTAAGAATAAAAGTCATTACCCAATTGATAATGATTAAAAGACAGACAGGTTTCAGGCAAAGAAATCAAAGTTATCTATAGTCATATAAAAATGCTCCAAACCAGTACTGATTAGAGAAATGCAAATTAAAAGGACTCTGAGATACCACCTCATACCTATCCGATTATGACTAAAAAGGAAAATTATAAATGTTTTGGCGATGTGGGAAAACTGGGACACTAATGCCCTGTTGGTGGAGTTGTGAACTGATCCAACCATTCAGGAGAGCAATTTGGAAATATTCCCAAAGGGCTATAAAACTATGCATATCCTATCCTCTACCTTTGCCCTGGAACTTGGCCACATTCCCACTCAATCTTCTTGTTCTTATTTAATACAATTAATATTAATTCACATTCATATTTAATATTAAATAAAATTGTTGAGATCAAATGCTATTAATAATAGTGAATCAGATAATTACTGTGAAATGATATATTTAACGATATTAAATAATAAAATAAACTATTGTTTTATAGTGCTTTTATAGTTTCTGTAAAGCGCTTAACAGACATGATCCCTTTTGGACCTCACAATAACCCTGTGCAAGCACTGGCACCCCTATTTGCCGGATGAGCGAACAGATTCCCGGAGATGCCCGGTTTCTCACAACTGGACCCCCCGCCCCCAGCTTCCTAGCTCCATGCCCATTGTCCTACCGCCTATTCCACGCTACCTCTCCATCAGCTGGAGACTGTTGAGTGGATGCCATTGCTACATAAAATAAGTTACCTTTATTGGAGGCACCAGGAAGACCTCTAGAGCTTTTAGTTTTCTTTTAGGAATTAATATGTTCAGTTTTAAAATGTACATATATTCCGTCTAGCTTAATGGCTTTCCCTTAAAAAATTCCCCCCATGTCATTACCTGCACATCACTTATTCTCCTATTTTATGGGCAAATGATCAGGAGAAAAATAAATTTGAGTGACCAATTTTGAAAAGTTGTGATTAATCGCAGTGAAATGGTACATTTCTGGATATACCTCTTGCCTTATTCCCACATGTTTGGCACTTTCATCTGTCCCATCAAAGAAAAAGCATGAACTCACGTGCCACATTTTACGTTTTTTAATTTCCTGGTTCGTCTCTTTGTTCCTAAGCGGTTGGAAACATTCTCCTGGCTTGTTTTTATTTAGATGGTAATTTTCAGTGTTCTTTAGGCAAGCTGTTTCCCAAGCCTTCCTGTTATAAAGGTCTCCAAGCCTCAGTTTATGAGAATGCCAAGTGATGTCAACATCTGCAGAGGGGCCCTGGTATACACTTAGCTGCTCAGGTTTGAAGGATTCAAAGACCTTGAAAACCTGCTAAGTGTAAAAAGAAAAATGGGGGTGGGAGATGGGCCCTGGCTTTTGTTTGCAAACAACACACATGTGGAGTAAAAGCTGTGAAATGAATGTCTCTTGATGTTCAGCCAAACCTGAAAGTGAATGTAAACTTGGAGTAATTAGGCTGCCTGTGTGTGTCTATGTGTTTGCTCCTCATTCCTGTAGACTGCTGCTCATGTAACTAAACTTGATAAATTCTCTCTGTGTTCTTTAGCTAAGCTTTTCTAATGAGTAGGGCTCTCCTTGCTAATGTCAGCTACACCATTACCTACCTTAATGGAAGGAAGGAAGGAAAGAAGGAAAAAGGAAGGGAGAGAAGGAAGAAAGAAAAAAGAAGGAAGGAAGGAAGGAAGGAAAAAAGAGGAAGAAAGGAAAATATGCTTCAAAAAATAATATTTTAAATTATGTGTCTTCAAGTCAGATCTTCATGGCTCTGTTCGGGAATGACATTCCTTGTCAAAATATTATTTTCATATGAACTTATCTTAGTTATAGATTGTGAGGGTTTAAGCAGTTATACCAAGATTGGATTTAGTCATTTCTCTAAGGAATAAAAAGATCACAGTGTAAAATATGACAGAACTTGGCTGTCTAAGTCATAATTATGTTTAGTGAAAAAATATTGTTTTATGTTCCTCAAATGAAGTTATCTACAGAATTGTCCTTTATTAAAAAAAATAGAGATAAGGTAGGACCCTGTTAAAGAAAAGCTTATTACCTCATAGAGATATTTTGGATCAAATACCACAGAGAATTAAAGCCTGATATAGTAAAATTAGGGTAGCTATATGGCATAGTAGATAGAGTGCCAGACCTGGAGTCAGGAAAATGCCTCTTCATGACTTCAAATTTGGCCTTAGATGCTTACTAGCTGTGTGACCATGGGCAAGTCACTTAAACTTGTTTGCCTCAATTTCTTCATCTGTACAGTGAGTGGGAAAAGGAACTGGCAAACTACTCTAGCAATGTTGCCAAGAAAACCCCCAATGGGGGTCACGAAGAGTTGGACACGAGTGAAAACGACTGCATGACAACAACCATAGTATATTAGAATTAGCTTGTATGGCATGTGGTGGTTTGTGCTAGTCCCCAACACCATCTTTACTAATAAAGTGCACTGGTGGGAATAATGCCTTAGAAATCCATAGAATGTAAGTGATTTGAGGACAAAGGCTGGAGCAAATCTGGACTCAAAGTGTAATGCTGTACATTAGAGATAGAATGAAAAGCAATTTCAAGTATGCTCCTCTGTTTAAAACTTGTGTTTATGTTTTTATTTTAGTAATAAATGATAATGAGAAGGCAATGTGGTGTAATGCAAAGAGAGATGGCCTTGGTGTCAAGAAGACCTAGATTAAAGTCTTACCTGTAACACATATTAGCTGTGTGACCTTGGACAAGTCAAGGTCACTTGACCCTACCCCCCCCCCAACCCCCAAGAAAATCAATAGAAATAGAATTTAAATTAGGAATAAGAAAAATGTATGATTGTAACTCTATTTTCTCCTCAGCCAAAAAAAAAATAATCTTGGGTAGGTTGGTTTGTTTTAAAAGGAGGATGGGGGAGAAAGATTTAATTTCTCTTGCATTTTTCTTGTCCTATAAAGAAGTTAAGGAAAAAGGGAAGAAAACTATAAATAATATGAGCCAGGAAATACAAGTCAAAGTCACACTGGTAGATTTTTTTCCTTAAAAATGAATTTGACAAGTTAATTTAGAATAAAGGAAATTGGGGCCCCATTTCAGGACCCTCTCCCCTTCACCCAATTCCTCTGCTGTTTAATGTATAAAATGCTTAAATGTACGTCATCTAAGAAAATGTAGTTTGTTTTTTGAAAACATGTCTACTTTGATTAGGATATATTTTTTAAAATGGAATGAGGGCTTCCTTCCATCTAACTCAATTGTCAAATACACAACCACCCCTCAAAGTTCCAATCTGAATACTAAGAATGGTTTTTTATTTTGTTTTCAGAATTGCCTGCTGGTTGGGAAAAGATCGAAGACCCCGTATATGGTGTCTACTATGTAGAGTAAGTGATGATTTTAAAAATCAGATTTGCATTTGCAAAGTCTTTAATTTTTTTTAATTAAATTTTTTTCATTTCCATGAAATTCTCCTTTTCCCTGACACCTTCCTCTCCCACCCCCTACCCCCTGCCATAGAGAAAAAGGAACAAAACCTCTGTGAGAAACGTGTATAGTTCAGCAAAACAAATTCTCATGTCGGCGGTGTCCAAAAGTATATATGCAGTGTTTTGGGGATTATTTCTCATGGTGCTGGGCAGATTGAGATCCCCTTTACGCTGAAGCATGAAAGATGATGAAGCAGAGTATTAATAAGCAAAAGATAGAGAGAAAAGCTGGCAAGACAGAAACGTCTGTGTTCTCACGAGGGCAGTCAACTAGTTGCCTCCGAAGGCAAGATGAATGGCGATCTTGTATCTTCAGAATGAGGGCCCCTTGTGCTGTCCTCTTCAGAAGACTAAAGGACAGCTGAATACTGACTAACGATCTCCACATGGCGAGGAGTAGGCCCAGCTGAGCTGTCCTAGAACGAAAGATATGTTAGTGGTATCTGAGAGAGGTGGAAAAGATGAAGAAATTCCAAGTCTAAATAAATACTTAAGTGATTGTATCAGTGAGAGACAACTCTCGGGATTAAGTTACTTTTTTCCCATCACTTCAGGATCAAGCATGTTGCAGTATAGTTCAAAGAATGCTGCACCTACCTATCTTTGTATTCGGTGCTTAGCATGGTCCCTGGCACATAGTAGACACTGAATAAATGTATATTGGTTGGTTTGGAGGCACAGGGTCTGGGTTCAGATGTTGACACTCCTCCTTGCTACTTCTGTGACTTTGGACAAGCTATTTACCCTTTGGGGCCTTTGATTCCCATCTCCATGACTTCACCAAGGCTGGTTTCCACCATACTTGGAATGTGTTCTCTCTACCTTTGCTTCTAAGAGTCCACATTCTTCAAAGCTCAGCTCAAACATCACCTCTTTCAGGAAGTATTTCTTGGTTCTCCCAGCTCCTCTCATTCCTGCTTTGCATATACTTCTTTTTTCTTCTTTTTCTTTTTAATTTAATATTTTAGTTTTCAACATTGATTTCCACAAGATTATGAATTACAAATTTTCTCCCCATTTCTACCCTCCCCTCCACCCCTAACATGGTGTAAATTCTGATTGCCCATTTCCCCAGTCTTCCCTCTTTTCTGTCACCCCACTCCCCTCCACCATCCCTTTCCCCCTTACTTTCTTGTAGGGCAAGATAGATTTCTATACCCTATTTCTGCATATACTTCTATGAATACGTCATTTCCTCTAATAGAATATAAGATACCTGACAGCAGGGACTCCATCTTTGTATCTCTTACACTTAGTGCAGTGAAATTTAGATGGTTTAGTAAAGGTTTGTTGACTGATTGATCCAGAAAATGAGCTTGAGCTGTGTGATCCCTTGGGCCTTTCTTTCTCTAACACTAGGATCCTTCCCTCAAGGCAAGAGCCTTGATTTACCAACACCCTTCCTGTTTCGTTTGTGCCTAAAGTAATGGGTGCATAGCATACTAGGCTAGCACTCCATCCCCCAATGGAATAGACAGGTATGAAAATTTACAAAAGCCAAGAAATGAGACGTTCAGATGTAGGCTTGATTTTTATTGCCTCTGACTATGATGAGAAATAATGAATAAATGATACGTTGGAAGAAAAGAGGGCCAGCTAAATACTTAATAATAATCCTTCCTAAAAGGAAGCTAAGCAGCACGTGATTTTTTTTTTCAGTCTTCTGGCGTTGAGGCGTTATCCATTTCACACCTTGATGAAGGGAACTTGTGATGGGAAACTGTCAATCATGAAATGTTCAGCATCTTACTATAAAAATTATTAGCTCAGTATAGCAAGGACCCTTGCTGGAATGATTGGTAGTTTGGAATCTGAATTTCATTCTCACTCTCTCTCCCTCCCTCCCCCCCTTCCTCCCTCCTTCCCTTTCTCTCTCCTCTCTTTATTTTTCTTTTCTCTTTGTTCTTCCATCTCTTCTCCTCACTTTGACTCTCTCCCTCCTTCCTATTTTCCTTCCCTTCCCCCTCCACCCCTCTCCCAATTATCTCTTTTATTCCCTCCCCGACAAAATTAATTTTCATCATGTGCAATGTCTGGCACATAGTAAGCCCTTAATAGAGGCTTGTTGTTTGATTGATTAATGATAGGCAGCTGAAAGCTTTAGAGCCATGTTTCTATTGAAGGCATGGAATGGAATTTCTGTCCATTTGAGCTTGGTTCTACCTTGAAAACGCAATCAGCCAACAAACATTTATTAAGCTCCTACTATGTGCCAGGCACCGCTAAACATGATGGGAATAAAAAAATAACAAAGTCCTTGGCCTCAAGGAACTTACCTTCTTCTAGAAGCAAAAGGAATATATGCCTGCATCCAGGAATGATATTTCCTGCGATTTGGGGTAGAATGGGGGTGGGAGTGGGAAGGCATGTCAAAGGACAGAGCTTGAAAGGAATTCCTTATCACTTCTTACGTGGCTTTCATAGGAATTAAGAGTCAGAAAATCTTCTATTTAGAGCTAGAAGGGACTTCAGTTGGTCAGTCCATAAGCGTTTATTAAGCATCTGCTGTGTTCCAGACACTGGGCTAAGCATTGGGAATACAAGGAAACTAAATGAGAGTCCGTGATCTTGAGCACCTTCCAGCCTAGTGGAAGAGAGAACAGACACCCAGCTGTGCACCTGGGGAAGCTGTGACTTACCCAAGGTCGCAAAGCATCAGATTAGAATGGCCAGTGTTATTAGACAGTAACTGGATTGAGATTGCGTACGTAATTTCATTGAAACTCCCGAGTGAGAGTTGTCCAGTTATTCATGCAGGTTGTCGCCTTCTCTGCAACTCATAGGTTTAGATTGCTGCCTCAAATCATGAGCCACCGTGTGTCAGAGGCAACACTTGAACCCAGGGCAGCTAGGGGATGTAATAGAGTACTGGATTTGGGATCAGAAAGACCTGAGTTCAAATCCTGCCTCACGTACTTATAAATAACAGACAGAATTGGACAAATTAGTTAAGTTCTCTTGGCCTCGGTCTCCTCATCTGTAAAATGGGGACAATAATAGCACCAAACTCATAGGGTTGTTTTGAAGATCAAATGAGACTACCTAGAGAAAGGCTTTTGAAACTTTGAAGTGATCTATAAATGCTAGGCATAATTGTTGTAATTTCTGGCTCCCAAGCTGACTTTCTCTCCACTATACCTTAGTGACTTTCAGTTAGCAAGTCAGTTGTTATCATTATAATAATTATCATTGTTATTAATAATCAGTAAGTTTGTGGCTGCTCTTTTCTGAAAGACAATTCTGATTTCTCTCTTTCTCTCTCCCTCAGATGGGAGGGAAAAGTCAAAGCCCACCCCCTCCTCCAAACTCCCGGCCCTCTTGATCCTTTTCCACTCAGGGGACTACCCACTCGAGCGACATCATCCCACTTTGAGTCTGAATGCTTCCTGACTGAATGGCCTGTCTCTGTCTTCTACTCCAGCCACATCAACAGGAAAACACAATATGAAAACCCAGTCTTGGAAGCCAAAAGGAAGAAGCAGCTTGAGGAGCAGCAGCAGCGGCCGCAGCAGCAGCAGCAGCAGCCAGAAGGTTGGCACTCATTGGGAGCCTTCTGCTGGGGATGTCTGCTAAAAGAACAGTCCATCTCTGGGACTGGACGCCCCCACGAGGCCAGAGGTGTCCTTTGGGAAGGCATCTCTTCTAGGGCCTTAACGTTTCTTAGGAACGACCATCAGAGGTTTCAGATAGGGCGAGAGTGGCACCTTCACTATCAACCTCTGCAACCTCAGAGCCCTTGAGAGTAAAAGGATCCTTTCCTTTGATCCCAATACCAATCCTGTGCCTTGCTAAATCTAGACCTGTTTTACAATGATTGGCTTTCCATTTTCACTCTAACAGGACTGATAGGTTATAAAACAAGTTTTTGGATTTCCTCTGCTATATTTGAGAGCCAGAAAAAAGCTCTTTTCTTTTTGAAATGGGCATAGAACCAATTGGAAGGGCAATCACTATTACTTGTTTTGCCTTAGGGGAGTTATTTAACTGGGGCGGGGGGGTTCAGTCCCTGTCATATTCTGTAAAATGAAGGAGTTGGAAAAGATAGCCTCTGTGATCTCTTCCAACCCTAAATCTGATCCTAAGAGGAAATTCGATATCTGATGTGCTTTTTTTAAAGCATAGATATTTGGATTTTTTTGGATTGGACCTTTAAGTGTATTTGTATGGAATATTTCTGATGAGGAAGTTCCTTTTATCAGTGCAAACCAGCACCTTCTCCAAATCTTTGAGTATTAGAGGGTTAAGTCACTTGGCCTGGTTCATCTAGTAATCACTAGGCGTGTGTGTCAGGGGCAAGACAGGAATCCAGGTCTTCCCAATGCCAAGGCAAGCTGTCTCTTCTCTGTCCCATACTGAATCTAGACATAGGACCAAAAAAATGTAAAGCATGGTAATAGTTAAGACAGGTAGTGGGACATGGCAGACATCTTCTGGTGATCTCCAATACCTGGAGTTATATACTTGGATTATGACAACGTGGGTTATGACACCTTGGGTTATGATCTCCAATACTTGGAGTAAATACTTGGGTTATGACAACGTGGCCTCAGGAAGACACAAATACAAGTCCTGCCTCTGACATGGATTACTTGTGTGACTCCTTGAGCTGCTCTTTTCTCATCTCCAGATCTAGGATGCTGTGATTTAACCTTTCAGTCAAAAACACAACTCTCTAAGACTTTTAATTATTGGCAAGTTGCTGAGCTGTATTGGGGGGAAGCTTCCCTAGCCTAGTGAAATCAAAGTTAATTCATTTTTATTGATTAACAGCTTGGACAGGTCTCTTGTCTTCCTTGGTCTTTTCTTTTTTACCTCAAGGTGATGAAAGTCAGAAATGCCACAAGTGAAGGCTGAGGAAGAGCAGGGCGCTATTAAATGCATTCTACTGAGATAGAATTTGACTCTGGGGAAAGTTTCCAGGGTCACTCACTGGGAGCTATTTTAGGGCCTTCTACTTGAACAAGACTGAACTTAGTGGTTCAGTAGCCTTGGAAAAGCATCCTTTTTGAATGGTACTTAGAATGACATTAAATGGTACCTATTAAATCCTGAAATCCGGGCCCATACCCATGGGACAGTTGTTAGTAACTCACTTGAAGTGGAGGATTCCCTTGGAATTGTCTAAAAGAGAGGAGTCTTTCTCTCGTCGAACTCATTGTGACCTCCTGGTTCTCAAGGTGGATTGCACCTCTGTGCTGGGCTCTTTTATTCAATCCCATTTGGGACTTCCTGGCCAGAGGGAAAATGTGTTTTTCATTACTCATATTCCACCTAATTTCCCTGGAGGATATGGGCAGACACCTCCTCAGTTTTCGTGTGGTGTGGGGGAAAGTGCATTGGAGTTGAAATCAGAAGACCTGGATTCAAATGCTGACTCTCCTACTCATTAGTCCAGGTGACCTTGGGCAAGTCATTTACAATCTCTGAGCATCAGTTTCCTCTTGTAAAATGAGCAGCTTGGACTAGATCACCTTAAAAGTTCCTTGCCACTTTAAAATCTTTGGATAATTATATAAGGTTTATTTTTTTCTACCCCACAGTCTTTGCCATCGGCTACTATTTTTTTGTTGTTTATTTTGTTTTTGAAGGTATGCTTATTTTTAACATTAGTTATGAATCAGGGAATTCACTGAGAGTTCCCTGTGAAATCACAGATCTAGACTCCCCTAGTAACCCCTCTCTCTATCAAAATATATATATAAAGACCAAGAAATTTTTGAGCGTGTCAAGCATCCCTTTCAAGTACAAAGATTGACCACATTCCTTGCTTTTTTTTTTTTTCTAGAATGGGCGGAAGACCATTCATCCCTCGCTGCTCCTGTTGTTCCAAACCATCCAACAAATAGCCAGGAGCCTGTTAGAGAACTTCCGCTTCAGGGTAATGTCTTCTATCATCACCTGCTCACTTAGCCCTGTCATCGACTTATTTATAGAGCAATAGTGTTGGTGCTTTCAGACATTTAAGGGATGCTCTAGGGTGTCTGCCCTACTTCTACACACCTTCTCCCACTCGAGCCTCCCCACAACCCTGTGAGATGTGTGCTAGAGATATTAAACCCATTTTACAGATGAGGAAACTGAGAATCACAAAAGCCAAAATGGTTTGCAAAACTAATAAATGTGGGAAGTGGAATTTGAACCTGTCTCCCCAAGTCCAGCATTCTTTCCTCTGTACCACACTGACTCCCAGGGGGAAATGTGTGCGTGTGTGTGTGTGTGTGTATACAGACATATATGTATACACACACACACACACACACATATATACATATATATAGTAAAAAAATGTGTGTATATATGTATGTATATATACACACATATTTGTATCTCTATGTACACACATATATGTGTATATACACATGTATACATATGTATACATACACATGTGTATGTATATATGTGTATGACACTGGTTTTATAACTCCAAAGTCATTTCTTTGACTGTGGGAAAAACGTAAAAACAGAAAAGAGAGTCCAAAATTTCTGCTAATTGGGCTCATAGCTGGGGGTGCTGAGAGCTATTAGAGACATGAACAAAGTTATTCATGTCTAAAATTGGTGACTATTAATGGCAGTTTGGAGGTGGGATATGCTGCCAGATATTGCAGAGTAATTTTACTAAGTGGAACTCCTTCAGACCTCCAAAAGAGCTGCATTCACTGGCATGAGGCCTTCATTCATTCAAAACAGCTTTGTATTAAACTACTTTGTGTACATTTTAATTTATTCATGTTATGTGCATATATATACATACATGTATATAATTACATGTGTATATGAGAGTGTATGTGTATATATGTATGTTTGTGTTTATTGTGTATATAGACACACATACCTATATATGTACATAAAGGTATTGTGTATATGTATCTACATACACGCACTAATTTTTTTTTATGTGAAAGTCAGGGCTGTCTGTAGGAGACAGGTTTTTTCAAGACATTAGCCCACATCATCCCATGGCCTGAGATATTTTTTTCTGGAAGGAAAAATAGCTTAGTATTCTTGCTTTCCAAGTTCTGGTCCCCCAAACAGCCGCTGTCCATGCCACAATTTCAAAATTCACATGTTTAAAAAAAATGTTTTTCCAAGTGGGTCTTGCTTGCATTTATTCGCAGATAGGCACCTGAACGTGTCTTATTTTGAAAATTAGGAGCTTTAGAAACCTGCTATTTCCAGGCTTCATTACACCTCAAAATAGGAAGCAGCGACTCTTAAGAACAAAGGAGGAGCTGTCCGAGCAGCTCACCCTGGGAGCAGGAAGAGGGGGATGGGAGAGCTAAGAAGTAATTGTGATCATTGTTGATGTAGCTGCGAAAAGGACCGGGGAGTAAGGTCCAATGACAAGTGACTTGTCAAAGTTACTTTTTTTCCTACTATTTTTTTTCCTTTCAAAAGAATTGAGTCTATTGCAGAAGTGATTCTGTTAGGGTTATAAGTTAGACTCAGTTTCCACTGAGGTTTCTTCAACTGAAATTCTCTTGAGACAGTGTGGGATAGTGAAAAGCGGTTCTGCCTCTGAGGGTCAGAGGACCTGAGTTTAAATGCTACTTTAAAAAAAATTCTATTCACGTGATCCTGAGCAAGTCAAAATCTCTGATCTTCATTTTTCTTCCCTGATGTAATGTGAGCATTGGCCTGGATGACGAGGTACCTTTCACTTCTGCATCTGTGACCTTATGATGCTACCATTCTGGGAGGCTGGATGTAGATATAAAATAAAGGATGAGGAGAATCGCTTATGCTGAAAAGTGTGGGGTCCTTAAGAGCCGGGAAATGGGTTAGAGAATTCTCCGTGTGCCTTTTCATATATTCTTTGTAATCTTTATATTTGCATTTTAAAATGTTATTCTGAGAAGGAGTCTGTAGTCTTTAACAGACCACCCAAGGGGTCCAGGGCATAAAAAAATAGGTAAGAACCTTTGCTAAGAGGCATTGTAGCCTGGTAGAGAGAATCAGCCTTGGAAGCAGAAAAAAATGGATTCAGGTCCCACTTTTTCCACGTGATAGCTTGGTGACCTTGGACAAGTCACTTAAATTTTCAGTGTCCCCCATGTTGCTTATTGGTATTGAGTTGTCACTTTGTTTCAGTGGAGGAATGAAATCATGATCCTAAGCCCATATCCAAAAACAAACAACACCACAAAAAGTTAGTCTTAATGATTTTCATTAGTATGTTTAATATGAGAAAAGCCGAATTAATGGGTCAATTACATGTTTCTGACCTCTATACTATATAACTATGTACGTCCAAAGATAAACCACTTGTCTTCTTTCTCAATGTACCTATCTAACAATAGAGTTCCTACTTACTGCCTACTCCCTGTTTGATATCAGACAAATCACTTTACTGCTCTCCAGGCCTTAGTTTCCTCATCTGTAAAATGGGGGGATTAGATTAGATGGCCCTTGTGAAATCTTCTCCCTCCAAATCTATGATTCTAGACATTGAATATTCAAGAATAAATAACATCTCTAGAGTATGTTCAAACCCCTTTAGGGGACTCCATTTTCATATGTCTTTATTTGAACGCCAATGAGTACATTTGTGAGGTCCCCAGTGTCTACAACAGGTAACATTTAGACAGTCTGTGAGCCAGGCTTCCTTATTGAATAGTCCTAATAAGATAATAACTGGTTTTGTTTTTTTTTTTAAAGATGTGGCTTCAGGTCCAGTTCATCATGAAGGATCCTTGCAATTCATTTCATAGATAGATAGATAGATAGATAGATAGATAGATAGATAGATAGATAGATAGATAGATAGATGGATGGATGAACAGATGAATGGATAGGTAGATAGATAGAAAGACGCACTCATGATATTTAAATGAGCATCAGGAATCTTGTATCAAATCTTTGATTTTGTGCGTGTTTGTTTACCTATGTGTGTATGTATTATTTGACTAGTGGTCTTTCCATGACCACATCTCAAAGCTGACCATGTGAACCATCTTTCTGTTTGCTCACTTGCTCTTCTGCGCCCTCTAGTGTACACACTGAGGCTTTGACAATCTTCACCCACTTGGACGCCTTCATAAATCTGTCGGATACATTTCTTATCCAAAAGATTAATGAAGCCTACAGCCCCCTCCCATGAGGCTTTGCAATTTAGGCTAAACTCCAAAGAATTCAGAGTAACTACGTAGCACCTTATAGTTAGTTATACTAGAGAAAATATTAATTTTTGTGTTTTTATAAGTATGTATGTGTGTGTGTGTATATATATATATATATATATACACAAGTGTAAAGTATATGCTTTTAAGTGCGTTTTTAAGGTTATGTGTGTTTGTATGTGAGAGAGAGGGAAAGAGAGACAAACTTCTTCCATTAAAGAAAAATCAGAGTATTTGCCTTTATCCAGTATGGCAGAGAGATTTAAATATGGATTCTTTTTTACTAAACCTGTGATTTTATTGGAGAGGGGGATAAGCATTTATTTAAGCACCTACTATATGCCCAGCAATGTGCTAAGTAATTTTACAAATATTATCTTATCCAATCCTTACAATAGCCTATCTGGGATGTAGGTACTGATATTATCCCTTATTTGTGTTCTTTGGCCACAATCACACCTGAGCTGGACTCCTTTCTTTAACCACAGACCCCTAACTGCCTTAATCTGCCATTTTATAAATCAATCAGTCAGGCACCAAGTATTTATTAAGCACCTACTGCATTGCAGGCCTATGCTAAATTTTGCTGATGTAAACATAAAGAATGCAACAATCTCTTATCCCAAGGAGTTTGCAGTCCAGTGAGGGTAAGACTTGGCCTACGGTCTTCCTGACTCCCAACATTATCTTCCCATGCACATTCCTGTGCTATCTCCTCCTTGGGAGGCTTGTAATTTATGTCTGAAAATCCAGACTCAGAACAAGCAGGTGGCTCCCTACTTTTCTATTTGATACTCAGCCTTTTGAAGGAAACTACACGGCAGCCATGTGGTATTTTGAGGGTCCTCCCTCTTCAGTTACTCAAAGGAAAAGTGTGAGAGATGGAACAAATGTCTCAGAACTTTTTCTCATCAAAGCCTATATATACTTTTGCATTCTGGGTGATTCTTGTCTGTGGCTTTCCATGAGTCCTCCACAGAGATAGGCGGGTTTCAGCTCCTGCTCTGCCATCCATGTGACCTCAGTAAGTCAACTCCTCATCTGAGGCGGTCAGATGGCACGATGGATAGAGCATTGGATCAGGAGTCAGGAAGACCTTATTTCAAATGCGGCCTCAGACACTTGCTAACTGTGTGGTCCTCCCAGCCTCCATTTTTCATTTATACCACAGGGATAACAGTAGCACCGACCTTCCATTGTCGTTTGGAGAATCAGTGAGATGATATTTGTGGAGCACTTTGCCAACCCTAAGCACTATAGCTAGAACTCATCAGCATCGTCATTACCAATCTGTAAAACGAGGAGGTTGGACTGAGCAGCTTCTCCCCACCAGACTCAAGGTCTTTCCCTGAATCTTTGGATGTTTCATGGATGCTTCGTGTTACATGACCAAGGCATATTGGATAGAGCTCTGGACCTAGTGTCAAGAAGACCTGAGTTCATCCATAGCCTCAGACACTTACTGTCTTAAGCAAGTCAACTTAACCTCTGCCAGCCTCCACTTCTTCATCTGTAAAACGGGGGTGGTAACAGCACCCAGGTGGTGCAGTGGTTAGAGCACTGGGCCTGGAGACAGGAAGATTCATCTTCCTGAGTTCAGATCTGGCCTCAGACACTAACTAGCTGTCCTTTATGACCCTGGGCAAGTCACTCGACTCAGTTTCCTCATCTGTACAATGAGCCAGAGAAGGAAATGGCAAGCCACTGTGGTATCTTTGACAGGAAAACCTCAAATGGTGTCACAAAGTGTCAGACAAGACTGAAACAAGAACAGAACCTACCTCCCGAGATTGTTGTGAGGATGAAATGATACAATATTTGTAAGGCGCTTTGTTAACCTCAAAGCTTGATGTTGATGGTAACTATTGTTCTTAATATCCTTGTTATTGTTAGTCGGTAAAAGGAGAGGTCAGACCAGATGGCTTCTGCCCAAGAGGCTCCTAGTGTGTCTCTGGATCATTTGGATGTATTTTGGAATATTGGCTCTTATCTTTCCCTCATACTACATAACCATGGCATATCGGAGAGAGTGTTGGAATCGGGATTAGATAGACCTGCTTTCACATCTCTCCAAAGATATTTGCTAGCTGTGTGACTCGGAACAAGTCACTTAACTTCTCATGACATCAATTCTTTATCTTTAAAATGGTCAAGTTTTTCTAGATGGCCTAGAAACTTCTTTCTAGCTTGAAATCAAGGCTTCTAAGCTGCAAACATAGAGGTGGGGAGAGTGATGGATGTCAGTGCTTTCCAAAATCTCATGCATGTAAGCTTCCGGCAATGCTTTGCTTTTTTATGTGGAGTAAAAGCACCAGTTAAACACCAAACTGCTAATCGCGCTTTACTAGTCTCATCAAAAGGGTATTACTGGAGAAATGAACCAGCTGCTTATTTATGTCACTTATGTCCTTCTATCCTGGAAGTGTTTCCTTCCCACTTTCTTTGGACTACCTAGAACCTAAGTTCTTAACCTTGAGTCTATCAACTTTTATTTCCATCAATATTTTGATAACTAAATATAATTGATTTCCTTTGTAAGCCTACGTATTTTATTTTACTCATTTAAAAACATTATTCCAAGAGGATCTCCCTTGTCTTCAATGCAGTGACAAAAGGGTCATAAAAAAGGGATATAAAATAAAGGTTCAAAACCCTTGACTTGGAAGCTTTAGCTGGTAAAATTCCATAGAGGCTTTATCTCAGACTTGTAGCCCATTAGTGTGATGTGCCACGCCCCGCTCCAGGTACAAGCCTGGCTTTGAGCCTAAGCTACCTGTCCTTTATGGTTTTGCCTTCACAGCCTTTGACATCACTTGGCTAATATTGGATCCATATGTTAGTGAGTCAGGGTCTGGATGTTTTCCATAGAGATCCTCAGTGTAAGGACTACTTTCCTCCCCCATTTTGACTGTCATGCTTCATCCAGCTTCCAACAGGAGTTGTGCCTTGAAGTTACCCCAGCAAGAAGGGTCTTCAATAGGACTACCATTATAGGCAGTTTGAAAGAGCTTTTTAAAAGCAAAGAACTTTTAAAAATATGCAATTAAAAATTGTATGGGTGCCCAGAGACCTTTCAAAGGTCCCGAGTACGTTTAGAGATCTAAAATTAACTCTCGCTGCTGGGTGCCAGGTCCTTTGTTAAGGGGTGCATGATTTTTAATTGTTTTGGGTGGAAAAGGAGAAGAGAAAAAGGGAATTGGGAGGACATAAAGAAAAAGATTCTGGGACATGCATATGCTAGAATGAGAATTCCTCCCCACTTCTCTTTCCCCTCTACCATTTTTCCTGAGGATTGTATTGGCAGGTTGAAAAGATTGAATCTATATAGGTGGCAGATTCTGCCAAAAAGATAACTCCGACAGAATCAGAAGGTATACAAGTTACAGCTGAAGAATGTGGGCTAAGTAGATTTGGAAAATGGCATAGCTAGATTATAATCTGAAGGATTACAGGTGAAATTGTTTAGTTTTCCAACAATATATGCCTGCATCATTCCAATAAGGATCCCACGTGTGTTTTTACTGAAAGCCAGATGGCAGATACTGCTCTCTTGTAGAGGAATTAGGCTGCAGTGGTAGGATTGGAGTCCAAAGCCCAGACATTTAGTCTGTGTGATCTTGGGTAAGTCATATCACAAGATCAGAGAAAGCTAGATCTCAAGCTAGAAGAGCTTACAGACTTTCTGATTCAGTGCTCTCACTTAGAGAAGAGGGAACAGAAGCCCGGGAACATTAAGTGACCTGCCCAGGGGAAGTCACTTCCAAGAAGTAAGCAGCAGAAGGAGGAACTGACCCCAGGGCTTCAGAATCAAGAGATAATACTTTTATTTGCTGTAACGTCCAAAGATCTAAAATTGGGGGTAGGGCGACGTGATTTCGAAGGCGGCTTCCAGTTCCAGTTCTAGGAATCTATGATGGAGCCAAGTTTCAGTGCCCATGAGAGAGATTTTCACTTTGCAGGGTATTTTCTGCATGTTGATGTGATTGTCCTCTGGGGCCTCAAAAAATAATTCACCGGATTATGCATAGGAACTTCCAGAATAAATTCTCCCCATTTGATTTGAAAGTAAGGTTTTTGTTCCAACTGAACACACAAACAAATGAGAACCAAACTGGGTTGACATGTTAAGGAGCCAAATTGTGAACAAAAATTGCTGATTTTTCTTTTAATGACTAGTATGAAACCATGCGAATCTGGCCGTCACAAAAAATCCTCTGTAGAGTCCAAAACACACGAACTGAAACCAAGGGAAACTGTATGGTGTTGGAAGTTCATTTTGACTGTCTTAATAAGTGTTGACTTGGCCAATCAGGCTGTTGGCATGTGTGTATGATCCCTGCCCCATCGTGTCTCAACAGAAGTGTGATGTAAATGAATAGAGAAGTCTTTCCTAGGACTGCCAAAAAATGTTTCTTTAGCATTTGTCTCTGGAGGATAGCACAGATCATTATATTGGTCTTATTATATTATTCTAATATCATAAAGATTGTTGTTTTATACAGACTTAGTACCACAGATTTTTACAATATAGATTTAATAATAGATTATTATGTTATTCTATTAGGAAGCGGCAAGATATAGTGGAAAAGATGGTGGATTTGGTGTCAAAAGGCCTGGGTCCAAATCCCAATTGCCTTTCACCTCTTAATGTGAACTTGAGAAAATCAGCTTAACCCCTCTGGGCCTCAGTTTCCTTATCCAAAAGATGAGAAGCAGATGTGACCTATGAGCACCCTTCCAAAACTAGATCAAGAGTTCTATGTTTCTATGACTAAAGTATCTTCCAGTTTTAATCTGTGATCTTTTTTGATCCCTTCTGTCTTCTTTCCTTTTGTCCAGTCAATGGGCCGACATTGCCCAGGCAATGGGTTAGGCATTAAAGTAACAAATGAGTCCCAAGAACCTTACATTCTAACAGGGAGGACGATTGCTTTTCTTTCTGCTAATGTTTACATTCCCAGCACTTAGCAGAGGTGGGACATATAATTAGAACTTCATGTTTATAACTTCATAATTGTAACACAAATCTATTAGTATGATTTTTATTATTACTAATATTACTGTTATATTTGTTGACTTGTTCACTTGAACTATATGTATCAAAGCATTTGCAGGATAGATATAAAGAGAGTAAATACAAAGTAATTAAATATGATGTGGGCATCTAGGTGGTGCAGTGGGTAGAGCATTGGTCCTGAAGTCAGGAAGACTGGAGTTCAAATCTGATCTGAGACCACTTACTAGCTGTGCTGTGTGATCCTGGGCAAGTCACTTAACCATGTTTGCCTCCATTTCTTCATCTGTAAAATGAGCTGGAGAAAGAAATGGGAAAACATCTAGTGTCTTTGCCAAGAAAACCACAAAGGGGGGTCATGAAGAGTGAGGATGTGGCTAAAAATGACTGAAAAAGAAATAAAGGGTAGTTTTGGAGGGCAAGCCCATTGAGTGAATCACGAAGGATTTTTCACAGAAGACTGTGTCTTGAATGCAGAATAGGATTTTATGAGGTGGAGTTGAGTAATGGGTCCATTCTAGACATGGGGAACAGCCAATGCAAAAAAATAGAAATGGAAGTTGGATTGTCACTTGTGAGAAACAAGGAGAAGACCAGACGGACAGGGTGAGAGGGCAACTAACACACAGCGAGGCTGAGAAGATAGGGCTAGAAAGGTTCTAAAGGCTCAGAAGAGTTTATATTTGATTCTAGAGGTCATAGGAAGTCACAGGAGTTTATCCAGTGGGGAGAATGACATCGTCTGATTGGTACTAAAGGAAAATCTCTTTGTGTGAAGTTTGGCCTGAAGTGGGGACAGCCTCGAGGCAGGGAGACAAATTGAAAGGCTATTGTAATAATCCAGGCAGGAGATAATAAGGGCCTGAGTTAAGATGGTGGCTGTGGGAATAGGGTGAAGGGGTCAGGTTCAAGAGATACTGTGGAATCAGTGGGTTTTTTTGTTTTTAATCGTTCCTTCTCTTTGAAACCAGGTAAACCCTTTTTTACACGAAATCCATCTGAGTTGAAAGGCAAGTTCATTCACACAAAACTGAGGAAAAGCAGCCGAGGCTTTGGCTTCACGGTTGTGGGTGGGGACGAGCCAGATGAATTCCTCCAGATTAAGAGCTTGGTGCTGGATGGGCCGGCTGCGTTGGACGGCAAGATGGAAACAGGTAAAGAGCTTTGGCCGTGAAAGTCGATGGATCGAGCCATCCGCAAAGAGTGTTGGCCCTGGGTCAGAGGACCTGGGTTCCAGTCCCAGCTCCTGCATTCACTACTGATGTCGGTGGCCTTGGACACGTCACTGGTCTCTCTTGACCTCAGCTGCCTCATTAGTAAAATGAGCAGTCTGGGACAGATGGCTTTTAAATTCCTTTCCAGTTCTTTGATAGCATTTTATAAATTGTATAGGTTGTGAAGCAGTACATACAAGGATCAAATGTCTATAAAACACTTTGCAAACTTAAATGTCGATTATTGTCATTATAATAATAATGATTAGTAGCAGTGGTATCAGGGACAGGGACAGGACTTGTGATTTCGTTGACATAGGGATCTCCTGGGTGAGGAAATTTTCTCACCCAATACAGGGCAATGGCTTCTCTAAAATTTATAGTCCTAGAGTCAGGGTTCTTTGGTAGGCATTAGGGAGCTTTAAAAAAAAAAAAAAGAAAACCTTGAGAATTGCATTTCAATATAATTGGTTTCCTTGGGAATCCCAGATATTTTGCTGCATGTATTTTAAAACATTACTGTAAGAAGGAACCCACAGACCTCAGCAGACTGCCAAAGGGGTCGCAGACACAAAAAAGTCGGGTCCTTACTTAACTTCGTACCTACTGCCTAGCAGTCTGTAGAAGCTGCATTTCCTCATCTGGGGAAAATCATCAAATCAAAGCTTTAGAATTGGAAGAGAATTTAAAAGCCATCTGCCCCCAGGCCCCTCATTTCACTAATGAGACAACCGCAGCCAACAACCCTTGCCTTAGTTTCAGAGAACACTGAGAGGTCAAGTAATTATATATATACTTAGATGTATATATGATGATGATGATGATGACTACCCGATCAAAAACGCCTTGTCATTCTGCTTTACATATACCTATGTGTAAACATATTCTGCTTTATATGTGCCTATACATAAACATATGCTCATATATAACTCCACCCTTCTATAACTACAGTATCTAGGGTAGCTGCAGGGCACTATAGTGCACAGAACGCTGGTCCTGGAGTCAGGAAGACTCATCTTCCTGAGTTCAAATCTGGCCTCAGATACTTACTAGCTGTGTGACCCTGGGCAAGTCACTTAACTCTGTTTGCCTCAGTTTCTTCACCTGTAAAATGAGCTGGAGGAGGAAATGGCAAACTACTCTTTGCCAAGAACACCCCCAAATGGGGTCATGAAGAGTCAGACATGACAGAAAGGAATAAATAACAAAATAACTGTAGTTATTTACAGGACTGGACCTGTAAATTTCATTGTTCTAGGGATTCCTGGATGAGAAAATGCCTACCAGTCCAAGTGACCATTGTTTCTGCAAGTTAGTCTAGAGGTTAAGGGGTTAATTACTCAGGGTCTCACAACAGTTATGAGTCAGCACCCTCTGCCTATGCCATACATTTTTCTATCTCTACATTATAGCTGTATCTAAATTAATCGTTAAATACATATGAAGGACCTGCTATGTGTCAGGTACTGTGCTAAGTGCTAGAGAATGGAAAAAAAGCAAGAATGGTCCTGCTTTGAAAGAACTTACATTCTAGTAGACTGTGAATCTACACATATATTTGCGCACATGTTACCAGGCAGCCGTATTTACCCAACATATGAGCAATTCCTTGTTTTGCCTTCTTTTAAAAGACACATTCATTCACTTTTTTGACCTGTGAGGCCGCTCGGGTATGTAAAAGAGGTAATTTACTAAAAGGGTAAATAAAGCAATTATGGACATGCATAGTTGTGCAGAAATAACCTTAATGTTCTCAGAATGGTGATTATCCCCATTCTGCAGTGAAGACATAAAACACCAAAGGACTGCAAGGCTGAGTATTAAGAAAATCAGAGAATGATTCTTCTGCCTCTTCAATACGCAGTCAGCACGTCTGTTTTCAGCTTTGTCATCTCAATGTAGGGCTGTATGTTAATGATTAAGATAATAAATTCTCAGCCCGTTAACTTTTTTTTTCCCAAAAAAATTTTCTCTTCAGGGGATGTAATTGTCAGTGTGAATGATACCTGTGTGCTGGGACATACACATGCTCAAGTTGTAAAAATCTTCCAGTCCATTCCCATTGGTGCCAGCGTGGACCTTGAACTCTGCCGAGGTTATCCATTGCCTTTTGACCCAGATGATCCCAACACAAGCCTGGTGACTTCTGTGGCTATTTTGGATAAGGAACCCATCATCGTGAATGGTCAGGAGAACTACGACTCACCAGCCAGCCACAGTAGCAAAACGGGGAAGGGCAATGGCATGAAGGAGCCCCGACCTAGCAGTCCTGCCGAGGTGTCTTCAAATGGTTCCCATGGTTACCCCAATGATACTGTCTCTTTGGCCTCTTCTATAGCAACACAACCAGAACTCATAACTGTTCATATAGTCAAAGGACCAATGGGTTTTGGCTTTACTATAGCGGACAGTCCAGGTGGAGGAGGCCAAAGGGTCAAACAAATTGTGGACAGCCCAAGGTGCCGAGGCCTAAAGGAAGGGGATCTCATAGTTGAAGTCAATAAGAAGAATGTGCAGAACCTTACTCACAATCAAGTAGTGGACATGTTAATCGAATGTCCGAAAGGGAGCGAAGTGACGTTGTTGGTGCAACGAGGAGGTACGTTCAATGGAGTCGCATTTTTTGTTTTGCTTTGTTTTCCTTCCTTTGATTTACTTAACTCGTTGCCACTGGGCTATTTGGGGCTCTCTACATTTCATGATTTAGGTAAAGAGACATGGTTAACTATTTTTTTTTTCTTAAGACTAGAGAATGCTTTCAGAATTTCTTTTGAGTGTTCTGAATCTTGAATCAGTCAGGCCACGTGTATATGTCCATGAATCTTTAAGGTGTTGTGTCCTATTTTTCTTAAGCTACTTGAGTTAAGAAATGTGCTTCTCTCCGTCTTAACTGTACACCCATATACAAACATTCTCCACTTGCAATAGGGGAGGCATTTTGGGGCAATGGAAGGAGCTGTGGCTGATGGCTCCAGAGTCAGAGGACCTTGGGTCAAATCCACCCCTAGTACTTACTCCCTCTGTGACCTTGAGCAAGTCACTCAATCTCTCTAAGCCTCAGCTGTGAAATGACAACGTTAGACCAGATGATGTCTGAGCCCTCATCGGTATCAGTAATGCTATGATCCCATGAAATGATTGAGTCATTTTCTTTGGTTTCTTAAGAAGAAGGTAAAAAGCAGCCCAAGAGAGTTTTAGGGTCTTTAAAATGTAAAATATCCTTTATAAATCTAGAAGCCCTAGGGAATTCTTGCCAAAATAGTAATGCACCAAAATGCAGTATGGCTGGAGTAGGCACTTGGGACCATCTGCAAGTGGTGGCCTTCTAGTGTAGGCCTGGGAGCAGACATTCCAATATCTCCACCATGACCAGTTTTAATCCATGGTGCAGACAGATGCAGAAAGAGGAAGGTAGCAAGATTCTTATTCCTTCCATTTGTTCCATGGCAATAAAGGGGCTCCCCTGCACTCGAAGTATTTGAAGGCTCACTTCTTTGCATGTTTTAAGGTTGAAATGATTGGAACTATGCAAGAAACCTAGACTCCAGAACAAGCTGTCTTTGTGAATATAAAGTACTCTTTCAACCTTGACCGTCCCTCTAGGAAACCCTCAGGAGGCAATTTCTTCTTAAGAGTAGCTGTCATTTCTATCAATAAAAGTATGAGGAATCACTCTCACATCTTGGTCATCCTTTAGAAACCACACGAGCATCATAGAGATGGGAAGTGAGCATCAAGACCTTGGCACAAGACCAGTCCATGGTAGGTCTAGGGAATAAACCAGGCTCTTGGACTTCTGGTCCAGTGCTGTGCCCTACTTAACTCCGAATGACACCAGCTGTTCCTTATTTGCCCATTTATCCAGTTGGTAACTTGGAAACTTTCAAAAGATTCTGGGCACAAGAAGGTCATTTCTGACTAACTCTTGGCTCTTTTTGCTAGTGCATTCATTTCATAGAATAAACCTACTGTCCTACCCCACACATTTGCTCTTTTCCTTTTTGCTTAAGGTCCTGATGAACTTTCACAATTGGTTTAATTACTATGGAACAAAAGAAATCTAACTACATGCCCACCAACACACAAGAAATGCTAAAAACAATACTTCCCTGCATTTTGGCTTCCCAACATTAGCAAATGGGCCAGGAGATGAAGGAAAGATAGCATTTGGTTTGGGCAGTATTTAAATCATAGATTTCATAGAAGAGGATGAACAGATGTCCATTTGATAGAAGAGGAACCCACATCTGTAGAGGTAAAGTCACCCACCCAAGATTATGAAACTGTTCTTGGCCAAGTAGAGACCAAGAACACATGATCTTAGATTTTTGAAATAGCTAGTCTCATGCCAGTCATCAGTTCAACCTGTTCATCTTACAGATGGGGAAACCGAAATCCAGATAGGTCACCTAACTAGCCCAGGACCACATGGTTTATAAAGTAGCAGACTCAAGATTTGAACCCAGCAGATCCTTTGACTCCTAATTCAGTGCTTTTTTTCAACCCTACCACACTCATGTCTCTCAGTTGAGTTCCTCAGTTTCATTTTTTTTCAGTCTTAAAACTTTTTTTAAGTTAGCACCATGTAATTACATGACAGTAAATTAAAGTGGAAATTTCTAGAATGTTGAAGCATTGACGCAGTGTTTACCCCAGAAACTAATTTAAAATCACTCCAACATTAACAGTCTTGACAATATACCATATGCCTTATGTTTGATTTATGCATGGAGTAGAAAGTTTGCAAATCTGAAGTTGGCAGACTAGCACCAGATACTATTAATCTTTCTGGAAAAGAGTATAAATATGTGTGCTCTGGCCATTCATTAGTTATTTGTATCATAGCTGACGTTTAATTATCCCTCTTATGTTGTACTGCTATAATGAGAAAGTCTGATCAAGGAGGAAAGACAGACAGTTTCAACAAGAGTCTATGGTCAGTTGACTTCCTCTGGCTAATGAGTTCCATTTCTGTCATCATGCCAAGTATGTAGATTGATAAACTCATTAAATCCAGATTGCCCGGGAGTTCTCAGGTATTGGAAGTTTCAAAGCCCTCGATGTCGGTTGTTCCTAAGATCTTTCCCAGCACAGTCTGTTTAATGCCTGGTGCAGACAGATCAGAAAATGGAATGGGAACCAGACTTCGATTCCTCCTGATGGCTATCCGAGCCCAGCTAATGCTTCTGGCTCTAATTTGGGGTTTGTTGTTGTAAGGGTTCAATCAGTTTTGAGTGAAACACATTCGGTTGCTTTAAGTTTTCATCCCCAAACGAGCCCAGAGCTGGAACTTAGAAGATTTCAGAGGACAGAACAGCTTAGTAGGTTAGTCTGGGAAATGTGGTAGTTACTGCTCCTCCCCCTGCCAGAGGAAGGTAGAAAATATGGCTGGAGTCTTTTATGTCCCTTCACTACTGAGAAGAGAGCGCCGTGTCAGTTGTTACCTATGAGTTGATCAATGACATTTCCTAAAAAGGAAATCCTGCAGATAGGGAGAGCTTATCTAGGACCTGCATGCCAAAAAGAAATGTCCTAGTTTTCATAATATCTGGGGTTCATGTCTGTAACCTCTCATCCACACCCTCAGTTTTTAGGAACCTTTCTTCTGCCAGCACTATCTTATGGGAAATTTAGGAACCAATCCCCACCTCACCTTCTGGCCAACATCTGCATGCATGTGTCCAGCAAGTTTGCATCTCTCAGTCTCTTTCAACTTCTCTCTGTGTCTCACTCTCCTCTGTCTCTCTCTGTGTCTCTCTTTCCTTCTCCCCCTCCCTCTCTCCTCTCTCTCTCTCTCTCTCTCATATCTGTTTCCCTGCCTGTGCCTCTGTTCTTTACTTTCTCTTCTCCAATTGTCCTTTCCTCCTCCTCCCTCTGCTGTCCAGTGAGGAGACTGCGAGCCCATGCCTGCCAGCTGGCCCCTGAGCATCCTTGATCTGTGGAGCTTCTGCTTTTCAGGGCAGACAGGTACCTCAATGACAGGTGTCCACACCATGATGTCAGAGGTCAATCACTGGTTGAGCTGGCAACAGATGGGGAATGGGGGTGGGTGAGTGAGAGAGATAGCCTATGCCAGAGAGCGTGTGTGTGATGTTTAGAATGTTGGAATTCAATAGACATTTATTAAGCATCTGTGGTTCCGAGTGCTGGCAACACAGATGAATATGATGCCATCTCTACTCCAAAGGAGCAACTACTCTAATAAAACAAAGATAACTCCACTTACCTGTACCAATTTCAACTTTACAACACTTTTCTCACAACAAGGTTATTTGGAATCCCATTAAGGAAAGAGAAAGTGTGTCAGAGAGCCAGCAGGGAGTAGTGGGAAAACTATAGAACTGACTAGTCAGGAGACTCCATTCTCAATCCCCACTCTGGCAGCTGTGAACATGGAGACTGTCTCAGTCTCAGTTTTTCTATGTGGAAACTGAGGATACCTTAATGGGATTGCAGATTTGGAACTGGAAGGAACCTTGATGACCATGCATTACAACACTTTCATTTTACAAAGAAGGAAGCTGAAGCCCAGGGAGATTGAGTATGGGATGTATCCAAGTTTACATCTAAGCATTAAGTGTCAGGATTTGAACCAGGTCTTTTGTCTCCAAATCCAACATTCTTTCTTTTATTCCAAATAACCTTGTCGAGGGTCCAGTAATAAAAGCTGACTTTGCCACTTGAAAGTTTGCATCTTTTGTCTTACTTAAGGCTTACAACAGCCTCAAGGAACTGGAGTTATCATTATCCCCATTTACAGATGGGGAAACTGAGGCTTGGAGAGACCAAATGTGACCTGTCCATGGTCCCATAGCTGGTAAGTGTCAGAGTCTGGATTTGACCCTGGGTCTTCCTGATTACACATCTAGCACTTTAACCACTGCATCATGATACCTCCCTAATTATGTATGAAGTGGCAAATGGGTGATCTGCTTTTAAGAAAGGAAGGTATTTGAAACTGCCATGGGAATCAGTGGTGTAGACCCAAATCTACCCCCTGATGATTATGTGGCATCAAGTAAATCACCTCACCTCTGTGGGCATCAGTTTCCTCAGCTGTAAAATTACAAAATTGCTGTGGCCAACCTTGAAGGTCCCATCTTGCTCTGTGAGTTGATAAAAACAACCTGGGAGGAGGAAGAAACTGGCAAAGGAAATGCCCCTTCTCCTTCCCAGCTTCTTCCTCCTATATGTTGTTTTCCTAACTAGAATGTAAGGCCCTTTGAAGGTAGGGACTCTCTTGTATTTCTGTCTCCAGAGCTTAACACTGTCCCTGACGCATAATGAGTCCTTAATAGATGCTTGTTCCCTCACACTGTATGTCCATCCATCTACATCTATATCTATGTCCATATTCATATCCATATCTACCTATCTCTCTCTTTCTCTGTGTATATAGATACATGTCCATCTATATGTGTGTGTACACATTTATCCATCTTCATATATGTATGTCTATGTACATACACACATCCATCCATCTATCTATTTCCAACCATCCATATACATACATACATCTATCCTATCCATCTACCTATCATCTATCTATCCATCTATTTATACGTATATCCATCCGTCTGTCCACCCATCCTTCAACAAACATTCAGTCTTAGTCAATATTCATTTAGTGCCAACTATGTACAAAGTAATTTCATATCATAAATGTAATCACTCTCAACAAAAAGCAAAATCCAAACATTTCAATATTCTAATTGGAGCAAATAGGATAAAGTGAAATAAAATCAACAGGATAAGATGAAAATTAGTTAAAAATAAAAACAATAAAAGAATCTTGCAAAAGCAAACAGAAAGGGCAGAGAAGGAAATAAAATGCTATTGGTATAATTTCATAAAGTTTAGTATATATATTCTTTCCCATGATAAATTGTAAATGGTTCATAATTTTATGTATGCTATTATTTTATCCTGTGTAATCTAATTGGAATATTTAGATGTTTAAGTTATTTAAAATCATTTTGTAGATAGTAAGCACAACATGAATGGTGACTAAGATTCAATATATGTTGAATGAGGTTCTATTGAACAGGTCACAGCTTTTTCACACTTGTCAGCCTTGGACCCCTCCTTAGAGGATTTCTTAGAGAAAAAGAACTTTTATTGGAGACATTAATTTTGAGGACAGATCCTGCATTTTTTTTGCATATTGATGAGCGACAGGATATGACATGTATTCATTTGATTTCTAGTACCTGCACCCTACAGACAACATCTTGAGTAAGTTTGTATCTTTACAAGGTGTGGCTATCATTTAGTAGGATTGAGTGACCAAAATACTAGAGATTCATCACAACTAAACTTTAAATCCCTCTTATTGTGTACTAAAGAATAACAGAGAAGATGAAAGATTAAAAATTGGCATTGGGTGTGTTTCTCAATCTGTCACTAGTTGCGAACTGAACATTCAGTAGTATGGAGGCCATATTAAATGTATCTTGATATACATGGATGAAATTTTCCTGGCTTTTAGCTTCATGAGGTTTGTTCCCAAATCTGGAATTGCAATGAGTTGGGACAAATCATCTAATTTCTTTGGGAACTTGTAGCTAGGAGTTAAATGGAGTCATTTGCTGTCAAGAAAACTCTACATTACAGTAACTCTTCAGGAGTGTCTTTCCTATGTAAAAATGAGTCTAATGCCTAAACGGATGAATGAAGACTGGGGGCACATAGAACAAATTGGTGTTTCTTCAGTCACCATCAAAAGTACTAAAGATGCTTAGTTCATTAAGTCCTAATCGATCCAAACGGAAAAAGCAATATCTAATCTCACATCATTAGCATCATCTCTCCTTTGTAGTTTTTCCTCCCTAACGAAGCAAAACCATCATAATTAGACTGCAGTGAGCTATTTGCCAAAGAGTTCAACTCTGAAGAAGCTTCTCACTTCAGTCCACCCCTTAGTCTCACTCTGGAGAGTGCAACACCGAGGGTTTAGAAGCCCGAGCGTCCCAGATGGTGCAGGGGACAGCAACATCTGACAGAAGGCCCTCAAGGTTATTTTCACAATTAGCTCACAGTATAATAATAACAACAATGATAGTTAATGTTTATATTGGGATTTAAGGTTTGCAGGGCACGTTTTATTTATCTCACTTTTTTGCAACATGTCTCAAAAATGTTCCCTCCTCTCAGAAACTGCCAGCACTCTGGTGTAGACCCTTACTACCTCACACCCGAATTACAATAGCTGCTGGTGGAATGCACCGCCTCAAATCTCTCCGCACTTCAATCCATCCTCCATCAGCCACAAAAACATTTTCCTAAAGCACGGGTCTGATCATGTCACTCCCCTACTCAATGAACTCTAATGGCTCCTTGTTGCCTCTAGGAGCAAACACAAACTGCTCTGTTTAGCGTTCAGAGCCCTTCATCGCCTAACCTCCTCCTACCTTCCAGTCCTCTTTTGCTTTACTTCCTGACACATGCTCTTCAGTTCAGTCTCAGGGCTTTGATTCTCAGGTTGTTGGGTGGCACTGTAGTACACAGAAATCTGAGCCTGGAGTCAGGGAGACTAATCTTTCTGAGTTCAAATCTGGTCACAGATACTTCTGAGCTGTGTGAACTCGAGCAAGTCCCTTAACCCTGTGGATTTCTATTTCATTTGTAAAATGGGCTGGAGAAGGAAATGACAAACCACTGCATTATCTCTGCCAAGAAAAGCCAAATGGGGTCATGAAGAGTTGGACACCGCTGAAATGATTCGACAACAACAACAAAATAACCCAGTCCTATTAGCCCCATAGAAAAAGCTTTCTAGGGTAGCAAGATCTCATATTGCTCTTTTTTTTGTCCTTGTTGGCTCAACAGGCTTCTCTTTCCTGTTGAGTAACAGTGTGTTGGATGTCCACTCTGACCTTTAGAATTGTAAGGTCATCTTGCCCAATCCTTTCCTGAAATACGAATCCCTTCTACCATATCTCAATATGTAGTGATCCAGCCTGTTTTTGAAGATTGCTAGTAACAGGGAACTCACTACCTCCCAAGGAAGCCATTTACATTTTTATGGAAATTAAATGTTAGGAAGCTCTTTCTTATACTGAAGAAAACAAAAGCCAAAAATGTCTGTTCCCCATAATGTCAGAAGATCATAGATCTGGGGCTTGAATGGATTTCCAAGATTATATCTAGTCCAACCACCTCAATTACACAGATAAGGAATTGGAGGCCTCTGGAGGTTAAATGTAGAGTCATATATGTTGGAAAGCATCGGAGGCAAGGACTGAACCCAAAGCATGAATGTAAATTCTCCTGAGCTTAAACAACTTGTCCCTAGAGAAGTAAATGCAGGATACGTAAGAGATAAATACACCGTGATTGGAGGAACAGTGATAACTGGGGGAATCAGTAATAACTGGGGCAATCAGAAAAGGCCTCTTCCAGGGGGTAGCCCTTGAGCTAAGCCATCCAGAGAGTTTGGGAACACCAGGGGGCAAAGTGAGGAGATCCGAGGCTGTGCACAGAGTACGGAGATGAAATACTTTGGAGGCCACTTTAGCTGGAGTGTGGAGTGAGATGGGGGTGAGTTCTTACTCTTACTAGACTGTGAAGGGCTTCAGATGCTAAACAGAGGAGTTAACATGTTACCTGAGCAAAGGGGGGCTATGTATGTATGTATACACACGGGGACATACACCTATATTGTATCTGCATATGTGCATATGTATACATGTCTTTAAATATACACCTACATACACAATACATGCCTGTATATGGCTATATATGCATGTAAGTGAATACAAATATGTATTATATAAGTGTATATATTGCTCACACACACACACTTTCACCCTCTAACTTCCTAACACCTCTTCTAAAACATAGTACCCAGCACCATGGCACTGTAGATGTGGTCTGATCAAGGGAGTCCCATAGGACCACTGCCTCCTTCCTCCTGGGCCTCATATGTCTTTTTTTGGCAGGGCAATTGGGGTTAAGTGACTTGCCCAAGGTCACACAGCTAGAAAGTGTGTCAAGTGTCTGAGGCCAGATTTGAACTCAGGTCCTCCTGACTCCAGGGCCGGTGCTCTACTCACTGCGCCACCTAGCTGCCCCCACTCACATATCTCTTACTGTAGTCTTTTACAGGTAACATGGCTTGGGGGACAGAGAGCAGGGCTTGACATCAGGAAGTTATAAGTTCCAACTCCACCTTACTTGTTACCATCCTTGGAAAGTGGCTTACCCTGTAGAGGATTCCGAGAGGTTAATCCAGTGCTCTTTCCATATTAATTCTCCACTTTCAGTGTACACATCAAACCTCTGCCTCAAGCTGCCTATTTTCTCTTAGTTATTTTCAGGGGATTGGGAATTGCAGTATAGAAAGGCCTTCTGGGTAAAGGGGTAAATACATTGAGCTGAAAGAAGGGGGAGACTCCAAGATGTGGAAAGGAGGAAGGAGATGGGACACCACGTGCAGAGAATAAATAACAAATAGGCCAATTTGACTGGAACAGAGAGTTTGGGAGAAGCTGTCATGTGATAGCAGTCTAGAAAGATAGACTTGAACCAGACTGTTTAAATGGGAAACAAAGGCGCTTGCATTCCATCTCTCTAGCTTTCTTCAAGCATCTTCCCCAGGAGCTTTCTTTTTGCATGGAGGTCTTTAGTGTAGCTCTGGATGTATTAAAATCCAGTATGACAGTGTGTCAGAGAGTCTGCGATTTCATGTTGTGAGGACTCCCAGCATGGGAATGCCTTCCACAGACACAAATTTCATCTCATCTATATCTCCATCACTATCAGCTCTATTAATACACATGCATGCACACATACATATGCAATGTGTGCATGTGTTGTAATGCCTATGTCTGTGTGTATATGTGTACACAATATATACTGCATATCTACAAACAATATCTGTATATATTGCATCTCTGTCTCTGTTTTCATCTTGAACTGTATCCCTGTTCATATCTATACACATGTATACATGCATACATACACGTAATGCATACATACTGTATATATATGTTTGTATACCTATATATAAATATGCTTATGTGCAAACAATATTGCACATATTACATATGATAGTATGTCAGAGATCTGCAATATATTGTTACAAGAGCTCCTAGTGTGAGAATGCCTTCCATAGGCACAAATTTCATCCCATCTATCTCTCTCTCCATCTTGAACTCTATTTCTAGCCATCCCTATGTCTATGCACATGCATACATATATATATGCAATATGTGCACATGCATACAACCGGTAGATATTGCATACACATATGCTTGCATACAGACATATATATATACGATATGTTTATAGACAAAAAATGTGTCCATTTTGCATGCATTTATGTCTGCATGTGTATAAATGTAGATATGGCTAGAGATAGAGTCTGAGATTGAGATGAGATTTGTATCTGTGAAAGGCATTCCCACCCTGGGTACTCGCACAACATGAAATTGCAGACCTCTGACACACTGTGATACTGGTTTTGATATATCCAGGCCTACTCCATTAGACAAAGACCTCCATGCATAAAGAAAGCTCCGGGAGAAGACACAAGAACAGGGCTATTGAAATGAAATACAAATGACTTTGTTTCCTATTTAAACTTGATAGATATTTTTTGAGATTGATTCTCCCTGTCTTGCTGGTACCATGGCCGCCTCTAGACCTGGACACACACGAAGGCCTGACCACTTAGCATAATGGAAGCTTTAATCAACTGGTTTTCCTACCTGGGCTGGGTCACCTCTCTCTGGACTCACTGTATTGGTGCCAGACTTAATGAAGACACCTGATTGGTTTTAGTCTTATGGCAGCTCAGAACACCCAGACTCAGGCAATCTACCCTCCTCATCTTCCCCAACATCCTAAACTGCAGGCAGGGACCCCCACGGCCTAGCTGCAGTTTATCTTCTTATGGACCCTGAGGTTCAGTGAGAATAAATGGTGTCACTATTGCCCAGCAACCAGTAGGTTTCAGAGCCTTGCTGGCTTCCTGATGTCCAGCCCATCACTCTGTCTGCTATCCGATGTTGCCATCCTCAGTCTGTGCAGGGACTGACAGCAGCAGTCTGAAGAGATTCCTCGAACTCCATTGAGGTAGCTCAGAAGCCCGTTGAGCTTTTTTATAAAATTATTTCGATTTTTTTTTTAAAGTCGGCTACATTGCCATTCAGTTTTGCATCTGGCTTGATTAGTCTCATTTATTCTGGAAGAACAACAGGAAACAGCTGAAGGATCACAGCATTTGATCTCTATAATGAGAAACTTGTTGAATTCCATCCTTACATTTAGTGTTTATTGGGCACTTACATATTTCATGGCTAGCCATGAATTTCTCTGCAGTTTCTTTAATCTCCCTATAAATGGGCGTCTTAAATGTACTCCTTCAGGACAGTCTATCATTTTACATCATGTTCCCCATTAAAAGATTCCGTTAAACTGCCTCATCGTCCTTGGCCTTCTCTGCGTCTGCGCATCATAAATGGACCCAGCATTTAAAAGTTAAGTTTAAATCGAGATTCAGTCCGAGTGAAGAGAAGCGAAACTGATTCACGTGACCTGCCTAACAAATGAGATAGACTCAGACCCAAAATGAAATAGTGGAGCAAAATGTTTTTCTGTAGCTGCCCACAGTAATAGCCATTCCTAGGCAGAACTTCATTAGAAAGCTACAAAAAGCCCAGGAAAAGAGCATTCTTTCATCTCTAAGCCCTGTGATCATTTAGGTCAGAGTAGATATTGTATCCGCCACAGGAATTACGAGAAACTTAGTATCTGCATGGGAGGGAAAACATTACTCAAAGTTCAGTATTTGTGCCTCTCTTTTTGGAAGAACCTGACTCATATGGAAATGGTTCCTTCCCAGAGCAAATTGGACCTCGGAAGGTCTGCCTTTCTCAATCACTTTATGTAAAACAGTAACAAGAGATTCCTTGGCCGAACTGTCTCATCATTGTGAATCGTGCCCTCTGTTTCAGGGGGTTCCATGGATTTCCTCCACATGTGAAATCAGAATTAATATTGCTGCCAGGCAAGAGGGTGATTGTCGTGGTTTGGGGGCATTGCTTCTGCTTCTGTTATTACTAAAGTGATTTTCTTGGTATAGAGAACTCTCATGTGAGGAAATTCCCTCTGCCAATGCAGGTTGGAACCTTGTCTACAGCTTGTAGTATCCCAGAGTACAAGAGGTTTCCTGATTCACCCAGGGTCATATAGCCAGTGGGTGTAAGGGGAGAGACTTGAATCTGGATCTTGTCTTCGAAGCTGGCTATCTGTCCTCCATGCCTGGCACATATGGGTTAGGCACTGGACAAGGACTGAATCTGTGATTTCACCAGTGAGAGGAAACTCTCTCTCACAATGCTGGACAGCTCCTTCGCTGAACTCTATGGTCTTAGTTGCTTGGGCCCTGCCAGGTTTAAGTTCCTTGCCTAAAATTATACAGCCAGTAGATGTAAAAGGCAAAACTCAAACCCAGATCCTCTCCATCCAAGGCCAACTCTCTGTCTTCTACTTTATGTTGCCTCATGCATATATGCAGTCATATGAGGATAGGGACTAGACCTGTAATTTTATTAGTATTGAGAATTCCCAGGTGAGGACAGTCCTACCAAACCAGGTGAGTACCTGCCTTGAAGCTTGTAGTCTGAGAGGCTTGCTGGAGCTCTGAGCTTTAAAATTGAAGCCAGATGGGAATCATTCCTGATTGAATAGGTGCAAAACTGATGCCTATGGCCACCTGACAGAGAAGGTGGATTGGCCAAAAGATAGGAAAAATCAGACCCGAAATCAAATAGCAGATTCCAAAGCTTCCCACAGCAATATCCATCCCTGGGTGGGCAGTTCTTCATTAAAGAAATGGAAAAAGCCACAAACACACAGTCTGTATGTGGCAGAGGTGAGACTTGAACCCAGGTCTTACTGTCTTGGAAGTTACCTCTCTATTAGCTAACTAGAATCAATATTTAACATTTTGAAGTTTTTGAAGCACTTAAAATGCATTATCTTACTTGAGCCTCACCACCAGGAAAGGAAATACCACACCTGTCATTCCCATTTCACAGATAAGGAAAGGGAGACTCAGGTAAAATGACTTGGCTGCTGTCACCTAGTTAGTAAATCTTGGGAACAGGATTGAACCTCGGCATATGTGACTCCAGGTCTAACACTCTCCTTTGACTGCTCTGTTGCCATAAAGTTAATTAGAACGGCCGCTGAAGGATGCATGGAGAGTTCCGTTCCTCTTCTCCATTTAAATAACTGCATGCCAGCCTATGCCAAAGGGCAGAAATGCAGACGTCTGTCTTGGATTAAACTCCATTAAAAATCACTTAAGTGATTTATTGATCTTAATAGAAAACCATCCAAAACTCCATTTCTTTGGAATTTTGTTGTGATTTGTGTTTTGACTGGTAATGCCCAATACTGGATTGAAGTTTTTCAAAATGATAATGTAGCCTTAATAAATGTTCCTTTTTGCCTGTCAAATCTCCCCCCACCCCCCAGGATTCATTTTTTGACCTTGCCTGTAAGGTTAGATGTGTGTTTTTCCTTTTTTAAACCTGGGTGGTCCAGAAGCCCGGGCAGGCCTGCTGTCCAGTGTGGCCTGTGATTATGAAGGGAAGAAACAGCAGAGGGCACAGCTGAACCTTGTTCTGGGCATCCCTCACCAAAGGCAGCTGGAGCTCGAGCTGAATCGAGCAGTTCCTTTGGAAATCCAGGAGCAGACTTAGGACAGGGAAATGTTCAAGAATGGGGTGGAGATGAAAGGAAGCATTCACTCTACTCCTCTTCTTTCCTGGGTCAAACCCTCAGCAGAGGGATGTCATTACCCTGGTGTGCAGAGTGCCCTCCCCCTACTGCACCCCATGCTGCACTTTGGTTGCTAAGGAAAGGCTGCAAGGGCTCCAGATAACCCCCATGGCTATAATGATCAGTCAATAAGCATTTATCGAGCACCTACTGAGCGCCTGACACTGGAGGCTACAAAGACTAAATGAAATAGGAATTGACAGTTCTGCCCAAGACAACAGCACATATGTATCAAGGTGTACACAAAATAGATATACGGTAATTTTTTTTGAGGAGGGGGGAAGAAACTGAGGACATCAGGAAAGGCTTCATGGAGAACATGGGTGTCTGAACTGGGATCCATAAACTTTCCAAAATATTTTGATAACTATATTTCAATAGAATCAATTTTCTTTACAATCTAATGTATTTGATTTTATATATTTAAAAGACTGAGAAGGGGGCCATAGGCCTCAGTGGGCCTCCAAATGCATATATAACACACAAAATAGGTGGAGAACCAGTGATGGAGAAGACAGTATTTCTTGAAGGAGACTAGGGATTCTGAGTACAGATTTGAGGAGAGGGAACATTCCAGCTTTGTGAAAGGCAAGACAGGAAAGTTGAAGGATGGAGATCTGTGTGTGAGGAATCAGAAAACCAGTTTGGCTGGACTGCAGTGCCTATGAAGAGGAGTCATGTGTAATAAAATTGGAAAGATAGATTGGGGTCCAGTTGTGTCAGGCATTAAATGCCATCCCCCTCCCCCAAAAAAGGATTTTATATCAGATTCTAGAAGTAATGTAAAGCCACTAGAGTTTGTAATAAATTCTAAAGCCACTAATCTGAAAGAAAAAGGTCCTGGCATGTGCCTGTACCTTTTCTATAGCAGTTTCCCTTCTGCGATTTAGTAGGTAAATCCTGGGGAGTTCCTGATTCACAAGCAAGTAAGTGATTTGCTCAGGGTCTTAGGATCATAAAAATGGACCAGAGGGCCTAGAGCTCAAAAGGGCCTTCTAAATCATCGAGGCCAACCCTCTCAGTTGCAGATGAGAAAACTGAGACCCAGAGAGATTGTGCAAAGTCACACAGCTAGTTAGTTTCAGAGATAGGATTTGGACCCAAGGCCTATTGACTCCCACCATCATCATCACACTCCAATAAAGGACCCATCACTCCTCTCTAGGTAACCAAGGGCCTTCTTTCCTCGAGTTATTTTGAGCTCCTGCTCCACAATTCCCACTATTTTTTATAATGCAATTGGAACTCAAGCCTTCGCCTCCTGGCATGGAAGCCAAAATAATTACCTGGGAGCTACAAGTAGGACTGTATACAGTCTCTCTTGTCCCAGAAGGCCACGTAGGAGCTGTGAATGAGAGACAGAAGGAAAACAGTTGACAGCATCAGCATTTATTCATCAGCATGGGGAAACAAGTCAGGCTTGAAAGCCAACTTGGTGGCTGTCAGCTTTGGAGCTAAGAAGCTGCCTCACGTATGGATCTGGTTGAAGGCCAAGCAGAGACTCTAGGCCGAACTCTCTGAGAGGAAGGAACACTTTTAGCCTATATTAAATCAAGAGTAAAGAAAAGTAAGCCTGAATTCTTGCCTTCAAGGGGCTCACCAATCAGAAGTTAGAAAGTATTTTACTGAATGACTAATTCACTTGTTTTAGATCCTAATAGTAGGTAAACCTTGAGGGTAGAGACTTCTTGTTTTGTTTTGGTTTTCTCAGTGTTCGTTGATTGATTGATTTAATCCTTCTGGCCTCTCTCTGTGCAGGATGGAGGCAGAGGGAAGAATCATTTTATGTATTAATTGGAGACTTCAGTCCCTTTCTGAGGTTGTGCTTGCTGCTATAAGGTAGTAGGGCCATGTTTGAGTTCTTTTCTGAAAGGTTAATACCTGCCAGATTATAAAAGACAAGATTGTCTTCTACAGCCTGTGCTAAGTGGTCTGACTGTGGACTTGTGGTTTAACAGGAAACACATCTGGGCAGTTGAGATTCTAATTGTCTGCTAATGCACATACCCGGTTTGTGTGCCCAAGAACCAGATCCGCTGCCCCAAGTCCAGCCAGCAACCCTAGTTCAGACCCTCATCTTCTCTCATCTGGACTGCTGCAAAAGCCCCTTCATTGGTCTCATCTCCCAACTCCTTCTCCAATCCCTCTTCTGACCGGCTTCCAGAGTGATGTGTCTGAAGCACCACTCTTACCCATGGACCTGTGCAGCTCACTGAATTCCTGTTACCTTCAGGATTGAATATAGACTCATCTGTTTGATAACCAAAGCCCAGGCTAATTATGCATTATTACTAACCTTCATATACTTCATAATCTAGCCAAATCCAGTGCTCATACACCCACCATGCCACAGCCTTCTTGCTTTTCCTCCTACGATACATTCCATTCGTGCATTCATTCAGTGGAGGTTCCTGGGGGAACTCACCTTTTGGAAATGGGGGCCGACATGGCAGAGATGTCTCAAGACCTCTCCCCACTAATCACGCTGCCTCTAATCACATCAAATGTCCCAAGGGATGCTAATGACTTGTGATAAAAGCATGTTCCTTCTTCCAGTGTTTCTAATAAACGCCTCTCAAATATTATGAGAATGATGGTTTGTTGAGTAGTGTTTAAAGAAGACACTTGTTCAGGCTTTATAGCTACATTACAGCTCGGCTGCAATTATATAGTACGCAGGGCCTTGTAAATATGTTCTGTGGAGAAATGGATGGCACCCTGGAGTGGCGAGGGCTAATGGTATGCCTAACCTTTCACCTTAATGTCCAAGCTAGGCCTGGTCCAGGGAAGAAGAGCTGCAAAGTCATTAACATCCGAGGGCTACTCAGAGCTCTGGGCAAGATGAATAGGTTGTCCCCAGCCAGTTCCCCATAGATAAATGATCACTCCGAGGGAAGTGTTTTTGAAATTGGTGGCATAAGTCCCTTTGACTTCACAAAACAAACTAAATCAAGGACCTGGGGAATGAATGAATGAATCATTTAAGCACCTACTATGTACAGAGCATTGTGCTGGTGATACAAATAGAAAAATAAGGCCATCTCAACTCTCAAGGGGCTCACATTCCAATGGAGGAGACAACGCATAGAAAAGTTTTAGCTGCAAGTCCAATGGAAAGGTCCCATGGTCCTTAAAGTGTAGCAGCAGAGCAGATATTAATGCCTCTTCTTTGGAATTATTTCCACCGATAAAATCTATCTGTTTCTGATGTCGAACCATTTGACAGAGCCAAAGACTTTGGGGACAAGAGCTTCCCATCTCTGGGTCTTTACTAAGTGGTTGTAGCATCCACAGGCACGGTTGCCAGGCTACATCTTCACAGCAGCTATGGGCACTGGGCTGGAAGCAATGCTGTTCCCGAGACTCTCAGGTTCAGGGTCTAGGGCTGTCTCCATCAGGGTCTGAGGAGAGAAGATGGTGGCTGAGGTAATCATGGTGGTTTGATTTGCCTGACATGCTGCCTCCTACATCTCCCTCTGGGTGCCTTGTTTCTTCAGTTGGCTGGTTTGCTGGCCCTGTCTGTTGCAGTTGTTTTGCCAGCTGGTAGTGAAGGCTCACCCCCTCTCCACAAGAGTCATTTCTCCAGATGATGGCCTCCATTTTGAAGAGGGACTCATGCTCTCTTGATTTTGCCTTTCACTTTCCAGACTTTGATGTCATACTTTTGCGGAGATCTCTTCCCCCACCCCCACTTTTTTCAACTCCTTTTGTCTATTATCTTTCATCATTTGAATGTAAGTGCCTTAAAGGCAAGGACTGTCTTTCTTTTGGCTCATATTTATACCCCCAGCATGTAGTAGAGGTCGTGGCACATGGCATGTGCTAAATAAAAGCTGCTTGCCCTCTTGACCTTTTTTCCTTTGCTAGATGTCAAGCTGGGGAGAGCTCGCTTCTTTTCCTGCCTCTGACATTTACTTGCTATGTGACCATTAGCAATTCACTGGGCCTCAGTTTCCTTACCTGAAAAAATAGGGATTCAATTCAGCAAGCATTTACGGTTATTACCTATTACTTATATTTGTATGGTGCCGTAAGGTTTGCAAAATACTTTATTATCTCATTGGAGCCAGTCACAGTGCTAGCAACAGGAATACAAAAACATCTAGGAACCAGGGTCTGCCTCATCAAGCCAATTATTATCAGTGTTATTAGCCCAATTTGAAGTGACATATTTTAGTTTTTCAGGCAGGTAGGTGGTGCGGTGGATAGAGTGTCAGGCCTGGCACTGGAAAGACTCCTCTTCCTGAGTTAAATCTGGCCTCAGACATTTATTAGCTGTCCTGTGTGACCCTGGGCAAGTCAGTTAACCTTTTTTGCCTCAGTTTCCTCATCTGTAAAATGAGCTGGAGATGCAAATGTCAAACCACTGCAGTGTGTTTACCAAGAAATCCCAAATGGGGTCACTAAGGTTCAGACACAATTGAAAATGACTGGAATTTTAGTTTATTATGATGATTTCTGTGATTTCCTCTAGTAGCTGGTATCATTTGCCCTGGGAAACTAATACGACAGGGTTAATGAGGACATTAAATTGCAGAAAACAGAAGAGAAAGAAAACACCTCTTTCTTGTTGAATGTACCCAAAGTGGGCCGTGTCATTCCAGAAGTTTATCTGTTTTGCTCTTGGTTGACCAGGATCCTGACGTCCTTTAGAGGAAATCACTTTTTGGCTTAAACCTGACCTGGCCCAAATACACATGTAGGAACACACACCCCAGCCCCTCTGTCCTCATCTCACTCCCATAAAGAGATCCTTCCTTTCCCCCCTTAGGCACCCTGAGGGTCCATGGTGTGACTGGCTGGGGCTTCCCTTTCTCTTCCTTCAAGTCTCCTTAAGGATGCAATTGCTGTAGTGAAGACTGATTTTTTTTTAATGTGGTTTTCTTGCTTCCATTATTAAAAAAAAATCTAGATGACAAGGAGTGGGACTGTTTCTTTTTTTTGCTTTTGAAAAAGTAGGGTTAATGGCCATTAGAGTTAATTATTTAGAGCAGGCTTGTTTGAATTTTTTTTTTTAATCTGCAGATCGATTTTTGTGTTGCCAGGCAAATCTCAGTTTGTAATTGGCATAGTATCTTTCCTCCATCACTCTGCATTTGTATTCTGGTTGATCTCTTACTGTTTTTATTCAGGACAGCCTAAAAAAGGGGGAAAAAAATGAAACACTATTCCCAGGCTCATGACTCTTCATGCAGCATCATTTGGGCCAATAAATATTGCCCTGTGATGGAGCCTCTAATGTGCTTTCTCCACCCTCCACCACCTCCTACACACGTTATATTTTGATTTCTTTTCAAATTTCTGCTTTCCAAAATTGACAGTGTCTTTTTTTCCACCTGGAGCCCTGCCCAGAATAGAGGAGAAGCAAGGGACTAACCTTCTCCTCTGACTCCCCGATTTGGTCATTCCCATCAGCTGGCCTATATTTGCGGACACTTAATGAGCTGCACTGATTGGAAAAGATAACTCTAGGCGAGGAACCCTTTGCTATCGGCAGGTGGATGTGTTTTGTTCTTCCTTGTCTTTCCTCTCTAATGCTGCTGTTCCAGTGAGGCAGAGCATCGGAAAGAAGAGGCAGAGGTGGAGAGTGGGTTCTCTGAGCATCACCTGTTAGCCTCTGCTGAGCTCCCTTCTTGGCCACACACACACACAGTCCAAGGCCTGCTTATGTCCTGTGGAGAGCGCTGTTGGCAAACTCATAGAAAAACCAGGGCCCCTGAGTAGAAAGCAAAGATGCCTGGGGGCCATATATTGACTTAGTTTTAAAATGTAATGTTATCTATGTTTTATTGTATTTTTATCTATTTTGTCAGATATTTCTCAGCTCCATTTTGATCTGGTTCAGGCTACACCCAGGACATTGGGTGTCCCGCTCCCCACTGGCTGCATGTTTAACACCTCTGCTTTAGAGGCTGGTGAGACAAGAAGTTTGGTTAGGGTCCCATTTTATTTAGTGCTCCAAGAGTGGACTTCAGTATTCCATTTGGACTCAGCACTTTCAGTGTGAATAGGAGGAAGAATCAGACTTCCACAAAATGTTCCATTGGAAGCACAGGCAGGGTGGCATCTCAGATAGCGTTCTGGTGCTTGGAGTCAGGGAGGCCTGGCTTTGGCACTCACTAGCTGTATGACCCTGAAGCTGTTGTTGGATGTCATGTGCCTCAGACAAATCGCACAGAATCACAGAAGTCCAGAGTTGGAAGGGCCATTGGTGGCCATCCAGTCTATCCTAAATCCCTCTCTCCCCAAACACAAAAAAGTTCCCATTACAACACAGCCAACAACTCCTTACTTAAAGATTCCCGGTGAGGGTGAATCCACCATCTCTCAAGGCAATGCATTCAACTTTTGGATGGCTCTAATTATTAGCTGGGTTTTCCTTACATGTCCCCTAAGTTTGACCTTTTTTTCTTTTTCTTTTTGCAATTTCTATTCAAATCTCGACTTCAACACATATTAGCTATGTGACCTTGGGCAAGTCACTTAACAGAAGTTGAGTTCCTAACACTTAACCAGTTCTTTGTCTTGAAGAAAAGATGCCTGATATTTATTGGTAGAAGGAGTTTTTTACCAGTGAGATCGTGAGTCTTAGTCCTTATCCCTAACCCCTGCCCTATGGAGCCAAATAGAAAAAGTCTAATGCCTCATTTTTCTTGTTCTTTTTTTTTTGTTTGTTTTGCTTTATTTTTCCCTAGTACTTATCTACCCAACAGAATGTAAGCTCCTTGAGGACAGGGAGTGTGAGTTTTGTTTTTTTATCCCTAGTGCCTAATGCATATTAGGTGTTAAATAAATGCTTATCAAATTGAGTTGGCATTGAATTACTAAGTCTCAAAAGCCTGCCATCTGCACTGGTGAATGGAGTTTCCATAGCAGGTACTTCCCCATGCTGAAGAAATCACAGATCCTTCCAACATTCATTGAGATTGCCCTGTTGTCAGTCTCCTGCATAGATAATGTCCACTCCTAGGGAAATGCAGCATATGGACAGTTTTATTCTAGGCAGAGCTCCACTGTGGACACTGACCCAGGGATTGCACAAATACCGGTGTTAACTTGGGTTTGGATGGTATCTCCTTAGGACCTCCAAGTGAGTACCAAGGAGAATCTCTCTAATCTTCTCCTCATCACCCTTCAGAATCAAGAAAGGGACAGTTAGTGCCTGGCTCATGAGGCTTGTCCCTCAGAGGCCTGGCCTCTGCCCTCCACATTCCATGTCCACTCCAGGCTGGGCACCATTTTTGTCAGTTTCTGAATTAAAGGGTGATGCCACATCCTTCGCCTTTATCTCTGGCAGTGGGAGAGATGGCCGTTCGGTTTGGAGGGTTCGAGGGATTTGTAGAGAAGTCTGACCAGAGGAAACTCCTCCCCTATTTACCAGTGCAGCTTGGCATCTAGTCTGCATCTTCTAGTCTCAGAGATTTGTCTGGAGGACTGAAGGGTTAAGTGATGTGTTAGTTCCCACACCCCTGGTAGGAATGGCTCTGGAACTGGGTCTTTTAGACCTTAAGACAGTTGTCCTGTACCTGCATCCCAGCTGTTTTCAGTGGGACAGGCGTGAAATCCATGAATGAAGATGCGAGCTCCCCACCTCCTTTTAGCCAGAAGTCTTGAGTGCCTCCCAGATGCAGGGTTTTTGTTTGTTTTCTTTGGTTTTCTGGTCAGGGCTTCTGACAGTCAGTTGGACTGATCACAGCTCTGGCTTGGGGGGCAAGAGTGGAAAATTGCAACCTTAGAGCTGGAAGGCACCTCAGAAGTTATCTACTTTCTAGGTCCAGGTCAAGGGATCTGAGATCTAGAGCTAAAAGGGACCTCAGAGGCCATCTCAACCAGTCCCCTCCTTTTACACTTAGGGAAACTGAGGATCGGTGAGGTTAAGTGACTCACTCAAGGTCACACAGGCACTCAGCACCACAAGTTAGATTTGAACATAGGTCTTATATCTCTAAAGCCAATACTCTCTTCACTATATTATGTAATGAACAGAGGAGTGAGTAAAATGACCATAATCAGAGGTATGAAAGCATAGATAATGCAAACATGTGGTCAAGAAGCTAGTCTGAGTTTTGTTGCTGTTGTTATTGAGTCTTTGCAGTTGTGTTTGACTCTTCATGACCTCATTTGGGGTTTTCTTGGCAAAGATACTGGATGGTTTGCCATTTCCTTCTCCAGTTCATTTTACAGATGAGGAAACTGAGGCAAACAGGGTGAAGTGGTTGGCCTAGGGTCACACAGTGACTAAGTGTCAGATTTGAACTCAGATCTTCCTGACTTCAGCCCAGTGCTCTATCCACTGGGCCACCTAGGTAACCTTAGTACAAGCTGTAGAAGCCAAATATTAAGGGCAGCGTGGCATAGTGAATAGAGGACTAGTCAAATGCTACCCCAACAATGAAAGATTATAGGATCATTGGATGGTAGCTATAGAGATAAAAAGGACTTTGGAAGTCCAGCCTATTTATTTTACAGAGAAAAAAAATGGGGCCAGAGAGGTTAAGTCTCTTGTCTGAGGTCACACATGTACCATGAGCTGGAGTTTCAATCTAGTCAGTCAGTAAGCATATAGTAAGTTCTTCTTGTGTGCCAGGAGCTGTCCTGAGTGCTGAAGATACAAAGAAAAGCAAACAGCTGTCCCTGCCCTCAAAAACCATATCTACCGAGAGGAGAAACTACCTGTGGGTAAGGAGGTATTTTGAAGATATAGAAGCTGAGGAGATGGAAGGCCATCTGAAGGCCTGGGGGACTGTGGTGGGGTACAGATATACATAGATAGCAAGGAGAGAAAGAGAGAGAGACAGACAGAGCGCACCATAGAGGAATGGAGGAGCAAGGGAGAGATAGATATAGAGAAAAAGAAGGAAGGAGGAGGGAGAGCAAAGGGATGGAAGAGGGGGAGAGGGAGAGACAGGAGGAAGGGAGGATGGAGCAAGGGAGAGAGAGAGACAGAGACAGAGACAAAGTAGCAAGGGGGAGAGAGAGCAGCAGGAGGGATGGAGGGGGGAGGGAAAAACAGATGGAGAAAGAAGGAAGGAATAGAGAGCAGAGGGATGGAAGAGGGGAAGAGGGAGCAAGGGAGAGAGAGAGAGAGACAAAGAAAGAAGGAGAGGAGGGAGGGAGGGAGAGACAGAGAGAGAGAGAACGAGAGAACAAACATACACTGGCTGGATCACCGAAGTCTTCACAGAGGAGGTGACACCACGAGATTAGAATTCTGAGAGGTAGAAAGGAAGAGAAGCGTACATAATACAGAGGATGTCTCATACAAATGTATGAAGGCAGGAGATGAGATGCCAGGGCTGAGGAATGTTGGTGGCATGGTTTGTTAAGAGCATTAATGAGACAGAAGGCACGTTTGTTTGGTGAAAAGTCTTTTGGAGCCAGGTCTTGGAGGGTGTTAGATGTAAGCCTGATGACTTTGTTTGAAAATAAATGTTTTTATATCAAGCAGTTTTTGACATTGATTGTAGTGTTTGCTCTTTGAGAATTATTTGTAGTGTTTTCCTTAAGTCCCGGCAGTTAGTGCTGTGGGGTAGGTGGGCATGATTGGTCTGTCCTTGTAAATCTGACGAACACAAGCCCAAGAGAGGTTCAGGATCCTGCCAATATGAGAGAGTAAGTGGAGTCAGAGGCCTTTGTCCCTCTGCTTGGCCTCCATCATTTTTCCACTTGGGATAAGCAGTGTCTCACAAGTTCTCCCTTTCCCACATAGAAAGATCACACTGTGGCTCTGTGCCATGGAGGGCAATGAAGACAATCAAAAGACCCAAAAATCTGCCTGGCATCTTGGAAGTCCACTTCAAGCAGTGGGCCTAGGTGGCAAATGAATGTCTGTAGCTGGGGGAGGGGGAAGACAAGCACGGCATCTGGAAGATTATTATGCCACCATAGTATTGATAAACCAATCATTTATCTTTCTCTTTAACATTAAAAAAAAGTTTATACCATTATCTATAAAGGGAAAAATTTACCCTTTAATTTTATTAATTACATTTTAACCATCGGCATACAATTGACCTCCTTTTGGTCAAATTGATCTCGTGTCCAAATTGGTCTCCTCCAAAGGAAACATTTTAGAAGTTTGGGATTTAGTCTTCTCTGCCTCCTTTCCTCAAAAACCTTCTTCCTTTGTCCCAGTGTGGTATAGAGGTCATAGGTGATAGAAGCAGCTAGGGGGCACAGTAGATGGGGCATTAGACTTAGAGTGCTAAGATCAAGTCTAGCGTCAGGCATGTAGTAGCTGTGTAACCCTGGGCAAGTCATTTAACTTTTATCTACTTCAATTTCTTCATATGTAAAATGGGGATAATAATAGCATGCCCCTCCCCGGGTTGTTGTGAGCATCAAATGAGATAACATTTGTGAAGTGTTGAGTAAACCCTGAGCTATAGAAATGCTTGCTATTATTCATTACTATTATGTTTATGGTGATGACAATGATGGTGATGATGATGATGACAGTGATGGCTATAATCGTCATGAGGATGGTGATGATGCTACGATCTTCTCGAGGGCGATCCCTAATTCATTTTTGTCTTTGTATATAGCCAGTGCGTGACACATAGTGATCACTTACTAAAGGATGGTTAATTGACAGGCTTAGAGGAGGAAAGGACATTAGAGACCAATTAGTCCAATTCTTTCCTCTTACAGATGAGGAAACTGAAGCTTAATCAGTTGGCACAAGGTCACACCAGGTAGTCATTGTCAAAGCCAGAATTTGAATCCTTATCACTTTACTCCAAAGTAGGGCCCTTTGGCCAAACCACCCTTTCTCTCTGCTCAGGTCTTCTTGAAGTCTCATGCTAATGCAAGCAAACTCTACCAGGCACTACCAGATGAGAAAGGTCGGTAGTAGGGTCCTGTCATCAGGCCAGCATCAACCTTCCAACTCTGGCTAGTCACCAGAAAATGGTGCTTCCTCCTACCCATCTGAGATATTTTTCAGCCACACCAACTGGGGGAAAAAGTCTCCTAAGATGTAAAAAGGGTAGTGAGTGTCCTCAAACTGATGAAATCTCTGTTATTGAGGCTAAATAATTGACTGTTCTTTGAACACATGCCTCTCTTTTGAAGTACTTTGAGACATCTTTGAAGTGACATTTCCCTTTAGGTTCTAAAAAACCAATGGAAACACAGGATCTGTCTCTTCTGTGTTTCCCTCTGAATGAACCAACTTAGCCCTTCAAAACAGCTGCATTTATTCCCTTCTACCTGGACTATAATCGCTATCATGAGTCATACAGAATGGTCTTACTCCTAAAATAGAAGCTGCATGTTCCAACAAAAATAATAATAACACGGCTACTATAAAAACACCAAGGGGAGGGGGGCAGTATGGCATTGTAGAAGGCAGGCCTTGGTGTCCGTCCATAGGTCTTGGGCTGAAGGTATGCTTATGGCCCATGCTACCTGGGAAACTTTGAGGGTCACTCAATATTTCAGTGTCCCAGGTAACTAAGAACATCATTATAGAATTTCAGAGTAGGAAAGGACCTCAACAGCCAACAAATCCAGCCCATTCCTGAGAGAAATCCCCACTATAGCACAACCTGTAAATTGTTGTTCAGTGCTCTGCTGGAAGATGTCCAAGGAAGGGGAACCCAAAGCAATATCTTTCACTTTTTAGCATTTCTAATTTTTATGCAGTTCTGAATTCAAATGTGATCTCAGATACTCACCAGCTTTGTGACCCTGGGCAAAAGTAACTTAACCTCTGCCTCAGTTTCCTCCACTGTAAAATTAGGGGCAGCTAGGTGGAGCAGTGGATAGAGTGTCAGGCTGAAATCAGGAAGACTCATCTTTGTGAATTCAAATCTGGCCTTATGAGTCAGAAAAGGAAATGGCAAATCATGCCAGTATCTTTGCCAAGAAAACCCCAAATGGGGTCATGGAGAGCTGGACATTACTGAAAATGACTCAACAACAAAAAGAAAATTAGGGGATTGGACTCTGTGGCCTCTAAATATATGATCTAATAATCCTCTGAGTTGCCCATCTGCATTGGTGGAGGGGACTTCCATGCTGAAAGTTCTATACACCAATGACATCATAAGTCTGGGCCCAAGCTAATATTTATTGTGCCTTAAAGTCTATAAGGAGAGGCAGTGATGTGTTTCATGTGTGATAGGTGCTGAGGTCTATATCCATAATCAGTAAGTACTGAGCTCCTTTCCACCTCTCAAATGTGATCCGGAGGAAAGCAACCAGCACAGTGAGGGGACTGAGAATCAGGTCATAGGAGGAAGAGTTGGAAGGAACTAAAGGTGTTTATTCCAACTCCCTGCTTTTAATCATGAAGAAACTAAAATTACTTGGCTAAGGTCTCTCAAGCAGTAAGCATCAAAGGCAGGATTTGAACCCAGGTCCTTTGATTCCAGGGTCAGTATGTTTTCTCTTATAGCAGGCTGCCTCCCTCAGTTTACATAGCCAACTTTTTGATGATCCAAAAATGCATGAGCTATGACTGCATAGCCTTTCAGAAGGGAGGGGTCCTGGGGGTGCCATTGCTGGCATGCTGAGTTTGGAGCAGATGCCATTGGAAATGGTCATCTAAAATGCCTTTCTCTTCGTGTTCCCACTTCAGATTCTGTGTGTGTCACTTGTGTTAAAGTTAGTCTAGTTCACAGTTTAGCAAGTCACTTGGAGAAGAGTTGGACTCATCATGCTGCATAAGGGGGCCCATGAATCATTTTCTAAAAAAGAAAGTTGAAGTTTCCAAAGCAAATTATTCAGATTTTTGAAAATGTGTCCTGTATGTTCCATAGATATTATCTGCATTGAGCTTTGGTACCTCAGCTCCAAAAGGCTGTCTTGTACAAATCATTGCTTTTCAGGTGCTAAAAATGAAGGAAGTAAATCAGCATTTGTAAAATGCCTACTATGTGCCAAGCACCATGCTAAGCACTTTGCCAATATTATCTCATTTGATCCTTGCAACCACCCTGAGAGTTTGATGCAGTAACTGTCTCCATTTTACAGTTGAATAAACCAAGGGAGAGGTTAAGTGACTTGCCTGTGGTCACACAGCTAGTAATGCAGGATTCAAATCCAGGTCTTTGCTGCATTTTTTCATCTCCTTTCTCAACCCAATTGCTATGCCTGTGATGATCAAAAAAGCACCATTTCCCTCTCTGCTAATGTAATATCCCCTTATTAAAATGTCACCTTTTTGAGGGCGGGACCTCTCTTGCTTTTTGCATTTATATCCCCCGTGCTCAGCCCAGTGCCTGACACATAGCGAGTGCTTATTAAATGCCTTTTTTCATTAATTCATTGCTTCTTTCTTCCAAGGATTTCTCTTACCACAAGTAATAATTCAGCTCTTTTAAGTTTGCACCTCATTGACATGAAGCATCATGGCACATAGTAGGTGCTTAAATGTGTGCTGACTGAGTGATGTTACCGCTTCATACAAGGAGTATCAATATGTCCACAAAGTCAGCCTGATGTAGCCAGACAAATTGTTCAGGACCAAGTCCATGTCCTTTCTTACCTTTCTTTACATTCCTCCATTTTAATGATTTCCTTCTTGTCAAGGTAGGGCAGTGTCTGTGAAGATTCCTTCTCTCACTGCCAAACTGCCTGTTTCTCCCTCAAGAGCTACTTCTAGTCAGAGTTCTTCCTAACCAGAGTCATCTGAAATGGGTTGGGTGACTGACAGGCAGTAAGGCGTGTGCTGCTCTCTAAAGAAGCCTTCGATCCCCAGCATAGACTTTGAGCAAACTTGGGTTTGTGTTCATAAATTATCTTTTTGTGCTAGTGAAACATTATCTGTCTTCGTTTGGGTGTTCAGGCTCCGTCGCTCATCCAAGGCAGACGTGCATGTGCGATCCCCAAAGATAAATGCATTTTAAGAGGGTCCATTTTTAGTGTGTGCTTCTTTTTAAAAAACAAACATGTTTTCTTCCTGCTGTTCTGATTGGTGTGATAGAATTGACAAGCAGATCGCGTCAAAAGGAAATATCCGGGGCTTAATTGTAAGTTAAGTCTCTCTTAATCCAGGGGAGCATTTGAGATTCTGTCCAAGTGTTCAATTTCCCAGGCCGCTGAGGTCTGTGAATTTCTTTCCCCAGCCTCCAGGCTGCTGCAGCACAAGTCAGCATAGCTAATGCAGACAGATCTCCCTGCCTCTCTCTCCCTCTCTCTCCGCTTTGATTCGATATGAACAGACTGGTAACTCCAGTGCCAGAGAGGAATCTGACATAACTCTGCAGATGGCTATTTTACATTGATACACCTGGGGATTTTTCTTTAAGGAAAAGGTAACATTTACATGCTAATGATTATTTTTTCCCTTGTTGCCATTTTTTCAGGACTGCCAGTCCCAAAGAGGAGCCCAAAGTCGGTAAGGACTTCTCATCTACTCTGGGCTTTTTCCGGGTGGTGGTTGAGGGAAGGAGGGCTATGGATGGCTTGGTTTGGGGGCTTAATTTTCTGAGCTGTGCTTTGTGGTGGATGGGGGATCTGAGGGCTAATGCTGGAATCATTAAGTTCTGGGTGTCTGTTTGGTGCAGCAAGGATTGTCTAAAACTGCAGACTGATTTTGGGGGCAGCCTTCAGCAGCCCAGTTAAAGCATGTTTGAACATTTTTTAAAAGGCACTTAAAGAAAAAAAAATCCACAACTGTTTCAGTGGGTGACTTTCTTAGCTGTTTTAACTTGAAATAAATGTCATTGTTTCCTTTGTAAAAGGTTCCACCTTCATTCTCAATAGCATTCCACCCTACCGGGTCTTCCTACCCTCTAATATTCCTATACTCCCTCCCCTCGCTTTTTCTGTGCACTAGGTGATGAATTATTTACAAAATATAAAGCATGCATGTTTTAAGAAAGAACCCCACTGCTGGTGCCTGGATTTTCGTGTCCATGTAAAGCACGGGCTCTCTGAGCGTTGAGAGTAAGACATTTCCTTGCTGGGGAGGGCAGCCTTTGTTGTTTCTGAGAGATTTTAGCAGGACTATATTGCAGGTGTATGATTCTTTAAACTCTCTCTCCCTTTCTCTCTCTCTCTCTCTCTCTCTCTCTCTTTCACTCTCTCTCTCTCTCTCTCTCATACACACACACACACACACACACACACACACATACAATCAATATTTTGCTGTCCCTTCTAATCTGGATTCCCTTTTGGAGCGTTACCTTGTTGAAAGGTTAGTTAATAGCTTAGAGGTTAGAATGGAGAGCTTGGTGGTGAAATCCTGGCTCCCATGGAAACAAATTTAGAGGCTACTTTAAAACACAAAATTGGAAACTCTGTTGCTTATGGACATTGATCAGGGGTGACAAGGCTTCCTATTTCATTAAAACAAGGGTGAGGTGAGCATAAAACCTAGAAAGCTTAGGTGGGCACATTAAGAACTATCCTAGCCTTTAAGACCCTCTAAAACTTTGCAAAGAGTCTGTTGGAAGCTTAGACATTTGTAGCTCATTCTGTTCCACCTGCCTGAAAGAGCTCCTTGAGAAGGCGATGGTGGCCAGGGGAGCCAGAAGGAGGGGATATTCCTTAGTAAAATTAGAAGGCGCCTCCTGCTTTCTTAAGCTTCTCTATAAGTTCTTGTTCCCTCCTAAGGAAAAGAAAAAGAAAAATCCCTGTAATAATTAATGCAATTCCAGTGGCTGGGAGCAGTGCTGATTAAAGGCACGTGACTTCAGGCCGCTACCACTGTCAGCTTGCATTAATGTGGAGTCCCAGAAGTGCTACTCTGAGCTCATGCTCAAATCACAGAAATGCCTGAGCGTGTGTGTGTGTATGTGTGTGAGTGTGTGTGTGTGTTATCCCTGTCACAGGCAGAAACTAATTTGGCCTCCAGTAAAATAGAAACAGGTCTGAGAAAATATGTGGGAAGAACCCAGGCCGTCCGAGCTCCCACCTGCCTATTCTCCTCTGGCCAAGTAGCTTATCATGATACCTGGGATCCTATATTTATGATGCATCATGAGTGATGAGCAGATTCAAGTTGGGAGGGATTCAGAGATCCCGAGGAGAAGGGATTCCTCTTAATAATTTTATAGCTGGCTCAGCCTCTGCCTAGTTTAAGTGATTCATGGAAGTTCATTTGCATGTTTCTGCTCCACGGAAAGTCCTCTGGTGATGCTTATTCTGTACTCAGAGGAGGTCCAACTGATGGAGAAATGGGGCTCTGCTCTGGGCTCACTAAGGCCGGTTAATTTCCTATGCCAATTTCCTTTCGTGAAAGTGATGTCATTAACAAGCTGATAGCTTTGGTTGTACTGTTGGAAAAAGTCGCCTTCATTGCTTTGTCTCACTTGGCTGGCTCTTAGTCATCACAGCCTGGAAGTCTGCTCTTGTTGGTCTAGAGAAGAGAGAGACCCCCAAGAATAGGTCCTTCCTTGGCCATTGTCTGTGTCAGTTCTGAGATGGCTGTTGTCACCATGTCACTTTCCCCTCATCTACCCTGGCAGCTGTCTTGCAATACTCCTTGAAAGGGAAATTAGCAGCACATAAAACTACCCTTGTCATCTGCAATGAGGGGGAGCACTTAATGGGAGGACATCTGTTTCAATGTCACACCCTTGTCCCCCTTTTTTTTTAACTTTATATGTTTAATGATAAACTATTTTGGAAAAAGAAAAGAATTTGGTTTTCAGGCTTGAGGTTTGGGTTTTTGTTTTGGTTTGTTTTGGATGGGGTGGTTCATGGACATTGAGATACTAGCTTTTGGGGTATCTGGAGGCCAGTGAAAGGACAACTTGAGACCAATCACAGCTACAGAGACCACAAGATTGAATGTCCTAGAATCATGTCAGAACTATTTATAAAGATCATAGATCTTGAGCTGGAAGGAACTTGAGGTTGTCTAGCACAAACCCTGTCATTTTACAGATGAAGCAAATGATTCTCAGAGTTTAAATGACTTAATCATGGTCCCGGAGCTAGATTTTCCTTCCTCCAAGTCCAGAATCTGAACCAGTGTGCCACATTGGTCATTGCCTCAGATTTGTAAATCTGACTTTGTCCCAGCGACCATCCATTATGGCTCAGAAACTACTGTTGGTTTGAGAGCATGGTGGCAGCATTCCCTTTGCATGGCTTTTTTCATCATATTTTCAATAATTTAGAGGTTTTGATGAGATCAGAAAAGCCTGCCTCTTTGATCTGCTTTTTCCCACCCAGACACTTCCTGTTCCTTAATAAGGAATTTTACCTGCTGGATTCAAGTTTAAGTATACAATTTGTGGTTTGGCTACACACCCAGGCCAGTCATAGTGTCATAAGTACATTTAATATGATCCACAATGAGGTGATTTGAGTGAAACCTTTGAGTTTTTAGATGAATGGCAGAAACAAAACCAGGTCAATTTCAGGGATTTTCATGTTTTTCTTTCACCTGAATCAGTCACCTGAACCAGAAATTTATTTTTTATTAATTCTAATTCTCTCTTACTCTTCTGTGTTCAATCAAGGATTAGAGAAGGATGGAAAATGGAAATCCCCAAATAATCCAAAACTGTTCTCATTAGGTAATCATGATTTCTCTCCCTCCTTTGTCCATCCCCCACCCCTACCCCCAGTTGTCTGAAAGATAATAACAGTAGCAAGTTTTTTAGGCTTTTTGGTTTTCTACTAGACTCTTTTTTTCTGACTCTCTCAATCCTCTGGAAGGTAGACACCCAGTAGAGGACACAGCGGGATGTGAGGATGGGAAGGGTTCAGGTTCAAGCTTAACAGAGGTTCCATTGATATAGGGAATATGTGGAAAGCTTCAGAGCTGTTGAACCCCAGTCACTTCTATTTTCTGTTCTCTTGAAAACCCAGAGAAGAGACATTTTGCCGGCTTGGCTGGCTCTTCCAAGAATTCTGTTCATTTCCAAGAACCAAAATATATTTTCTTGCCAGTCAATTTTGTTCTCCCTTTCTTCCTCATTGATAACCAGGACCCCTTATGAAGTGCCTTTTTTTATGTGAAAATGAGCTAATGCATATAAAATTCGTTGTCAACCTTTAGGCACTACATGAATGCAAGTGATTATTCTTCCTATTAGATCCTAAAAAGAAGAGACACCCAGAGTAAATAATTATAACTTGAATTTATATAGTCCTTTAACATCTGTAAAGCTCTGACTCTGTGTGAGGTCAGGAGTGTGTTATTATAACATATTTTATAGGTGAGGCATCTGAAAACTGGTGTAGCTATGTGGCACAATAGATGGAGGACCGACCCTGGAATCAGGAAGATCTGAGTTCAGATCCAGCCTCAGATACTTCCTAGTAGTACAACCCTGAGCTAGTCCCTTCACCCTGTTTGCCTCAGTTTCCTCATCTGTAAAATGAGGAAGAAAATGGCAAACCACTCCAATATCTCTGCCAAGAAAACACCAAATGGGGTCACAAAGAGTTAGACATGACTGAAATGACCCAACAACAACATCTGAAGATTAACAAGATGAAGTGACCGGTCCATGGTCACACAGGTAGTAAGTAGTAAAGTCTGGGTTCAGATGAGATAAGGAAGGTAAAGATCTCTCCCTTGTTGTTAGATAGCTCTTCCTTGGTGTTGGAGTTAGCTCATTTTTTTTCCCCCATTCAATCTTTGGTGACATGTGGGCCTAATTGCTGATATGTGCAGTGGTGGTATTTTTATTGGTTTTTTTGTTTGTTTCTCTGAATGTAGTGTTAAGATCCATTGTAGACTGAGGCCTCAGAAAGGAAGTGAACAGGAAATAATGTGGCCTAGAAATGACAAATCAACTCATAATTTTGCTTTAAAATGTATCGATTTGCCATATTTGTGCCATACCAATTCTTTTTATCATTTAGGTTCCTAAGTGCTGTCCGTAGTCATTTCGTTTTCATAGCAAACATTTTCTGTTCATGTTAAAGATATTTCATGTGTAAGGAACTCAGTGAAATACTGCTAAGCTGATTTTTCCCTTGTACTTTTTCCTCATTACTTTCTCCCAATTTGACTCTTCTCCCAGAGAGCAGGGAGTAAATGATAACAATGTCAAAATAATTCTCATAATAGCAGTAATGATTTCACCATTGTGGTACAGTGGTATCTATAGTAATAGCTATCTCCCCATGGAGTCACGTCCTTACTCTACTATATCCTAGCCGTGTGACCCTGAGAAGCCACTGGATCCCTTAGAGCTCCAAACAATTCCCCAAGACCAGAGGTTGCAGGGCTCTCACATTCTGGTCTTTGGAAATGCAGTGAATTCATTGGTAAAGGGGTGATCTAGAATGAAATCACAAGTGCCATCCAAAAAAGTCATATTCCTAATGATAGCTAACATTCCCAAGGTACTTTAAGAGGGTTTGCAGAAGATTTTACATATTACCTAAGTAAATTTAATTTATTTGATCCTTATAACAATTAGGTGAGGTAGATATCATGGGCTTTATTATTCCCATTTCACAGATTTGAAAACCTAAGATTCAACAAGGTTCGGTGACTTGTCATTGTCAAACCACTAATGTCAAGATCAGGTCTCTTCTGATTCTCTCTACTATATTCCACTGTATACTTGGAGCATATAAAGCCTTTAGTGTTCCTGTAGCAACCCAGTGAGCAGCATGCATCCCAATGGCCTGGAATGAGCAACAAAGGTGTTTCAAATGAGGCCAGTGACCTTCTCCCCCGCAGAATATGTTCCACTGAACTTGGCCACCGAGGAACAGAAATCTGAGTCCAATTTGGGGTCTTTCTGGTCTTAGCACTGTTGCTAGAAATATTGCTGTTGTTGATACTGGTTGGTCTGAGAGATTCATCTCTTTTTAGATCAAAGAATTTTAGAACTGGATGGAACCTTAGATATCAGAGAGTATAGCTCCCTTGTTTTACAGATGAGTAAACTGAGGCACAGAAAAATAAAGCAACTACTACCGAGGCATGGCTAACAATAATAATAATAAATTGATGATGAGGAAGAGGACAATGATGATGATAGTAGTAACTCCCACTTATATAGAATTTATAGAGATTCAGAACGTATTTAGTATAGTAGGCAGGACCCTGGCCTGTCATGCCTCAGACCCTTGAGCAAGCACTTCCTGACTCCCCCAGTTCTCTATCCATGAAGCTACTTTTTCTCTAGAACCCAAGCCCACTGACCCTTCCCCCTGTTCCCTTTCCCCTACATCAGCCTGGCTCCCATGACTTCCCTGTAGCTAATTACTAGGCAGGTAAGGAAATCTCATCCCTAATGCCTCATTACCAATATAGGCTCATTGACATAGAGCTGGAAAGGACCTCAGAGGCCATCTCCTTCCTCCCCCTCATTTTTACAGATTAGCAGACTGAGGCTTACAAGCTAGCACAGAATAAGTGTCAAAGGTGGGATTCAGAATCCAGACCTTCTCATTTTACATCCAGCAGACATTGTGTTCCCTCCCCAAACTGGTCCGTCAGGCCATTGGCTATGATCCAACAGACCAATTCCTCATTCTAGAAAAGTTACAGAGGGGCAGGATCTATGCTAGACATAGATGATATAAAGAAAATATGAAACAGCTCTTGCCCTCAGAAAGCTTACATTCTCTGTACATAGACTATTATATACAGAAAACATACTAAAGAAGTACAAGGGAGTTTAGGGTAAAAATGAAATGAGGTGACACCTGGTATTTCTGATGAGTTGGGACAGCGAATACACTCTAGGGCCCATGCCTCCTGGTTGGCTTTACAGACTCCTGAAATAGCAAACAGTAACTTTTATTGGAGAGTTGTATAAATATAGCCTCTATTTGTGTAAGATTCTTGACACTGACCCAGGAAAGGAGTGCATGGCCTAACTAATTAGCATATTCATGTCTTATCAAGGGTGGGTGTTGAACCTTCCAGACTCCCTGCAGATAGCCTAATGTCTTTAACAAACCAGTGGCTAACAAGATCTTAAACACAGAATACGTTTTCAAATTAAGTCATTTTCTTAATTGAGTTCCATTAAAAAAAAAAATGAAATAAGGCTATCTACATGAAAACTCTTAATGGGGGAGGGGGGATGCAACTTAAAACATACCACTCAGTGGTATTCTTGCCCGGGCTCTGTTTTTACAACATATCCTTAAGATGCTATTTAATTTTTATCTTCTACAAACCAGGGGCAAAATTTAGAAGGAGCACAGAGGTACAGTTTGGCTGAAATGCTGCCTTGCCAAGCTCTCCATAAAGCATCTAATTATCTACAAAATCAGTCCTGAAATGAATCCTTTATTGAGGAGGTGGGGGGGGGGTATAATACACTAGGGGTACAGCATCTGTACCTCACCGTCTACCTTTCTGAAGCTCCCAGTTCTCTTGTCTGGAGAAGGGAACAAGGCCTTCCAGCCCAAATTCAGTACAGTGGTAGAATTGTCCATAGCTTCATATAACTGCCAGAAGATAGCATGTACACCCACTTACCACTCTGGGAGCAGATTGATGAGAAGTGAGAAATCAAACCAGCAAAGAAAAGCTTTCTTGAAATTCAGCTCCATAGGGCATTTTTAGTGCGCTCTCTCTCTCTCTCTCTCTCTCTCTCTCTCTCTCTCTCTCTCTCTCTCTCTCTCTCTCTCTCTCTCTCCCCCCTCTCTCTCTCTCTCTCTCTGTCTCTCTCTGTCTCTCTCTCCCCCTCTCTCTCTCAGTTCTGAAAGCTGAGTTTCCTAGGATGTGATGTCAGATCCTACCTCTGACATTTACCAGCCAGGTGACCCCAGGCAAGACACTCAACCACTGTCTACCTCAGTTTCTTCATTGTTAAATGGGTATAATCAAAACACCTTATAGGGCTGTTGTGAGGCTCAAATGAGAGAATATTTTCAAAGTGCTTTGCAAACTTCAACCCAATATATAAATTGTAGTGACGATGATGATACCAAGCTGCCTCTGAGTATTTATGTTGTTTATTGAAATTGTGTTTAGCTCCCAAGAAGCTAGTCATGTTGTGGAACCTTTAATCTGAATGAATATGCAAAAAAGATGTCTTCTTCCCCCATTAAGCAGCTGTTAGGGACCAAAGATGTATTGAGAAAGATGCTAGAGATTAGAGTGGATACGATATGAGGAATGGCTTTTAAACAGAATGAAAGAATAGGTGTTCCCAGGAAAGAGATCAGAGGATTCCAGACCTAGCGCTGGAAGGCACCTTAGACATCATCTAGTCCAAGATGCCCATTTCTCAGATTAGAAAACCAAGACCCAGAGAGATTAGGACTTGGGCAGCATGACAGAAGTGGCAAAAGGCAGTCAGGATTTGAATTCATGTCATAGGCTTCTCCTAGGTGCTGTGGCTCCAAGTTAACCCTGTTTCCTGTGCTTGACAAAGTAGAAGCAAGGCAAGATTGATCACTATACCCCAGGCAGCTCTTGAAAAAGGCCCGACTGCAACACACAGGAACAGCGAGATGAGCCCAAGGCATCTGGCACCGTTACTTAACTCTGGAATTAATTCACTCTTCATGGGCCCCAGATGGATAAATGGCACTAGACTCCTGGGTCTGTTATTTCTCTCTGAAGCTGAGACAGGTTGGGCTTCTGAAGTATCAGGGCAGGACAGAGCTGTAGCTTCTCAACCACTCATCCCTCGATTTTAAACGAAATGTCATTTTCTAAAAAGCAATTATTTTCTCTTTTTCCTACTTCCTGGGGTGGGAGGGGGGAGAAGACCTATGTAATAAATAGCTACCATCAAGCAAAACTAATCTCATATTGGCCATGCCCCCAAATTTGTATGTCTCCTTCTGCACTCTCTGTCCACCACCTCTTTGTCAAGAGGTGGTTAGCAGGCTTCATCCAAATCAGATGAATTTTTGAATCAGATACCCTATTGAAAGACTATTTTGGGTGTGGGAGGGAATAAATCCCTGTGACCCTGTTTACACAAGGATAGGAGGATGGGAAACTTGACTGGTATTAAAGTGACAATAATTACAATAATAAATAGTATTTACATACATTAAGTTTGCAAAATCTTTGACATATGTTATCTCATTTGAGATATGAACTGTATCTCATTTGGTCCTCAAAACAACCCTGTGAGGCAGGTAGCGTCATCCACATTTTCCGGATGAAAAAACTGAGGCTGAGAAAATTTAAGTAATTTGCTCAGGTTCACACAACTTAGTAAGTGTCAGAGGCAGGAGTTGACTCATGTCCTCCTGACTCCAAGTCTATCCACAGTGCTAGCTAGCTGGAAAGGAAAGGTAGCTTTTGTGTCCTAGCAAGCCAAAGACTGCTCAACTGTGGCCATGTAAGTTCTCATTGAATATCCTACAGAGATGCCAAGAGGGCAGTCATTGCTAGTTCCATTCTGGAAACTGAGGTACAGCCAATGGATGGTAATGCAAGGAGTCAGACTCAGCCCAGATCCAGTCAGTCAGTCAGTAAACATTTATTAAGCACCAACTGTGTTGTAGGCATTGTTGTTCACTCATTTTAGTCATGTCCAACTCTCTGTGACCCCATTGGGGGTTTTCTTGGTAAAGATACTGGAGTGGTTTGCCATTTCCTTCTCCAGCTCATTTTACAGGTTAGGAAACTGAGGCAAAGAGGGATAAATGACTTGCCCAGAGTCACAGAGCTAGTAAGTGTCTGAGGTCAGATTTGAACTTACAAACATGAGTTTTCCTGACCCTCAATGCACTATGGTGCCACCTTACCGCCCCCTACAGGCATCCACCTTTTTGGAAAAATGGACAAAAAGAGCCTCTGGCTGAGACTGAGATAATTGATTTCTTCTCATGGGTCAGTTATCAGATAGCAGCAGGGCCTTGCTTTACTCCTTGCTAAACTGAGCCATATTAGGACCATATTCCAATAATCGACAGATCTTGGCCCTTTCTCTAAAACATTTTGATGGAATTAAATTGCAGAAAGGACTAACTTTTTCCATGCAGTTTTAGGAAGTACTAGATGCTATCTCAGAATATTTTCTTATTTTTGCTAATGTTTTTATTTATTAAAGTTTTGTTGATCTCTTCTGCTTTTTCACATCACCCTCTTTTCCTGATAACCCTCCCCCAAAGAGCCCTCCCTTGTCCCTCTAGTTTTTAAATCAGAAGGCTAGCAAAGAGCAGCATCTTACTGACTCCTGGCTTCTGAATTCAGAAATTCTGGCTTCAGAAATTAAATGGCTTACTCCCCTAAATCCCAGTTTCTGTAGGAAAATGTTCAAGCAGGATGATGGAGGACCTGAATCAGTCAGGAAGCCCTGGATTTGAAAGTTACCTCTGATACGTCTTCACTGTGAGGTCCTGGACAAGTCATTTGCTTAATAATAGTATGATACACTGAAAAGATCCAGAGTGCCTGGCTGTACAAACCCCTTCTCTAACACTCTCTGGGTTTCCTTGGCCAAATCACTTAACCTCCTCAGTTTCCTCATCTGTAAAATGGAATAGTTGAACTAGATACCTTCTGAGGTCCCTTCCAGCTCTGAGTCCAGGATCCTATGGCTCTGTATAATCTATGGCTGCAGAATCCCTCGCAGAGATGCAGTAAGGCTCAAGTGAGGTAATGAGCAGAGGGGGCTTTGAAAACCATGAAGGGGGGTATTAAGAACACTTACCAGTCTTGTTACTGTTAGTGAAGTTGGGTCTAGCTCCCAAGAAGCTCTTTAGCTTGTCTAATTGTGCTTTTCATCTGGCTCAGGATACAAAAAGAATCTGATGGCTTCATGTTTTCTCTTCCTTCCTCTTCTGTTAGTCAACCGTTAGGACCCAAGGAAGTAGGGAGAAAAGAGCCTTGGCAAACATAGTGAGCAGGAGAGAAAGGACAGGAGAGAGGAAGGGAGAGACAGAGGAGAGAGAGAGAAAAGAGAGAAACAGAGAGAGAAGAGAGGAGACCAAAAAAGAAAGTGAGAGAAGAGAGAGTAAGGAGAGAAAGAGAGAGGAGGCAGAGAGAGAAAAGAAAAAAAGAAGAGGGGGAGGAGGAGAAGAGACAGGAAGAAAGAGAGGAGACAGAGAAAAGAGAGAGTAAGGAAAGAGAGAGAGAGGAGGCAGAGAGAGAAAAGAAAAAAAAAGAAGAGAGAGAAGAGGAGGAGAGACAGAAAGGAAGAGAGAGGAGACAGAGAGAAGAGAGAGTAAGGAGAGAGAAAAGAAAAAGGAAGATGGGGAGGAGGAAAGGAAACAGAAAGAAAGAGAGGAGACAGAGTAAAGAGAGGAAGACAGGAGTCAGAGAGAGAAAAGAAAATAGAAGAGGGGAGGAGGAGAGGAGACAGAGCGAAGAGAGTAAAGAGAGAGAGACAGAGAGGGGGAGGAGGAGGAGAGGAGAGGAAACAGAGAAAAGAGACAGGAAAGAGAGAGGAGACAGAGACAGAGAGAAAGGAAAGAGAGAAGAGGAAAGAAGAGGGAAAGGATATGTAAAAGAGAGGGACAGAGGATAGAGAGGAGAGGGAAGGAGAAAGAGGCAGGAGTGTGTGTGTGTGTGTGTTGAATGGCATGCACACACACAGGGAAAAGAATGGAAGAAGACAGCAAGAATAGGATTGCTAGAATTTCTCGGTGCCACAAGAAGGATATTGGTGATGAGGCTAAGTCATAGGCAGGATCAGGGGCATGTGCTGCAGAAGAAAGAATTAGGAACTTGGGGTCACACAGCCTGGGCTTCAATCCTGGCTCTGAATCCTGTGTGAGCTTGGGTCCATCACTGAACCTCATTTTCGTCTTTGTGTGTCGGACTAGATGAACTCTAAGATCCCTCTCAGATCAAGAGAAACAATCCATTCATGAAGGGGACGAGGGTGGTGACCATTTTACACATGTGACATCTTCCAAGATCCCCTTGCTAGAAGAAAAAACCAAGACAACTCTTATTCATTCATCCATTCACTATTTATTTATTTAGCATTTA
>CM053624.1:355947966-355959026 GCA_028646595.1 Phalanger gymnotis
GTGAGGTTTCATTTTGGTTGAAAGGTAGAACGTTAGTAGGTGAGATTTCACGCTAGCCTAATTGATTAGGAAAAAGCATCCCTATTATTAATACATCCCTTTTTCTTTATTTGCATCACTTCCAGTAATTACATCAAGCTGGCCTGGGTATAGTCAGTTCCATTCAATTCAGTAGCCTTTTCGAAAGTGCCTACTATGTTCTTAAGTATTAGGAACAAGAGGACAAAATAAAACCTTTGCTCTGTGTCCCTTATGTTCAGGTGAGGGAATCTTTTGCATGTAGTATGTCTGTTCTATGCCTGTCCATAATTAAAGTCCTGATGGGCATCCTTGAGGGCTTTCCAGCATCAAATATGGAGAGGCAGTATTTTATAGTGAATAGTGGCCTCAGAACTGGAGCTCAGAACTCAGAGCTAGAAAGTCCTGCCTTTCCAACTGGAAATGTGATCCCGGGCTGTTCGCTTCATCTCCTCTCTGTCTCCTGGCTCCCCAGGCTTCCTTCAAGTCCCAGCTAAAATCCTACCTTCTACAATCCCACCTTTCCCAATATCCCTTAATGGTAAAGCCTTCCCTCTGTGATGATTTTCTGTTTATTCTGTCTTTGTCTTGTTTGCACGTGGTTGTTTGCATGTGGTCTGCCTCATTAGACTGGGAAATCCAGGCGAACACAGACTGTCTTTTGCCTTTCCTTGGATCCCCATCACTTAACACAGTGCCTGGCCCTTAATGGGTGCCTAATAGATGCTTATCAGCCCAGCTTAACTTAACCTTTTGGTGCTCTAGGAAACTCTTAAGCAATAAGAGTTCAGAGTTGATACCAACTCTGAAACCTAGAGTTTCAGAGAAGAGATCAATTTTCATTGGCAGAATGATTTTCTCTATCCCTGTGCCAATGAAATGGCAGGTCTAGTGCCTCCCTCTACTCATATATAAAGGGGAAAGAAGTAGGCAATTGTTTTTAGCCAAATGCAGGCAGTGAAAACAATCTGAGGGTCCAGCTGGAGCCTTAGTTTCATTTTCCCCAGATTTTACAGGCTTAAATTTAAAACCTTCATGGTGTTTTTTGGCAGTTTATTGTCTCCGAAGTCATAATATTAAAACAGATGCCTCTCTTTGAAAACCTTCATGGTGCCTAAGAAAGCTCTAATGAAAATTTGATTTGTTTTCCGCCGTAGTAAGTTTTGTGATCTTATCCTTCCCATTTTTCCTGTTCATCTCTCCGTTTGCCCATTGCCAGGGGATTTATCTGCACTCAGCATTAACTGGAGCAAGGTGGAAGCCAAAATGTTGTTTATATATTTATATATGTGTATGCAGAAATGCTGAACAAAGAGAAAATGATGGGCGAACACCCACTCGGAAGACCAATAACCCTCTGTTCTTTCCCTCTCTGACAGCAACCACTGGAGAGGAAAGATAGCCAAAACAGCTCTCAGCATAGCGTCTCCAGCCACCGGAGCGGACACACGGCTTCCCCCAGCCATAGCACACAGGCGCTGCCCGACTTCCCTCCCGCTGAGGCTCCAGCGGCAGACCAAACAGACAGCTCTGGACAGAAAAAACCAGATCCCTTCAAAATCTGGGCTCAGTCCAGGAGCATGTATGAAAGCCGACGTGAGTACCGAACACATCCCTCTGTTTGTGATTCTGGCCGCAGCGGGGCTCTTCCTTGGCTGCCCAGGGCCCCAACTTCCCTCTCTCGAATGTTTATTGAAAATATAGGCTTTTCAGTTGGCTAAATGAATGAATGTAAATTAGGTATGGAGGAGAATGCTGGCGAGATCAGCAAGTTGAATCTGCTGGACATTTATAAGGACTCAATTATGTCTTCTGTTCAAAGGAGAGAGAGAAAGTGATGATGCTCAAAAAAAAAAAATAAAGAGCCTGGATGAAAATGGATTTTTCCCCCCTTCAGTTAAAAGAACCTGAAGATAAGAAATGCTGTCTCATTAATTCCTTCTTGAGTGGAAATTACGGTGTGCCCTGAGCTCAGAATCCCTTCTTGTGCAGTAGCTATGCTATACAATAGGACGTAAATGTGATTGGCTTAGATGGCAAAGATAATGGGAAGAAATTAAATGCTTTCTTAGCGCCTTCTTGATTTTTCAAAATGCGAGTAGATTTTAGGCTATTATCTATTCTTCTAATCATCCCCCAGACCAATAGCTACAGTAAGTAGCTTTTTGCTTCCGTTATTTACAAGGGTGTTTGGCATGACACTTTGGCCTTAGCTTGTCTCCATATACCAGGAAGGAAGCAGGCTCACATGCTGGAGATGCTTAACAAGGGCAAGGGCTCTTCTGACTAACTCTAATTTCTCTTGTCATTACAAGGCAATTTGCAAAGAATATTAATCAGAAAGAACATTCATTTTGGGTAGGAATGAGAAGTGACCTAAAAAGCCTGGGAAGGGGGTGTTAAATAAGTTCTCTTTGTGGTAATTGGAAGTTTTGCATGATTAGGACAGACCGAAGTGAGTATAAAAGACTGAATTCTCACCCTAGCGTGTTATGGAAAGCCCTGTCACAGATCTGAGACAAAGGAGAGGATGCTGCTAACATCCGCCCTTAGTTCTTTGGTACAGGGTAGTTGGATGAAGGAAGAGAAGAGAAACCAACTGTTCTCCTTCTCTCATAGGCACAGTGGAGGGAACTGCTCATTTTAGAGTAGGGGATCAGGATTCAAATGCGGCCTCTGCCATTTAACACCTTTGTGATCTTGCCTAATCAGGACCTCACTGGACCTTTGTTTTCTCATCTATATAAAGAGGGGGTTGAATGAGATGGCCCCTGAGGGCACCTAAATCCTAGGAGCCATTTTTTGAACAATGTCCCGGGAGAAATGGGCTTGACTGTGGACCTGGTAGGGGAAGGCAGAACTGCCCTAGAGATTTCTTCCTAAGCACAGTGCCTGTGAGTAGGCTCCCCAGCTCCACCCGTATGAATGTGGGTACAGTATGTTTCCTTTGCTCACAGTGACATTCCAGACCTTATATTCATCTTCTGTGGAACCAAAAAAGAATCAAAATATGAGGTGACTAGTCCTGTCTCTACGAGCAGTTTACCCCTTTGCTCTTGGGACCAAATGTCCATATGGTTGTTTGGTAAAGCAAGATCTTAAAACTCTGCCTTTTCTGGGTGTAGGGGTCAGGAGTGGATCTCTCAGAATTCTCTTCCCCTCTAGTTTCTCCTTCAGGGGACAAATGAGTGCCATTGACCCTTTTTATAGTGACCAGTTTTAAACCTCAATTACCTTTGTTATCCAGAAGAGCTCAAATTAAGACTACAAAGACAAGAAGGATGTTGGCCAGAGTGAAGATGCTATTGTTTCTTCTATGGTAAAAATTTGATGGTGAGCATGAGACTACCACTAAGGCCCAAGGCCAAGAAAACAGAATTGTCATAGCTGGCTCAACCCATGGCAATGGATACTCTGTATCCATGGTGGTGCCTGCCATTTTGACTCTGTCCTGCCTCCCAAAAGCAAGCTGGGTAGTTGCATCATCAGCATTTTGATCTCATTGCTTTGGGGGCTTTCCACTGACCTGTTGATTGGGGACTTTTTCATCTCCTAACAAATGCACAGGATTGCCTCTGTGCAACAGTGAAATTAAGACCTCTCTTCTTGGGACTAGTAGCAACATAAAAAGACTATGAAGCTAGATGGATGTGGGGAAAGTAAACTAACACAGAAGATGACAAAAGGTAGAAAGAATGATGACCTGGGAGTCAGGAGATATGGGATTGAGTCCTTCAAACATTCCTTAGCTGCATGATCCTATAGGTCCTCTGGGTCTATAAGGTGCAAAGAAGATGCCAACCTGCACTGGTAGAGGGAGCTGAGTTCCCATATCAATAGAATCATAGGCCCAGTTCCCATCCCTGTAATTATTACATTTCAGAGTTGAGAGAAATGGGCTTCCAGACCTTAGAACTAGATATAAATGCAAGTTCTTTTCATTACCAAGACTTGAACGAATAGAAAATCAGTATTTCATTTTCGAGATTACTGCTGTGCCAATAGAATAGGTCAAAATTATAAAGTTTTAGAGTTGGCAGGGCCACCTAGTCAAACTTGCGATCAAAGAAGGCTTCCCACTACAACATTTCCACCAAGTGGATGTGTCGCCGGAGCATGAAGACAGCCAGTGAAGAGAAGCCCACTACCACCGTCCACTTTTTGTCAGGGCTACTCGTTAACAGTTTGCCTCCTTGCCACTTTTACCCAGTAGTTTTACCTTGTAGGGCCAGACAAAACCAGCCTAATCCTTCTTCTACGTGACCACCCTTCACATGTTTGAAGACAGCAATCATTTCCCTTACCCTCATCCTGCCCCCAGAGTCTTCTCTTTCCCAAACTGGACATCTGCATTTGCCCTCAATTGATCATCTTCGGTCAGGGGCTCAGATATCCACCATCAGACTAAGATAAGAGATTCCTCTTTGATTTCAGTAGCAGAAAACTTTCCGGTGATTACTGTGTTTGGTCAGCCAGCGCTGAGCTGAAGCACTCAGAGGAAAGGTTTTCTGAGGAGTAGCAATTTCACCATGACTTCAGTTTTCTTGCTAATTGTATCTCCCCTTTTCAAGAGGTGCATTTCAGTCCAACGGCTCTATCTCAATTGACATGGAGCTCTTATTTCCCTGACCTCATTCCTGGTCTGTAAAGTACACTGGTGTGGATGTGCATCAGTATATAATCCACTCACACAGGAACTTGTGCTCTGAAGTGCTGGCATTGGGCCGAGTAGATTGCTGATTGCTCATTCTTGCTTAAGAGTTCACAGTCCCAGTGCCATTTTGTTTTTAATCCTAGAATAGTGTATTGGAAAGAGTGCTGGAATTGGGGTCTGAGCCCCTAGGTTTGAATCCTAAGCTTGAAACTTTCTACCTGGATCATCTCTGGCCCCCAGTTTCTTCTATAAAATGAGTTGCCTAGACTATATGGCTTTTTTTGGCAAGATCCCAAAGTCTGTGATGCCTATGATCTAGAAATGACATACCCATTAGAACTTGGGATCCAAGTTTATTTATTGGTTTTCTTGGAAAGTAATTAGCATGGCCTTGTCACTAACATCTTCCTTTTCCCTTGTAGTTGTGTCAGTGACAGTCAGTAGTGTTTCATTTTGGAATTAACAATGCCAATCTAATGTCCACCTCAACTTCTTTGCAGCCATTAAAGAATGGATGGTAAAATTTTTTAAAAAAGAACATTTCTTAGTGATCAGAAACTAAATCTTTAGGTGACAGTGACAACTTAATTGATGTTCAGGTTTCATGATGTGACTTAATTACTAGAATAAGGACCATCAGTCAATTTCCAAGATTGAATAGTTTTTCCATTTTAAAAATTCCTACCAATGAAGAAATACTGATCTAGTCTTCTGATCCAAGAGAAGAGAAAGTTATTAAGCATATGATTTGTGCAGCACACTGACTAAAAAGACTAAATCTCATAAACATTCCGTGTCTTCAACAAGCTGCTAGTCTACTTGGGGAATGTTGCCTTGACCGAATGTGGTTTGGTATCTGTTGTCCCTTTGTAGCATGCTTTGATTATGGACCCAGGTTAGAATTTGCTGGGCTTCCTGGGTCTGACCATTTCCCCTAGCAAAACCCCAGACATTTAAGATGGGCAAAACACTCCATGTGAAATGAGATAATTACAGCAATAGTGCAGTCACTGTAACACATCATCCTTCTCTTTGTTGAGAATTTATTTTATAAGATGCCTCTTACATTTCATTTTATTATTAAAGTTAGCTTGAAGATTAACACAATCTGCTATCACATTTTCTCACATGGCCTGGATGCTTTGCAAAATTCCATATCCTACATATGGCCATCTGTCAAAACAGCAGTGACAGAATGAATTAATCTGAATTGCAGATGTGTTAATGAATCCCTTTGAAGAGCTTAAATGTTTAATTAAAAGTAAAGATGAGCGCTATAAAGCAGTTTTGGAAACCTTTTTGAAAAAATGTGCTGTCTCTTTAGTATTTGGACTTCATTTCTAATCCTGTACTGATTTTGTCAATTCCTCTTAGAAAACAACATTGGGGCTATTTCAAATAAATGTACCTTTTTTGTTTGTTTGGATGTTTGTTTGTTTTTAATGCCACTTGAAAAACAGCACATATCAAGTGTCTGGTGATTAAACTTTGCCTTGAGACAAAGTAGTTAGAAAGAAAAGTGCTTTAAGCCCTCATATTAACAATACAATCTAATCACGCTCAGACTCAGGAGACTCATGCCTACAGGTGTAGAATTGCTGAATTCACTCCTATAAGATGTTGTAATGTCTGTTACATCTGGTACCTATTGCTACTCATAGACTAGCCCAAATCTTCAACACTAAACTTTGGATTTCACCAGTGAAGAATTCACTAAAAGAGACGTTAGTATGAGTCTTGAGAGAGTATTCCCATCTAGCAGGGATTTGAGATTCTTTTCACTAGCTCAACGTTCCTCTCAGGGAATGCAACCAAATATAAATGAAACAAATTAATTATTTTAACCTATTGATAAATTTTGGTTGCACATAACAGATACTTCCAACACACCCAAACAAACCCCCTTGCAAAATGCATTCCCAAGACAGTGTATTTATATACAAGTCTATTTTAAAATACTTTTTAAAAAAATAGATAAACCTGAGAAAAACCAATTAAATTATTTAGAAATATGAAATTTAGGTTATGCAAGTAATGTAAGAAGCCTAGTGAAAATATAAGGATGGCCTTCACTGTTTCATGGTATCCTTAGTGGTATAATTGTGAATTCTGGTTTTTGTCTCTCTCCTACATCTGAAAGAAAACACACACCCACACCCACACCCACACACACACCATGAAAGAAACTATAGTGCTTCTTTTCAAACTAATTGAGTGTCGTCAAAGTCATTTTATATCCAAAGCAGCTATGACCTTTACCGTGCTATGTGTGAAAATTGAAGTGCATGTTCCCTTTATCAAGCAAAATTAAATTAAAATTAACTCCAAGGAAAGTAGATACATCAAGTTTTGCAAAATTGTAAAATTAATATTACAGCTATGTCACCTTCGCCTGCATCGGGATTGAGCAAGGGGGAAAGAGAGAGAGAAATCAATTCCACGAATTTTGGAGAATGTAAGAGTAAGAACGAGTTGCAAACTTATTTCTGTATTGTCTTGCATCCTGTTTGATGTTCCCATTACCTTGCGTTGGGGAGAAAACTGAATAACTGGGGGTAAAGAGGGAAAGGAAACAACACCAAAAGTAATTAGAGGATACACATGCCTCGGATCTGTCATTGACAAATGAGAGACCAGAGGCAAGAGTTGTCAATATGGTGCACATCTGGCTGTTCCTATTCAGTGCGTGTATCACATGACTCTAGGGATGGAAACACCTGCTCAGGGCTACTCCCTCTGAACTGGGCATTCCAGTCCTTCTCATTACCAAAGGAAGTCTTTTCATGGCTTTTTCCATGTTTGAAGGTCATAAGATCAAATGTTTAGTCTTTGGGTCGCCTCTCTCAACAAGGACTTAAAAAAAATGTAAAACTTTGACTCACCTCTTGATTAGCTCTGGCTAAACATCATGGTCAAGAAAGACATGATCTTTCAGTTAACAAGCATTTATTCAGCACCTACAATGTACCAGGCATTGGGGATTCCAAGATAATAGGAAAAATAATCTCTGCCCACAAGGAGTATACAGTCTACCTAGGGAGATGGTATCTGTACATCCAGGTTCATGCAAAGAGATACAAGGTGGTTTTAGGGGAAAACGTATTAGCCTCCAATGTGATTAGGAAACATCTGACACAGAGGTGGTAGCTGAGTTGTGCTTTTAAGAAAACTGGGGATTCTGAGAAACTGAGGTGAAGAGGAAGTGGATTGAAGGAATGGAGTTGTAAAGAACTTGAAATGCCAAACAGAGGAATTTCTATCGGATTCTGGAGGCCCTAGGGAGCCACTGGAGTTCACTGAAGAGGAGCATGACCTGGTCAGAATTGTTCTTTAGGAAAATCAATTCAGTAGCTATGTGTAAGATGAATTAAAGAGGGAATTTGTCCATGGAAACCCTTGTTGTAACTTTAAGAAATGAAGAAGAAATTTGGGTGATAGCCCTGTCATCAACTTTTGGATTTGGAAGGGGAGGCCAAGAGAAGTGAGTATATGTATTAAAGAAGAAGGGGCACCAGCTCTAGAGTCAGAGAATCAGATTTAAAACCTTGTCTCTGTTGCTTAATTTCTGTCAAGTGGCCGTAGACAATCATTTAACTTCTTGGAGACTCAGTTTCCTCCTAGGATAGAGTGAGAGGGAACTAGAGGGCTTCTTCCAGCTTTAAATCTATAATCCTGTGATCTCTTTGGGACTCATCCTCATCTGTAAAATGAGGAAGAGATGATCTCTTAGCTCCGAAGCAGGTCTAAGTCCTAGAGGACTCAAGAGGGCAGAAACAGATGCCAAATAGCACCATGTCTTCATTCAATATGGTGCTTTTGGTACATGAATTTTCATTATTCATGGATATCAGTTGCCCCAAATACGGATATGCATTAGTACATCCCTTCATTAACTGGAACTGAATCTGTAGGGCAAACACAAGTTCGACCATGGTATCTTTAAGAGTCACTTTGCTAATTGGCTCCCTCATGTACATTTGGTGAAATTCAACTCCCTGCGAGGATTAAACTTAGGTGCCAGAGAAGTTCATGCTGTGGAAAAAGCCCTGAAAGATAACTTGACAATGAGTCTCTGTACACCGATGTATCGTATCGTCTGTGTGTTTGTTCTGTGTCTCCTGTTCTCAGTGTTTGCCATCCCCATTATCATTTAAGCATTTCTTGTTTCACTAAAAGTTTTTTTTTTTAATGCAAACTTACCTTTTTTGTTTAAGATTTTACAGCTATGGACAGCCTTTGTATTGCTCTGGTCTAAATCACATGGTAAACCAAGGTCTCTGCTTCTCATAATACGATATCTAGTTCCTTCATGAGAAGCCCTAGGCAAAGTATTTGCTGCATTTAGCATCTTAATAATGTGACCAAATGGTCATGAGTTAAAAGATGCCAAAAATATGGGTCCAAGAATATGGCTGAAGGTCTCTGCAGAAATCAATGTCTTTCTCACAGATGAACCTTGACCTCACAAAGGTTTAGTTAGATCCTTTCCAAAAGCCCAACAATGTGCTAGAAATCTTCCATGGTATATTTTGGTCATACTCATAAAGCAAAAAGATGTACCTCTTTTTAATTTGTTGTCAGAACTAGGCTATTACCACAAATATCCCAATGAGCTAGAGTGAATGTAAAAATATTCCTGTCATCTTGGCATGTTTAAGATGATATTAGTCTCTAATTATGTTTATAACAGTCTCATGCTGTAGCTTTGCTTAATATTCCTTGGAGGTTTCTAGCTTAGCCTTCACAATTAAAGTAAGAAAGCATTTTAAAAAAAATAAGAACACAGGTAAATCCTTGGTATTATGATGGTTCAGGCAAAAATTTCAGATCTAAACATCCATGACTTGGTATTCACTCATCTGCCTTCCAAGTTCATATTTCATTTTAAATTCTATGGTGAGTCATTGAAAAGGGAGCATCTAAAACCAACTTTAAGATTCATCTGCCTCCCCGCTGACCCCCAAGGCCTCCCCATCCGTCTTACCATAATTCACAGACTTAGAATGGACCAGACTGAAATCTCCTGGACCTCAAACACCTATGGCATGGAATTCAATTAATTAAAATAGCTTAAAAATATCTAGAGTGTGTGTGTGTGTGTGTGTGTGTGTGTGTGTGTGTGTTTGTGTGTGTGTATGTGTACACATATATGGAAAGAGAGAGATATTCACATGTATATACATATATATATACATACATACATATATATGTGTGTGTGTGTGTGTATATATATATATGTATATTCTGGGTGTGTTATATTATTTATTTGTTTAGATAGATCAATAGATCAATCAATAGATCCTCTTGGATATTCACTACAATAAAATGGTTCTCCCCGCTCCCCAAAAGCCTCATTCGTAGATTACACAGCATGCTCTGAATGCTTTAAAAGATGAAATAATAAATCCATAGAAATAGGGTTTCATTATTCCTTTGGTTAGAGCATGAATGGCTTATGTAGAGCAACAAGGAGGGAGTTAGTTTTATCATGTAGAAGCTGATTTCCCCACACCCAAGGATTGAACACCCTCTCAACCCACCCTTCCTCCACCTCATTTTCAGTGGTGGGATTAAAAACATCATCAACACTAAATGGCGATGCTGCTTCTAGTCATTCAAGGTTAACCTGACGAATTGCAGCAGAGACCATGACAGACATGCAAATCGCTAACCCAAGGGTTGGTTTCATTGTACTTCAGGGCAACTTTTAGATTCGATGCTTGTGTCATGGTTGGAATTCCATAATTTCCCAGGATTTCAGAGAACATCTGTATCTCATACAGCTGGAGCTCAATCATAATGTTTTCAGCATCTCTTACTAAATCTAATAATCCATTTTCTTTGCAAAAGTCACCATAGCCAAATACAAATTTTGACATAATGGCCCTTGATTGCTTATGGAAAAAGAGAGTATTTCTATGTTTGTTTGAGATTTTTTTGGTGGGGTTTGTCTTTGTTTTGTAATAACCTAGCACTCTTTCTTATCAGAAGGCAAATCCTTTGGCTAGCTTCTGAATTATAAAACACCATTGGTAATAGGGAATAAAAAAAACAGTATAGAATTTAAAATGTACTAATTAGGACTTTACAGGGTACTCTGACTTCCATTTGATACACCTCTTTTAAATTATAGCCAACTCTCAGTAGCTAAAGATTTAATGATCCCCTAACCCTCTTCCCAGCAACACTGACTTCAGAGAGAGAGAGAGAGTATATTGAGTAAAAGAATCAAGACGGAATAAAAGTTTGCAGAGAAATATTTGCTTGAGTTTGATTAGGAATATCTAACTCGAACCCATCCATTAAAAAGAATATGAGCAGGGCCCACATTAACTCTTTTGCCAGGAAACTGCTTGCTTCCTTTCATCCGTAAGCCTTCATTGATTCA
>CM053624.1:355959126-355993050 GCA_028646595.1 Phalanger gymnotis
CCCCCCCCCCCCCCCGCCCTGCAGTTCCAGATTTCCAAGAACAAGATATCTTCCTATGGAGAAAGGAAACAGGATTTGGCTTTAGAATTCTAGGTGGAAATGAACCTGGAGAGCCTGTAAGTGTTTCTTGGCATGATGGGTGTTTTGTCACCATTTCCTCCACAATGTTATGTTAGTCTGAAACATGCATGGAGAGATCACTGGGCTTTCATTACTTAACAGATTTATATTGGTCACATCGTACCTCTGGGTGCTGCTGACGCAGACGGTCGCCTCAGGTCTGGGGATGAGCTAATTTGTGTTGACGGGACACCAGTGATTGGAAAATCTCACCAGCTCGTGGTCCAACTTATGCAACAAGCTGCCAAGCAAGGCCACGTCAACCTCACTGTGCGGCGTAAAGTGGTCTATGCGGGTACGTTGCGAATACCAGAATCTGAACAGTGACAGCATTCACTGGTGCTCTCCTGTATTCTCAATTTCTTCAAAAGAAAAAGAAACAGCACTTTTTCTCATGTCTGCCTCCTCAAGCATCTATTTTAGCAAATGTTTGCAAATTTGATCAAGCTCAGAATTTCCAGATGGTTTGCTTTCCTACAACTCTGCAAAACTACAGTCATGTAAAAGTACTTTTACATGGCTTTAGTGCATTTTCTATAGAGGGAGAAGGCTAGCGGAATATATATTTTCCATTCCCCCATACTGACTGATAGTACTTAGTCATTCTCTTCATTTGATGTTAATTCTCTGCAGAAGGAGGTGTTAAGTGGGCTTTGAAGGTTATCATGAAAGTCAGAAAAGAATGTGGCATGAAATGAGAAGTCAAAATAAAATACAAATGTAAGCCCATGGGAGAGAAGCTCACAGCCACATTAAAGACTCCTGTCATTGGCCTCAGCAGTCATGCCATGTTAAGGAAAGGCTTCTTTCCTTACAAGAGAGTCAAAGAATAGTGTCCCCAGTACTTTGGGTGTCTCATTTCATGAACAAAGGCAAGATGAGCAAGCATCTCTGTAGACAACATGGCCAAAGGCATAGTTCAGTTTTCACTGGGAAGTTATTATTGGAGAAAACTGACATTGCCAGTGGAAAACTGACATCTGGGCATCTTTAGTAGGGTGCCACTTTGGGGTAGTGAAAAGAACACTGTATTTGAAGTCAGAAGACCTGAGTTCGAATTCTGAATGCCATTAACTTCTTTGGGCAAGTCAGGCCTCAGTTTCCCCAGGTGTAAAATTGAAGCATGAGACTAGGTGATCTCTATGCACCCTTTTCAGCTCTCAATCCCATGATACTGTTGGTAAGATGTGATGTTGCTAACCTATTAGAAGCTCAGGGTCTTACTCTAACACTGACAGATTGGCTCTTTCAATTTTGGTTAGAGATTTAACAGATGAAATGCAGGTGGAGGCCACCTGGAGATGATGAGATTGCCTTCTTCTTTGTGCCTCTTTCATTGCCCAAGTTTTGTATATTTACTATTTGAAGGGTTGTGTTAATGGTATGTGAAATTGACCAAATTGGACCAAAATGTTATCTTTGTTCCAAACCTCTACAGACCTTTCGCAATAAGAATGAAGTCATATGCTGCCCCCACATAATAATAGTAACTGGCATTTATATAGTTCCTAGAGATTTACACTTCTTGTCTCACAGGCCAGTGAAACAGCCTGGGCAAATATTACCAGCCCTTTTTGGGACAGAGTAGGAAATTGGAGCTTGGAGAGACGTGTGCCTAGAGCAGCTGAAAAGCATGAGAATTGAGAAACAGCAGGGAAAGAAGGCTGAATTGGAGTCGAGAGGAACTGAGTTCAAATGTGACTTTGCTACTTACTAATGATGTGATCTTGGGAACTTCACTGCTGTTTCCTCATCTGTAAAATAAGGAAGTTGGACTGGATGACCCCTCTAGAGCTAGAAGCCTTATCAACCTGGGTCTCCTGCCTTAAGTCCTTTGCCATTTCCACCATGCTTTCTACCTGTCTGTGCTGTTACTATGAATTTTTAGATTCATAATGATATGTGCAAATTAATTTGTTTTTAATTATACATGTGCATTTATTTACAAAAGCAACATAAAAGCGATGATCCTGTTTGCTTAGTTAATATTAATAAAATGAGTCAAAGCATATAGGTTCAAAATCCCACCTCTCATGCTTACTATATTTGGGACCATGTCTGGTCACTTAATGTCCCTGGTCCTCAATGTCCCCAACCATAATATGAAGGAATTAGACTAGATGTCTCACGTATAGTTCTAAATGGGACTTATGGGAGGCAAATGTAATAGAGCGGATCAAGGGTTTGGAGTCGCAAAGACTTGGGTTCAAATCCTGCCTCCAGCATTTACTAGATTTGTGACTATGCTAAATCAATCTCTCAGTGTTCCAGGTAAAGGTAACTACAAGTTACCCATCTCAGAGAGTTTCAACCTTGAGAGTTTCTCACACTGATGACAAAAAAGGGCACTTAATCCTTCTGTGCCTCAGTTTCCTCATCTGATTGGGCAGAGTCTGAGGTCCCATCACATTCTAAGTCTATGATTCTATGAAATCATGGAACTGAACAGCAATTCTACTCATGCATACAGCACTTTAAGGACAGGGACAGGATGTGTGATTGTGTTGATATGGATGGAATTCTGGGTGAGCGATCTCCCTCTACCAAAGGATCTTTGCACCTTGTGCACTTGGAGAGATGCCTGGGTCATTGAAAAGTTAGGTGACTTGTCCATGGTCACACAGGCGCAGTCAGTATTTGTCAGAAACAGGACACAAATACAAGTCTCTCTGGTCTCCAGACATCAGCTGTCAATCCATTACTCCATCTGGCCTTTTGTAGATGGACTGAGGTTAGTTAGAAACTCTGATCTGAGGGTGAAGAAGATTCTAGAGTGTGTGTGAAGACCAGAGGCTCCTCCTGTTTCCTTCTGTGACTTATTGATGGGTGAACATTAAGAGGAACAGTCAAAAGACACACTAATGCTTCTGCAATACTTAAGACTTATAGATCATTTTGTAGATTTTTTTTATTTGTTCTCCATGGCAATCTCATGAGAGTTATTATTGTCCCCATTCTGTAGATAAGAAAATGGAAGGTGAGAAGTTGAGACTTGTCCTGGGTCAAATAGCCCATATGTGGCATTTTCTGTCCCTTTGTACACAGGCTATTCTCTGGAACTGGAGTGCATTCCTTCCTCCGCACCTCCAGCTCTTGGAATTCTTAGAGATTCCTCCTACTGGAAGCCTTTGCAGGTTTCCCGAGCTGTTAATGCTCTTGCCTTAAAATTACAGAACCATAGAATTGGAGGGGTGAAAGGTACTTTGGAGACCTCATCCAACCCATCTAGAAGAATCCTCAGTATAACATGGGAAGGAAGGAAGGGAGGGAGGGAGTGGTAGGCAGGAGGGAAGAAGGAAAGAAGGAAGGAAGATGGAAAGAAGGAAGATGGAAAGAAGGGAGGGAGGGGAAGGTAGAAGGGAGGGAAGGAAGGAACCCAATGTCTCAGGAGTATCTCTCTCTTTGTTTTTTCAGTCCCCAAAGCAGAGAATGAGGTCCCTTCCCCAGCATCCTCCCATCACAGCAGCAACCAGCCAGCTTCCCTGACGGAGGAAAAGCGCACTCCCCAGGGCAGCCAGAACTCTCTGAACACCGTGAGCTCGGGCAGCGGCAGCACCAGCGGGATTGGCAGCGGCGGTGGCGGGGGCAGTGGAGTGGTGAGCACAGTGTTGCAGCCCTATGACGTGGAGATCCGCCGAGGGGAGAACGAAGGCTTTGGATTTGTCATCGTCTCCTCTGTGAGCAGGCCAGAGGCAGGGACCACTTTTGGTAAGCACCACATGAGCAAGCTCCTCTTTACCACTGAGCCCTCTAATATCATTGGAGAAAATGCCCATCAAAGAGCCTCATTGAAGGGAATTAAATTCTTAACTGGGAATTCAGTTTATTTAGGGAGTGTTCCCCTCCTAAGAACGTGTGCATGTCACACACCTGGGCATTGGCACTTTGAGCGGTACCATCCTCCAGAACAATGGCTCTCTCTGGGCATTGGTCTGGAGAAAGCCTGTAGTGATGTCTTTTCTGGTTTATCATGAGTAAGAGCATCACAGGAGTGGGGGCGGGGTGGGGATCCAGGTGTACCTGAGACAAGCTTATGGTTCAAAAACAACAAAAAGAATATAATGAGTAAAAATAATCCATGGCCTGAGTCCCTCCTTCCCTTCCCCAAAGTGTCACTATTGTCCTAATAAGAATCATTCCTCCCCACCCCCACCACTACCCCCCTCTTCTCCCACCCATATGTTAGTACAGAGGATCTTTTATGTAGAGTGTTTGGAAGCTGGAAGGATTGGCATGGCACAGGGAACCCCTGTTGGGAAATTATCCATTAAGTTAACTCTTGATAATCTTTACTAGTAGAGTGGAAGAAACCAGGGGTACAGAATGTGCCAGAGAACTAATGGTTCCCTGACCACTGTCATTCCAGGATGACTACGATGCATTCAGTGTGTGCCTTTCAGACAAATTTTCCCATCCCTTACATATGAATGACTGTCAGAGAAGGCCAAGAGCCAAGAACTGCCCTTCCTTTCCCAATCTCTCTTCTCTTGAGAGACAGTCTGATGGAATGGATAGAGGGCTAGGCTGAGAGCCAGGAAAGACCTGGGTACAAGTCATACTTCTGACACATACTGACTGTGTGACCCTATGCAAGTCAATTAACCTCTCATTGCCCCCACTGGCCCAGAAAGTGATACTTTGCATTTCTGGGGGGGGGGGGAGGAGTTCTGTATAACAATGAAACTGCTTGCCCATCTCTCTCCCCTTACCTACTCTGCAAGTATTTGCCTAACTCTCAGCTGCCTTTCCTTCCTCCCATCCCTCAGGAAATCCTTGATTCTCACCTTGCTTCAGGTCTGACTGTATCACAAGACCAATGGTGAGAGAGAAATGAGTGGGATGGGCAAGTCCTGCCATCAGAGGGCAGAAAATTGTGTTTTATTGTAAAAAATGGGAAAGAGAAGGAGAGAAACCTGATTGAAAGCAAAAGTCAGCGACTAGTAAAAAGAAAAGCAAGGGGTCTAATCCTTAGGGCACACCAAAGAAAAGGGATGATGGGGAAGCTATGAACACTTGAGAAGTGTCTCTGAGTATTTACATTGGAAAGAACGTGGAATGGTGGAATCTAGAAGCTGGGTCTAGACTCCGATTAAGTCCCTTTTCCAGTATTCACCACTTACTTGTCCATGAGCCAGTTTAACCCCTTTGGCCTCCTGTTTCCTCATCTCTGAATGAGGGGGTTAGGTGAGATGTCTTCTGAGATCCCTTCCAGATCCTCTGTGATCATTTGATCATTCCAAGAGGCCCTAACCGCCCTAGTGCTCAGGAATCCTTATCTGTATCCTTGACCCTCCTTCCAACCCCCAGCCTCTATTCTCATCTGTCACCAACCCTTTCAGCTATACTAGGATCCCCCTGTCCAAGACCAAAGTAGATGCTACCAATGGCTTAGAGTTGCAATAATCTCTGTTCCCAGTGTGTGTGACGGCAGAGATAAGGGAAAGAAGTGTTCTTGACACCAGTTTCAAATTTAGATTGCCAGAAACATCATCACACATGGGGATTAGGCTCCCTAGAACCATTAATTTAGTGTAGTAAAGAGTTAGCATGGCTTAGTGGGTAGAGGCCCACCTTGCAATCAGGAAGACCTGCGCTCAGGTATTGCTTCTGATGCATTCTAACTTCATGACCCCGGGCAAGTTAGGCTCTCATTACCCCGGGCATTGCTTTAAAACTCTAATTTGCAAATGAGCTGCCCGTGTGCATTGGTGGAGATAGTTTCTCCACTAGGACTTCTCTCTAGATCATTAAAAAAAAATTAAGGAATGTTATGAGTTAAATGGGAGACTTTTTTTTTTTGTAGACTTACTTAGCAACCTTAAAGACAGTGTTTCAATCGGAAAAGGCATTTGGCGTGCTGAACAGTTGACTTACAAATGACTTTTGGAACCCAAATTGTCTATAGGCCTGGGACTGCCAATATTTTGTTCCAGCTAATGTTTCTTCCAGCTCAATTGCTTCCTGTTTCCTGAGCTTCTACCTTGATTAGGACTTGGGGAGGGGGAACAGGGAGGGAGGAATGAAGGGGGAGTAGGGTAGCTCAGATGCTCCATGTGCAGGGTAGGAAAAAAGCTGCCTACAATTTGATATTGGCTGTCAATTATCCAACAAACTAGATTCTCTGCTACACCCAGCCCACAGTATCTGATGACTGCAGTGAGGAAAGGTTGCCTCAGCCCTGTGTGCTGGGTTACTACCTTTTGGCATCCTGACCCAATTAAGCATTTTCTCAGTAGTGTAACAAAACATCAACCCTTCTCACCTTCGGCACACTGCTTCTTCATTGTACTTTTTTTTTTTTTAACTCATCTTAAGCAGATGAGCCAGCAAGGTATACACACGTGTTTGCACTAATGAGTACAGTGTTACAAACAACACTTGTTAACTACTTTAAAAGCAGTAATATACAAATATTGTGGATAAACAACTTGAACTCACAGTAGGTTTTTTATTGTTCAGACTCATCGCATTTAAACATTATATTCAAGGTCAACATTTCCTAAAATAATTTGGCCACAGAATGCTCTGGAATTAAAGATCTGAACAGAGCCCATAAGTCTATAATTCCAAAGTTCATGGGTGGTGGGGGATAGTTGGTTGTGTATCAGCCAGTCAACCAGAAAGCTCACGTCAGTATGACAGCATCTTTCTCCCCTTCCACTTTTTACCTACTCATTTTGTTTGGAGATGGGGAGAGTGGGACACAGGACCACGTGTGGAGGAGTGAGGGGAAGCCGTGTGGCTCCTGTCCAGGGTGGACAGTGAGAGTCGCTTGTCCGCTACAGATAACATCTGAAGCACTTTGCCAACCGAAATGTGCCATCTAAATGTCAGTTCTAATTCCTATTGATAATATTAATTTGAGTATCATTATTATATGATGTCGAAGTTGGGTCAGGGAGGAAATCCTTGAGTGTCTCAGCACCCTCAGTCAGAGTTGGGGATGCTTTGCTGGGTTGGGAAGAGGGGCAGCCCTTTCTGGGGATTTTCTCATAAAACTCCCTGTAGGTCGCATTCTGCAGAAGCAAATGCTCCAAATGAGCCCAAGTTGGGAACCATGCCTCGCTTGACTTTCTCCTAAAAAGTCCTGCCCGTAATGTATTTTTCCCCATACATACTATAAAGGTCTCAGGACTCTAAAACATTTCTATCTGCCTTAGAGGCAGGAGTAAATAAGAGGCCATGTCTAGAGGCTGGCAAACAGGGACCATGTTCTATTATGATGACTACTGAATTTCTTCACTGATGTGCTTTGACCAGACTCTTCTCCTGTGACTATTGCAATGAGTAAATCAAACTCTTCCTAATGCTTTGCATGAGAAGCTTGCCCTCAGCTGTGCCATGTCATACCCACCCCCTGCTGGTTTAGAGCTTCCCCACTTGGGTAATCTTTAGAACTTCCAGACTTTGACTTTGAGCCAGAAAGGAAGGGGGTGCTACTTGTCTACTTTTGGTGGACAGTGTGATTCTGGTGTTTTTCCATCCCATGACATGAACACAGGTTGCTCTTGCTGACATTCAAAGATTTTTGAATGTATCTACACATATCCATTCATTTCCATTATGATGAAAGTAGTCAACCGACAAGAGCCTACTATGTGCCAGCCATTGTGATAGGCACTAGGGATATCTCTTCACTTGACCCTATTGCTCTTTTAATAACCTTTTCCACCTTTTATAGAAGAAGGGCTCGATTAATGGAATATCTTTAAAGGTACCAGCAAAAGAAATTCCTTAAACATGTGTAAGCAAAATCCTTTTTGAAAATACAGCTTTGTGATACAGCTATACCCATTTTTTTTTAATTTGCCATTACTCAAGCATTTATTAAGTGCTTTCTGAGTTCCAGGCTATTAATCACTGAAGGTGCAAAGACAAATTCAAAACAATCCCTGCCCTGAGGAAGCTTATATTCTAGTAATATTTTATGCCCCACATCTACGGTTTTCCCCCTGAATCATTTGGCTTCTTGTTCTTGTTCAGCCTTCATTGGACCAGTGACATCACGAGGGTGATGTCTTGACTTAATACGTGATTCAGATTTAAATGAGGCCAAATTGCACAAAGTCATCAGTCTCACTCTGTCCCCCAGAGTCATCAAAATCCAGTGGCAAGACGTAGGTCAGAACGACTGGAGATGGCCAGGATGCAGTGGGTGACCTTGGCCTTTCTAAATTTAGATCTTTCCCAGATCTCAGTTTATCATTCAATCAATTGGCTATGTTTGGCTGAAAAGCCTTTCCCAATGCAAAATAAGTCTCACACTTAAAATATGTATTTTCTCTTTTCCTGAAAAAGACAATCTCTGAGAAAGTCAGAAACCTTTGATTACAGACTATTGAAAGAGGGTCAGCCCAACATCGACCCCATAGAAATACTACTCTTTATGTATGCTCCGAAGTTGGATGATAGATTTCCACATTTATTTTTCCCCCTTTGGATGGGGAGAGAGAAAATCTTTAGAGATATTTAACCAGATAGAGCCTTCTGTAAAGGGTGAGATGAGCGAACAGAGGTCATTTGTGAGAAGTCCCACCAAAGTCAGGGATCTTAGAATGGCCCTTCGTGTCTCACCTAATGCTGTCTTCAAGACAGACTTTCTGCCTCTTAACCCATGTGGCATTTTCAGAGTGCATCTTTGTGGTGCCGGTTTCATGTCAGACATAGTGATGATCTTTCTAAATGGAGAAAGAACAAAACATTGGCAGAATCTTGGACAGCATCTGGCCAAAATGGAGGGAGGAGAAATGACAGTAACACAAAGAGAGTGAGAAAATTCAGTTACAACTCTCACTCACATTCATAGTCCATAAATGAGCCAGTAGCCTAGTGTTTTTGGACTGTCAAGTATTTAAGTAATCACTAGTTATTCTGCAGGTGGTAGACTTGAAGTAAGTGGCAGCATTAACGTGGTCGTACTTGCTCTCCATGCCATGGGATCGCCAATGTTTTGAGCCATCAGTGCAAAACTTTCCTTTAATAACATTTGCTTAATGCTTTAATTAATTAACCCTTAACCTTCTCTTTCCCTTTTCAATCCTTTTTTCTCCTCTTCCCTTCACTGTGTTCCCACATAATTTTTTAAAAATTAAAAACTCACTACAAAAGCAGGAAATGCATGTGTGGCCATGCCCCACAAAATAGGTCGGATAATTGAGGGGAGTCCTGCTGACCGCTGTGGCAAACTGAAAGTAGGAGACCGGATCTTGGCCGTGAATGGATGTGCCATCACCAACAAATCCCACTCAGACATTGTCAACTTAATCAAGGAAGCTGGAAACACGGTTACCCTCCGCATCATTCCAGGGGATGGTAAAGTATATCTATGTTCTCTCTCCTCTCCTCTCCTCTCCTCTCCTCCCTTCTTCTCTTCTCTCTTCCCCTCTTTTCCCCTCCCCTCCCCCCTCCCCTCTTCTTCCCTTCCCTTCCTTTCCCTTCCCTTCTTTTCCCTTCCCTTCCTTTCCCTTCCTTTCTCTTCCCTTCTCTCTCTCTCCCTTCCTCTCTCTCTCCTTTCTCTTCTCTTCTCCTCTCATCTTCTCTTCTCTCTCCCATTGTCTCTTTCATGTAATGGAATATGCTACCATGTCCATCCCTAACCAAGTAAATCTGTGAAAGCTTCAATCCCTTTATTAACTGCATCTCTCCCTGTCATTGAAAGATCTACACTCTGGCCCTGTTTGGGTTCAGGGGTGAAGATCTCTGAAAATCTTCAACTTTCCCTCAGCCCTCAGCACCCTCTTCTTTAAAATTACTAAGTCTGCATATTTGAGATGCTTTGAAAGCATAGCTGGAAACAGCTGTGGGATTTTTAACATGTGCTATCCCTGAAATTTAACCAACATCCAGAAACTTCATAAACCTAAAAGATTATAGTCTAGGCAGGTACTCAGAGCTTGTTGGAAGGCCATTTTATTCTTACTAGAGTGTTTTGTTTCTAATGGAATGGTTGATGGCAGAGGGGATTTCTCATTTCAATTCGACAAACATTCTTAACTCAACAAACTTTCTCTTCTTCCTGAGTGTCTTAGAGTTTATATTCCAATAATAGGTTCCTGATCCTTAGAAATAGAGACCATGTGATTTTCAATCTTTGAGGATTTATAAAGCCTCCAGGAATGGCCAGATTCTGGGCTAGGTCCTGGAGATACAGAGACAGAAATAAATAGTCCCTCTTTTGAGGGAACTTATATTCTGTTGGAAGCGGGAGAAGGAATGACAGCATGTGCATGTGTGATGGGATTGTCTTATTTGGGTTCAGAGGACCTGCCTTTGAATCCAGGTTTTGTCTCTTACTCTTTCTGTGATCTTAGGCAAGTCATAGGGAATCTCTTAATCTTAGTTTTCTTCTCTGTAAAATGATAAGGTTGGAAATATGCCCTGTGAGTTCTCTGAGCTCTGAATCTGTGATCCAGAGATCTCTCAGGTTCTTTCCAGCTCAAAATCCTGTGAGCTAAAATTGAATATGAGGAAGGAACAAAGCTTGTTATGCCCTGAGGAAATAGATTTAGATGAAATATAATCATCTCCATTCTTCCCCCCTCTCCCAGTTAGGGCTAATACCAGAATGTGACTTCCTTTGGACATACTCTTACTGATATTTAATGGAAGACAATTTAAAATGTTAATGAGTGAGGTTGAGTTGGGCAAGCACAGTTTGGTGGTCCCGAGGATTTCACTCTGGCATGGCATGCTGTGTCCTGACTGTGTGAACCTGGGTAGATTACTAAATCTCTCAGTGGCCTGGCACCTCTCCAAGATGGTAAATTGCAGAATGGGCGCTGACCTGCATCATCCACATCTTTCCTATTTCAGTGAAATTAGAAATTTGGTTCACCCCACTCTTTCCTCGCCACCAAAAAATAGGAGGAATTACCAATAAGTGTTTTCCATTTTTGAAAGATTTTTCTGCTTTTGAAATTCAGTCATTGCTGAAAAGTTTTGGTGAGTAAACCACATCCCACCTTATTAGAAGATAGAAAGTAGGGGAAAAAATGTCTTTCTAGAGACACCTGCATTTGGATCAGACCATGATGGCACCAAGGCGTGATAACAGAGTTAGTGGATGGATCTTTGCAAACCCTTTTCAGCCCAGGAAAAGGCCCTGACACCAGCAAAGTGAGAAGGTGTAGTTGGTGCCTTTTTAAAAGGAGAGAGAAGTGCTCATTCAAAATTCTTGGCTCATCTGCTGAGATCCCATTGCTAAGGAGATACAGAGAGAAACTATCGGGCAATTTACAGATATCTCAAAGACAGGAAGATGCTGAATCATAGCCATAAAGACTTTGGGAGGAACAAATCATATCAGTCACACAGTTCCCTTTGCAGAAAACGGTGTGATGGACCTTGATGCTAGAGGAGTAGGAAATAAATACTCTAGCTAAACCTGCGGACTTTGGAAGATCTCTTCCTCTATTCCAATGTGCCTATGGAGCACACCGTGACCTCAGAGATGGGATCTTTGTTTACAACAAGCAGAGGCTGATGAAACCCCTTAAGTCAGAGAGGCTTGTGATGCCTTCAAACAAAGCAGTGGCCTTTTATTCCATCTTCTGAAACCTTGCCAAGCACACCAGGCTTGCTTGTGCTCCTGTGTAGACAGCACCCAAGAGCCCTCAGAATTACGTCTCTACCCAGCTCATTTGAGGACATGGCCTCAGTGCCCTTCTCACCATCCTCCTGGGTGGCTTCCTCCCACTTGCTCCCACCACTTGTCTTCTTTTTAGTTCTTTCTTTGGCTCCACCACATTTAACTTCACCCACTCCCTCTTGCTTCTTTCTCCAGACTCTCTGCTTCCCTTCAAAGGGGCTAATGCACATAAAGCACTTTATAAACCTCAAAGTGCACAATGGATGCTTATTATTATTAATTTTATAACCATTTTACATAGTTGTAGTCCATAAATAATACATTATTTCATTATTTCCTAATTATTTTATGCAATTATATAATATACAAATGCTTGTATAAATAAATACTGTATAATCTAGAAATTATTATTAGACCTGTTCACCCTACTTTCATGATCAGACCCCTTGAACAAGGCCACACAAAGCCCCAGTTCTGTCTTGCTTAGCACGGCTGCACAGGGATACCTGTACACAACTTGAGCAGATCAGAGGAAGGTACAAGTTTACCATCCTTCCTTCTACCTTCAGGAATGAGGATGATGATGGTAACCAACATCTGTGTAGCACTTACTTCAAGATTGACAAAGTCCTTTACATAACCTATTTTTAATCTATCCTCACAAAGACCCTGTTTGGTAAGTGCTATTGTTTTCCTCATTAATAGATGCAGAAAATGAGGCTGAGAGGATAAGTGACTTCCCCAAGTTCATACACTAGGAAAGGTCTCAGGCAGGATTTAAGTTCAGGTCTTCCTGACCCCTGGTTCCAAGCTCTATCTACTGTACTACCTAGATGCCTTATTATCTGTGAGCTAGCCCTTCTCTTTCCTCTGTATCTTGGGGAAAGAGGAAGCATGTTATGACAGCCCTACAGAGGTCCAGAGAAGAGGCCACTCTCTCCCAATCTCAACTTAGAACTTGACAGCTCCATATATCCCAAAGTCACCATCTGTTCACACTGTTGCCAATTGAAGCCTATACAGAAGTGAATCAATGATGCTCTTAGAGCTAAAATTTGGCATGGTTAATTGAACTAACTTCAATATAATTCAGTTTAATAAACATTTATTAGGGGCCTACTATGTGCCTGGCGGTGAGGATACAAAGACATAAATAAACCATTACCTGTCCTCAAGGAACTTTAATACTGCCTATCAAAAAGGATGAAGTTCATATAATGAAAATTCTTACAGGATCTGTGAAGATAAAAAAGTAATGAATACTCACATATGTGAGTTTCTAAGATCTAGGGTCAGGTTTAGAACTGAAAAAGACCTTAAGAGGCCCTGGAGTCTAGCAGCCTCATTTTACATCAGAGGAAACTGAGGCACAGAGAGGTTTAAGTAAGTTGCCCAGGTTCATACAACCAGTAAACAGATGAGGCAGGATTTGAACCCAGGGCTTTCTGATTCCAGGCCCAGCACTCTACTATACCATTCCAAATTATACTCTCACGCTTGTTATTCCAAAGAAGTCAGGTGAAAGTGTATGTCGACCTAAGAAGTAGTGTTGGACTGTACATACTGCTTCATTGAAAAAGCCAGGAAGCCAGATAAATGCCCATACTTCTCTTTGGGGGAATGTCTCAAGACCTGATAAATAGGCACTTACAAGCATAAAGGAAGGATTTTCAAATATTTAGTACATATGCATTTATGCATTAAAATATTCATGAAGTGAACAATTCTGCCCTTTCTTGATCTGCTTGGCTTTGGAACAGAGATGTCATGGCTGTTAGGACTGCCAACATAGAAGGGTGGAATTGCAAGTGCCCACCATTTTTTTTTTGTCCAAAAATGAGGTCCACGAGAGCCTGTGTCTCGAAGCGTGCAGATGCCATGACAATAGCTTGAGCAATATGGCGGGCTATTCTTGGCAAACTATTTCTGTGATGGCATAGCGGAGCTATTCTGATTTGCCCAGGAGAATTCAAGTCATTGCAAGTAATATTTCAGAAAAAGGTACTTAAGCCCAGGAATGACCATCAAAATAGCCAGTCTTTCCAAGCTTCCGAGAGGTTTCAGCTTCTTCAAAGCACAATAAAAAATGAAGAATAGAATTAGCACGGTAGAGTGACTTAGAAGTCTGACCTTGACATCAGGAAGACCTGTATTTAAGGTCTTGGCTCTGATACATTCTGGCTTTAGGACCTGGGGCAAGTCATTGTTATTCTCATTGTCCGCAGGATACTCTCTAAGTTGGAGTCAGGGAGTTTGGGTTCGAATTCCGGTTCTTCCACTTACCACCTATGTGACCTTTGCCAAGTCACAACCTCCCTGGGTCTCAACAGTTTCCTTATCTCTAAAATGAGGAGTAGTTGTCCATTATCATCTTTCCCAACTCTACATCTATGATCTATAAGATGAAGGGGTCTGACTACACAAGTTTTAAGCTCTAAAATGTAAGTTCCTACGGCAGATGCAAAATGTGTCTGCGTGGAGGCGGGTCATCTGCCTTTGTCCTCTTTGAGAACGAAGGACAAACCACATAACAAGCCATACCAAACGGCCTTCAGCTTTGTAGAGAGAAACAAAGTCTCTTTGGAAAGCATTTTGTCAGACACTCATCTCTGCTAATTGCAGAATGTTTAATACAATGTTAATTAAAATAAGCACAGATTTATCATTGTGGTGGAAATGTTGTAGGAGTCTAATATACATGAAGACCATTTTTGGTATTCTGAAAGTGGCCAGTAAAAGCAAGAAAATTCCAAACCCCTTTTAGCCATTTTAATCATCTAGCATTAATTAAAAAGTTGGGAGCTGGAGGGAGTTGTGAACCCAAACTTATTCTTTTATTTCTGAAGACACTTCACTGAATTGGTAACACTTGTGTTACCAGAATATCAAAGTCATTTTAAAAGGAAGTTCGTTATTTTAAATTGCAAACGAGTGTCTGCTTCCCTTGTCTTGTGCATGAATCACCCGTTAGTGCAGAATTAAATGATCTAAATCACCAGAGAAGAAGAAATCAACTCGATTCAGAATACCATGTGAAAAGTCAATAAAAATTCATAATTGCCTCCAACCTGAAAGTCTACATAGTAGAATACAGAAAATGGTAACTGGACCAGAAGAGATACAAAGGACTCCATCTGTGTGAGAATTAGGTTGTTAGCATTTTGAGTATCCTGAAAAGAATGAAAACAAGTAACTAGGATGAAAAAACAATTATGACAACTGAATCTGATACAGGTGGGAAGCTCTTGGGTTACCATGACACAAAAGAAACCTGAAATGATATGACACAATTCAGTGGTTATGTTTGTTATTAATTATAAGGAAACATTGTCCCTGATGTCTTGTCTACAATTTCCCTGCAACGCAGTGGAATCTTGTATTTTCTTTTTCCACTAGACTCCATGTAATTACAGTGAGTAATGGAGAAAAGAAAGAATAGGGATGAACCAAGCGACTGCCAAATATTCTGGAGATCCTGATGTTTATGCCTTAGTGTCATTGATGTTGCAGAGCAAATTGGATCCCAGAATTGAAGGCAGAAAAGACCTGGGTTTGAATCAAGCCTCTGACAATTTGGTTTATCTATATGACCATAGATGAGTTTCAATCTGATTCTCAGTTCACTAATCTGTCAGATGGGTATAATAAAACCTATAGCACCTGCCTCCGAGGGTTGCCATGAAGAGCCAGAGATAATGTTTGTAAACTGTTTTTCAAACCTTAAAATGACCTATAAATGTTAGTTACTATTATTATTATTAATAAGAAGCAATGTGTTGTTTTGGATTGAAGCCAGGAAAGTCCTGCATTCGAATTCTGCCTTTGGCACATACTAGCTATATGACTCTGGGCAAGCCACTGAAGCCACTCAGTGCCCCCGGGCACTTCTCTAACACTAATAAATTACAGAAAATGTACCAACATACATTGGTAGAGGGAGGCTCTTTACCTAAGAGTTCCCTATACCAGTGAAATCATTATCCATATCATTATTCATAATAATATAATATGTGCTGCTACATATTATCTGATACATAATAGTGTGTATGCTGGCTCTGTTCTTTGAGATCTGTCAATGATCTGAGCAAATTAACGTCATTTCCAATGCTTTATCTGAACCCTGCCAGGATCCAGATCAAGGACAAAGATTGCCATGTTGTCCCTGTGTCTGTTCCATAAAGGGTATGGTCATTCATCAAGTCTTTCCAGTCATTGATCTGAGGATAGAAGAGAAAGGACCCTGGAGAGATTCTCTGGTATTATAGACTCGGAGGATTTGGGCCTGGAAAGATCTTCAGAGATTATAGAGCTTAAAACACCTCCCTCCTCACCCCCAATTTCTCATACCATTTCATATTAAAGAAGGCCAGGAGAGGCAAGGTCCAAGGGCACAACTCAGATCTCTTGACTCCTAATATTTCCAAAATGCCTTATTATAAGTGTGTCATACTGGCTGAGTGTAATGGTTCCTCCAGGCCAGAAGTATGTCTCAGCCAGAGACATTAAAAAGAGACAATGAGAGTTACCTTCCATGGTATCAACTCTAAAAGGTTAGAAATAGAACACAAACCTCCCTGCTATCACCCCCTAGTCAACCCAGTGCAAATCTGTCCTTTGAGAATTTATCTGAATTGTTAAATTTGTGTGTGTGTGTATGCATGCGCATATATGCACATATATACACTCATATGTATGTACATTTATGTGTATGTGTACATATATCCATATATGTATATGTATGCACTTGTGGTATATATACACACATAAATAAAAAGCCCCTCATCCATCCTAAGTAAAGAAGCCTCAAATTTCACTGAGCTTTTGAAAAATATTCAATCCAACAAACATTTCCTAAGTCCCTCCCACGTGCCAGACACCGTGTTAACTCTGGGAATAGCAAATCCGAATGAATCAGTCAGCCCCTGCCCTCAAGAAGTATGCATTCTATTGGACACATGTATTTTTCTTCTAAATCCAGAATGCTTGTGCCTTCCTCACCCATGATTCTGTTGGTCACAATCATCAGACAGGAAAGAATTCTTTTTCTATTCAGAACAAAGAACTTAGAATCAACACATAGACCCATTGCTATGTAGATAATAAACCCATGCATGAGGTGTGTTTTTCAAGCTTCTACTCTGCAAATTTCAAGAGATTTTAATGAAGTTGCTTCTGAATGTGTCTAGTGAGAAGAAAAGCCAATTTACATGAGAATGTATTCACGTTTATAGGCTGCTTGGTATAGCCAATTTATACTCACAGGCTCAGGCTCTTAACAATGCAAGTTTAAAAATTAATCTTTCACGAGCAGTCCTGAATAAGTTCTCTAGAGAATCCAGTATCTTCTTTTGTGCCCAGTAAAGGGAAATTCAGACATGATGTTTTTGTTTTTTAAAGTAGAATATTGGGTTAGTTCCCTTTCACTATCAGTGATCGATAGTAGTAAAAACCAAATGGAGACTGGCAGCCAGAGGGAATATGCAAGCAGAGAAAGTCAGGATCATCGTGTCAAATTCAAACAGCCCACTCTTTCTTTAGGACCATGGTGCAGTGATACTCATTTTTTCTTTGTATTTAATTTTTAAAAATACCCATGGTGCCCTAGCTCTTCTAGGCTGGCAGTGCAGTGGCTACACATAAGCTTTGATATCACTGTTGTCGCACCTGGGCTAGTTTACTCCTCCTTAGGCAACCTGGTGGTCCCTCTGCTCCTAGAGGTTCACATATTAATGTCAGGTCTTGTATAGACCCCTGATTGGCTCAGCCCAGTGTAGCTCAGAAATCCAGAACCTGAGGGATCAGCCAGCCTCAGCTTCTGCAGTAAAGCCGTTACAGGTGGGCACCACCATGCCCAACCAGAGATAGGTACTCTCATAATATGCTCATGGAGATGCCCTTTTCGTAAGCAGGTTGAAAAGAATTAAAGCCATACTAGCCACCTTAGCCATTTCCTTATAATCAATCAATCAGTAAACATTTATTAAGTACCTATAGTGTGCCAGGCACTGTGCCAAGCATTTAGAATCCACTTGCTTTCCTGTCTTGCAATTCATGGACTATCCTATGCTCTCTGATGGATATATTTCATTTCTGTCTGGTCTTATAGCATCTTCAGGGCATGAACTTTTACAAAGTTCTACTAAGAACACCCCAGATGCATTGTAGAGCAAACCAACCATTCACTCATAGAATTCCCTGCTAGCAAGCCTGGCACACAGTAAGTCAGTGTCTGGTAACAATTGGCTTGTGACCTATCCTTCATCTCAGTTGACCTCGATAAGAATTTATTTTGTACCTATTATGTGCTAGGTACCACAAGTACCTACCAAGCAGCCCTGGGCAAATCTCTTAACCTATCATTGCCCCAGACAAATATCTGACTTCCAATTGCAGAACAGGGAATGACCTACTTCCCTGTACTAATGAAATCACAGGTCCAATCTTAAAAAAACAAAACGCACCAAGCACTGTTGTGTGTGCTGGAGATAGATAATTAAGCCATTCCTGCCTTCATGTAGCTAACACTACTAGAGGAAACAACATGTAACCAGATAAATATAAAATATGCATAAGGCAAATGCAAATCATTTGGGGGTACAGGTGAGGAGGGAGCAGAATACTAATAGCTTGTCAGCCCAAGACAGGCCTAGAGAAAACCATGTAACTCTTCCTTCATTTCCTATCTCCCCCTGCAGAGTCCTCGAATGCCACTTTGTTGACCAATGCTGAAAAGATTGCCACCATTACCACCACGCATGCTCCTTCCCAACAAGGAGCCCAGGAGACCAGGTCAGCTGCCGTACATGTAGATGTACTTTGTGTTCCATGATCATTTCTGGCACAACCATCGATTGTCCTTGGTTCTTTCCCAGTTTTCCCATGGGTTGCTCTTTTTTTCTCTTTCTTTCTCTTCATTTAACAGGAACAACGCTAAACCAAAGCAGGAATCGCAGTTTGATTTCAAAGCCCCCCAGGCTGCACAGGTGAGCTCAGCTTCTTCCATTTGCTTTGTTTACCTGGTAATCTGGCTTCCAACTCATTCAGACTATTTTTGTGAGACATTCTTAAAACTGGGGAAAAAATAACATTTTACAAGGTAATTGTTTACCACCGCCAAGGCCTCAGATCCAGTTGTTTCAGAAGTGAGCATTTAAAACTTTGCTTTTAAAATGTCTGGATACCTTTTTTTTTTTAATTTTCTGAGAGAAAAAGAACTTAAGCTAAATACAGCCTCTAGAAAGAGAGCAAAGATTATAGAAACCACTGATAACATGGGAAGGTTCTATGGCCCCAAAGTGCAATTTTGAGAAGGAGGAATTAGATTACCAATATTGAATGGCCCGGGCACCAGACTTAGAAAAGGAATGGTGGACCATGTTAAAAGTGTGTCATTTAAAGATAGGATTAATCCTCAATCATAATTCATTTTGAGGGTTTTTGTTTTGTTTTATTTTTTATTAATCATGCTATGTACATTCTAGGCCCTTAATAGAATGGATATATGAATGAATGGATGACTAAAATGAAGGAATCAATGGCTTGAACGAATAAATTAATGGCTAGAATGAATGAATGAATGAATGGCTAAAAAATACTTGTGAGAAGTCTGAATTCGACCTGTGGACTTCAACAAATCTTCTACTTCCATGTCTTTCAGCAGGACCAAGATTTCTACACTGTTGAACTGGAAAGAGGAGCCAAAGGTTTTGGTTTTAGTCTCCGAGGTGGCAGAGAGTATAATATGGATCTCTATGTATTGCGGTTAGCTGAGGATGGTCCAGCAGAGAGGTGTGGAAAGATGAGGGTACGTATGAAGAGGGAACTTATATTTGCAGTCACCAAGAGACTAGCTAATGAAACATATCTTAATTTTTTCTGCAAAGAGGTGGGGAACTACAGATAACAGAATGTTGCCTAGATCAAAAGACAAGGTTATCTTTTCAGTTAGTTTTGCTTAAATGTTTTTATTTGTTACTGAAAAAATTCAGCACTGGCTAGGGATGGCATGGGTTATATCCAGAAAGTGCTGGGCCTGAAGTCAGAAAGACTCATCTTCATGAGTTTCAAATCTGGCTTCAGACACTTAACTAGCTATATGACCCAAGGCAAGTCACTTGGCCCTGTTTGCCTCAGTTTCCTCATCTATGAAATGAACTGAAGAAGGAAGTGGCAAACCACTCCAGTATCTTTGCCAAGAAAACCCTAAATGAGACATGACTGAAATGACTGAACAACAATGAAGACAATTCATTAATAAAAAAATATCCTCTTTAAAAGTTATTTATAAACCAACACAATCCTAAAACAGTTTTTACTATATCTAAAAATTTACCCATTTGTAAAGACAAATCCACTTTCTGAGAATCAAGAGGCCTAAGGGATTTAGATACTCATCATAGGGCTCAAGGGCTTGGTTTTGGTGGAAAGCTGGGATAAGTTTCAAAGAGAGGGAATTCATTCATGCAGTTGAAAGACACAAGTAAAATCTTCCCCAAAAGCAGAGAAAGAAGGGAGGAGGTGGGGGACACTGGGCCAAGAGACTGGAGAGAGGGAGGAAGTTCTTTGTCCTGGTTGCACAAAATTCTTAGGTTGTCCTCAGTTAAACTTGGACCAAGTTGTTATAAAGCTATAACATAAGCTCTTTTGCTCTATTTTCTACATCATCATAGAGGTGCCTGTGTCATTAGATTCCGAGGACTTCCAAATGCCACCTCAAATAAACAACAAACAGTTGACTTGGGATTTGTTCCATACAGCCAGAACACATAACAGTGATGGTGACTTGTGCTCAGGCCCTCCTTTTACAAGGCAGTCTTTGTAATTTTATTTTTATTATTCTTGGGCAGAAAATTCAGAGTCACTTGCCTTGAGATTTGAGGTAACGATACAGCTCGAATTCCCCAAGATGCTCAGGGCTTTTCTGTAGGGTTGCAAGATTCCTTTGCCCAGGATGGACCTCACTCTGCATACATGGTAAAATGGGCAAGCTGTGCTCACCTATGTGAGACTAAGGCACCCAGGAAACAATTAGATAAAGGTATATTGGTAAATTTGTCTTTTAATTTATTATGGAAAGGCAACAGGGTGTAGTGGATAGGGAGGCAACTTTGTGGTCAGAACCAGCTTTGTGACCATGGGTAAAACATCACCCCTCAGTGCTGCTGGGCAATTATCTAACCTTATAAGGTACATACAGATGAGTTGTTAATCTTCCTAGGTGAAGGAAATTTCCTTACTGGAAAGTTCTCTACACTGGGAAAATCACAGATTTAGAACAAGAAAAGAAAATTTTTAAAAAGTTTAATATGAGAAATGGAGTAAAGCTGTCTCCTCATAAGCTTTCACTTTATCAGGGGAACCAGAAATGGTATTGATTCTTATTCATTGTTTTGGCCTAGTGGTTTTTGGGGTTAGAACCTAGAAGACCAGAGTTCAAGTTTTGTCTTGGATATTCCTACTCTTATGACCCTGGGGAAGTCACTTGACTCTGTGTCTCTCAAGCACAGGCTTAACTAGAGGTTCAGTCTAAAAAATGCTGGCTAACGAATCAGAAGATATGGTTTGACTATTCACTACCAATATCATCTTGGGCAAATGATTTAAACTCTCTGAAACACAATCTTCTCATCTGAAAATGAAGGGGTCAGGGTAAATGATCTCTAAACCGCTTTCTAGTTCTACATCTGAGATGCCGTAATGCTAGGGAAGACATGTTAGCTACACAAGGTCCATTTGTCTTCTTACACCTTCCCTCCATCACTGAAGTTTGCTCTCCTTTAAAACAACAAATAAGTTATATAAGTTACACACACGCGTGTGTGTGTGTATATAATACTATGGTGAAAAGTTGCTATGTTATGACTTTTATATAAATATGTATATATGTGTATTCACGTGCTTTTTATGTGTATATATGTATGTATATGGACATATACATACATATATACCCACACGTGTCTATGTAAAGAGAAGGGGGGAGAGAGAGGGAGGAAGGGAGGAGAGAGGAAAGGAACAAAAGGGAAAGAGAGAAGAAAGATAAAGAGAGACAGAGGAAGAGGGAAAGAAGAAAAAGAGAGGAAAAAGAAAGCTGGATATTGCCTCCAATTTTAACCAGATCAAAGAATAACCAAACATACTGTTGATCTCTTCTGCTATCCCAATCAGACCCTTGGCATTTTCAGATATATAATTAAGCAAAACCCCTAAATGAAATTCAGAATTGGCATTTTTCAAAAGGGTTTCAACCCTCAAAATCTATAAGAACCAGTGCATAAAAATGGTTGGTAACATCGAACAAGAAGATGATAATAAATTTGTGGGAGAATTTCTTGGCTGTTCCCGACTCTAACGTGTAATTCAATATATTCCCTTACAAATTATCTTGGGGGAAGGGAGTAAAGTAGGGAGAGGGATTACTTAGGAGGGAAATTACTTAAAACAGCATTGACATGCGTTCACTCAAACACTTGAGCAAGGAGCCTTATCCATGTAATCCTCAAATAAAATAGTACATGTGATGTTCTTCATAAGCCTTACAACACTATGTAAATGTTACCTTTATTTTATTCTCAAGAGCCAACATAGGAAGTGATGCTGAGTGAGGAGACAAAGGGATGGGGCAATGTAGCTCCATTCCTAGGTCATTTTATATTTATCGGGCATGCGTTAGTGACCAGGGATGACTTTGACTTTTCCCATCCACAGATCTTAGACGTTTCTATAGAAACAGTGCTTGAATAAAGCTCTTATACTTCTCTGCCCTTTATTAGAAACACTATTGATATGGACTCTCTTTCTTGTGCTGAGATGTTTGAATCAGTTACAACTAAAACCTAATGAGCTCCCTGCATATTTGTCAGATCACCATTTGAATTATGGTGGATTGTCCTAGTAGCTCTAATTAGGGGTAGGATATAAAAGATACCCCAATTCATCTTTCATCTGCATCCAATAGAATTCCTTTATGTAGATCTCGTATTTCCTGCCCCAAACCGGGTGAGTCATGTCATTGTAAGGTGGGCGGCTCTGGCCCTTGTAACAAGTTCCTACTCTGATACTCGGATCTTCATTTTTTTTTGATTTGGTAGATTGGTGATGAAATCTTAGAAATCAATGGGGAAACCACGAAAAATATGAAGCATTCTCGGGCTATAGAACTGATTAAGAATGGTGGCCGCAGAGTTCGTCTGTTTCTGAAACGTGGAGATGGCTCAGTACCGGAATATGGTGGGTCAAACTATGAAAACATTCCTTTCTTCCCTGGCATCACTCCATGAATTTGTCTTCAGAGCCGCAGCGGGAAATTACTTTTGTTTTCCTTTCTCACCAGTGTCTTACCAACCTTTTCGCAACACGTGATTAATTGCCTCGCTTGTTCTGAAATCTCTGCACATTTCATCCTTTTTGCTTGCTTCCATGGACCGGGGCGGAGAGTTAGGCAAGATCATCGTAGCCCCCCTTTTCTGGTGATCAGAGAGAGAGAACACTTTGTCTAGTCCAACCAAGAAAGAAGGAATGTTTGTTTGAACTGTGCCAAACTGTTTCTCATTGCTAGCACAAAATGACACTGTTCTTTTAAAGAAGGAGGAAAGCAGGTTTCCTGAGTGATATGTTGAGGCACAAATACCTTTTTTGTTGTTGTTGAATTTGTGTCTGTATTCAGAGACATGAAATTCTCAGCTCTTCTAAATCTCTGTATACAAGTCACTCCTTCTCTTCCCACCCAAATTCAAACCTTCTGAGCCCACTGTTGTTAAAAAAAAAAGTCTGTTAATACGTAGTCATATATTTTTAAATGATAAAGGATGAAACACATTTCCAGTGCTCATCATGGGGGAAAGATACTACTCTACCTTTCCTGTAAGGAAAGCTAAACGCTACACTATTGTTCCTTTATCATAGCTAGAGACATGAGTAGACAGCACTGATCTTGATTTAGATTAGGGTTCTGATGGGGAAAATATTGTATATTGTGATAATTATGTCCTATTTATTTGAAATAATTGTTTTAAAAAAATTATGCCCTAGATGTAGGGCTCTTCCCAACCAAAGGTCTTCAAAGTTTCTATAGAAACTGTGATTGAAGGATACCCTTGAACTTGGCTGCCCCTTATTAGGGATACTAACTACTGTTTAGACCTCCTTTCTGAAAGTCGCTCTGCACAATTCACAGTTGAATTCTGGGACTTGCTGAGATGTTTGAATCAAGTGCCACTCAATGTGATGGGGTTGCCCATTTGGAACACTCACCTTCCCAGTGGCGTATGCCATTTGGCATGAATACTCTGGGCCAAAACCAGGAGGGTCTGCTGAAGGCCCCTTTAGGAAATGACCCGATGGGACTCTGAATTCTAACTCCAGTGGAGGAATGGTTCCAACATTCCCATGCAGTGGCTGGGCACACCTTTCTGCACTAAACCTCTTACCACTAGATTCAACGATGGCACTGAAACTGTGTGAAATTCTGTCTTCCTCTTTGTCTTCCCTCTATGCTCCTCTTGTTTGGATGTACCATGTCGTTGGGGACCCATTGTAACCACCCTGTACAGCTTCACATCTCAAAGTATATGTCTGTTGCACTGAGGATGAAAAAAAATCCAAGATTCACAAATGTTCTTTGGGCTAAAAATAAAGATCATTAAATATGCAGTTTCAAAAGAAGGGTTTAATATACCGGGCTTATGCTGCTGTAACCATTTGCAAGTGTCATTTGGGCGTAAGCCCCTCAGCTCTATCAATGAGAGTCACAAGTGGGTTGATTATGCTATGTTCCATTCCAATATTTTTCTTACTCAATTGGAGCCCACTCCTCTGTGAGGCTATTTTTGTAATGAGTTTTTTGTACTTAATTTCACCACCGTCGCGGTCTTCAGGGGGGCGGATGGGACTCTGGGTTTGGTTTGGTTTTTTTGTTAATTGTCAATGCCTTTTCTATACCAGCCTGTGTCATTATTCTGGATGTTTAAAAAAAATGGATGCATTCATTGTCTTGGGTTTTTGAGTCACCTTTTGGCTGTCTAATTATGCTACTATCATAATTGCTGTCTCTCCAGCCTTATTTGGGTGTCGCCTTAGACTGTCTGACTGGACAAATAAACTTTCTTTGCCCTAAGATAACCAAATGAAGATTTATTACTTTTTTTTTTCTTTCACCTTTGTTATAGGGAATCTAAATGTTCAACTTTTCTCTCTCTCTCTTTCTCTTTTTCTGACTGTTCTTGGTGCTGGGCTCTCACTTCCTCAGCGATGATCCCTCCTAATATCGCTGCATGTATGAGAAATGACAAGCTCGGGGAGGCTTGCTTCTACCTTATGGGCCATAACCAAACTACGGTTTGTAGCCAAGTCAATTGTAGGTGTTTCTGTGCTGTGGCCTAATTCCCTCATTGCTTCTGCTTTGCTCTATACTGATATGTATGGCAATTCATTCTGAGTGCTCCCCTGCCTTCTTTAAATTGTAAGTACATGACCTAACCTATTCAAGCTTTGATCTGCCTGACAGAGTAAGTAGCTGACCAGGACCTAGTCCAATCTGTACCTGAATAAGTATCCCTTCCCACCTAGAGGAAGCTCAGTGGCACAGTAGTTAAAGGAAGACCTAAGTTGAAATCCAGCCTTAGACACTTATTAGTGCTGTGACCCTGGGCAAGTCATTTAACCTTGGTCTTTCTCAGTTTCCTCATCTGTAAAATGAGGATGATAATCGTACCAGCCTCTCTGAGTTGTTATGAGGATAAATAGCATTTGTAAAGCACTTTGTAAACCTTGATGTGGCTATGAATGCTATGTTCATGTGCTATGTAGCATATGAATGCTAATATTGTTGTTGTGGTTACCATTTTTTATTATCACCCCCATCCTCCCTGACAAATGACCATCCAGCTGGCACTTAAATGCCCAAAGTGGAGGAGAACCTACTTATTCTCTTGAGGCTGCCCATTCCACTTTCAGACACCTCTGGTTATTTTTTGTTATGTGAACCCCCCCAAAATTGGGGTCTCTGCTAATTCTACCCATTGCTCCTAGCTCTTCCCCTTGTGGCCAAGTAGAACTAGTTACAGTAGATGGCTTTTAAGGCCCCCTCCAGTGTCTATCCTATAATCCTACCAAAAGATCATTTACAGGCTCACGGGTTTAGAGTTGAAAGGAGCCTTAGAGACCATTGATACCTGTGTGACCTTAGGCATGTTCCTTCCTCTCCCTGGCTCTGTTTTCTCATCTGTAAAATGGAAGGGGAGAGGGGGTGGATTAGATGGCCTCTAAGTTTTCTTTGAGCTCTATATCTATGATCCTAAGTATAAGCCCTTCAGTTACCGAAGGAAGTCAGTTATCATGGGCTCTCTTGGTCTCCTAAACAAGGAGGCAGAGTGAGAAAAAGCTATTGCTATGTACTTACCAAGCTGTGATGGGAAACCCAAATCTCATGGCTCCCTTTTCAACACCTACATTTTAAAATGAGCCATTTTTCATCTCCCCACAGTAGACACCTCCACGTAATAGTGAAAGAATGAAGCTTTTTTTGATCCTGATCCAGGTACCTGAAATAGGGTTTGGGGAAAGGTGAAGAAATGAGATGGCATCACAAGTCAGGCAGTTTGGCTCTAGGCTACTGTAATTTGCAATCATCAGCAAAATGCTAACTGTACTTCTCCCCCACACTTGAAACTCTAGAGGAAGATGGGAGTGGGGAACAGGGCAGAGCAGGCCGACTGTTCATGAAAGGCCTTGAGTGTTGATAATGTGGACATGATGCCGTATGAAAGAGATTTACTGAGAACATCTGCATTCCACTTTTTCTCTGCAACTGTCATGATGATTTACTGTGGTAGAAGAAATCATTCATGAGCATCTGTCTCAAATGGTGGTTTGTGCATGCGTGTGTATGTGTGCGTGTGTGTGTATGTGTGTAATTTATATTTAGGTAAACCAAACTTCACTGTGTTATATGGAGGTGTATGTAGCTAGCTATAAAGATTTATGGGACGTCATTTAACACGTCTACATGCCACTTCAGAGGACTCATTTAAGGATCCTCATGGTCAAACCCCTTAACAATAGTAAGAAGAAGAAAATGTTAGCTAATCGTTCTGTAGCACTTAATGTATTTTCCATAAGAGTTCTCATGGCCTTCATGAACAAAAGCTCTGTGAGGCAGGCTTTACTGGTAAGACTACACCCATGTTGTAGCCTTGGAAATATGGGATCAGGAAAGTTCATTCATATACCTCCAATAGCAGCACACAGAATATTAGCTCTTCTAGCTTGAGCTTTAGTTGTATTTAGTACAAGAGAAGAATTTCTGATCTCAGAACTTACCAGAAACAATCATTCTTCCATATCACTCCAGCCCCTACACCCTCTCCCATCCTTCCCTCCCCCTCAAAACCCACCTCTTTTCTAAACAACTTATTTAAAGTGAAGGAAATTTTGAGTTGAGTTGAGTTGATGCTCTAATCAGGATCTGATACCCTTCAGAAACTGAACTCATGACTGATGTTGTGATTGTTGAGATGACTCATGCCTAGGCAAGTGCGTAGATGTTAGGAAAAATGGGGAAAAAGGATAGGCTAGCCTCAGAGCATCCTGAGTACTAATCTATAAGTCCCCCTATTCATAGTTAAGTTGAAATTAGCAAAGCTTGAGTTGGCTTCCATTACTGACTGTCTTAACGGTTGCTTGTTTTTGTCATTAATGGAGTCTGAAATGTAGTGAACGGTGCTTGGAGCTAAAGGACTCTTATACCAAACTGTTACTTTCATTTCTTCCAGACCCCAGCAGCGACAGGAACGGCCCCCCCACAAGTCCACAAAATGTACCGGAAATGAAAATCGGGCCATCCGATCGGAGACAACACCCATCATTGGAGTCCAGTTATCCACCTGACCTTCACAAATCATCACAACATGGGGAAAAGCGGGCATATGTTAAAGACCCAAAAGGCAGCAGAGAGTATAGCAGACAACTCAACGAGCACCACACTTGGAATGGAATTTCTAAACGACCTGAAGGGGCCGGAGCAGGGAGGCCAAAGGACCGGACACCAGAGGGAAGGAGAGAAACCCACCAGGAGAGGATGGTGATAAATGGACCAAAAAAGAAATCACCTGAAAAGAGGCGAGAGGGAACAAGGAGTGCTGACAATACTTTGGAGCGGAGAGAACGGCACGAGAGGAGGCGAGAGATTTCTCCTGGGAAGAGAAGAGAATGGTCGCCAGGCCATAGAAAAGATAGTTCACCCAGCAGACGGAGAAGATCCTTGGAAAGGCTCTTGGATCAAAGGAAATCTCCAGACCGAAGAAGGGAGTTCTCCCCTGAAAGGAGGGCCAAGTCCTCTGACCGAAGGAGAGAGCGGTCCCCGGAGAGGAGGCGACCACGGTCACCTGAGAGAAGGAGAGAACGGTCACCTGAAAAGAGAAACCGAGATGACAAAAGCGGTCGCAAAGAAAGGGAAGGCCCCAATCAGAAGCCAGAGATGAACAGAAGTTCCAGACATCCCCCCGAGCAGAGAAGGAGACCTTATAAAGAATGCAGCACTGACCTCAGTATCTGAGCCTTTTTGCATCACATTCTAGCCTTTACAGGGTTAAAGATTTTAAGAAGGTAACAAATTATTTAGTTTCCTATGTCACAAAGCATCCAATACCTGGTCATCTTAAGGAATAGCAACAAACATTTTATGCAGATGAAACATATAAGAAAAATATATGAAAAGTGTTGTGCCTGATGTATCATACTAAAGAAAGTATTTTTAAATGTATACTTTTTTTGAAAATTATTTGCCAAATGCTGGCCCTAAAGGATATAAATTTTGTTTCTATATACAGTTTAGAGTTGGAGGATCATCCTTAACTGGGCAGCCTTTTCCTCTCATAGTCAAATGGGGCAGTCACTAATTCTTCTAGGGAAGGAAGTGTATCGATTACGTTTAATTATTTGGATCCAGACTGTTATTTAGTGATTTCCTGCTATACTGTATCTAGGAGTTTTGAAAAGAAATGGGGAAAGGGAGGAGGGCGAAAGCATTATGCCAGTAGGAGCTGAGGACTCTTCCTGAAGAAACAGAAAGCAAGCTATCTTCAAAATGAATTAATTGTTCGGAGAGACTACTGTTATGATGAAGGATATTTATATGAAGACTAAGCAGCACAAAGATTTACTTGATTCTGGATTTAGGCTGGTTCAACCAACAGTTTGTATCTTTCCTGTCTGGTAGGAGATAACAAGACAGGAGGCAGGGCTGCCACACCCATGGCACAAGTGTAGACCACCGAGCTCATTAAGAATCCTCAACACCTACCAAGGTCGCATTAAGGCAGCGCCACCGCAGTTTAGCTCAAAGACTAGAAGCAATTGTACCAAATGCCAAGCATGTATTGTATCATCTTCTTAGAAGCAGGATAGCAACTAGAAAAAGGGGGTGCACGCACAGTATAATGGAGACATTTGAAATCCCTAGTATACAGTGGGTGTGTTCATTCTGCTTAGCATAAACTGGGAGATGTTCTTTGCCAGAATTTTTACTTAAGGAAGTCAGGGAGGGGAGAAGGACAAATTTCTGTATTTGTTTTATTTTACTATTTGATTCTTCCTGAGACAAACAGGATATGCCTTGTGAATGCAAGAGAAATATCCCCAGGATGACCAAAGAAGCCATTGGGAGAGTTCACCCAGTCTGGTTGGGAAGCTTCCACCCTGGTGACTTTGTTGCTTGAATCACTCTGGACAGCAGAACAAAATGCAAGGGTTTGGGGGGCGGGGGTGGCTTTTCTTTTCCTTTTTTTTCTTTCTTTCTCTTTTCCTTTCTTTCGAGTTGTAATTTTTCAAGATGCAAGTAGTGTGGTGACGTCTGCTATGGCCGTGGTTTACGGCTGGAATGGATTACTGCCTAGCTGAGCCAAAACGTTTGCTGTTCCCTTTGGACCACTCGAGTAAACTGCTGCTTGTGGCGTATTGGTGTGTCCATGGTCTACTGTTTCACATCTTCCATACAGACACCAAGCATTACAAGTCTATCACTGTTGTTCCCGTGGTACTGTAAAAACAAACAAAAAATATTTTTAAAAATAACCACCAACAAAAACAAACCAAGATGGCCAATCATTGTGTGTACAGAGTTGAAACTGTAATTAATAGAGCCTGTTGAAACACAAAACAAAACTGTTGCCTTTTTTCTTGTATAAAAGAGAATTTATGACAAAATTTAGCTGTGAGGAATGTGATTAAGTGTTTATATTTCTGAAAATGAAGCAAATTGATTCATGGGGATATATTTTAATGTACACTGAATCAGGTATGTAAAGCTGTTTTAAAATGAGAGCCTCTATAAGTAATTCTCAAGCTTTCATTTATCCTGTCATGGTGGGCCTGCCTGTGGAATATTAAGCCCTTGTACACATCCTCTGTTCTCTGCTCATCCCTCCTTGCTGTGTGCTATAGGCATAATGCTCTTTTGGTGTTGATGAAAAGCAGTATGTGGGCCAATCTTTTTATAAAACACTATGCATATATAAATACAACATTGTTCATAGCTTTATTTGACTTTTGGGTTTATACATGGTGTGAGTAGGAGTCAAAAGTAGATGGAGATTTACTCAAAGCCAGCTACTTTCCTTGAAACAGACACAATGTATGTTGTTATGACGTAGAAGGAGAAAGCCTGTGAAAGCTATTTTTATTATTAAATAATTTTTTTTCCATACAAAGTATCCATCCACCTGCAGTAGTCAGATTCAGGAAGCATAACCCTGAATGATGCTGTTCTCGTCTGGTTCATTTGGGGCTTTTTCCCTCCTAAGGCAAGAAATTGGATTTCACCTAAGGCCTCACCACTAGGAGTTGGTTGATTCCTGATTTCTAGCCAAATACATGGCATGAAATGCCTGCTGTCCCCAGGTCAACTCGATATTTATTTGTCTCTCATCGAGGTGGAGCTTTGAGTAGATCCCAAAGTGAACCTTAGGATAATTTATTGTCTGGGGTGACATTTAGAACTAAAAAAATCTGTGTGTAACCAACTGGGGCCAGTCAAAGTCTCTGAAGACTTGGGGTGTGGACAACTCGGTCTTTATTCCCCAATTTGAGTTTTCCTTTGGAAACACTGTACTGTATAAGGACTATGCATAAAGTCAAAGGCTACAGTTTTCTCTGAACTGCTGTACTTACCATCGGGTACCATTGCTGGTTCACTGCTCTAGCTAGCACACAAGTCAATGTCTTGATGGGAGGTGGCTGATGAGTCTATTTTGTATGTTCAAAATCAAACCATTTAGAATTATTCCCCCCACTACACAATCAATGCCCGAAAGAATGTTGGGGTGAAAACCAGACACCCTACTTGTATTTTTTAAGTTTGAGTCTTTTGTGAAAGATTTTTTTAATGCATTTTTACTGTAAAAAAAAAATACACGGAAAATGTATGCATTCCATAACAATTACTGCTTCCGGATTTGTATTGTTGTCGTCTCTGATTTGTCGCCTCAACTTTCTGAATACATTTGGGTCAAGTCTTCAGCTGGGAACTTGCCAGTCGGGCACTTGTTTCCAACTAACTAAACCATCAGTGTGTCACAGCAAGGCTAAATGATGACCATCCTGGTTTCACGCTCATCTGCCAAGAGTAAGAAGAACAAACTGCACCATAAAATTCCTTCAGAGACTCTAGCAAGCTGCTCACCTTCCTCTGACCACCCCTTTAGTTCCCTATTTCTTCTGTATTAAAAAAAAAAAGGAATTTTAAAGTTGGTGGATTCAAATACCATCTCAGTTAATTAGCACAGTGTCTAGCATTTAGTAGGCACTTAATAGTTATTTCCTAACAACTACTTGTGTGACCTTGGCAAGTCACTTTAACTACTCTGGACCTCAATTTCCTCATCTTTAACATGAAAGGTGGATCAGATGGCCTCTAAGGTCCCTTTGAGTTCTATACAGGGGATTCTATGATTCTGTGATCTGTAAACTATTGAGTTTAGTGGCGTTAAGCAGAAATGAGGGGGCACTAAACCAGAAATAAGGATCCCCCTGGTGCCACATATTGCCTTAGAAAATGATATTTCTAGTACATTTTTAATGAGTTAAGCATTTCCCAATGACATTTTAACCTGGTTCAAGCTGCATTCGTATGGGATACCTCTGATCCAAACCAACACACAGCCCTCCCTCAAAAAACAACTCCTCCTTTATAGAATTCTGAAGGGGTCATTTAGCCTCTGCTCAAATACCTCCCTTGAGAACACAATTCACTACCTCTCATGGCAGCCCATTATGGTCCTGATTTTTAGGAATTTTGGATACCCTGTCTGGGCATCCCTCATCTGGAAAGTAAGACAGCTGCACTGGAGAATCAATGTGGTCCCTGCTAGGTCTAAACCTATGATTCTGTGTTTCCATTGTTCACGCCCCAAAGAGGTAAAATCAGATCCCTCTTCCACATGGCTTTCCTTCAGATTCTTGAAAACGTCAATAATGTACCTCTTCCCCCACCCTTCTCCAGTCCTTTGTTCCCTGTAACTTCACCTCATTAATAAAGCAGATTAAATTTCATCCATAAGGTCAATATCTCTAGTTTCTTCAGTAGAACTGCCCTTTATCATCATTTCTGCCTTTCTCTAAATGATCTCCATTTGATAAGTCCCTCCCAAACAATGGTGCCAATAATCAAACACACTTCTTTAGGTGTGTAGCCAATCACAGCAATTAAAAATAATTACCTGGCACCCTGTTAAAAGAGGGGAAGTAGGGTCCCTCTTGCCTTTATAAAATTGGTGAGAAAATTAGAACCTGCTACTTCCCAAGTATATCTTTACTAACTAGTATTTGGTCATCCCAAGTGCAAAGGCCTGGGACCAGAATAAGGTCACAACTTAGCTTGCTTGTAGAGCAGCTCACTCCACTTTGGAAATGGTTAGGAAATTTTCCCTGACATCAAGTCAAAACTTGTCTCTTTGAAACCTTCGTCCACTATAGCTTTATAAAAGAGGAGAGAATTAGACGTGGACCGTTGTCTCACCTGACAAGAAGATGAAACTGGTCAATGCTTCAACATACTTACATGTGTATGATTTAGTTGCTCAAGAAGTTTAAGTGATTTGCTTGAAGTCATGCAGAAAGTTATTGGAACTCAGATCTTCCAACTCCAAATCCAGAGTTCTTTCAGAAGACACTTAATCTTCAACCATCTTGGAGATTTTCTCCAAACCTTGAAGGATGCTATACCTATGAGTCACAGAAGCCAAAGTTTACCTTACTCAGGAAGGCTCAGATTTTTCCCATATCTGAGTGACAGAGGAGGAATCACCTGGTGCTTTCAAGCTATGGTTATTCCTATCTTGCCAGGCAGTGCTACGATCAGCTAACGCTCCCCTTCTTTTTCTGTGTTTGGCCCACCAGGCCCTATTTCTATCATCTTTTTCTGACATTGTCTGGAATTAGCACAAAAATTCATTTTCTACACAATAGTGGCAGATGATTTTACTCATTTTGTAACTACAGAGATTATGAGTATCACCTTTGCTTAATTACCTTGAAACATCATTCATGTTGCAGCTCATTCACAGCCAGGCTTTAAGCTCAACAGGGTTTGAATAAGACACAATGATTATGCTTTGCTCGCAACTCCTTTCTTGACACTAATAACATTAATCATAATGCTTCGCTGTTATATAACTTTACCATTTTGGAAGCATTTTCACATCTTTTATCTTGGTATTAGCCTCACTACAGTACCCACCGTTGCCTTGTTCTCAGCCCCAAATCTAACAATTGATAGAATGGAAAGTTTGAAAATCCTTTCCCACAAATAAGTCCAGCATTTTAGAAGAGCCTTTGGAACCAAAGCAATTGTTTTCCCCAGTAGCAAAAACTTGTGAGCCAAAGAAACAGCAGGGTTAAAGAGAAATCTGTCTGGGTTGGAGTTTGACATCCACCTGAGAAGTACAGCCATCCATTCTTCACATGGGAGAGGGTAAGAAAGAGGATTGAGCCAGAGTCCCCACCCAAAGAAGTACAAGTGTGGATTTGCTACTTGGTTCAAGGTGGTTAATTCCCAAAAAGTAGATTATAAGACCCATGAGTAGGAGATTAAAATGCATTCTAAAACATAATATAAATGGTTTTTCTATTACTGTTTTGCTAATCCCATTAATTTTTCAACACTTTAAATAGCTATAATTTCTTTGGTGAGGGCAGTTGCTCTTGTGACATAGATTACAACCCTCCTG
>CM053624.1:355993550-356010927 GCA_028646595.1 Phalanger gymnotis
TTCTCAGACTGAAGTCTGATATATCGGCATGGCCATCACCTAATTGTAATATTACCGCTGAGATTCACCTTGTCAGGGAGAGAAGGCTTTCTGTTCCCAGGGCAGACTGTCTTAAGAGATGTTAGGTGGGTGCAGAAGGAGGATCTCAGATGTATCAGAAAGATCACATAACTCTCACCTCAATTCAGGCCCTTTCTTTTGGACCATGGTTCTTCCCTACTCGGTAAACTCTAATGACTATTACCTCCAAAGTCCTCTTTGGGGTATTTAAAATCTTTTACAACCTGGCCCTTTCCTACTTTTTAGAATTTTGTCATGTTATTCCCCATCATGGACTCTATAATCCAGCCACATTGGCTTATTTGCTTTGTCATGCACAAAGTTCCATCTCTCATCTCCATGCTTTTTGTGTAGGCTGTCTCCCATGCCTACAATGTTATTTCTCCTAACCTCTACCTTCTATACACTCTCATTGGCTTTAAACACAGGTAATGCTTAAAATGCTGATTGCTGTGTTCAAGGACTTTTGAGATTTCAGTTCTGGTTACCCAGAGTAAATTTGAATGGAAAGCCTTATCCTTTTACCTTATCACATGTTTGGAAAGTTGTGCAAATTAGCTCAGTTTCTAAGCCAAATTTCCTTTAAGATTCAGCTCAAGTAGCCCCTTCATGAAGCTTTTCTTGGTCCCTTCAGTGGCTAGTACACCACTACCAAACCAAACTTACATTCATTTTCTACCTGTTGTGAGAAATGCTTATATCTCTCTCATATTAATAGCCAATTGTTAAACTTGAGGAGACTCAAGCTTTTTCCTATTTCCTTTTCCAAGCTCTCAAAGATAGGACTGATGGAAGATAGAATTAGCATTCTCCTCCTTCTAGGTATTGCTACTCTACCCCACTAGATTAGACTTTTACTCGGGCTTAGGTGGGGGATGTGCGGGATGTCCCTAAAGTCTGGACACATAGGAAACCTCATTGACATCTCATTAACCGTGTCACCAAAGACTCTGTGTTGTTCAGGGACTTCTTTTTCTGGGATATGCTAGAGGAGAAGGTGTACTCAATGAAAATCACAGATGCAGCACATTTGATTGAATGCATAAAGAGTGAATGTGCTAAAACTGACAGCAATGTGGAGTTATTACATCGAGTTCGCGTGAATCTTGCAAAGCGCATCAACCTTGACAAATGATGGAAATCATATTGAAGATGTTATTTGTTAATATCTCAATTAAATAAAATGTTGTTGAAAATTTCATTCATTTTATTTCTTGAAAATATGCATTTTTGCCCATGTGTCCAGACTTTAGGAACACCCTGTAGATTCTTTGAACAGCCCTCCGGGGCTGGGGGTGGTCTGGTTACGGGGATAGTCTCTATTTGCCATGATGTCACTCTTAGTCTCTCATTGTAATATTCATTCTTTCATTAATTGTTAACCAATCAGAGCTGATTGCCACGCTCAGGAATACCCCTCTTCCAAGGGCGTATAAGCTGTGAGCCCACCAGCATGATGATCTCTGGCATTGGAGAGTTCCACAGATCACCTATTATTAAAATGCTGGCACTATTAATAAAATGATTAAATCACCCAGGAATTATGTTTATATGTGTACAGGTTGTCTCCTCCATTAGGAAGCAAGCTTCGTGAGGGCAGAAACTTTTGCACTTTGGGCTTTGGAACCTCAGTATTTGGCACAGCTGCAGTTCTGTAAAAGTCTGCCCATTGACTCAGAATGGAAATGAAAATTCCCATTCATTAGAAACTAATTTCCTTGAGAATTAGAGTTATTTCATTTTGTCATGGTATTTCCACCTCCTAGTCAAGTGTCTGACATAAGTAGTGCTTAAAATGCCAATTGATTTGTTCGAGAGCCTCTCAGAGGCTAGTGACCCTCTCTACCGAAGGAGAAATCTGGATGGACAGCCTTGACTTTTCACCTCATCCTGGATTTAGAAAGGTATTCAAATTAGCTCGGTTTCTAAGCCCCCAAAAAAGAAAGAAAAAGATCCTAAATTGTGTCTTTGCTTTCTCTGATCCTTGTCCTTGGTGTGCATAGAAGTCATTTGGGGACCTTTGAGTTGTGTCTGAAGATAATTTACAGGGGAGGGTCTAATGCCTTAATCATTTTAGATCTTGCCATTTTGTGAAGTCATGCCGGCAAAGCCATTGGGATGTCATACAATCAAATACTTAGAGCTGGAGGACACCTTGCAGGTTCTCTGGGTTAGCCCTGTCATTTTATAAATGAAAAAAAAAAAGGAGAATGCTTAGAGAATTTAAGGTTTTGCAAAGTGATTTGCATATGTTGTCTTGTTTGGTCCTCACAATAATCCTGGAGAATGGGAATTAATTATTCCCATTTTAATATTCCCATTTTACCGATAAGAAAACTGAGGCTCGTGGAAGATAAATTGCTGTCCAGTCGTGCACCTAGTAAGTGAATGAGACAGGACTTGTACTCAAATCTTCCTTCTTCCAGGTCTAGGCGCCTAGCTGTCTACAGGGTAAACCTTAGCCCCACACCTTCTAGCCTCAGTTCCAGGGCTCTTTCCAGTATTCTTCTGTTTTCTCAGGTCTTGTCTACGAATAGGACATTAATAAAAAATACTTGACTGTGCATGATCTTGCTATGCAAAATATGAGGTAGAAATGTTTTCTTTGTGTCAATATTAACATTAAAATGCCCATTTCCACAACATTCTAGGGCTTACAATATGCTTTCCTTTAGGAACTTAATGAGATAGGCATAAGTATTATTCTTCTCATTGTACAGATAAAGAAACTGAGGCTCAGGTTGGTGAGAGCATTTGTCCATGGTCCACAGCTCATAAATGTGACAGTGATGGTCCACTGAGGCAACATTTAGACTTATCCAAAGCGCCCTGGCTCAGGAATCAGAGAGCCAGGGGTCCAACACCAGCTCTGATGTTTACCACTTAAATTACCTTAACTGAGTCACTTAACTTCCTCAGGTCTCCATTTCCTCATCTAAAGGGGTTGGACTAGATGGTCTCTGAAATCCATTGCAGCTCAAAATCTATCATCCTCACAACCAGGTGACCATTATACACAGTAACAGCTATATCATATGATAATCAGCTGTGTTATTGTCAGGAACGCGATGATGTAAAACAATTCCAAAGGACTCATGATGAAAAATGCTATCCACTTCCAGAGAAAGAAATGATGGAGTCTGAATGCAGATTGAAGCAGATTTTTTGAACTTCATTATTCTTGGTTTGCTTTTGTTTTTGTCGGCATTTTCTTTTGCAACATGGCTAATAGGAAATGTCATGCATGACCGCACGTGTATAGTTTGTATCAAATTGATTGCCTTTTCAAGGAGGGAAAAGGAGAGAGAGGGAAAGAATATGGAACTCAAAATTTAAAAAAGAAGAATGCTAAAATTTTTTGTTTATATGTAATTGAGAAAAAATAAAATTGTATAAAGCTACAATCTTTTTGATAACTCCAGTCAAAAATGAAGAAGACAGTTTCAACAATCCTTTCAAGTATGTGGCCAGAGGACATTTATATGTATCTAGTTGCCATTAAAATCAAAATCAGTTGTCTTTATTTAGGGTTTCAAATTTTCTAAGACTCTTCAAGACAATCTCTTTTGGTCAAATTGATTGAATTTTATCTATATCACAAAAAGCAAATGCACCACTATATTGTCTTTGGCTCTATGGTACACTACAGTTCCATCAAAACCCTTCCTACCTTTCTAGTCTTTTTAAACCTTACTGCCCAACATATATTCTTTCATCCAGTGACACTGGCCTCCTGGCTGTTCCATGAGCAAGACATTCCATCTTTTGGCTTTAGGTATTTTCTGTGGCTGTCCCCCATGACTGGAATGCTCTCTCTCTCTCTTCTGTTCTCACTAATGATCTCCCTGGCTTCCTTTAAGTACCAGCTAAAATCCTACCTTCTACAGGAAGCCTCCCTTAACCACTCCCAATTCCTGGGCTTTACTTCTTAATGGTTTCCTATTTATTTTGTATGTAGCTGACTTCGTATATGTTTATGGGTGTGCCTGTTGTCTCCCCCATTAGATTGTAAGCTCCCTGTGGACAGGGGCTCTCTTTTGCCTCTTTTGTATCCCTAAAACTTAGCATAGTGACTGACATATATTAGATGCTTAATAAATTTTTATTGATTGATCGATTAAGGCAGAGGAGAAATATTTACGAAATTTGAAGATGACACAAAGCTGTGAGAAATGAGTAACACATCAGATGACAGTGTCAGCATCCAAAAAGATGTTAACAGGTTAGAATGTTGAGCCAAATCTGGTAGGATTAAATTTAATTGAGACAATGTAAAGTATTATGCCTACATCTAAAAAGAAATCAACTTTGCATGCAAGAAATCAAGTTTGCATGTAGGGAGAGAGTGCTAGAAAGCATTTTGAAAAAAAAATGGCCCTTATAGTGCACTATCACCTCATGAAAAATTAATAGTCTGATATAGTACTTCAGAAAGCTAATGAAACCTTAAGTTATATTGTTTCTAGGGATAAAGAGGTGATATTCACCAGCCATGGCCCTGTCACCCCTGGAATATTGTACTCCTCAACTCTGCCTCCTAGATTCCCTTAAGTCTCAACCAAAGTGTTAGGTTCTGCAAGAAGCCTTCCCAAGTCATTCTTAATCTTAGTGCCTTTTCTCTGAGACTACCTCCAATCTGTCCTCTATATATTTTGTTTGTAGCTAGTTGTTTGCTTGTCTTCCTTATTAGGCTGTCACCTCCTTGAGAGTAGGGTCTTGTCTTGCCTTGTATTGTTTGGTTTTTGCCTTTCTTTGTATCCCCAGCTTTTAGCACAGTGCCTGGCTCAAAGTAGGTGCATAAGAAATAGTGGTTTACCATCAGTTAGTGTCACATTTTAGATGAAAATCTGAAGAAAAGTGCCCATTGATGAAGGGCCTCAACTTTATGACATAAAATATTTGAACAAATGACTTGAAGATGTTTAACAGGGAGAATAGAAGACTCATGGGGAATATAGTGACTGTCGTCAAGTTTTGAAGGACTGTATTTTGGAAGATATGGCATCTAGGTGGCATAATGGATAGAGTGCTGGGCCTGGAGTCAGGAAGACTAATCTTCCTGAGTTCAAAGCTGGCCTTAGACACTTAGTGGTTATGTGACCCTGGGCAAGTCACTTAACCCTATTCGCCTCACTTGCTTCATCTGTGAAATGAACTGGAGAAGGAAATGGCAAACTACTCCAGCACTTTGCCAAGAAAGCCCTAAAAGGAGTAATGAAGAACTGACTGAGGCTGAAAATAACTAAAAACAAATTTTGGAAGAGGCATATCATTTACTCTGTTTGGCACCCAAAGGATGGAAGTTGAAAAGAGGAAAATTTAGATCTAAAGTAAGGAAAAACTTCCTTACAATTTGAGTTATTCCAAAGCAGAATGCGTTGTGTCTGGTGGTAGTGAGTTCCCCCTCATTGGAGGGCTTTAAGCAAAAGCTGGATTATGACTTGTCAGGAATGTAACAAAGAATGTTTTTTGAGGTACAGTTTGGACTACATGACCCCTGAGTTCCCTTTCTACTTCTGAAGTTCAACAGATCTACAAAATGGCTCACTTTAAGTTATATGGCTGATCTGTGGCAAAAGTGGATTGAAATCAGATATTTCCATCTTGGTGCTCTTTCATCCTTCAAAACCATCCTCATTCTAGGTGTGCTAGTAGATGAGAAATGATCCTTGTGAAAATAGTCAAAGTGGGTGCTGATAATATCATGTGAGAAAAGAACCTGATTTCATTGGACAGACACTAAAAAGTAGAGAGGTTTTCTTAGGCTGAAACTACTTTCTATTTTCTGTGGACTCCATGAAGCTGGTAAAAAGTGAATCATGAACCAAGTTCACTGAATTAAATTTGCGTGGTGAAAGGGAATGCCCACTGAATTTGGGATTAGAAGACATGGGTTCAAATGTGAGTTTTGCTATTTCCTTATCTGAATGATCTTAGAAACTCACCTAGAATCTGCATCTCAGTTTCCTCCTTGCTAAAATGAGGGTATTAAACTGGATCTTTTGCAGCTTCTCCAAGTCAAATCTTGGGTTCAAAGAACTCCAGGGAACTGTCTATTTTTTTGGTACTGAAAGTGGTACACATTTCTTAAAATTCTTTGATCATCAGTTGAGACATGGAAATCTTTTTTTTTTCTGGTTCTGCAAAGATTTTCATTGACCTATTGCAACAGGACCCCGAATACTAGTGTGGAGTTAATTACAAGGGTATTGTCCATATTATATGTGTGCTTGAAAGAGAAAAAGAGGCATTCTACATTTCACTGAGTATAATTTGTTCCTAATTTATGTTGGAAGAAATAATCACCATATGATCATATCTGAGCATGAACAAAATTTCAAACACCAAAAATGAATACCAATGTCTATTAGGCACAAGATTTGGCCTCCTAGAATCATGCATCACTAAGGACTTTATCTTGGAGATGGATTTGGGTTATGTGAAATTTGATGCAGTTTGTGATTTGAGTTTTGAATTTGCAGCTAGGTGACAGGATAGAGTGCTGGGCCTGAAGTCAGGAAGAACTGAGTTCAAATCTGACCTTAGACACTTACTAGCTGTGTGACCCTGCACAAGTCACTTAACCTCTATTTGCCTTAATCCTATGAAGAAGGAAAGGGGAAACCACTCTAGTATCATTACCAAGTAAACCCCTTAATGGAGTATAAGGTTAATGAGGGATAAGATCTTCCCTGCCCATCAATAAGTCTCATGCGGAGCCCTTGAAGGGAAGTTTCTTTGCTTGTAGGAAGACTTACACACCTGTTGTTAATTTCTAATTAGGCACTGAGCCTATTAGCTGAAAGAGTATGTTCTGAGAGGTGAGCTTTTGCTTTGAGGGCTCGCTTACAAGAAGAATCCTGTGATTCCCTGGTTGAGACTCTGAGTGGCTGTATGTTCATACCCCTCAACTGCTCACAGGTAAAGGCTCTCTCCATCCAGTGGTGAATGTGTACATATATAATCAGTTTTGCTTTGATTCAGGAAGTAGAGCCCTATCTGTTGGTCTTTATTTCTCTTCTCTGCATTTTCTCTATTTGTCTTTTATGTAATTAAAAGAAGATTATTGATACCTTTTTGAGCAGTCTTTCCCAGTAAAAGAGATAAAAGAACCTGCACTAGCAGCCAGCGTGTTTGTTATTACCTGGAGTCATGAAAAGTTAGACATGACTGATCAAATGAACAACAACAAAAGAGATTTGATCCATATACATATTTCCAGTCTCATATTTGCATAGCACTTTTGAATTTTTAAAGAACATTCTTCATAATAATCACGTGAGTTAAGCTTGGGAGTTAGAAGAGAGGTCATATGACTTATATTCAAAGATTTGAATGAACTGAGGTAGGGTGAAGTAAGTAGAACCTAGAGAAAAATATACATAATGGCTACAATATGTAAATACAAGCCACCGCCCCACCCCACCCCCACTCACAAAGTCAGCCAAAATCCTGGTTAATTGTAATTACCAATCTCAATGCCAAAGAATAAATAAGCATTTTTATTCGCTACTTAGGTACTTATCAGGCATTGTGCTAGGCACTGGAAATACAAAGACTGTGGTCACACACCTTATGAGTTTCAGAGCATGTAGTTGAACTCAGCTGTTCTGACTTTTACTGTATGCTATTTCTAAGTCACTAAACTAAAGGACATAGTTATTCCAAGTAAGTTTTTTTGCTCTCCAAAACATTAAGCATTTTTGAAGAGCTTGAAATGAATACAAGTTGCACGCTAACATTTGCTATAAGATATCACCAGGACCAGAACGAGCTGATGCCTCTTCATTCTCAAATAGGTTTTGTTGAACTTTTTTTTAAAGATGATTTTTGTTTCAACGCTCCAATTATTTACCAGAAATACCTCGCTACCACGGCATCACCTGACACAGCAAGCAAATCTGCCAGCATGGTCTATATTCTGTACCTGAATTCCTCCCCTTTTCCACTGAGTAGGTGAAGGTATTCCATTGTGTACTCTACTTTGATAGAACATAAACTCCTTGAGAGCAAGGATTGTTCAGTTTTGGTCTTTAGATTTCCAGTGCCCAATACAGTGCCTAATAGGTACCTAAGAATGTAATAAGATGCTTATTGCTTGATTTATTCTTTGGGACTGAGACTGCTAGTTAAAATTAACTAGGATTTGGCTGTCTTTTTGCCTTTTCTTTTGTACTTACATATTGTAGTCATTACGCATATTGTTTTCCAGGTTTTACTTACCTTACTCTACATTAGTTCATTCAAGTCTTTGAATGTTTCTCTGAACTCTTCATAGCTGTTATTTCGTAAGGTACAATAGTTCTCTATTACTTCCATCTACTACAATTTATTCAGCCATTTCCTCAGTTGATTGAATAAATTAACTTTATAATGGGTGCTTTTGTTACTACAATAAAAGTGCTACCATGAATATTTGAGTTTCTGTGGGGCCTTTATTTCTGTCTTTAATCTCCTTGGCTTATGTGCCATGGTGGTATACCTTGGTCAAATGGTATGAAAAATTGAGTGATTTATTTTGTATAATAGACAAATTGATTTCCTGGAGGATTGGACCAATTCACAGCTCCATCAAAATTGTATCAATGTGCCTATCTACCTAATGCTTGACCAACATCGATTATTTCTGGCTTTTATCATCTTTGATATGAATAGATTCATCCTCTCCACTTTGAGAGGGAAAGGTGAAATTAAATCTCAGAGTTGTTTATGGATGTTTCCCTTATTAGTGATTGTAGTAACCTTTCATCCAGCTGTCGAGAGTTTGCAATCCTTTTAAAACTTCATTTCCTTTGACCACTTATCAATTCAGGAAAGGATCTTGGTAATATCTAATAGAGTCTTTGCCAAACTTTCTGAAAAGTTTCCCTGAACTTTTGGAAATGTGTTTATCTCATATCTCTATGAGGAAGAAATTTAACATCTAAAACAAAATACACTTTGAAAAAATTTCAGAACACTATGGTTTTCCTTAGCACTGGGTTTTTGAATGAGACATAAGGGAAAAGGTCAGATAAAAAAGATAGTCTAATAGTCTTTCAAGGGATATCATCTAAGGCTGATGTTAAAGCAGAGTGAAAGCCTGAAAATTTGGTGGCAACATCTTTTGATGTGTGGGAAATTACACCCCCATTTTCAATATAACAAATGGCATTTCTCTGCCATAATTCATGCAGCAAATGGCTGATGTCTTTAATGTCTCGTAACATGAAAGTCCTCATAGTTTAAAATCTTGCTTGGAAATGAGAGTTCATTTTGTTCTCTTATTACAGTGCAGCTCAATAACTATGTGCTTTGAATGAGTATTCAGACCATTTTACCCACATGTATAAATGGAAACTCTGAGGGATTTACCCGAACATTTATTTTTTTATGGGTGATTACTACATTTAACTTGTACCTAATACATTAATGTACACTAATACACTAATACAATAAGAATGAAGTGTCATGATCAAACCTCTAAGTGAATAATTTTTCCAGCATTCATATTGAATGTAAGTATGGGCGACCTCCAATTTGCAGAAAAAGTGGCCTAGAGAATTAATCACAATTCAAAATCATTCAAAACTGTTACTTTTTTGGATATCACCGTGGATCTATAAGCTCGTCCATGTGGAAATTTCTGCCAACAGTAAAAATCATGACTACATCTACACCTCGTCTCTTGTCCATGCCATTCTATAATTCCTACAAAGAGGAATTCCAAGCATGCTGGGTTTTCCCTCTATGATTCCTGATGTTGTGTGTTTACCATGGGAGCATATGGAGTTTTCCATTAGTCGTCTTTCACTACCTGATCGGTGCATCTCATTTTGGGGAGCCAGTTTTACAACATACATTATTATCGATATCTTCTGTTTTTATGCCGCCGATATTTCCCAGTGTATCTCACCTCCCACCCCAAAAAAGCAAAATGATAGTAGCGAAATTGCTAATAGTGACCCAAAATTGTAAACTCATTTATCTTACCCCTCCTCCCAGTGCATCACTCACTCTCATCCTTCCATTATTATTTTAGGTTATTCCAATGTAATAGACTCAAACCCATGCCTTCTGTCTAAGTAGATTCTTTCTATCTACCATAATGATAATATTCTTAGTGGTTCCATGTATCATCTTCCCAGATGGGAACTTAAACAGTTTAACCTTGTGAAATCATTATGATTTCTCACTCATGTTTACCTTTTTATGCTTCTCCTGTGTCTTGTGTTTGAATGTCAAGTTTTCTGTTCAGCTCTGTTTTTTTTTCATCAGGAGTTCTCTATTTCATTGAAAATCCATTTCTTCCTCATTATAGAATTATAGTCAGTTTTTTAATCCTAGCTCTTTCGACTTCCAGAAAATCATATTTTGAGCCCTTCACTCCTTTATAATGGTAGCTGCTAAATCTCGTGTGATCTTGGCTATGGCTTCATAGTCTTTGAATTATTTCTTTCTTGTTACTCGCATCATTTACTTCCTCCTTGCCTTGGGAGCTCTGAATTTTTGCTATGATATCCCTGGGAGTTTTCATTTGAGGATTTCTTTCAGGAGGTGATCAGTGGATTCTTTCATTTTCTACTTTGCCCCCTAGTTTTAAAATAACCGAGCAGTTTTTCTTTATATTTTCTTGAAATATGATGTTTAGGGCCTTTTCTTTAATCATGACTTTTAGGTAGTCCAATAATTCTTTTTTTTTTTTTTACATTTTTTTTGAGGCAGGGGGAGGCAGGGCAATTGGGGTTAAGTGACTTGCCTAAGGTCACTTGTGTGTCAAGTGTCTGAGGTCACATTTGAACTCAGGTCCTCTGGACTCTAGGGCCTGTGCTCTACTCACTGTGCCACCTAGCTGCTCCCAATAATTCTTAAATTATCTCTACTTGATCTGTTTTCCAGGTCAGTTGTTTTCCCTATGAAATATTTCACATTTTCTTCTATTTTTTTTCATTCTTTTGAGTTTATTTTATTGTTTATTGTAGTCTTGTGGAGCCATTAGCTTCCACTTCACCAATTTTTATTTTTAGGAGTTATTTTATTCAGTAAAGTTTTGTTTCTCTTTTACCATTTGACCAATTCTGATTTTCAAGGAGCTTTTTTAAGCTTTCTGAGGGACTCTTTTACCAAACTCTTAATTCTCTTTTTATAATTTTCTTGCATAGTTCTCATTTATTTTCCCATTTTTACTCTACCACTCACATGATTTTTGAAGTCATTTTTGGACTCTTTATCCCTTTCTTTAGCTCTTCTAAGAATTCTTGTGAATACAATTTGCATTTTTTTTGAGGCTTTGCTTGTAGATATTTTCAAGTCATTGTCTTTTTCTGAGTTTATGTCTTGAGTTTTTATTAGAAGGTTCTTTTTTATTGTTTTCTCATTTTTTCAGTTTTCTTCTTGACTTTGGACTACATGATAAAGTTTGGCTCTGATCACCTATGGATGTATATGGGGGGAATGACTCACCTGAGTTTCTACTATTTCTTTCGCAACTTGATCAGGGGGCCTGTAAATTTTTGCTGGCTCCAAAATGGTGGGGTGTAGGGAGAGGTCCAATCTCTGCCTTCCTAGTCTGCTTTTTCCTCCTTATCCTCTTTACCCTTATGATTGTGATCATTCCTCTCTAGTTGGGATTATGACCTGAAATTTGATAATGGGGAATAGAGCTATCAAATGTTACCTTATCTTTCAACCCATGCTAGAATTGAGGTCACTTGGAATCTTTTTTTTTTTCCTGACCAGGTCTACGGTCCCTGTACTGTCTCTGGGTGCTAGTGCCACTGTTACCCATTCCACCACTGCTGTTTGCTGCCACTATCTAATGCTGCTTCTGTAATGTCATACTCTCAGCCAGCCTCTACCCCAAGGTCTGCAGACCTTTCTTTCTGTCTTCTTAAGCTACCCTGGATAGGGAAAATGACTTACTTTAACATCTTCTTGGTTCTCTCATACTCATGATTCTGTTTGATATTTTCTGTGGTCATTTTGTAGGGGAGGTTTTGGGGGAGATATGACAGTTGTAAGTTTTCATTCCATCATCTTCCACACCTCATACCTTGGCCCTACTTCTCCCTGATAAAATTATTTGAATTGATTTCCACGTGCATTTTCTTCCTTGGTTAAAAAAAAAGTTGCATGGTATTTATCTCCACCAAGGCTCTGGACTTGGAATCTGGAAGACTTGCAATGATCACTACAGAGGCTCCTCTTTCAAAGCTAAAGGAGAGATGAAACAAGATGACATACGATAAATAAGATGATATATAAATATATTGATATAAAAAGATGGGTCTTCCTTATTGGAAGAGGCTTTTGTTTCTTTTCCCAAGGTTCGTGTAGTCTACTAATCATTCAGAGGCTAATTGTTCTCCCATATATATATCATATATATTACCAGTGATCTATCATGACATATATATTTTGACTGAGGTGTGAATTACACCCCAATGTAGCTAACATCTATCTATCTGTCTGTTTGTTTATCTTTTCAATTATTTATTTGTTCAAATGTATTTTATTTTGTGTATTGTCTGCCATTTTGAATCTAAGTCAGTGTCATTTATGTTTGCTAACAAACAGTGTCTTAAAGGACAGGAACTGTCTTTTAAAATTCTCTTTACATCACATAACAAAATTTTCAAATTAGGCTTTTATAAATGTTCTTTTGCGATGCTAAAACACTTTCAAATTTATAGAAAGAATGTTAATCTTATAATGAAAAAACCTGTGTTTTCCATTAGTATGACTTTGGACAAATTACTCAACTTCTCTGAACTTCCGTTTCCTCATCTGTAAAATGGGAATACTTATATTATCCACCTCGTGGGATTATTGTGCTGCTCCAATGAAGTAACAGAGGTTTAAGTGCTTTATAAACCACAAAGAAGCACTAATTGTATAAATATGACTTCCTATCATCTATAAATAACTGTCCCACATAGCCATCATGAACAGAATGCAGGGTACAATGTCAACGCATCAAAAGGGAAAGACAAATTCAGATCATAAGGGCATTTATAAATGCCGATGACTTACACGACACTATCTATGTCCCTTGAGGCAATTGGTAAAAGCTCTATAGGATGGAATCCTGAAAAACCCAAGGTTCCTCTGGGAGCAGTTATGGGTGGTTTTCTGGGGAAGAGGCTGATTGTCTTTTGTCACTCTTTCCCCAAGACTTTTCATGCTGTGGAATACTTTAGGAAAAAGCAGAAGCCGTAGGCTATATACCAGTAGCCTCATTTTTTTTTAACTAGTCTCTGCATCATTTAATTATCATCACGTCCTGTTGTCCTTTCTGTGAATTCTGGGTTGTGGGAGAATGGCTTCCCAAATCTCTTTGCAAGAAGTTCTGTCGGCTACCATCTTCTTTCATCTCTCATTTAGCTTTGAAAGAGGAGTCTCCGTAGTGATCATTTTGTCTTGATAAACAGAACAGTTTTGTGTTGTGGACCATAGGGTCCAACTCAAGAAGGAAGACGAGCCTGTTGTCATGAGTGTGATCCCCCAGGACAAAGTAGTCAAGATCTTAAGGACAAGCAATAGCTCCCTCACCCTAGTTGAGCCAACACCAACTAAAGAATAAAACATTATGCGGCAGGACTATTACACTAAAGGAGTCCAACACGTGGAATTCAGAACAGGAGCCTGGCTCTATATTCCTCTTAGTCCCCCAAAAGATATTGATGGAGAAGGTAGGTGAATTTTCTCCCTGATTGCCCCAGATTTCAATGTTCCAATAAACTCTGATCCTGATACTTTCTCACTAACTGGGGCAAGGTAGGGTTTATGTTGTCCCAAGTTACTAGACATGTGAACTTCTTGGCAACACCATATATTTGATAACATAATCCACTACAGGGTAACATTGAGACCAATACTGGGGCAATGCAGATGACTCTTCGAGGTGAAACTGAGAACCATAAGTGCCAATTGGCTGAGAGTTTGTACAGTCTAATCAGAGATGAACTGGCTTATGTGAAGAACACGACCAACCTGTGTACCTTCACATAAGAATATACCCTTCCTACACAGGCTATATTATGTCAGTGGAAGATAGGCAGATGCCACCAAAGTCATGTAGCTGGGTGAGGACACTTTCAGAGAGCTCTCACAATTCGTCAGAGGGCCTGTGCTATGCCTATGAACTATGGTCATTTCTCCATGAGTTATTCTATCTTGCAAAGCCAAGGACCAAGTAAGGGGAGAAATAGAGTAATTTTATTATTAGAGAGTTACCTATGTGAATACCTAACACCTAGCTTGCACTACTAGGAGATGGACTTGCCAGTGCTTAATCATCTCATCCTATTGTTCATCAGTTGTTTCAGTTATGTCAAACTCTTTGTGACCCCATTTGTGGTTTTCTTACAAAGGTACTAAAATGGTTTGCCATTTCCTTCTCCTGCTATTTTACAGTTGAGGATACTGAGGCAAAAAGAATTAAGTAATTTGCTCTGGGTCACATAGCTAGTAAATGTCTGAGGCCAGCTTTGAACTCAGGAAGAGACCCTAGGCCCAGCACTTTATCCACTGCACCACCTAACTACCCATCTTGTCCTACGTCTTCCCAATCACTATATATCCTCAATCCAGGCTTTAGTAGACCCAGAGACCTTCAGCATCTTTCTAACCTACGATCTGGTCTCACTAGAAAATGTTCCTGTATAGCCTCATGCTGTCATGATAGTGATAGAAACCATTAATAACAACTCCCTACTTTCTTTTTTAAAATAAATGTCTGTTGAAACTCTTTCTACATCATTACAATTTCCCAAGGACTCCACGTTTCTCCAAATAACTCTCCCTTTTAAAAAGGTAAACAAAACAAATCAACATATTGGTCACATATGACAACATATGGCGCCTTCTGCATCTATAGTCTACCACCTTCCTGACTTGCTGGAATGTGGTATGTGGAACATGTATTTCAACAGAGAGCTCAGATCTTTGAGTCTATGCCCTTATATATGATTATTGTTGCTAGGAAAATTCATAGGGACTCTCTGGGAGGGGGACCTTAGGGGCGGTCAATCAGTGGGTGGTATGGGTGCTTTGGTCTGCATAGACACATACATGATGAATGGAGCCATAGGCAACTGATGGATGAATCCTTTCTAGGAATGGCCATGTTGATTTGATTGAGCTAGGAGTGGATCAGGGGTGGGGGAGGGAAGAGGAAGGAGGGAAGAATGTGCACAGTGCAGCAAGCTATGAAGCTGCCAGAGAGTAACATGCTAGATCTGGGTCTCAGTAGTCATAAATCCAGGGGCCCTAAGTGAGAACTGGAGCTTGGGGTTGAAGACTGAGGCATTAAACATAAGTCAGTACTCTCTGCCTCCAGGTCCCTCTCTCTTTTTGATTGGGAGTGGAAAGTTCTTTCCAGAACCTCCATTTGAGTAGGGCAATCAGAGCATTCAGGCCAGCCATCTTTTCATCTCCTAGCCTGCTGTACTCCTCTGGACTTCTCCATTATCCCCACCATCCCACTGGGGACCTTCCCTCCTTAACTCCTGCTTTTCGGTTTCCTTTTGTGCATTGTCTTCTCCCATTAGATTGTGAGCTCCTTGAGGGAAGGGACTGGTTTTTGCTTTTTATTGTGTCCTTGGTGCCTAGCATAGTGCCTAGTACATAGTAGGCATTTAATAAATGTTCATTGATTGACTGACTATACACATTTGGACTTGGTTTTTAGTTTTGTTTTTCTTTTGTTTTTTAATGGAGGGAGAAATGGAAGGGAGATTTTAGTTAATTTTTAGTTAATTTAGCTAATCGAAAATTGAAAAAAATAATATTTTTGAAATGCTGAAACTGCTTAATTATCTATACCCATAATAATAAGAAAGAATCTTTTAACTTCTTACCTCCTCTGAGACCAATGATCCTAGACCACATCATAGTTCTGGATCTTCTTGTTCCTTGAACCCCAAGTCAAAATTCACTGTCTACTCCCTTCCCTACCAATCTGACAGACTCCTTTTCTCACCTCCTGCAGGGCATCGAATGTCATTCTCCGGCATTAGGAAATTACAGCTTTTTTTTTCCGTTATTGGGTAAGTTGTCTGTGGTTATTTACTTCCTGTCCAAAGAGGGGCCTTTGGATCACCATTTAGTGGCCCATGAGTTTTCTAAACAAGTGAGTTTCTGGCATCTGTTCCCATCCAAGGTTAGCAACAGAAATTGGAACTATGGTCTTTAGATGATATGTGTCCATTTAAAGAATTCTAAAATGATTTCTGACTTCTGCCCCTTTCTGTTTTTTTGGTTTAGAGGCTCAAGGAAACAAAAACCAGAGGGCGCACTAAGGGGAAGGAAGGTTAGCAAAGGGTCACCATAGTATCCATCGGTGCTATGCCACTTTACTTCCCACAGGTTATGCACTTTCAAGGCCAAACTTTTCACAGGAAAGTTCCCAGTGTCACCTGATGGTGTGAACTCACCTGAACATTTCCCAAAAGACCCTTGTGAGAAACTCTTTTGTCTAAAAACCAGACATATTTACTTAAAAGTTGACAAGAAGGTTGACTTAGAGGTGAAATTGCTACCTGCCTGTGACTGTCCCAGGCTGTAATGGCTGACGTGGCTTTCTAAAATGCCCAGCCTCAGGGAACTCAGTATTTTCATGATGGATAGCCATTCATTGGCAGGCTTCTTCCATTCTCTATGGAGTCACAATCAGTTTTGTTCTCTCTGTGGGAATGTTAAATATTGCTACATGAGTTTCCTTTGAGTCCAAAATTATGAACAATGCCTTCTTTACCTATAATGTTGTTTCACATGACCTAGATTTTTCCATATTGTTTGACAGATGCGCTGAGGTTTTCCCAGCCTCATAATCAAACAAGCCTTTTCTATAAACTTGACCCTTACTCCTGCTCCACCCAGAGATTTGTCTTACGAAAATTGCCTAGAGTGATTGGCTGGAAGCACCATCAGAAATAGCAGGACTGGCCTCTCTCCCCTGCTGCTGTCCTGCTGTGCTTGCCTGTTCTCCTGTCTGTCCCTGTTCAAGAGTCACAGATAACAGACTCTGTCTAAGATTTGACTAATTTTCACCACAGTAGAACTTACATGAGAAAAGTTATCTGCTGGCTTAACCTTTGAGAACTCAGGGTGACTGTTCTGTCACAATGAAATGTCACAGAAGGACTCCTGGGGAGGAAGCATATAGCTGAAATAGGGAAAATAAGCATTTAAAAGTTGCTAAGGGGATGCAAAATGAAGTAAGTAGAATCAGGACAACTATACCTGATTACAGCAATGTAAATAGAAGAACAACTCCAAAACTATCAGTGATGGAAATGGAAGAACAACCTCCAAACTATCAGCAGTGGAAATGGAA
>CM053624.1:356011427-356043328 GCA_028646595.1 Phalanger gymnotis
TTGCTTCTCTTAAGAAATTTTAAATTATGCATAGACAAAACCTTATTGGCAAAAAAGCCTCTAAGACTGTATTTTGTTCTACCAAATATTATGCTTTTTTTGCAATCAGAAGAGAGATGAAGCTTTCTTGTAAGGAGTCTACAAGTCTAGGTCCAATTTTACTGACTCATAGTTTGAGCTTAGGCAGGGGCTTAGGCACTTCCTATGCCCAGCACCACTCCCGTGATTTTAATTATTTTTTTGGGTGTGCAAAGACTGCTGTTTGGGTACCTTTGGGTACTTTTCTTGGGTACCTCTCCTGTTATATTCTGGACAGGCCCAAATAATGACAGGGCATGGCACCTAGCTATGTCTCTTCTTAGACTTAGCCTTCCTTTCCCCATCTCACGTGATCAAAAATATAGTGTCTTTTCAAGAAGTTGGGAAGTTTCATGTGAGAAATTGGGTGTAGAGACTAATTTTTTTTGGCCTTTCTTTGTATTCCCAGTGCCCAACACATAGTAGGTACTTAATGCATGCTTATGGACTGACTGATGGACTTTGGGGAACCTCCATAAATAAACAAGAATCAAGAAACATTTATTAAGCACCTACTATGTGCAATGAACTGAGGCTACAAAGACAAAGGGGAAACAGTTCCTGACCTCAAGGAGTTTATGTTTTAACAAGGAGACAACATGCTAGAATCTTTCAAGATATTTATAAAATAGAAATGAAGTAACCTTGTCAAGGAAGATCTGGGGATGGCTGTGGGAGAGGGACTGAGAAAAGCCTCCTGCAATAGGTGCCTCTTGAGCTGAGGAAAACTCGGGTTTAAAATCTCAGACCCATTCTCAGGGCTCATGATTGCCTAAACTATGGAAAATATTTCAAAGATTACACAGCCAGGGCATCAGGCCTACCACTGATTACCATGTTGGGCCTGACTGGAGAGTGGAGACCAGAGGATCCAATTCAAACCCTTGAGCATCGCTTTATGGAAGATTTAAAGTTTTTTCTAACCAGGTGATTAGAATAGAAGATTATCTAACAAGCTATTTCCTATAAGGGTAATTATGATGGAAGAGTCCTTTCTACCCTGAAAATGTGGGAAGCCTGATGCTTTGGAGAGATATATTAGAGACGTCATGGCTTTCGGCTGCTGCCGCCCAGCTGGCTTCTGCACCATGAACGACGAGATGGCTCTGGGCCTCACTCCCTGTTTTCATCGATACTCAGCTGCACCATTTTCAATAAATGATAGGTTTTGTTTCTTCCCAATTATGGAAGAAGAGCACTTCGAGTTGATGGAGTTCTTTCAAATGCATTGCCTCGTCGAGTATTTTTATGTATTTTTAATAGAAGAAACAAATTCACAAAGGTTAAGTGACTTGTTGAAAATCATATAGCAAACAAGAGTTGGTTGGAGCTTAGATTAGGTCTTCTGAATTCTAATCACTCATTCTGTCTCACCATGCAACTGCTGACTAACATTTCATTTTGTTGCTTTGTTTGTTATTTTGGTTAAAGACTAGTATTGGTCTTGACTTCTCGCATGCCTTTGTTCAGTCATTTTCAGTTGTGTCCAACTCTTTGTGATCCTATTTGGGATTTTCTTGGCAAAGGTACTGGAATGGTTTGCCAGTTCCTTCTCTGGCTCATTTTACAGATGAGGAAACTGAGGCAAACAGATTTAAGTGACTTGCCCAGGACCCGCAACTAGTAAGTGTCTGAGGTCATATTTGAACTCAAGAAGATAGATGAATCTTCCTGACTCCAGGCCTGACACTCTATCTACTGCACCATCTAGCTACCCTACCACCCCTTAAAGTGTGTGTAGCACAAACTATCCCTGTTATTATCATGTGCCATGTAAAAATGAACCTCCATTCCTGTGATGAACCTGAGATCACTCAGCCTGAGTTACAAATAATGTAAATAGTCAGGGCAAAGTGGGCTTTGTCTCAAGATGCTGAGCTGGAAGAAACTCTCCCTCTCGGAATCTGCTGTCACCTGCATGCTTAGGACCACTTTGGCAATGGTATAGACTTCCCCCAGGCACCATTATGGCACTGCTCTTTCAGGGTCTCTCTTCCTCTCCAATCCTTACAGGGGCTGGACCAGTGCTGTCTTCCTGCTGTCCCCTGGGTAGCTACCATTCATGGTTCATGTCCTCTTCCCCACCCCAAGACATTGCCAAATGTTTTGTCCCATCTATCACTTTGCACTCTTTTCTGGTTTCCCCAACATCTCTGGTTTCCCCAACATCTCTGGCCTAGGTTTGCCCTTGTGTTAGCATCCCCCCAGCCCTTCTCTGGTCTCTTCTGCCTTTAGCATTTCACAATACCCATTTGGTTCTTTTCATTCTTTGGTTTAAAGACCTTTCCTCTAACTCTCCTGGTTTTATACACAGTTTAGTGCCTTCTGAACTTCATGCCTTCCTCAGATTGGATGTCTGGGCTCCTACCAAAAGAAAAATAACTTTTTCTTGATGAATAAATGAGCCCCACTCTCAGGCCTGGCTATAATCACAGCTATTAACCCTCCGTTTCCCTCCATTTGATGGTTGATAATCAAGATCAAAATTATCTGCCATTCAGTAATTGGTGGGTTTGGGACTTTGTATAGAAGTAATAGGAATGTATGATGATCAAATGTAGTGCAAAAATGATGCAAGTACAGAATAATTTAAATATATACACATATATGTATATATGTGTGTCTATATACTTATAGATCAATACATACACATATATAAATATAGATATATAGATATATACCTATTTGTGTCTAATGGGTGGGCGGGGAAAAAAGGAATATACGTGACAGTTTTGTTGTATATTCTAAAGGAATAGCAAGCTGTGCATGGTAGGTCTGCAGTTTAATGTGCAATCATCTTTTTTATTGCACTATGTTCTGGAAATGCTTCCTTTTCCCCACAATTTAAAAATAAAATAAAATGTACCTCCCTCCCTTTTTTGTGGAATTGAATGACTATGGACCCAGCCCATGGCATAAGTGATCAGATTCTGTTAATGTTGACTGATTTTTCTAACCTGTTTTTTTCTTTTTCTATTTTATCTTTTTATTTTCCACAAGGGATGAATTTCTGGTTAAGAAGTGGCAGAAAGATATATTTGGAAATGAAGGTGATATTAAAAACAAAAGATATCGTTATAATTTTATTGAAAAATAGTTAAGATAATAGCAACAAAATTCAGTTATCTCTGGATGCTAAAATGGAGTTGATGGAGATTCTTCTCCTTAATGAATAAGGATTATTTTTTTAAAAATTTCTAAAGTCGGCCCAGTATAGGAAAAACTTCTATAGGATTGAGAATTAAGCAAATTTTGTGATGTACACCTTTTAAAAGATTGCTTGTTGGTATCATTTGTCTTTATATCGGCTTCACTTTTCACCTAGAGGGTGGCATTTGTTATGCTGGTTTGCCCTTGAATTTCATCATCTGAGACTGTGAAATTAAGTGACTTCCCTATCCCCATATAGCTAGTAACTGTTTGATGTGAAATTCGCACAAAGGCCTGCCTGTAAACCCAGTAAACTGGTAATCATTCAGTCATGCCTCATTCTCATTCCTTTACCTGCCCATTTCCTTTTATGACCGCACAATATGTGAACAATATTTTTACATCACTTCTTGAATATCTCATCTCTGGAAAGATGCTGCAAGTGTTTTGTGCCCACCATAGGTCTCTCCATTCACTTGCTTACAATTGTATTTTATGGTTTCTAGCCATATGGCTAATTAAGTGTCAGTGTTTAAAAAAACTTAGGTTCTTTTTTTTTTGGTCATGGAGCAATCTCAGGCAGTTGAACACGTTGGACAATTTCCCAAATGCAATCCAGCTTGTTGTCTTCTTTAGTTCTGGGCACAGCTCGTTGTCCAAACGTAGTGTCTGCCCCATATGGAGCAAGTCAGTGGGACGACTATGTCATCATCTGGAAAATGGATAGTTTTTCACCTATGTGTTTTTTTGCCTGTGTAAATTATCAGCCCAAACTCTTTGAAAGTTCACGGAGCATGGTTGTTTTGTGGTATTGTGCAGCAAAGAAAAGATGAATCAAGTGTAGGGATTATAGATCATAGACTTAGGACTGGAAGAAACCTTAGCAGTCATTGAGTCCAGGAGGAGGAAACCGAGGCACAAAGATGTTGCACGACTTGCCCACGGTGACACAACCAGTAATTGGCTGTGGGATTTGAACTTGAATCTTCCTGACTCCAAATCTAGTGCTCTATTCATCTCATCTCAACAGTTTGTCAGTAGGAGGTTGACCAAACTGGGAATCAGATGCATTGCAGCTATGAATCAAGTGGGAAGGACTTAGCAAAGCATCCATGCAGATGTTTCTACTGTGTGTGTGTTCGTGTGTGTGCTCATGTCCATGTGCCTACAATGGCTTCCTGCACAGCCTGTTAGCAGAGCTCCATCCAAATATTTGATGATCTATCACTCCCAGCTGAACACTGGCAACAGTCAAACGTTCAGTTGTTGCTCCTCGTCCCTGGTTTGTTGTTGAGCGAACCATGTTCTTCACAAACTTGTCTAAAAGTGTCCTCTTGATGCTATAGGCCAGCAGCAGCAGGGGTGACTGCCAGGAGTTTATCTGGGGAAGGAAACAATTCATTAGCAGCAGGCAGGGTAAATTTCATCCCATTTCTCAGCCCAGATTAAACATGCCCTGGGTTTCCGTTGACTCTGGAGGTAAGTTGGTCTGTTGTCTGGCTTGTTAACCTGTTCCTTGCTGACCCAAAGTTTCTTTTGAACCAGATGACAGTAAGAGAAGTAACACCTTTCTCATAGGGATGAGGGTGTAACGAAGGAGGAGGAGGAGGAGACACTTAAGGAAGGCGGCAGGAAGATTATTTTTCAGGAAAGTTCAGTTAGGGGAGGTAGGGAAGATCCTGGTATACTACCCTGGGAGCAGAATCAGAGTTCCTAGTTCATGGCCCCCATAGATGGAACTCTATGGAATTGGAAGATGGAAATTGCCTTTTCTCAGTTTGGATGTCTGGGCTCTTTCTACTAAAAGAGAAGTTACTTGTTGAGGTATCATTGCTGGGAAGACAGCAGGGTAGAGCAGAATGGCGAAGCATTTATGGGGGATAGTGGACATGCAAGAAGGAATCCTGACATCTATCAGCTTCCTTGCAGACTTCCATGAAATGTGATCTCATCAATGTGGCCATTCCCACAATCATCACCAACAAGAATTTATTCATAATGCTTTCTATGTGCTAAGTGATGCAACCCCTGCCTTCAAGAAGCCCAAATACTACTGGAGGAGATGCTGGACAATACAAGGACATTCTAAAGGTCTCTCTAAAGAATTTTAGTATCGATTATGAAACATGGGAAACATTGACATGACGCACTGGCATTAAAGAAGGCTTTGTGCTATAGGAGCAAAGCAGAATTGTAGTAGCTCAAAAAAAAAAACTTGAGATGTGCAAATTTAGAGACGTCTTCTCCCCAAATGGTCACAAGGGCTATTTGTGCCCGACCTGTGGTAGAGCTTTCTGAGTTCATATTGGTCTGATCATCCATAGTTGGACAAGCTGTACCTTGGCTGACAGCGATGTCATTTTGGTCCTCTTCAAGTAGGAAGGACAACAACCAACCAACTAACTACACACATCACACACACATGCATATATATACATACATATACATATATTACTATATATTCTCTCTCTATATATATGCATATATGAAATGGAAGATAATCTCAGAAAGGAAGGAATTAATAGCTGTGGGGACAAGGAAAAGCCTCTTGGTAGGATTTGAGCTAAATCTTGAAGGAAGCTAAGAGGTGGAGGTGAGGAGCCAGAGCATTCTAGGCATGGGGAACAGCCAGTGCAGAGTGTAGCCCATCCATACCACCACCCCATGCAGCTCTTGGTCATTTCTTCCCATTAGTTTGCCACCAAATCCAATGTGGACCTTCTATGTTTTTCCTTGACACCAAAATGATGCCAATGGAACATTCAAGTCATTCACTGCTTTCCCATAATCTCACTCTGTAATTCACCCACTTTGGACTAGGTAGCTTCCTAATTTAACTAATTATTCCATCTAGGGCCTCTACTTAGTTGTTTCAATGCTGTCAACGTACTTGAAAGTGCTGTCTGTTTCCTCTAAATTTTGACTCTCTGGAGCAGCCACCTTACCTTAAGTATGGCTCTGATTATAGATCCCCCAGGGTTCGACAGAAATCCTGGTGATCAGTTTTTGTGGTTTTTGTTTGTTCGTTTGTTTTTAGTGGACTAGTGATTTCATTCCTATACAGGGAGCTCTGTCTCAGGAATGCCTCTCTACCAATTTGAAGGTTGGCATCTAATCTGCAAATCTTAAACTGAAAGATTTAGTGACTTTCTCAGGGTCACACACCTCTGCTATGTCAGAAGTGGGAATGGAACCAACGTCTTCCTGTCTCCAAGGCTACATGCAACACTGCAGTTATCTGTAACAAATTGGATGCTTGGCTAACATCCTGAGAGCAGAGTTCATTCTCAATATTCCTGGAAATCCAATAGAGCCCTTACATGTTCTCATTTGAGTATGTTTGGCTTCCAGCTTGGCAACTCGGTGGTTAATTCCAGGCATTCAAGAGAGAAGAGACCTTTCACCTCATTGAGTCCCGTAGCACTGTTTCTATTATCTCTCTGATAGTGGGAACGAGAGCCTTTTGTGCTTCAAGCAGTGCCCCATGGTGACCTAAGGGCCAGAAATGGTTAATAATGAAAGGCATAGCACACTCAGAATGAGTGGGGGGAAGGAGAAGGCAGTACCAGGTCATGGCCTTCATCAAGCGGAATGCTTCGAGAACAAGTGGTAGACTTGGCGACCTTCAATTGGCAGTGTAACAGAAATGATCAGTTCCATATTTCCTAAGTTCTGAGGAAAAGAAAAAATCTCAGGTTGCATCAATAAAATCTGCAATACAGTTCGAGCCCCTGATAACTGAGATACAGTGTGCCACAAATGGAATTTAACTGTATAGCCAACATGTAGGCTCTAAGGTTGGTTATGGAACTGCTATACAGCCCATATTATGGTGCATATGCAGTAGGCAAACAGCTGCAATGAGATCTGCCAACATGTCCTGTGCAGAGGGATGTTCATCTATGTGCTGGCCACCCTCGGATTATTAAGATCTGTTCAAACTGCTACCCCATCTTCAAATCCTAGTTCAAACTTCCTCCTTGAAGTCTTCAGGGCTTCTCTGGCTTGCATTCACATCTTCTTCCTCTCATTTGCTTTTCGGTGCTATTGCACCCAGATGAGGACTTTCTTGTATACAATCTTTTGGGTCCTTATGAGAGGCAGCCTGGCATGTTTGATGGCATACTGAGCTGCTTGTATGCAGGAAGACATATGTTCTGATTCTTATTGGTTGTGTGATCCTGGGTGAGTTGTTTAACATCTAGGTGTCTTAGACAAATCCTTAGGCTGTATCTATAAAGCTATGACCAGGTTACTATCTGTTTCAGAGGAGGTAGTTCCCACAATGGGAGCTCCACTGATGAAATCATAGTTATTTAGAATATTACATGCAAATCATATGGTCCTAACTGGTTTACATTATTGAAAAGAAGTGACATTATATTATGCTTTTCTTGTCATTGATCAGAGCAGATCAATTGTGGTGGGCAAGGTCAGTGGTTCTCCGTGTATAGGAGAACATGACAGGACTTGGCAAGAGAAAGAAACAGAAAAGTGTAACAAAGGGAAATTTGCTTCCTTGCACAACAGAGATGAGTAAAGTGGATGCTTCATTTGTGTCTCAGTGGGTAAGAGGACATGTACTTGAGGGTAACAGCTATGTTTCCATAGTGATCTAGGCAGTCAAAAAGGTTGGTAATGAAGGCCCAGTCCACAGCTTCCCCCTATTCTCCATGAAGATGTATTTGTACTGAAGGCTGGGTAAGTCTCCAGCACAGCAATGGTTTTACCAAGCACAGAGGCAGCTCTTTCCAGTTTCTTCCCAGAGATCCTCATTGAAAGCCCAGATGAGTCTGTGTCAGAGCATTGACTGGAACTGGTGATCTGAGACCAGTTCAATGAATTCTAGAGTGACTCTACTGTACCACGAAGGCAGTCTGACTCCTTGAGGATGAGCAGACAACAATCATAACATGCCTAAGTGGGGTCCCTCATGGAATTGCTCTCTCCTTACCAGAACAGGGTAGGCAGAGGCAGGAAGGCAGTTCTTGACTTTGGTGGCCACCTCAGGGCCTGGCACAGTCTGGAGCTCATGGAGGATATTTAGTAAATACTCACTGATTGATTTTTGTAAAGAAAACTATCCAGTCTGGGTTTGCCCAGAGCTTATTTCTTCAACATTATCCATGCGGGTACATAAGATGCTCCTACTGTAAGTTTCTGGCACATCTGGACATCCCAGTACAGAGCAATACACAAGGAAGGATAAAGCTTCCCAACTGGACTCATTCCTAACCACTTTCTGCTGGGCAATGCTCTTCTCTGTACTCTGGACACGGACAAAATAGAACCGTTTGAGCACTAGCATGCCGGAGTCAACTAAGTATTGCAATGGGATCCGAGGGCCCTGCATTCAAAGCCTGCCTCCAATGATAGTTGGGTGACCATGACTCAGTCACTTACCTTCTTCCTCATCCACAAAATATGAGAATTTGATGAAAATCTATCTGAAAGTGTCACATAAATTTCAACCGTTATTTTCTGTACTCTATGCAAACTGTGCATTTCTTGCCTTTGCCTTTAGAGTACCAAGCTCCCAAATATTCCTTTTTTGGCCCAAGGTGTGACTTAGAGAGCTCTGGGTTAGGTCCCAGGTGACCCAAGCTCTAACCCAGTGTTCATTCTGTCTGCCTGACCTATGAGATTGTAAAAATCCTTCACAATATGGTCCCAGGCAATCCTGGTAGAGTAATTGCAGATTCCACCCCCTCACACAAATTGTGTTCCAGCCAAAGTGGCCTACTTCAATTTAATTCATTCAATAAGCATTTAGCACCTTACACATCATTTCATCTCAAATCTCTGGACCTTTGAACAGGCTGTGCCTCCTGCCTGGAGCACTTGTCCTCACCACTTCCTCTTGGAACTCCTAACTCCATTCGAGTCCCAGCCTGAGTGACACCTCCTATCCAAGGCCATTCCTGACCACCTCCTTTCCCCCATACAATTGTTAGTGTTTCTCCCACCATGAAATTATTTTGTATTTATTTACCTTGCATTTTTTATCTTTCTACATTCTGGTTCCTGTTATATAGGGCACTTTAGGACAACAGGTGTTTTTCATGTCTGCCTTTGTTTCACTTATGCCCAGCATGGTGCTTATATATAGTGCATACTTAAGAAATGATTGTTCAGTTGAGTGAGTGAACTAGCTAGCAACGTGAATTAGACAAGGCATTCAGTTGTTTTATTTTTCTCATCTGTGAAATGGGAATTAGAGGTAATATGGCAGAATAGAGAGATCCAGCCATGGAGATAGAAAGACCAGGGTTGAGGTCCTACTTCTGACATCCATTAGCCACGTGACCTTAGACAAGTCACTTAACCTTTCAGTGTTCTAGGCAAACTCTCTATGACTCTAACTATTAGAGAAAGTGCTGACCTGCACTGGTAGAAGGAATTTCTTCATAAGGAGTTTCTATGTAATTGAGTATATGATACAAATGGAAGATTATATTGTATTAGCATGTGAACCATGTGTAATCACATGTAAGTGTATGTATATGTAAATATAAGAACTATAAATTGCCAAGGAAATGCTGATCTGCATTAGTAGAGGAAATTTCCTCATTGGGAGTTCTATATTCCAAATGAAATCTCAGGTTAAAAACACAGCTTTAAAAAAAACTCACAGGTTAAAAAAAAGGGAAAAAGGTATAATCCTTGCTTTTGGATAGTTGGTTGTCAAGATCAAACAATGAAACAAATGCACATGAAAACATTTTAAAAAGTATATAATGCTGTGGAAAAGTGAGGGATTGCTTTAGGGGCAATCTGTCAATGGGAAATTAGGGCACTCCTTTGGTCCTTGACTGTGTTATCTTTGCCCAACCTCCTTTTCTGCCTCCCCCTGACTTGGCAGGAGGAGAGGGCGTCTGATCTTGGCTTTCTTCCCTCCAGCATCGTCCTCCCATAAAATATGTACCATTGGCCTCTCTGTAGGAAGGGACATCAGTCAGCCATCCCCCAATAGTGAAGCCACCATTCTTGCCCGGCGAGAGAGACCCATGTTTGACAAGACACACTTTCTTTTCCTGAGGGAAATAAGGGATCTGAAAACCGCTTTCTCTTTATTTGAACGTTCTTCCTGCCCCAGTCATAAAGCAGTTTTGACCACATGAATAGCCTTTTTTCAGGCCACATTTTCCCTCTGGCATTTTCTGAAGGCTTATTGCCTGTGATGGGAAATAACATGAGGCAGGCAAGGAGGCAGAGGGGCAGAATGGCAGCTGAGAGCCTGAAATCTCAGCTCCACTAACTGTTTGCATTTATTACTTACTTAGGCGTAGGCTAAGGCGGGGGGTCGGGGTGGGGGGGAGCCAACAACGGGGAGGACTCCATTGCAGATATCCCAGAATCAAATTAGTTTTCTCTGTTCCACATTTGAATTTCTACTGTGGGATCAGCTCCTGAGCATTCCTGGTAGAGCCTGAGATTAACTGAAGTATCTTGGAGAGGGGAATTAGTAGGATGGGTCTCCATTAGGCTCATGCTCTCCTTCATGTAGTTGACCAAGAGAACTACACCTAATTATCTTGCAGAATGCATGACTAGGTTTTCTGATAGATTTCTCTGTCTGTTTCATAGAGTTATGATCTCTTTCTCTCTCTCTCTCTCTCTCTCTCTCTCTCTCTCTCACATGCACACACACACACACACACACACACACACACACACACACACACCAGGTGATGTCCAGTTATGTTGTCTGTTGCTGGGGAAGAAGAGATTTTTAGGACAGTCTATTTGTAAAAGATCATGGATTTTGAGCTGGAAGGGACCCTAGAGCCATCAAATCCAACACCTTTATTTTACAGATGAGGAAACAGACACCAAGAAAAGTTTAAGTGACTTGTTCAGGGTCACCTAGCTTATAAATGTCTGAGGCAGGATTTGAATTCTGGTTTTTCTGTCTCCAAGCCCATGTTTCACCCACTGGTATCTGTAATGAGCCCAAAGAGTAGGAGTCAACAGTGCTGTAGAATTATGCATCATGGGGCACCATTCGTGGACTGCTCACCATATCCTGAGTGCATTAGAACAACAATAATGAGAGCTAATAGTCGAAGAGACTTTCCGTTAACATGTTCACAGGCCTCAGGGAGGGCATGTCTTAGACTCCATCACCCTGGGATTTGACTCAGTTTCACGCACTGTGCAGTGGATGGAGCACTGTCTCTAAAGTCAGAAAATGTGGGTTCTCATCTCTTATGCTTACTCATGTGACCTTGTGTAAGTCACTCCCCTTCCTTGAAGCTCTGCTTCCTCATTTTCAAAATGAAGGGGTGAGACTTAGTTGGCCTCTGAAATCCCTTCCAGTCAGAGTTATGATTTATGATCCTAAAACGGAATCCTTGCTAAATATGGTTTGCTCTCATCATCCCATGACTGAAGCCTGGCTGCTTTTGAACATAGAACTTATAAATCCAAGCCTAGAACATCAGGGACAATTTAACAGAGATGACACAACACTTGTGTGATGTTTCATGTGTATTTCTTTCATTGGTTATTGGGCTGATATCCTTTGGGACACTCATGAGAGGAAGTGGGTGATACTTCAGGTGTATTTCTTTCATTGGTTTTTGGGCTGATATCCTTTGGGACACTCATGAGAAGAAGAGGGTAAGTCAAATGGTATGGGCAAGCATGGACAGACTGTAGGTCTTCAGTGTTCATTTCAACAAGTTTTTTTATTGCAATTCAATTTTTAAGATGATCGAGCATTAATTTTTTTCTCCTTCTCACTCCTCCCCCCCACCGGAAAACAAAAAGCAAAAGAAAAGCAACCCTTGCAACAAAGATGCACAGTTAAACAAGACATATTGCCTGTTGGTCATATCCAAAAATGCATGTGTCTCGTTCTGCATTGAGCCCATGACATCTCTCAGGAGGTAGGTGCCATTGCTCATCATTGGTCCTCTGGAATCATGGTTGATCTTGCATTGATAAGAGGTCAAAAGTCTCTCAAAATTTCAATGAGCTATAGGCCAGTCACTTACTGTGTTAGCTGCTAGAAATACAAAGACAAAATGGTCCAAGTAGCAGAAATAATGGGGGCTGGGGGTTGAGATATATACACAGATAACTGATAAAATATATGCAAAATTATTTTGGGGAGGGGGAAGGGATAGCCACATAGATGAGATTACAGCTCCATTGGAGTATTCAAAGTTAACTGTTATTTCAAAATATCTGTTCAGGTGGAGTGGGATCTTTTTTTTGGGGGGGGGTATCTTTTTCTTTCTACAACCATTATGAGAGCAAAGACAAGACAGAAGCACCAAAAGCATCAGAAACACAGCTATTGGCAAGAGGCAAAGTGGGCTGAGCGACCTTGATGTGCTTGCCAGAGTTGTTATGGCAACAGGAAAGTGAAATCACGGTTGCTAAGGCACAGAGAGCTAGAGCAATCTTCATCCCTTTGCTGGTCACTGTACTCCTCAAGTACAGAAAATCTACCTCAAGCAAAAATGAGTCAGCAAAATAGATTGGGAAGAATGAAGCAAAATGGAACTAGTCGTGTTTCATTGCATTTGCTCTTGAAGAAAATCTGAGGACTTTGCAATGGCTGGAATATTCTGCTCTTATTCAGGCATCTTAAGTAGGATTAACTGTTCCACAAATGAAAATGTAGTGTCCCCAATCCCCTTCGACTTCATCAGCTGTTTCTACTGCAAACGGATGATTTTTAAACAGGTCATGTATTCACATTGTAAATCTTTGCCTACTGAAAGGTCAACATAATTAGTGAAGCATCATCTCAGTCTATTCCTGGAAGTGACAAATGGCTCATTAAGCTGAGTGATGCCCTGTGCTCACCTTAGGAGAATAGCCAGGGACACAAATAGTCATTTCTTCTAGCAACGACACTACTCTGTCCCTCCTCCTTTCCATCAAAACCTAGGTCATCCCTGTGATCCTGGGCAGACAGAATCACTATGCAGGGAAAGATACTTGGACATCCTCATTATCTCTGCAATTAATCCCTGTCTCCATTTCAGTACTCATCATTGAAGTGAGGGAGGGAGGGAGAGAAAGAGGGAGTGGGAGAGAGAGAGTGTGTGTGAGAGAGACAGAGACAGACAGACAGAGAGACAGAGACAGAGAAAGACAGAAGGACAGAGACAGAAAAGACAGAGACAGACAGACAGAGAGACAGAGACAGAGACAGAGAGAGATAGAAGGACAGAGACAGAAAAGACAGAGACAGACAGAGACAGAGAGACAGAGACAGAGGCAGAAACACAGAGAGAGTGAGTGAGTGCCATACTTCAATTTCTTTTCATTAATGATAGAAAATAGGATATATTGGTGCTCGGCTACAAATAGAGTTTAAATTCTGTGGTTTACTATCTCTTGCAGCTTGCTCGGGAAATGCTCTTTGGTTGTAGGATCATAGATTTTGAGCTTGAAGAGACCTCAAAAGTCATTGAGGTCAAGCTTCTTATTTTACAGCTAAGGAAAGTGAGACCTAGAGATAGTAGATGGCTTGCTCAGGGTCACATAGTTAATAAGTCTCTAGGCAGAATTTGAACTCAGGGCTTTCTGACTCTAAGTCGACTACTGTATCCACCATGCCACTTAGCTGCCTCAGTCCCTGTGTGGGATGCCAGAGCTGATCTCTGAGCTCTCAGAGTTGAGAACTTCTATTGTCAAATATCGCGCATATGTGGTCATTTTCTCTGCTGTGAGAAAAGTGACTTTGCCTAATTTTGTCCTTTTGGTCTCCTGACTTCTTTTTGCAATACTTATACACGATATGCCCATGAAGGAGCCACACTGATTATACATTCAGTGGAAATCAGGTGACAGAGGCAAATAAATGCTCATAGCACAAGTGAAATGATCCACATGTTCCTATGGTCATCCTTACTTAAAGTGGCTTGATAGGGTGCTGCATAGATAGGCTGCTAGGCTGTGGAGTAGCAATGAAACAGGACAGTTTGTTAAGGCTGGGGACTTGGTCTTGTACTTTGCCATTATGCACTGATAACATATAAAAAGTTGGAGAGACATAATTTCTGGGAAATTAATTATTTTATTAATTTTGGCTAGTGAATAATTAATAAAAGAATTGGTCTTTTGGCTGTCTCTCATGGACCGAAGATGAATCAGGACTGTCTATTGATGCTTATGTGCCCTTGGAAGAGTGGGTGTTCCCAACAGATTGCAATCAATGCTGACTAGTTAACAATTAATAAGAGAATGAATATTATAATGAGGGGTGGACCCATGCTAATGAGGGGCTGAGGCACTTGATGGATTACTTGGATCCTATTTCCAGACCACTCCCAGCCCTGTGCAATCTAGACAAAGGATCTACACCCCACCCCACCCCCTCCGCCCAAGCCTGAGTGGAAACATTATGGGCTTCCCCACTTGGGTGGGGTCTGAACAAGATCAGGAGAAAGTTAATCCAATCTCATTATCAACAGTGCCTAGTTTGACCTAGTAGAGAATGGACAAATAGGAAGGGAAAAAATCCTGAATCTCTCCAATAGTAAATGGTTATTAATATAAGAGAGAAGTAATAATTTCTTTCACGCTTAAAATGACTGGTACAGTGCTGAAGACCCAGTCTTATCATTACTTGTTGCTGATTTATTGACAAAGAAAAATGGCCTCAGTGGTAAAACTAGGAAAGAAAATTGTGCAAATAAGTATCTGCTGGGTTGGATCAGTTAACAATCATGACCAAAAATCCAACTTCTCCTAATTAATTTCACCAAGCTTTAAAAAGCAATAATTGCTAATCTTTTCACCTTTTTACTGAATGGTGGGATATAAGTCAACTTACAATTTGTAGTTTTGCCATGTGAAATGCACTGAGTAATAATAAAAATAAACAGGGTCCATCAGCCCAATGCAACCTTAGAAAGGTGAACACTTTCTATTTGAGAAAAATGGGAACAAAAATGCTAACGAGCCAGGAAGACTCGGTCTCAAGTCTTGCATCTGACACACAGGGGCTATGTTACCCTGGGCAAGTCATTTGATTTTTTGAGGTGTTAGCTCTCTAAGACTGTAAATGACAGAGAAGGTCCCAACGGGCATTGGCAATATATGTGGATACGTATATATACATATTATATAAAACATAGACAGTTGACCTTCATTATTTGGAGATTCTGTATTTGTGAATTTGCATACTCACTAGAAGTTATTTGTAACTCCAAAGTCAATACCGTTGGAGCTTTAGTGCCCATTTACAGACATGCATAGAGCTGCAACAAATTGGAGTCACCCAATGATCACCCTCCCAGCTGAGGCTGAACAAGGCAATGCTCTGCCATCTTGCTTCAGCTTTCATCCTGTAAACAAGTGACTTTTTCATGGGTCTATTTAGTGCCACTTTTTTTTTTTTTGCATTTTTACTGGTGATTTCACTGTTTAAAATAGCTCCCAAGCATAGAGCTAAAGTCCTGTCTAATGTTACTAAGCAGAAGTCTGCATTGTGCCTTAAGGAGAAAATACACATATTAGATAAGCTTTGTTCAAACATGAGTTATAATGCTCTTGGCTGTAAGTGCAATGTTAATGAATCAATAATATAGTACATCCAGAAAAAGAAAGAGGAGATTCATTGATCTGTACATGAGGCTACTCCAGAAAGGGCTGAAGGAAGTGTTGTGACCAGACATTCGTAGAAAGCTAACTCTATTTCCCCTAGGAGCAGCAGTTCAGTATTCTCTAATTCATTGTTCATGGCAAGTTTATAGAACATAACTACTGCAAATGACTAGATTGATTGCATGTATAAATACAGAGAGAGAAAGAGAGAGACACACAGAGGGAGAGAGACACACACAGAGAGAGAGAGAGAGAGAGAGAGAGAACACAAATCAGTTTCTGGATAAGAATCTACCCAATTGTTAGCACTTCTCCCTTCAACCCCAGCCAAATAATTTTGTATTTACTTGTATGTGTTTTAAATATATTTCTACATCATCTATAACAATAAATAAATAAATAAATTTTATATCTTTTTAAAAAGCTTATTTTTATACATATTACTTTTCCCCCGTAGAAGGTAAACTCCTTGTGAGTAAGGACAGTTACCATTTGTGTGCTTATATCTCCACCGTGAAGTCTAGGGCTTGACACATAGTGTGAGTTTCATAAATGGGAATTGAATTAAACTGAATTGAATTGAAGGAAGGAGAGAACAGATTCCTTTTAGGAACTTGATTAAATGGACAATTGAGTTCCCTGTTTTTGCCAAGGAGGTGGTTTCTGATAGATGCTTTCTCCCCATCCCATCAGACTCAAAATCTCATTTGCAAAAATGAGTTAGCTAGCAAAAGAAAGAAATTTTTCATTCATCTGATTAAGTGAGCCAGCATAATCAGGCAGGAAAAGATGGGAGGTTGCTTCCTTGCATATTAAATGCAACCCATGAAGGGAGGCAGCATGAACTCTGAACCAGCTATGGATCTGAATGCATCGAATTTGGTGGCATTTCAGCCAGTGATGCTGTAGTTATCAGCAGATTTGAAGAGAAGGGCATGTATGGAACATGAGATGAGGTACTCCAATCAGGGATTCTTACCCCTCAGGGCAGACAACCTGGGAGACAGGAGATGTTGGAGGAGCCAGGTGTCAATTTCCAGATGTGTACTGGTGGGGGGTATCTGGAATGGAAGGGTCACAAAGAACAATGAAAATTGCTGGTGCCAGGGATAAAACAAAGAAAAAACTGTCAGGGGATGGTGGAAAATGCTGGGGGCAAGAGGATAAGCCAAAGAGATTGATGAGTCTGCCTACTACTCCTCCTGGACTGACTTCAGACTCACAACAAATGCAAAGGCAAAAGTCTGGATAGTGGAAGGGCAGGCAGAAGATAACCCACTATAGGTCTCCAAGAGCTAAAATGTGCAGCCCCAGGGCATGATTCAGTGAAGCTTAGCAAATTATGACTTAATAGCAAGATCTCTAGAGGGGCTTGGGAAATCCAAGATCTTACTGAATCAGGTCATGTACAATGGGGCACTCTCCCAGCATTAGATCATTAAAACTTAATTAGAACATACTTAGCAGAGCAAAGTTGTGCTGTGGACCCAAATATGCTGCTAAAGGGCCTCTTCTTATTGACAGACAGGAAGGACAGCCCGATAAAGTGGCTTCCTGCCGTGAAGTGATCATCCTTCTCTGAGCAGCCCCACTGATAGAGAAAGCAGATTCCAGGAGGCGATGGCCTGAGGGCACTTCATCTCTCACTGACTTTTGAGTACCTTGAGAGGCAAAGAGTAGCAGGGAGTTGGGCTCAGCGTTAGGCTCCATTTCCTTATGGTTTAAACATGCTGAGATTATGATGTAGGAGTGTTGTGGAAGGAAAGTACGTCCCCCAAGTAAATAATGAAAACAAAGCCAAAGTCATTGACTGATACTCACCATCACCCAACAAGTGTTACACTGAGGCATCTAGCTTCATTCATTTCCAGTCTAGCTTTCATTCATTGCCACAAGAATGAGAACACTTACAGATGAGCTAAGGCAGTCAAGATTCAGTGTAATGTGACTATTTCTTGTGGGTAGACATACTGTGGTTTAGGCGAAAGCTTTCCATGTGAGCAGCACAGTTTGACCAGGAGTTATGAAGAGTTGCTCAGTGACATGAAAGGCATCATCGAGTAGTAGAGAGGAGACTCATCTTGGAGGCAGCAAAACATGGGTTCAAGTCCTACTCCTGACATATCTTACCCTGTGTGACTACGCGCTTACTCTCTCCATGCCCTTGATAGATCTTAAAAACTATAAATTACAAACAGTCGCTTCATCTGCATTGATGGAGGTATGTGCTTTCATACTGGGAGGACCTCATCCAGATGAACTCACTCATCCAAAGAAACATATTTGCAAGGAACCTCTTGTTTTCAATTACCTTTGTACGAATTGACCTGGTCCTTCTCAGCAAGGGAGGACTGGTTTCTTAGAAACAGAGCTTTCGATGGATGAAATACCTGACATGTCATTGAGTGAGTATTCAATAATATAAATGACTAAGATAACCTCGATTTAGGCAGCGTCTGCTACTTTCACCTGCTAATATAGTACTGCATAGTTTGCCGAGTGGGAAGGAGGTAATAAAAAAGATTATTAGTTTCAGCTTTGTATCTATGATCTTAGTCTTATTTTAGTGAACTACTTTGTGTGTGTGTGCGTGTGTGTGTGTGTCTAGACTGAAAATGATGCTAGCAGGTTGCTGGGCATTACAGCACCTATTGACCCATCATACTGCATTCGAGATGGTGAATCAGGTAAGCCAAGGCTGAAATTTTTGCCAAAGGCTAGCACAATTAACAGAGGAGCTGAAAACAGAAAGGATTAGTCCCTTTAAAATGAACTATTAAGAGCACTAGGAGCAAGGTACTTATCTTAAGCAGACTGAGTAATAGGAGACAAAGCTAATAGTATTCTTCCCTTGAAAAAAATATTGATTTCTTTTGTTTTTTCATCACCTCTATCTCTGAATGTTGATCTCCCCTATCTCATCTTAGCAACAAAGAATAAAAAATAAAATGGTGGTGTTGGGGAGAGGGGACAGGGTGGAAATGCAGTCAGCAAAAAACAATACATCAACGGAGTCTGACAGTTCATGCAGTATTCCACACCCCTTATTCCCCACCTCTGTAAAAAAAGAGTGAAATGAATTAATCCAACTGTTCTTTAATCTGGTGGTATTCTCCAACATTATGTAATTGGTTCCTGAAATTCTGACATCCTATGACAGGCATATGTGTGTGTGCGTGTGTGTGTGCCACTGCAAGTAGAATGGTAATATACTTATATTTAAAGTATAATAAATGTTTATTGGTTGATTGATTGCAAGTGAGGGATCACACAAATCTAACTGCTAAAATGAGGTAAGACAGAGTGGGGGAAGAGGCTGTTTCCAGAGGCATGGCTGTTCCCAAAGGTGAGGTTGTACCCAGAAGCATGACTGTTCCCAGAGGTGAGGCTGTTCCCAGAGGCATGGCTGTTCCCAGAGGTGAGGTTGCTCCCAGAGGCATGGCTGTTCCCAGAGGTGAGGTTCTTCCCAGAGGCATGGCTCTCTCTTCGAGTATAGCTAGTTTTAGCACTGCTCATCCTCACATAGGTGCACTTAGTCATCGAGCAGATTTTTTCCTGATTCTGCTTTCTTTGTTCTGTGTCAGTTCGTAGAAGTCTCCCCAAGTTTATTTTTTTCTTCTATTTTTGCTGAATGTGTTGCCATGCTTGTTGAGGCTATAGGCCTTGAAATTCAATTAAGGTGGAAAAACACAATCCCTAAACAAAAAGGTGTCTGGCACCAAGCTGGTAATGAGCGGCAGCATTGTTACCATGTTTCTCTGAATTGCTCCTATTTCTTCCTCCTAGTGCTATGGTATTTCGTTGTATTCATATACCCCAGTTTGTTAGTAGTTCTTCAGGCACTAGGTACCTACTTTTTCTAGTTTTTTTTCATTTTCTGCTGGAAAATTGTCTGCTATGAATATTGTAGTATAAATACGAGACTTCCTTCTGTTAGTGGACTCTTTTGGTAGACAAGTAGTGACTTTCACTATGGCTCCAAGAAGCTGTAGCATGTACAGTGGCCGCACCCCAGTACAACCATCTTGACAGATGGGTTAAACCAGGTTGAGGGTAGCTGATAGGCCTCAAACCTGTTGATCCGTTAGTGAGTTGGTAAGTTAGTTAAGCATATGAAGACTTCCCCGGGTGGAATGGGTGGATGAGAACAATTTGTTCCAATGGCCGTGAAGGTGGTGGAAGCAGGTTCTGTGGAGCACTTAGAGCTTTTGTCAGATATTGAAGATGCCAAAGTCATCCACTGCATCCCAGGCCATCGCTAGTCATCCTAAATTTTGTCCTGCCACTGGACTTTGAGGACTCTTGAAGAAAAAGAGAGGTCGAAGCCTTTATTTATAACCATTTCACATGCAAGGCAAGACATCACACCATGATGTCATTGGGCTTCTTCAAAAATGAAGGATGAATGACAGTTTAATAATGGGGTCATAGATTAAAATCTGAGTTTGAAGGGCCCATAGAGGTCATCTAGTCCAACCCTTTGATTTTATACATAAGGGAAGTGGAGCCCTGAGAAATAAATTGTCTTTCTAAGGTCATATAGGTAGTAAGAGAGCTCTTTCCATTGATCGCCAGGTCAACGTGATATGAACAGTTTGGGGACGTTCTTTGCATAATGGCCACATTCTTTATGGAAGTTTGAACTCCTCCTTCTCCTTCTTTCTCTCCCATTCCCAGTTTTGCTTTGGAGATAAGGTAGATGCCCACAAGGTGCAGTTTGGTGACAATCTCGGGCAGGAGAGAGTTCAGTGGACTTACAGAGGGTTGCCATGGGGAAGCACTGGCCTAGGAGTCAGTATACATAGGAATACACACATGGTGTTCTTAGAAAGGTAGTTTCATGCTATAGCTAATGGAAGGGGGTGATAATGCAGAGGCAGGAGCTTTTGACAGGAGGTATTTGGGGGTGCCAGGACATACCTCATGCAAGGTATGACCTAAGATTGGATCTCAACTCTGGAATTTGTTAATAGGGTTGGAAAAAAGGTCTCTAAGGTCTTTTCCAGCCTGAGATTTATGATTCTATGACAATGGCAGGGCAGTGACTTGTCCTAGGTCAGTTTCCAGCTGAACTCCTTGGAAAGAGATGAAAATAGAGAGAGATGAGTAAGAATATAAGAATATAAGCTGGTATTTCTATATATTTTTAAGATTTTCAAAGAGCTTTACCTATCTTAATTACCTTACTTGACTTTTGCAACAAATGTGTGAAATGGTACCACTACACATTTTATTATTTCTATTTTTCAGATGAGGAAACTGAGGCTCAGAGGTGTCCTGATTACTTTAATCTTTAGTCTAGTCCAATGCCTCATTTTATAGATGAGGAAACTGAGACTCATGGAGGTTAAGTGACTTTCCCAAGGTCACATAGTCATTGGGGGAGGGATGTTATTGCACAGTTCTGCTTTTATTTTAATGACCCCCAAGTTTTTCCCTAAAAGGCTCATTTTATTTTTTAAACAATTATTTATTTTAAATGTTCTTTTCTTTTTACATTTTGATTCTAAATTCTCTCCTCCCTCCTCTCCCATGCCCACCTACTGACAAGGCAAGCAAGATTATATCAATTAATTATACATATGAAATCATGCAACATATTTTCATGTTAGCCATATCACAATAAAATTTTAAAAATAAAGAAAGCAATGAAATTACACTTGAATTTGCACTCAGAGCTCATCAGTTCTTCTTCTGGAGGTGGATAGCATTTTTTTTTTTTATCATGATACCTTTGGAATTATCTTGGATCATTACATAGATCAAAATAGCCAAGTCTTTCACAGTTGACCATCCTTACAATATTGCTGTTACTGTGCACAGTGATCTTGTTCTTCTCATTTCACTTTGCATCAGTTCAAATAGGTCTCAGCATGCTTTTCCTGAAGCCACCGCCCTTCATCATTTCTTGTAAGACAATAATACTCTATCACAGTCATATGTCACAAATTGTTCAGCCATTCCCCAGTTGATACGCATCCCCTCAATATCCAATTCTTTGCCACCACAAAAGACCTGCTATAAATATTTTTGCATATGCAAATCCTTTTCTTTTTTCTTTGATCTCTTTGGGATGCAGACGGAGTAGTCACATTGCTGGGTCAAAGGGTTGTATAGTCCTTTGGGCATAGTTTCTGATTGTTCTCTAGAATAATTGGATCAATTCACAACTCCACCAACAGCTTATTGTCTTTCCTCATCCTCTCTATCACTTGTCATTTCTGATAAGTGTCAACTGGTATCTCAAATTTGTTTTAATATGCATTTCTCTAATCACTGGTGATTTAGAGCATTTTAAAATAACTATAAATAGCTTTGATTTCTTCTCCTGAAAACTACCTCTTTATATCCTTTGACCATTTAACAATGGGGAATGGCGCCTGTTTTTGTACATCTGATTCAGTTCCCCACATATTTGAGAAATGAGGCCTTTAACTGAGAAAATTGCTGAAAAAATTTTGATTTCTTCATTGTCTATGATATCTCTCCACCCCCAACCTCCCATTGTAGTTTCTCTGCTTCTTTCTTTTAATTGAGTCTGTTTTTGCTTTTACTTTAAGATCATGATCACTACCCTTGCCTTTTTACTTTAGCTGAATCTTAATAGATTCTGTTTCAGGCCTTTATTTTAACTCTGTGCGTACTCTTTTGTTTCAGGTGTGTTTTTTTGTAAAGAACAAATTGTTGGATTCTAGTTTCTTCTCCATTCCTCTATCCACTTTCATTTTATATGTGAGTTGATCCCATTCATATTCACAGTTACAATTACTAACTGTGTATTTTCCTCTATTCTATTTTCTTCTGTTTTTCTCTCTCTCTATTTTATCTTGTCCCTCCTAAAAAGTTTGTTTTGCTTCTAACTATTGCCTCTTAATCTTCTTTCCTTTTTAGTGCACCCCCCCCACCCATGGTATATCTCTTATCCCCTTCCTCTCTTGTTTCTGTAATGGGTAAAATACATTCTGTACCCACCTGAGGGTGTATACATATTCTTCCCTCTTTGAACCAGTTCCCATGAATGAGGTTCAAGCATTGTTCACAATGCCCTTCCCCATTTCCTCCTTTACTATAAAAGCTCTTTTTTTTGTGCACCTCTTTTATGTGAGAAAATTTTCCCAATTCTACCTCTCCCTCTCGCCTTTTCCTAGTACATCCTTCTGTCTTGCCCCTTAATTTTTCTCTTTTTTTGGAGATCATTCTCAATATAATCAACTCACATTCATTCCTTCTCCCTATGTAGACTCCTTCTAGCTGCCCTAATAATGAGAAAGTTCTTAGGAGTTAGATTCATCATCTTCCCATGTTAGAAAGTAAACAATTTCACTTTATTGAGTCTTTTATGATTACTCTTTCATGTATGAATGTCAAATTTTCTATTCAGTTGTGTTCTTTTCATCAGAAAATGCTTGAAAGTCCTCTGTTTCATTAAATATCCATCCCCACCCCGCACCCCAAAGGGTTATACTCAGCTTTGCTGGACAGGTTATTCTTGTTTGCAATCCTAACTCCTTTGTATTTTGGAATATTAAATTACAAGCCTTCTGCTTCTTTAATGTGGAAATTGCTTAATCCTGCATGATCTTGATTGGGATTCCATGATATCTGAATTTTTTTTCTAGATGCTTGCAATATTTTCTCCTGGTAATTCTGGAATTTGGCTTTAATATTCATAGGAGTTTTCATTCTTGGATCTCTCTGAGGAGGTCGTGAATGTATTATTTTACTTTCTCTTTTACCCTCTTGATCTAAGATATTGGGACAGTTTTTCTATATAATTTCTTGAAATATGATGTTTAGGCTCTTTCTTTTTTTTTGATTAGGGCTTTCAGGTGGTCTGATAATTCTAAAATTTTCTTTATTCAATCTATTTTCCAGGTCAGTTATTTTTCTGATGATATATATATATATCTGATATATAGCACATATATATATACATATATTTCTATTTTTTCATTCTTTTTATTTTGTTTTATTGTTTCTTGATGTTTCATGGAGCTATTAGCTTCTACTTGCCCAACTCTAACTTTTAAGGAGTTATTTTCTTCAGTGAGTTTTTGTACCTCTTTTTTATTTGGTCAATTCTTCTTTTTGAGTTTTTTTTTTTGTTCTTCAGTGAATTTTTGTGCTACTTTTACCATTAGGCTAATTCTGTTTTTTAAGTTATTTTCTTCAGTATTTTTTTGCCTCTTTTACTAGGCTGTTAATTTTCTTTTCATAATTTTTGTATCATTCTTCTTTTCCCAATTTTTCCTTGATCACTCCTCCCTCCCTCCCTCTCTCTCTCTCTCTCTCTCTCTCTCTCTCTCCTCTTCCAGAAATTCTTCTTGGACTAAAATCAAATTAGTAATTTTCTTTGAGACTTTTTGGGTAGCAGTTTTCATATTATTACCTTCTGAGTTTATGTCTTGCTATTTCTTGCCACTGTAGTAGCTAGGTTTTTTTTGTGTGTGTGGTTACATTCCTTTGCTATTGTTTTGTCATTTTCCCAGCCTGTTTTTTTGATTATGAATTTTATGTTAAGGTTGGTGTCTGTTCACCTTAGGGTGGGGAGTCAGTGTTCCAAATTTTGTTTGTTTTCATGCTTGTTCAGAGTTTGTTCTGGGTATTTGAAAGTTTTCTGGTTTGCACTTTGGTCTTTAGCCAGGAAAGGTCCTTCTTCCCTGTAGCTACTAAAACTCCTCTGGCCCTGGGACTGTGCCCAGGTCCCTTGTTCCCAGGAAGTTAAAAGTACTAGCGCTCTTCTTTGCCTTGGAATTGCAACTAGGTCCCCTGCTCCCTTGTGATTGACCATAAGCACCCAGCCTTAGAACCATTACTCTGAGCTACATATTGGCAATAGATTTGGCAATCAGATCCAGCCACAGCCAGTGCCAACAAAGGGTCCCCTGTAATCTCTTTCCTTTTTTAAATTTTCTAACATTTTTATTTAAAGTTTTGAGTTCTAAATTCTATCACTACCTCTCTCCCTCGCCTCTCCCCTCCCTGAGAAACACGTTGTGCACACGGAATTATGTAAAATATTTCCATATTGGTCATTTTGCACAAGAAGACTCAAACGAAAGAAAAAAAATGAAAGAAAGAAAGTGAAAAATATCATGCTTCAGTTTGTATTCAATTAATATCAGTTCTTTCTCTGGAGACAGATAGTATGCTTTATCACGAATCCTTTGGGATTGTCTTGGATCATTGTATTGCTGAGAATAGCTAAGTCATTCACAATTCTTCATGAAGCAATATGGCTGTTACTATGAGCAACATATTCCTGGTTCTGTTCACTTCACTATGCATCAGTTCATGTAAGCATTTCTAGGCTTTTCTGAAATCATTCTGCTTATCATTTCCTATAGCACAATAATATTCCATTACAATCATACACCACAGCTTGTTCAGTCATTTCCCACTTGACAGGTATCCTTTTGATTTCCAATTATTAACCACCATAAAAAAGCTACTATAAATATTTTTGTACAAATAGGTCCTTTTCCTTTTTTGTATGTCTTTGGGATATAGACTCAACAATGATATTGCTGGTTCAAAGGGTATGCACAGTTTTATAGTCCTTTGGGCATAGTTCCAAATTGCTCTTCAGAATAGTTGTGCCAGTTCACACCTCCACCGACAGTGCATTAGTGTCCTATTTTTTTCCACATTCCCTCCAACATCCAACATTTTCCCTTTCTGTCACATGTAATCTCTTTCTGACTATCTGACCCCCCTTATCCTTGTTTCTGGTCTGAGAGCTCCCAAAGCTTCTGTTTTTGCTTTCTTAGCGACCTCCAAGGCCCACAGCTGCTATTAGTGCTTCCTGCTGCTGAATGCACTCTGGGTTGGCCTTAATTCCTGTGTCAGAAAATTCCCTTGCCAACCTCCTAAGTTGTCTTAGGCTGGAAAAATGTCACATTTCGACCTTTTCTTGGTTTTGTTGTTCCAAAATTTGATTTGGAGAGTTATTGTAAAGTTGTTTGGAGGGCAATGTTGGGAGAGTTCAACTGAGTTGCTGCCTGTACTCCTCCATCTTGGCTCCCCTAAAAGGTCCCACAACATCGCTAGAATTTGAATTCAGTTTCTGAGATTTTATGCTTGTAGCATCCCAGACTGTCCCCCAGAAGAGTGAAATAATGAGACCTAGTGCTTTAGTAATGTTAATTTGTCAGCTGTGTGGAGGAGAGACTGAAAGTAGGAAATGACATCAGAAGGCAATTATAATTGGCCAGATAATGGGTGATGAGGACCTGAATTAGTAGGGTGGCCATGAGGCCATATGACCAGAGAGAAGAGATAGATGCTAGACATATATTGAAATTGATTGGATATGAGAGAATGAGGGAGAACTAGTCAACAAGACTTATTAAGTTCATATAATGTGGCAGGCACTGTGCTATTTACTGAGAGTATTAAGAAAAGCAAAAATAATCCCTGCTCTATAGTAGCTTCCATGCTAATAGAGGAGACAGCATGTAAATAACATAATACAAGATATATACAGAATAGATGGAAGGAAATCCCATAGGGAAAGGTACTAGCACCTAGCAGGATCAGACAAAGGAAGGGAAAATTGAAGATGACTCTCAGATTTCAAACTTAGGTTAGTTACAGAAGCCTTTCTATTTCTTGCTAAGCTAGAGATTGAAGCCTACTTTTCCCTTCCTTCCCCCACCCTAGCCCGGAAGAAATGTTTGAATGTTTCAAACACATTTGTTTGTAGGGAAGAAATAAGTTCTTTTCCTAGAGAATTGTGACCCTTGCCGAGAGAGTTAAAAAAAAAGTTACCTTGTTCACATATCACCAAAACATGTCCCACTTCCTGGCATCAAACATGGCCTCTGGAATGATTTAGAAGTTGCTCTCCATGATTACTGCTCATATGAATGCAGTGCATGTTGACTGCCTTAGAATCAAATGATTGTCCAGAATTTAAGGTACCTTTAGCACCATTTCAATTAACGTGCTGGGGAGTGCTCACATTAAAATGGCCAGACACAGCTAGCATTTAATTGATTTAATTTGCAAGTCTCATTTTGAAAGAATTATATGTTGTAAATCTGCCCTCTGCCAATTTCTGACTATTGTTTCATACTTTGTGAATGCAGAATTAACTTCCCAGAAGGCTCCCTACCCTACCCATACCATCCAGCCTGCCATACTCCCTTCACCCTCAGGTGTATTTAGAACACATAAGTATTTTTAATGAGATCTCAGAACAGAGCTTTGAGAATACCTGGGACACTGCGGCTGATTCTGGGAGACCTTTTACTAAGGGCTTAAGGGAGGAGCTAGTGCCCACCTTCTGATCTCATGCTCAAGTCTGTCCAAAGCAAAATAGGGACAAAGTACTAGTGCACCATAGTCAAAGTGAGGAAAATGCACCCACTACATGCTGTAAACCTGAGGCTTTGACTTGCAATGTCACTGACTCCTGACTTAGTCCAGTCTTTGGAACTTGGTAGGTGCTTGATAAATACCCGTGTATTGATTGATTAGTGGTTGGATTCTTGGTTTTCACAGAATAGTGGGAAGTTCATGGGTTTTGAAGTTGCACTTGAGTTCAAATCTAACCTTTCTTATTTATTAATTTTGTTGCTGGATTTGGAGTCTGAGGGGATGGGTTCAAATCCTAATCACTTACTACCCATGTGACTTGGAGTGAGGCACTTAACCTAGCTGGGAATCAGCTTCCTCATCAGTAGAATGAGGAATTCGGACTGATGGACTCCATGGGCACTTACGGCTTTAGATCAATGCCCCCAGGAGCCTTGGATCTTCTCTCTCCCTCGCCCACCATATTGGATCAGTTGCCTCATCTTGATTCTTTCCTCACAGCATCTCATTTCTGTCCTCTTCTCTCTTTTGATATAGCCATTACTGGAGTTCTATCCCTCATCATCTCTTACCTAAACTATTGCAATAGCCTCCTAATGGGTCTCCCTGCCTCTAGTCTCTTTCTTTTCTGATTCAGTCCCTGCACAGCTGCTAAAATGATCTTCATAAGGTGCAGGTCTGACTATGTTATTCCTCTGCTCAAGAAACCACACAGGCTCTTTCTCAATTGCTTCTAAAAGGAGGAATGAATGAAGTGGGGCTGGGAGGGTAGGGGGATAAAATTAGATAACAGGGGTTGTGGTGGCAAAGAACTGGAAACTGCAGGGATGCCCATCAATTGCAGAATGGCTGAACAAATTGAGGTATATGATTGTGATGGAATATGACTGCGCTGTAAGAAATAAGGAGCTCGATGCTCTTAGAAAGGCATGGAAAGACTTGCCCAAGATGATGAAGAGTGAAGTGAGCAGAACCAAGAGAACACTGTATACAGTAACAGCAATATTGTTTTAAAAATGACTGACTGAGTCATTTTGACTATTATAAATTCACAAATGAACTGCAATGGATATATGAAAATAGGTGCTATCTGCATCTAGAGAAAGAACCGTTAAATAGAAATATATATATATATATAATGATTTTACATATATATTTACATATATTTTACATACATATTATATGCATATAATGATTTTACATATATACACCTATGTATATGTGTACACACACACATATATACATACACATATACATATTTGTGTCTAATGGTAGACATCTCTAGGGTGGGAGGAGGGAAGAAAAAAAGGAAAAAAATAAATTTAAATGATAACTTTTGTATATTTGGAGGAAATAACAAGTTGCACACAGTAGATTTGCTGTTTCATGTACAATCATCCTTTTTTATTGTACTGTTATGAAAATGCTTGTTTTGTTCCATGAATTGAAAATAAATAAATAAGAAACTACACAGGCTCTCAATTCCTTCTACAACAAAATACAGACACTCCTATTCTGTATTTGTAGCCTTTCAAAATCTGCATAGCATATATTTACATTGTTCATGGGGGCCTAATGAGCTTGCTTGTCATTGAATGTGCATTGAATGAATATAGGCTCCTATTTCTACATCATATCATCACCTGGGTACTGTGTGATTTTTCAACCACTTTGTTTTCCCCATGTGAATATCAAGTGTGATCTTTTTCAGTTTAAAAAGATCTCATTGAGAAGGGCCCATAATGTTCTAGGATTCAACGAAATCAGAAAAATGTCCACCCTGCCCCCACCCCAACAGCAACACTTAAAGAAATCCACCATCTCTAAAAAATCTCATGTCCGTTTGGAGTCCGTTCAGGAGGTCCTCCATCGCATCACAATTTAATGTCACAAAATAAATGCTTAGCCATGAAAATTGGAATTTTCTGGCATTTTAAACATACTTCCTGGGTCTATGATTTCATTAGCATATGGAATTTCCAGTGAGATACACCATCTGCCAATGCATACTGGTGCCTTCTATTCAAGTTCTAGTCTTAGAGGGTTGCTGAGGCACTAAGAGTTTATGTGACTTGCCCAGGGTCACACAGCCAGTATGTATCAGCAATAGCGTTTGAACTCAAACATTTCTGTGTCTGAGGCCAGTTCTTTATCCATTAGGCCATGATGCCTCTCTGCCTTTTAATATGTTGTATATAAAAAAGAAAGATGGGATTCTGTGATTTGTTGCTTGTCCAAGGAGTCATTTGGATAAAGTCAATTGAAACTCAACTAATATGGACTAACCACCGAGAAGAGTAGGCAGAATTTGCAACATGAGTGAACTACAGAATCTCTTAAAAAATAAATGTAACTTCATTATTTCACTTGGTATTTACATTCATTCAAATCACTAATGAAGTTTTCCAAGTAGGGAGCCCATTTAAACACACCATAAAGCCTCATTTGTAAGTAGCAGCTGAAGCTTGTAAAGAGAATTTGTTCTCCTAAGTCAGCGACACATGCTCTTATAACCTGGGCTTCACTATTCATCTTGTGAAACAAGTACTTTCTTCATAAATAGTCATCAGGCTGACATTAAAGACATTCTTCAATCTGCCTCCATCTATTTTTGCTGCCTTCTTTCCCTCTACATCCTTTCACATTCTCAATTCTCCAGACAAACTAGCCAATTTCTCATTCCATGAACATGTAGATGGGCCTATCCACTTCTTTCCTCTCAATGCTTATCTTCCTTATCACTCACTTGCTGACTCTCTCTCCTCTAATTATGGTTTCTGTGGGAACTGGATCTCAAAATGTCTCAGCCTTCCCGCACAATGGACAATTCAGAGTTTACTAGCTGAACTCTCTGCCCAGTTGACTTTTGGGTGGTCAGAACTAGCCCCAGCTGGCTGCTACGCTCTTCCCTCAATCTTGGTAGAATGCTGTATGGCATCTCATATGTATAATGTTCTATGCTGGTTATCTGTCCCACCCCCTCTGCTCCTCAGTTGTCTGGCCTGCCACTATTTTCCCAGACACTGACCATTCAGAGCTTTGCAGCATTGGTGCCATGGAGTGGCCACACCAGCAGGCTTTTGCTCCTGAAGGGTTGCAGCAGCCCTGCCTGTCTGTTACAGGCCAGACATTCTTCTGTATCCCCTTCTGTAGGGTTACCACAGCACTGAAAAGAGGGAAAAGTATTTGAGCTGTGGGGAAGGCTTTGTTGTAAGCCTGTTTCTAGTCTTTGGGTCTATGAATGCAACCTCAATGTTGTGGGGTAGGGAGAAGTGCTGAGTGGCTTGGGGTCAGTGAGCATCACTTCCTGGGTTTTTCACTTTTTACCTTCTTTTGTATTATTGGTGTCTTAGACCACAGAAACAGCTGAAGTTGTTTTATCTTTGGGGTATCATTTTTATTTTGGAGAGGCTTGAGAGGTTGTGGGGATTAAGGAAAATGTCCACTGCCTTGCTCCCCATTGGTAGAAGATAGTCCATCATCTTGTAGCCCATGTGACCCATAAGTCTGGGCCCATCTACTTCTGCAAATCTTGTTTTCCTTTCTATGTCAGTGCATTTGTCCTTTTCTCTAAAGCTGAAGTGCCCAACACCTTTCTTTGTTAAAATCCTGCCAGTCATTTGAGGCCAAGTTCAAATGCCACCTCCTCCACAAGTCCGTCCCTGATCCCTTCTTCTTATCTGGAAATATTTGCTCCTTTCTCAGAGCCCTCACAACTTTTTTGTTTCATGTTTCTTTTATTTACTATCAGTTAATTAGCATTTATTAAGTTATTACTATACACTACACACTGTGTTAAGAGCTGAAGATATAAAGTCAGAAGACCAACCCTGATCTCAAAGAGCTCACAGTCTAAATATGTAAACAACTGTGTACAAAAAAAGATATACAGAGGATAAATCAGAGATAATCAACAGAAGAGAGGACACCAGCTTTCAGGGGATCAGCGAAGACTTCTTTTATATATTAATGGCCTTCTGCTTTGTATCACAGTAATTGTGTCCTATAGTAGGGGCAGACTATCCTCAATGGAAGTTCCCTAGTGCAGCTTCAAGCCTGCAAGGAAAAGGCAGGAAAGCTGCTATTCATCTGGGAAAGTCAAGGACATCAGAATCCCCCGAATTTTGTGATAGGATGAGAGGACGTCAGGCAGTGTGAACTTGGAAATGAAAGCTAGAAGGAGCTGTGAGAAAAGAAAAAGCAAATAAGAGATGGGAATTGTCATGGAGAGGTGACTGGGTTCAGAGTGCCTTAAGCTCTGGAATATTCCTAAGCAACTTTGAATGAGGTGAAGTTGGAATGGAGAAATGGAAGTGGGGAGTACACAGTGATCCCCTTCCTTGTTATTTACACTGCTTTTATATTCCAACTCCATAATTTTGCTTATTGTATTGTTATCTCTTGGATGGCCTTGATGGGTACTTGGGCAATACTTTCCAGAACTAATTAGCCTCAGTCACATGGAATTCAAGAAGTAGCAAAGGGCACAAGAACTAGAGTTCTCAGCAATTTCAGGCATCTCATGTTGCAAATCATACTGCAATTTCAGGGGATCTCAGAAGAAAGGAACAGGAATTTGGAGGATCTTGCCGAGTGTTTTGATAGTATAGAATCATGGAATCTCCAAGTTGTAATTGACCTTGGTGGCCATCCTCACTAACCCAACCCCTTTACCTTCCCAAATGGACAATCTTTGCTTGAGCTTTCTATTAAGAGGGAAGTTACACCCTCCCAAATTGACCTATTTTACTTCTGGGTAGCTCTAATTGTTAGAAAGTTTTTTC
>CM053624.1:356043828-356060716 GCA_028646595.1 Phalanger gymnotis
CTGTGTTGAATTGCTTGCCTTCTTAGGGAGGGTGGGTGGGGTGGGAAGAGGGGAGAGAATTTGGAACTCAAAATTTTAAAAACAGATGTTCAAAAAAAAGTTTTTACATTCAACTAGGAAATAAGATATACAGGCAATGGGGCACAAAAATCTATATTGCCCTGTAAGAAAATAAGGGAAAAGGGGATGGGGAGAAGTGGGGTGACAGAAGGGAGGGCTGACTGGGGAATGGGGCAATCAGAATATATGTCATCTTGGAGTGGGGGGAGGGTAGAAATGGGGAGAAAATTTGAAATTCAAACTCTTGTGAAAATTAATGCTGAAAATGAAAATGTTAAATAAATATATTTGAAAAAAAGACAAAAAAATTTAAAAAAATAAAATTAAAAAAGAGTATATGAAAGATTGGTCAGTTTAACAGCCCTGGAAGTCCTGGTGTGGGAACTCTCTCTACCACCATGGACTGAATATGTGATAGATCTACATGCATAAATTGGAGGTCTATATGACAGGAAACACAGCATAGTGGATAGAAAGTCAACCTTGAAGTTCAGAAGACAGGTAAAGTTCTGCCTCAGACACAACCTAGCAGTCTGACCCTCAGCCAGCTACATGCCCCCTTGGTTAGCTCCCTAGTCAACTTTCTAAGACTGTAAGTTAAAGAACAGGAAATGATCATTATTGGCAGAAGAGTTTTCCACACTGAGAGTTCCCTATCACTGTTAAATTCTCAGGACTGATTCAAAAATCTATCTATGATATGTTTTATTAATTATGATATTAACATTACATATTGTTATATAAGTACATTAATAGAATGTCAGATATTATATTAATATATTATATTTACTGTATATGTATTAAATGGTCTCTAAGAGTGTTCATACACATAGATACATACATGTATGTATATGTATAAATAATACATTATAAGCACTATATGCATATACACAAAGGCATATGTATATGCAGTAATACATTATATGCGTATTGATGCATTATATACACGTGTGCACATATACATATATGTTAACATACCCACGTGTATATAGATATGCGTGAGTACTTCTAGTAATGAGCCTCTGTGCATTTGGCTAGGCTAGTGCCTGAATGTTAGATACATTTTCTGTCCCCACGTCTCCAGGACTTTCAACCTTTTTAGCTTTGTGGGACCAATAAGAGCTTGTGACCAAGGCCACAGCTTTTCAGAACTGATGGGCACTTCTAGGCTATGATGAAGCCTCAGAATGGCTTTGTATTGGAAGAACAGTAATATTAAATGATGCATCTCAAATCTTGGAATTTTCAAGGCAGAAGGTACCTTCAAGGTCATCTAGTCAAATGTCCTTATTCTACCTTTGATACCATGCCTATTTGGTGTCAGGCACTGTGCTAAGAACCAGGGATAGAAAAAAGGTAAAAGACAATCTCTGCTCTCAGTCTATTGGAGGAGACAACATGCAAACACCTATGTCCAGATGAGCTATATATAGAATGAATTGGAAATCATCGATTGAGGCACATAGGAATGATTCAACCCATCCTAGGTTGGAATGGGAGTCAGAGATGAAGACAGGAACAAAGCTCACATCCTTGGTTTCCAGTCTTTGCCCTTTCCTCATTTATATTATATGAGCAATAATATTAATAGAGAGTAGGAATGGTACTGTAAAAGAAAAGAATCCATGTTTTGTGAAATAAAATGATTCCAGGGCCCTCAGATCTAATTTTCAGTACAAATTTCTGAAATATCAAGTAGATTTAAGAGCATGAAGTGTTCAGAGAAGGATCCTGCCTTGCTGAATTATATATTTAATGAAATTTCCAGTCTAGTAGAAAAGGGTTCAGTAACATCCTCTTAGTCCTTTGCTCTTGCTTTAGACAAACTATTCAGTCCAATAAGATATATTCCCTTCCCCTGCCCCCATCTTACTCTGTGATTTATTAAGCTTGATAGTAATCAGTGCTCCCCTTACAAGTAGGGAGAGGAGACTTACCCATGTATTTGGATTTCAGAGATCTTGGGAAGGTTGCCCAAGCAAAATAATGCCTCCCTCACCACTTCATTATTACTTGAAAGGCTGAGTTAGAGATTCATTCTTTTGTCACTTCTCAAAATGCAAATATTTTTATAAGAGGTAGTAGAAGATGTTGCCCATTATTTACACTTTAGTGTGAATGACTTGAGAGCTGCTATGGAAATAGTACCAGCTTCTAATCAGGGAATTTGAGTTTTTCATGCTGCCTTTGTCATCAGCTAGCTATGTGACCTTGGGGAAGTTAAGTGCCCTATATGTGTTGCAGGGCTAGGCACTGGTAAAACCAACAAGAACTGCAAGGTCATTGTTATGCTTACAAGTAACTTTCTCCAGACAATCAAGTCACCTTAGGATCATGAATTTAGGTTGGAAAACAACTTAGAAGTCATCTCAAAACTGAGCAGCAAGGTCATACGACTTTCCTAAGGCAACAGAGCTAGTAAATGTCAGAGCTGGGATTTGAACCCCTATTGTCTGACTCCACAACCAATGCTTTTTTCTCCATAACATAATGCTGCCCTGCCCAGGTAGATTGGGTGTGCTTGTAAACTACTGGGAAGCCACATTCCATGCCAACTTGGTTATGCAAACCAGAAAAGGGCTTGGGAGATGAGGGGAGGGAAGACATTTTTTCCCCTCTAAGACATCAGATAAACCATCAGGCTTTGAGGCAGAACCGAACTGGCCAGGTTTAGGATATTACTGGTAGTGAGAAATGGGGTGGGAAATGAAACAAGTAAAAAGCAAAGGGTGGTCTGGTTGTGTATAATAGAAGGGGATTATCTGTCATTTTTTCCACCATCAGGCACTCACATGCATCCAGACAACCAGATACTCAGATAGTGACCGCCATCAGAGTCATCAATTTCAAAGACTGACACCACTGTGGATAAGACCAGGCCCGAGGGTGGTGCATGAATAAAAACAGAGCAATCTTCCTTTTCTCTGCTCTGGCTTCCTGTAATCAGCCCTGGCAGGATGAGTGAGTGTCGCCTCATAGATACAGTTTTCAAAGTCCCTATCCTTATTATCTTGTCAAATAGGTTTGGTGAAACTGGGCAAAGGCTTCTTTGGGGTTCATCATCTTGACCATATTTTTCCTCCTTTAAGGAATTTAAAGAATTTTTCAGCTTCCCAGCATATTTTTTTCCTTACCTCTAAAGGATTATCTTGAAAGAGTGAGTTTCCCTATTCTCTTAAGGAGAATTGGAAAAAAAAATTATCCAAATACTTCCAACATAGTGACGTATCACAAAAATACGTGATAGGCAAATAAATGGTTTAATAATTGACTGAAGAGGTCATTTAGTCCAGTTCTTTCAAATGAATTAAATGAACACCCAAGAAATGAAGGGACCTACCCTAAGTAAGACAGGTAGTAAAAATTAAAGCTGGGAATCAAAGCCAGATCTTCTGAGTTGCAATCCAGAATGCTTTCCAGTTTATCATTGCTATCTCTCCAGCTGAGGTCTCCAGAAATGGCTCCTAAAGCATGACTTGGGTCCATGCTCTAGTCCTTCCTTTACATAAATGATTTTTTTTAAAAAATGGAAGACAGTACCAAAGAAACCACTTAAATAAGAAAAAAATTAAGAGGAGTGTTGGGGAGGAGAGTCATGGTGTCCAGGGAGGAAAAGGAATGCCTTTTTCCCTGGATGAACCACTGAACAAACAGCCCTTTCCCCCAGCTTCATTTTCAGGACTTGGCATTTGATCTGGGAATGGGAAGAGCAATTGATATCTGAACATCCAACTTGATGATATGGAAATGAACTCACCAGAGAAAGAATTAATGTTCTCACTGTGGTTATATGGACCTTAATTAATAGAGCCTTTTGCAATGGTTAAACTGACTTTAGCAAGTCAATTCAAGGAATACTTACCCAGTAGCTATAATGTACAAGATATTGTGCTAGATTTGAAGGATACAGAAGACAAAATTTCAAAAATAAAACAGTCACTGCCCCCAAGGAACTTACATTCTACTGGGCCATAAAATGCATAATCCTATAAAATAAATCAAAGATCATTTGAAGCAGTTTGAGAGGAATGGCAAGTAGGGAGATACAGGAAGACTTTGTGTAGAAAACAATATCAGAAAAGTCTTGAAGGAATCCAGAGATGCTCCATGGCAGAAGGGAAGAAGGAGGACAAAGACCTGAAAGATGGAATGCCAAATTTGGTGATCATTAGGTAAGGCAGGATGGCTGAGTTACCTGAAGGAAAGTAATGCCAAGTGTCTCAATGGATTAACTGTCTCCACTGAAGGTCTCCCATGACTTCTTACTCCATTTCTCTAGATCTTCCCACTACTGCACTACTGCACTATTTGGATCCCATCATTTCCTATTACGTTCACACTGTATTTTGGAAAATCATCTGTCTGTTTATCTTTAAGTTTACGGGAGTATAGACTTGGCTTCCTTGACTGTCAGCTGTCATGGACAGAAATCAAGGCTGACCACCTGCTTTGCCAAGATAACAGATTGGGGGAGATCCGGCAGAATCCTTTTGGCCTGACAAACCGGGGAAGCCAATTTCGTTGTGGATTTTAACAGAAATTAAAATAAATCTTTTTTTCATAAAGGCCCCTTATGTGGCTAAGCACAAGAGGGCAGTGTTACGTTAAATTAAATCTTATGAAGATGTGATTAGAGTGGGACGCCCAGAGGGCTGATTAGATTAACCATAACTTCGGGAAGGAGATGACTAAGCTAGTAGCCGCTGTGGAGATCAGGACTTCCTTAAGGGAAGGGAAAAATAGAAGAGAGGTCACCGTTCATCCCCCAGTGCTCACCACGAGTAGTGCATATCATGGGATTGACCAGAGGTCTCTTGGCCAAGAGAAATATGAAGCTATTCATCTAGAGCCACTCAGGTTCAGGGTTTATTTTAGGTTCCTAATCAACAAATACAAAGACTTCCATGTAGATAGAGCTGTACAAAAGTGGCTTCTTAAGAGACAGTAGATTTACCTTCACTGGATATCTTCCAATAACAACGACAACATCAATGACTGACAACAATGACAGCTAGGATTTATTCAGCACTTGAAGGGAAGGTTCTCAAAGTGGTTCATGAAGATCTCATTTTATTCTCACAACAACCCTGGGAGGCAGGATAGAGAGACGGAGGCGGACGGCAACGAGAATACTTCCATGGAATCACAGATCTAAGCAGTGTCTGAGGCATGATTTAAACCTGGGGCTTCTATTGGCGCTCTATCCACTTCTCCAATTTCAGTGCCAAGGTTGATGATCATTTGTTGGGTATTTTGAAGGTGGCATTTTTGTTCGGTGTGGGTCGGACTACATGGCCTCTGAGGTCCCTTCCAATTTGGAAATCGTGTTATGATATGTGTGTGTGTGTGTATGTGTGTGTGCCTCTCCTGCATTTTCCACCACCTGTAAGTTTATATTGATCTATGGATAGCCCTAGGAACACAGGTAAAACCATTCATTACCCTTCATGCTTTCATTGATCAAGCATTTCCTACTATATGTAAGGTCCTATTTTAGATACAGGGGATACAAACAAAAAATGTAAAATAATACCTTCCAGGAATGGAGCTTTTATTGAGGGAGAAGAAGGAGATGATATTAATAAATACTCCCTCTTATGTAGGATTTAAAATTTGCAAATAACTTTATATAATCATCTCACTTGCAGGAAGGTAAGTGCTCTCTCTATTCAAAGGGATCCATGATCTCATCAGTGTGGGCATACTCTTCAACATGTAGGTTGCCACCTATCCATGGCAAGAAGAAAAGCTCCCTGAGACAGGAGCTACCTGAATGGAGTCTTTAATTGAGCAAACAATGACTAAGCACTACTATGTTGAAGGTATGCTGCTCCAGGCTGGAGAATTCAAATATTTTCTATTTCCATCCCCCTCCTCCACTTGAGGACCTAGCACCCCCATGTTAGCCCACAGCAGCTCGAAACTGAACAGTTCCTGCTCTATTTGCTTCTTCCCATTATGTATTACATCCTTTCTTTCCTCCTCTTGTTATCAAAGCTTATCTGTCCTGGAACATCTTCCTTTAGATTCCTGTTTTCTGTTTGAGCTAAAAAGACAAAGCGTATCATTAGAACAAAATATTTATGGTTGGTGATGGCTTCCTGGCTTTTTGTTCCAGAAAACATTCACATTTTGTTGTTTTTGTTGTTTACCTTTGCTTTTCACTGATGACACCAGGAGGAAGTTTAATATCTGCCTTTAGGGTAATACTTAGGGGAATGTGGGTGAATGTTTAACAACCAGCTCTTTGGAGGAAAAAATATACTCACGACATGCTTTTAATTTTAATTTGAATTATTAGCATTTTCTCCATCACTTTCTTAAGTCTAGACAACTGACACAACAATAGATCAAGAATTGATTTGACCTGGTTTGTAGATTTCTGAGTGATAAATGCTCAAGTGGAAAATTTAACAATTGACTCTCTAGCCAGTAGGAGCTGGCTTCACTTCCCCTGGCTGTCACTTATAAAACCATGTATTAAGTGACTTGTCCTAGGTCACAGAGCCATATGTCACACAGTAGATGTCAGACCTTCTTGAACCCAGGCCTTCTTGCCCTCATGGGTCTATTGTCTATTCACTTCTTCATGTCTCATATGGGAATAAAAGTTCCCTTTTCTACTGCAGCACTCAATTAGCCCAGTATCGCAGCCCAGAGATGTGACAGATGATATTTGATATCATTAGCAAGTAATAGGAAAATATTTATTTAAAGACCTATCATGAGTTTATTGCTTAGAAAGTGAATTGCATATTATTCACAGGCAGATATTTTGGCAAAAACAAATAAACTAAAAAAAAAAAACAAACCCAAAACCCTGGCTCCTTTTGTGCTAGCCCCAAACCTGCCTCAGCTCTCTGCCCTGCCCATCCCCCAGGCTTGTCTTCTGCTGGGCTGGTCTCCCATTGCATCCTGGGCCATCTCCAGTCATCCTGGTGAGTGTCTGGCCACTGGACCCAGATGGCTCTGGAGGAGAAAGTGAGGCTGGTGACCTTGCACAGTCTTCCCTCACTCAAATCAAAGTCAACTGCAAGTCATATCATCATCTCCCTGATGTCATAATCCTCTTCAAGAAGAAAGGACAAACACAACCACAACCTGATTTTTAAATCCAGCAAACTGTTTATTTGCAGCTCTGTGATGCCTGGAGTAGAATGCTCAGATTCAATTGTCTCTTCTGATAAATTAGAAAACTTTCCTTAAATTAGGGCTCTATCAGATGGACTTTGTAATAACCTGGAAAGACTTATGTGATCTGATGCTGAGTGAGGGGAGCAGAACCAGGAAAACATTATACATGATTACAGACACACTGTATCTGTGATGACTAACTTTGACAGATGTGGCTCTTCTCAGCAATGCAAGGCTCAAAGACAACTGCAAAAGACTCATTATGGAAAAAGCTGTCCACATCCAGAGAAAGAATTATGGAGTCTGAATGCAGATTGAGGCAAACTATTTGCTCTCTCTTTTTTTTCCTCTTCTTTTTTGGTTTCGTTTCTTCTTTCTCATGATTCATTTCATTGGTTATAATTCTTCTTTACAACTTGACTATTGTGTAAATAAGTTTAATGTGAAGTTATATGTAGAACCTATATTGGATTACATGCCATCTTGGGGAGGAGGGAGAGGAAGTAGAGGGGAGGAAATTTGGAACTCAAAAACTTGTGAAACTGAGTGTTGTAAACTACAATTAAAAAATAAATTAAAATAATTACAGCTCCATGCTTTTGTGTCCTTTCTTCCTTCTTCTGCCTTCTAACTGTGGCCAGTCTTCTGCCCTTGATGACTCAGTATGCTTGTTTCTATAGAATTTGCATCCACTCTCGAGCAACTTTGATTTTCTCTTCTGCATAGATGTCTCCCCCATCTTCATCTCTGGTGTTGAGTCCCAAACCTTTATTTCCAGAGTCATAATGGACAATTCCATTTGGATGTAGGACCATGAGCCAGAGAGTCAATGTGTTCTTATGGAAAGAGAGAAAGAGCCCATGCCTTGATGTTAGAAGATTTGAGTTATAGTCCTTGATTGGTCACTAAGGTGATCCATTCATAAACATTTATCAGGCACCTACTATATACCAGACACTCTGCTAGATGTTAGAGGCAAAAAGACTGTAATGAAACAGTCTCTACCTTTATACTGTATGGGGGAAAGGGGACATATGTGTATTTAAGTACATACAGAACAAATGAAAAAATGACAAGCACAAAAGTACAAAGAATGACTCAGCTCCTACTCTCAAAGTAGTTTCATTCCATCAGGAGAGATAAGTGTATACAAGTTGTCCCAAAAGTCTTAATGCAGTTCTAAGTCATTAACACTTAAATAACTATTTGCAATTGTATATACTTATATGCAAAATAAATATAAAGATGATAAATATAAGTAAATGAAAGCAAGGTTCTTAGTCAGGGAAAGCACTAGCAGTTGGGAGTGGGGTGATCAGGAAAGGTTTCTTGGTTGTTCCTGGACAGTCATTTAACTTCCCTAGTTCTCAGTGTCCTCACCTGTAAAATGGGGGGATTGGACTAGATGATCACTAAGGCTCTGTCCAGCTCTAACAGTAGGCGCTAGCATAAGACATAGAAAACAACAACCAGGTAGGCCCTATTGTCTTTTCCATGATTACACTTATTATCTATGAGGGAGACACACAAATATATATTATGAATGGAAGCTCCTTTAAGGCAGGGCCTGGTGTTTGTTTTTGTTTTTGAGTTTTTTGCAACCCCAGTACCTGGCACAGTGCCTGACACATAGTAGGTGCTTAATAAATGGATGCTGATTGACAAAGGATATAAGATCATTTTTAGAGAAGAGCTAGAAACAAATACAAGTCAGCATTGTACGTAATTGGTTGATGGAATTTTGAGGGGATCGAAGATAATGGATTGAATTTTTTTTAAAAGTTAGCTCCTTGAAGGCAAGGACTGTCCCCTTTTGTATCTGAATAATTAATACTTCAGATTTACTAAGCACTTAATAAAGACTTTTTCATTAAAAAAAAAGAAAGTAATGGAATGATCTGAGTCCCAAAATATCCATTAAGAAATTAAGAACCATTTTATTGGTTCAAAGCAGCATTTATTTATTAAGAACCATATTAATAACCATTAAGAAGGTTATTGGTATAGATCAGTATATAAAGCAGTTTGCAAACTGTAAAGCACTCCATATGAACACTGTCATTAGTATCATCATTGCTCTGTGGGAAGAGATGATCATGGCCAAAACTGTCTCCATGAGAAGGAACAGTAGAAATTGGATTTGTGCTTTGTTCTTTGCCATTTTGAAGGAATCTCTGACTTCATTCTTGTACATTCTCCCTCTGGCCATCCAGGGCCCATTTCATCCACAACCTCTCCTCCTAGGTGATTCCTTTCTCTGTCTACTCACAGACACTCTATTAAGGGTTAACCCAATCTTCTAAGCAGGGGCCTTCTTTTTTACCTGAACTACTGGTTCTGCCTCACCAAATTACCTTGTATTTATTTTGTCTATATTTTGAATATATTTCTAAATGTACTTGTCATATCCCTGTATAGAATTTCAACTCCTCGAAGGCAGGTACTCTTCAACGTATGTCTTTCTATCTTCAGAACCAAGAATAGTGCCTGACACACAAGAAGCACTTGGCAAATGCTTGGTGATTGACCAATGAACTGTGTGGATAGCAGCAGAGTATATGGGCAGCCTATGGAGGACAAAAAGAAAAAGAAAAATTAGCCCTTAGTCCCGTGAATTCTACTTCTCTGTCCATAGTTATGTTAACGGGGTAGAGAAAAGGTATGGGGAGGGGCAGAGTTCATGACAAACCAATGGATTTAGGCCTCTAGAAACATTGACTTACCTAAAATGACACTCTAAATGGAAGGCCCTGGTCCAGAGATAAAGTGGACATACCACAAGAGGAAAGGAATTTTATGGATCTTGACAGTCTGGAGAGATGACTACTTTGATGGGAGGGTGGGGGAGTTAAAATGTACATGTCACCATGTTTGTGTTTCTTGTTCTTATAGAATCAGTGAGAATCAAAGCAGTGGCCTATGGTAATCAGTAGCTTATCTACAGTAAAGAATTCATGTTAACAACAACAAAAAATGGAGGATGTTCCTGTTAAACATCTTCCTGATGCTTGGTTTCTAGGAAACGAAAAATCACACTCAGTCATACCGAGTAGTCTTGGCTCATTCTTATCTATACCTTGCTCGTGTGAAGTTAAAAATGGCCTGAGGTCAGGCTTAGATGCATAGTCCCACATCAAAGGCAAGTTGTGGAGGTAGCACGGTACTGTGGAAAGACAACCCTGATTCTGATGAATCACAGATCCAAATCCCATCCCTGGTACTTTTACCTGTGTGATCATTTTTCTCATCTGTAAGATGAGGTGGTTGGGTTAGATGGCCCCTAAAATCTAGATCTATGAGCCTTTCTTTGTTTTTCCTTAAAGAATTGTGCTTTGTGAATTCTCTTGTTTGATGAACTCTTTCGAGGAGAATGGTCCACATCCCTGGGCTAAAGATAGGGAATGAGGGAATAAAATTACTTTTGGAGGCTTAACTTAGGCATGGTAAGGGCTTGAGATTTTCTGGCCTTTATCATCATTTTTAATCAATCAACCAACAGCTATTTATTCAGCACCTACCATGTGCTAGGCACCCTAAAAGATGAAACGATACTGACTTGTAATGAGCTTATGCTATAAAGAAACTGTACAGTAATGCCTGATGAAAACTGAAGGGATGGTTGCAAGGAATCCAACAGCGTGTCTTGGACCAAAGTCAAGTTTGGAGAGTCATGGATTCAAAGGTTTAATGGTGAGTGAGAAACCAGTCCCCCACTGTACCTGATGTGCCGCTGCCACCCACCAGTTAATCTCTGCATGTCGCCTTCCAGCAAGGTAAAGGTTATTGCAGATTGTTCAGTTATAATTTCTCCAGTCCCTAGGAAACAATTTTCCTCTTTTCTTCTGGTCTCCTAATGAAGCTCAGTGATTGGATTGCAATTCCCGTGGACAAATCACTTAGACTTTGTGAGGCACCTCGTACCCCATAACTATCTCCTGTACAAATGGTGCCACTCATCATCACTCTGGGCCTTCTGGAGTTGATAGAAAGAACTTTTTCTTGAGAGGTTCTTCAAGGTACTAAGTAATGGCTTAAGACCAATAGCCATACACAAACATTATCTTTTGCTATTTAACTTGCTCTAAATAGCCTGAGTCTTGTGGCTTCTCTTTGGGTGCACCCTACGAGCCCAAAAGCAGTCTACAATCTCCCTGCCCTGCCCAGCTCCCCTTTAGATTCATTTGATACCCATTTAATTGACAAGATTTCAGCTGCTTTCCTCTAGTGCTAAATCACCCGGTATTACATTAATAAGACATATTCTGACTTTTTGAAAGGTTCTTCCATGCTGTTAAGTTCTCTCTCTAGTACACTATATTCACTATTAGGAAGGAAAGAAATACATTTGCAATAGAGCTCTTTTAAGGCCTCCAAGTGCCTTAAGATAATAGACAATATGTGTTTGAAGTTCAACAGAACCTGATTTACCAATCATTTAACAAGAAAAATCAATAACTTTGGAAAACCTAGAGTTGGAAGTAAATATGGAGTTGGTATTTCCTCTTTGAGGATGGGATGGAAGTTATAGCTATATATCTTAGTCTTTTCATGCTTTTCTTTCAAGGGTTATAAGGGCAAATAGGAGGCTAGCAGAAGGGGATCTTTACAAATGGGTAGGCTGTAGCAATACTTAGATTAGATAAGGGCTTATTACATAGTCATAATGGTATTTTATAGACCAATTATAGAATAATATGGTGAAAAAGTTTTCTGGGTGGGAGACATCATGACTTTTATGGGCTTACATGTATCACCCTGGCCCTGGGAATATGCCTAGTACTTGATCTAAGGGTGAAGAAAACACTCTGAGAGGAAACTACCACTAGCATCAAGCTGAGCTGAACCCAAGCCCCCATTCCATGGGATCCTTTGCCTAAATACTCTAAGCCACACATCCCAAGGCGATGGATTCCTTAGCTCCACCACTGGATAGTTCAGAAAATTCCTAGGGTCAAGCTAGAGTGAGTCAGATAGAGTGGTTATAACTATTTAAGGCCAGCCAAAGACTGGCAACTTCTTTCTCTTGCCACGTATCCTCTAATAGTACTATCCAACCATGAGTATGTGCCATTGTGGCAATATACGTAAAACTAGTACCTAGACAGACATCCTAGTTATTCTCATTACCTTATCACTCTTAACCAGTCTTTCATCCTTATTAGGACCCAATTCACTCTGGAGCTCATAGATTGGACAATAGGTCCCTGCCCTCCTAGCAGAGGGTGAATGTAAATACTAAATATTAACTGTTTCTCTTTTGGCCAAGAACTCTGAGGGTCTTCCTCTCCCAGTTTGATTTTTTTTTTTTGAGTTTTGATTAAAGTGGCCATCCCTTCATTAACTTCTTAAAGAGGCCTATTCACTGAGTGGGTGTTACCTCATCCAAAGTGAGAACCTGAAAAGATCTTAGCCTCGAAGGGCCAGGGTCTCCCATTGCATCCTGGGCCATCTCCAGTTGTCCTGGTGAATATCAGGCCACTGGACCCAGATGGCTCTGGAGGATAAAGTGAGGCTGGTGACCTTGGACAGCCCTCCCTCATTCAAATCAAAGTCATCTGCAAGTCATGTCATCATTTCCCTGATGTCATAGTCTTCTTCGAGAACAAAGGACAAACACAACAATATTTACCATATCTTTTTTCTGCTCCATTAGAGGCAGTGTAGCAATACTGCAAAAACCTGGCTACAAGCCCTTCCTCTGCCACATTCTGGCTTTGTGACCTTGAGCAAGTCATTTAAGCTCAGGGCTCTAGGCAACTCTAAAACTCTGACTTGTAGAGAAGGTTCCAATCTGCATAGATGGAGGAATTTCCTCACCTGCAATGTCCCTAAGACCCACATTTCCCATGCTGCACTACATGAATGTTCTGCTCTAATCCACCTCCTCAAGACAAAAACTGTTGAACAAACAGTGATTTTCCACATCTGCACCTTAGTTTGTGCCATTCCCCTGCTCTGGGATACCTCTTCTGCTTCCTTTCCATTTCTCTAAATTCTACCTATGCTTTAAAATAGAAGCCCAACCTCCTCTGTGAAGCAGTCAGTCAACAAACATTTATTAAGTGACCCAGACAGACTATTGTAGTCAAGAGTGATTTCTTCATTCTCTGCATTCCCATAGCTTTGGTCAATATCACTCCTTTGGCATTTATTGTGGACTGTCTTGTAATGTCAGTTACCTACTCATGTGTGAACCTTCTCTTTCCAAATAGATTGATTGAATGAAGGACTTGTCTAAATTTGTCCTTCTTTATCTTCCACCCACTGCTGCTGATTCTGCTCTGTGGGGCCTCTCTTCCATATGTTGGGTTTTCTAAATATCAACTTCAACTGATTTTCCTACGATATGAGTTTAGGGCCCTTCGGCATCTTGTTTGCCTGCCTCTGAGTAATCTCCAGTTTATCAATGTCCTTTCTAAAATGAGGTGCTCGGAATCAAGCCCAATCCTTTAGAGATATTCTAAAACAAAAGTCCTGATAGCCTAGTAGGAAAATCTGAAAAAGGGCTCTGGGGAGAACAGACTTTTAGTCTGATTCAATAAGCTCCCTCTTGCCAAATCCTGACTCACAGTGAAATACTGCCCCAGATCCTGTCCCTGTCTCTCTAGACACTCCTTTCTCTGACGATCTGCCTTGGATCCCTTACTGGCTCCTTTCTTTCTACCATCTCATCACCTCCACCCAAGTCTCCCAAAGAGACTGCCCCATTCTTCAGGGCCTGCACACCTATGCTGTTATCTTTCCCAGTCACATCCTTACCCTCTCCTAGCACCTGGAATCCCTCACTGTTTTCTTCAAGCTAATAAAAAAGTGACAGCAATTCTGAGAGAAAAACTTCCTGGGGGGCCCTGTGGAACCCCACCAATTCCATGGGCGTTGCCTGTATGTAAGGCTGCTCCTCATCTCTTTATCTTGCAATGGGGAGTAGAGTGGATGGTCAGTGAGCTCCTTGAAGCCAAGGGAATACATGACCTGTTTCCCAGCACCTAGGACAGTGCTCCACATGAATAGGATTCTTAAATACAGTAAGTCAGTGCCTTAGTGAAAAATAGACTTAGGGTTTTTCTTCCAGTTCTTTTTTTAGTTACTGACATTTTTATGTTTCTATCACCCAGTTCTGTCCTCTGAAGCACAAATGCTAACCCAGAATAAGAGGTTCATAGATCTTAGGAGCATAGATTTAGAGCTAGAAGGAACCTTAGAGGTCACCAAATTTGATGCCCTCATTTTACAGATGAGGAAACTGAGGCATAGGGTGGTTTGGTGACTTTCTGAGGGGCACAAGGTATCTGGGGTAAAATTTCAATCCATTTCTTCCTTTTTCTAAGTCCAGTAACCTATTTACCAAGTCATGCTTTCCCATGGGGAAAACAACATGTACACAGATAAGTAAATACAAATTATGCACAATGGAAGTACAATTTGTTTTTGTTAGTGGAAGGGGCAACACTAATAACTGGGGAGGATTCAAAAAGGCCTCATGTAGTTTGAATCACCATCTTGTATCATTCCTATAAAGGTGAAAGATCCTCGATCTCTCTATGAAGTAAATCTGTCAGTCAACAAGCATTTATTAACAACCTACTATACGACAGGCACTGTACTAAGTGCTGGGGTACCAAGAAAAGCAGAAACAGCCATTTCCCTCAAAGAGCTTACATTCTAATGGGGAAACAAGAAGCAAACAAGGTATGTACAAGATCTATACAGTGGAAATGGGAGGTCATCTCAAAGGGAGGGCATTAGCATTGATTGTCATGGGAAAAGTCTTCCTGCTGAATGTAGTAATTTAAGAGTCTTGAAGGAAGGCAGGAGGCAACGGTGAGGAGGAAGAACATTCCAGGCATAGGGGATGCCTTCGATGCTCTGCTCTGTGTAAACAATAGAATTAAAAAATCTTGTCTATATCCCACGGTCTTTGCTATTTGTAGCCGAGTAGAGGCCATATTGGATGATTGGCATTATCTGGGCTGTGTTTCCTATGTGGCCCAGGATGACCTGAGGGTTTCGGGGTCAATCCTCCACCTTTCCTTGCTCAGACTCTACAAGAGAGATGCCAAAATGGTCATTCTAAAGCATAGCTCAGGTCATTTTAGTCCTTTACTCAAATAAAGATGGCCTTGAGGGAAAAAAAAAGATAAACTCTCTTTATGGTATTTAAAACCCTTCACCTCTGGCTTTAGCCTTTCTTTCCAGACTAATCCCCCATTGCCTCCCCTCAAATAGTTTACATTCCAGGTAAATTGGCCAATTTCATAGGATCATAGCTGGAAGGGACCTTAGAGGTCATCTAGTCCAACCCTTTGGTTTTACAGATGAAGGAACTGAGGTTGAGTCAGTCAGTAAATATTTATTCAACACCTACTATGTGCCATACATTGTGTCAAGCAATATAGAGATTGTGAGTGGCTCAAAATCCTACAGGTGTTAGAACCAACATTCAACTTGGGGTCAACCCTAAGATCAGCGTCTCAAGGTTATGTTGCCTTCCCACAAATGGCATTATTCCTCTTGCCTCCATACTGTTCTCTAAGCTCTCTCCTTTGGCTTGAATGTTTTTTCTTCTCCATCACTCTTCAGCCCTCAACTCAAGCATCTCCTACATTGGTCCTGTCCTAATATCTCTAGGTGTCAGGGCTCTTCCCCATCTCCCCTGATTACTTTGATTTTACTTAATATATATTTTATACTTACTTATCTTCAGGGGCGGTTTTATTTTTGTCTCTCTATTTCCTATAGTGCCAGATAAGTGGTAAGTGCTTAATAAATGCTGGTAGCAAGGGATAGGAGGGAATTACAATCTTGGAAGTGACAAGAATGGCTCTTGTTGTCCTGGAGCTGTCCTGGGGACAAATAAGGTAATATTTAGAAGGCACTTTGAATAAGCCAGGTGAAAGGGCCTTGGGAGAGAAGCAGGGAGTGTTATAATCCCCCTGTCAAAGTCTTTTCAGGAAGAATTCAAGAGCTAGAAATTCCACAGATGCAATGTCAGGAAGAGGGGGAGGTCTTCTTGCTTCTTTTTGTTATTTACTTGGGAAAGAAATGGTCATTTACCAGAAGAGGAGGCTTTCGGTCAGCTCACCATAAAATCCTTATTTTGGGGGGTTTGAGGACAACCTGACCCTCATGGAACCTGCACCTATGCTCTTCTAAATCAGCCAATGGGGCTATTAAATTGTATTTAACCTTGAAACGATTTCTGAATATTTTATTTGGCACCGAATTAATAGGTTGTAACCATTTTATGTTAGTAAATCTGATCTAAGTACCTTCAGGAAGTCCTGAATTCCCCCCTCTTTAAGGAATCTTTTGCTTATATGGCACTTGATTTGATGGGCTCTGAAGTCTGCTTAATATACATTGTAACAATATCATAAAATGTAGCTGGTCGTAGGACATGTGGGAGTCCAGGGGCCATCACTTCAGTTCTAGATCTTAGTATCAGAGACTTGATACTGAAGAGACCACCATATCTGTGTTGCTCAGTGAACACTAAAATCTATTTATGATTGGTTTTGCTGCCTGTGGGTGGCTGATATAATCTCAGATACTCTAAGTGAGCTTTTTATCTTGCTGAGGAGGGCAGGGCATCGTTTAACATCTCAATACAGATCCTCCTAGTAGATTTCCCTTGGTGCAAAGGAGATAACAAAGGGAAAGCAGAATTTACAGACCAGATGAGCTATAAGATATC
>CM053624.1:356061216-356078405 GCA_028646595.1 Phalanger gymnotis
GGAAGCCACAGCTTGAGGTGCTAGAGGTCAAGGAACTGGAGATAATGGCTAAGCCATTCTGCTGACCCTTCCCCTCAAGTGTGTCAGCAATAGCAACACCAGTGGCCATTTCTAATTGGATTTTAAGTCTACCTAAGCACTCGAGCTTCACAGCAACTCTCTATGCCATGGTCACACAAGTGGTAAGCAATGGAAATAGGGTGTGAACCCAGGTTCTCTGACTCCAGAACCAGGGTTGTCTCTGCCCTATTCCTACACCCCTACCCTGCCTTTTATCTAAACCCCCTGTTTCTGAACCATCTATGTCTATAGGTTTCCAGGCCTAGTTTTTCCTCTGTTGGTTAGCTCAGGGGTTAGAAACCAATTTACTACACCTGAGTAGGATTCCCTCACCCACCTCTAAAACACATGAGCAGTTCTGCCCCATTGGCTGCCTGGATCCCAAGGATGACCTGAGTTTCTCTGAAGCATGAACCCAAAGGATTTAGATCCCTGTTGACTCCCACTTGTAGCTATCACCTAACGATCATCATTCCCAAGATTCCTTGGTAACATCTCTGATTTGTGTTTTTTTCTTAGAACTACATGAAAGGTGCTAATTCCATCCCAGGGTGAGGGACTGGGTAGAACATCATAGTTTGGAGGAATCAGTCCTTGTCCTACCATGCCATTAGGCTGCCTTAGTACCCCTCCCTTTGTCTCTGCCTCCCATTCCCTTGGGTATCTCCGGATAAAAGAAGCAGCCTCTCCTTTTGGGCCTCCCTGTAAACAAAGGTTCCTTGCATTCAGCATCAACTGACTCACCTATTATCCTGCAAAGCTCTTGCTGCAAAGTCCCACAAATGGATCTTGACATTAGCTAAACTTTAAAACCTACTAAAAATCTACTAAATTGAAAATACAGCCCTGGGGCATTTTTATTATGTACTCTTCTCAAGTACCATTTTGAAATCTGACTTCCCTGAGAAGAAGCCATCTCCAGAGATATTTGATGTAAAAATCAGGGAAGGACAAATTCAATGAGAAGAAGTGGGCCACCTCGCTGGTTTCTCAAACCCTCCACCCTCATTTCTGACTTCAGGCTGGATACAGTGGAAAGAATATTAAATGAGGCCTGATGTTTCTATAGAGCTCTATGATTTGCAAAGCACTCTACAAATTTGGTCTCACTTAATCCTTGCAGAAGCCCTGGGAAAGGTGCTATTATTATCCCCATTTTACAGCAGAGGAAACAGAGACACACCAAGGTTAACTGACTTGCCCAGGGTCACACAGCTAGTAAATGCCACAAGCTAGATTTGAACTCAGTTCTCCTTGACTCCAGGTACAGCATGCTATCCACTCCTCCACCTCTAGGTGGTGCTCAGTTTGAATCATGGTTCTGCTATATGTGACCTTGTCTAAATTATTTCCCTTCTCTGGGACTCAGTTTTCTTATCTGTAAAATGAAGGGGCAAGTTCAAATGGTCTCTAATCTTCCTAGCTGCTCTATAATGGTATAGAATGGTTCCTGCCTCTTGGCAAAGACCAGAACGAAGCAAGTGTTAGGGGACCCAACCACTGTTTTATTTGCTTTACTCAACTCTCCTCTGTTCCAACAGGACATTCTGATCTCAAATCCAAGCTTAGATGTTTAGCCAGCTGTGTGACCCTAGCCAAGTCACTTAGCCTCTATCTGTCTCAGTTTCCTTAACAGTAAAATCAGGGTTATAATAAGATTTACCTCACAGGTTTGTTTTGAACATCAAATGAGATAATATTCCCAAAGTGCTTACGTACTGTGGTGCTTGGCACATAGTAGGTGTTTAATAAATGTTTATTCCCTTCTTCTCTTACAAAAGGGAGAGGGGAAGAAACCATGAGATTCTCCCCTTGAGAGATAAGTACAATTAAGCCAAACAAATCTAGTCCCTGGGAAGTGATATCAATATTAAGTAGAAAGAACTTTGATAAAACATTTTTAAGGAGATAAAATAAGGTCAAGAATCATACTTCATGAGCAGATGTCAAGAAGCTGAGATTTGCACCAGTGGAGGGAATCCACTGAAATGTAAACAATGAGCCAACAGGGCTAGCTCTGGGGAAAACTGTGAGGTTCAGGTTGATTATACTGTCCCTCCTATCCCTCTATTTGAGCTGTCCACTTTTCTTGTGCCTTCAAACCATTCTCTTCCCCAGGTGCTTAGTGATCTGCTGATGGCTGCAAGAACCCTCCTTCTTCCTACCTTCTCTCCCTCCCATCCTCCCTCTCCCTATACATGCATACTTCCTCATCCCCACCCCGCTGATCGCCCCACATACTGTGGCGGGCTTCCTTCACTGTATCTAGCTATAGCCCTTCCCTTTCTTCTCTAGAGCCCAAAGTTACAAGTTCTGTACCTTATTTCCTCAGTGTCCAGACCAAATCAAACTTGTTGTCCTCTTGGACAACAATGCCAACCGTCAATGAGAAGCTGTCTCCAATACTACAACCCAGAGGAATGTGCAATGGTGGGGCATTAGAGGTAGGTCGTTGGGGAGAGTTTGGGTAAAGCAGGAGATCTTCTGGTGCAATTCAAACAATACCACGCAGGTATCTGCCCAGTTCCCTTACGTATAGAACCACTCATTAGAAACAGCTTTAATTTTGAAAATCAAAAGTTACATAGTCCCAGGTGGTCACTAGTAACAAAGGATTCTTAGAATCCTCTGGAGTGGTTTGATGCTGTGACATCTTGCAATATATAATCCTATTTTTTTTTTTTTGCTTTCAGGCGATTTCCTGACAATATCTTTTAGAATGCCTCTCCTCTCTCCCGCTGCTCATCTGATACCTTTCTAGCTTAGATGGACACGTCAAACTGCCTGACAGTGTCTTCTCTGCACACTCCCTGGTGCCGTGCCCTCCCCCATCATGAGCTGCTGATAATATTGTATTAAGCGTTGGAAGGCAAGTTTGGTTATTGACTGTCGTAGCTCCAGCCCACAATTGAAAAGCTGATTTCTATCTCTTTCCCTACAGTGAAATTATAGATTTCATTCCCCTCGAACTACACTGGTGAGATTTAAGGATGTTTCTGCCTGCAGGGAGGCTGAAATAAAGTCTTCAGAGATGAGCAGATTCCCCAAGCAGGCCTAGGTAAATCACCATTGTTTATAGATTTTCTACAGATCCAGGTCATAGATACAGCTTATTTAGTAAATGTCACTCACTTCCATTCACAGCAGGACCCCCTACTCTCAAATGAGGGGGCTAGTATTGGTCTGTAATAGAATTGTGGAATCATTGATTTAGAGCTAGAAGAGACATAGAGGACATTGAGTTTGACTCCCTTATTTTACAAATGAGGAAACTGAGGCCAGAGTGGTTAAGCCACTTTCTTATGAACATACAGCTAGTAAGTGTCAGACAGAATTTGAAACCAGATCCTCCTGACCTTCTGTGTCCAGTGATGTATTCTGCTTCTCATCAGGAAAGGAAAGGCTCAGTATCATTAGAATAATCATAGTCTTTGAAATAGAATATTCACTAACTGAGAACTTGGGCATTCCAAGATAAAGCAATTGACAAATATCTAGTAAGCACCATACCCAGCCAGGAAAGACAAAAGGTATATATACATGCATATACAGTGTGTATACGTGTATATAGATAGATAGATAGTTTTATATATAGTGGTGTGGGGGTTGTTTAAATGTAGATGTAGCTTGCTGGTGACATAGACAGATATAACCTGAGGTTGGCTCAGTGTTGCAGAAAGTAGGAGTAGTGTCTGAACTATTATCTGCCTAGCTAGAAGTGGGGAAGGCAGGGAGAGACAGGGTCTAGGACCACCAAAGTTTCAGGATTTCTGCTCCAGTTACTAACAAGAGTATCAGCAATATATGTGCTATATGAGTATGTGTGCATACACATATACCCCCCACATAAATGTAAGTATATATTTGTATATATTATATATATATACACCTTATAATAATAGAATGTGTTATATTACACTATGTTATATATAATACAATACAATATTATGTTGTATTATGTTGTATCATATCATATCTTATATAATAATATGTTTTATCATATATTATATTATATTATGGTATGGTATGGTATATTATGTTATATTATATTATAATTATACTGTATTCTTTTCCTTAAATTCTTCAGTACAATAGGTTCAGAACAAAAGCCACTTCCCTGGTCACTCTTAAGGGGGCATGTAGCCCTTAATTTACACTCACCAGCTTATTCCCTTTGCATAAAATGCTACTTACAAAAATGATCATCACAGATAGCCATAGCAAGTAAACTGATTTCTCCAAGCACAAGAGAAAACAGTAATGGGAGTTCACGAGATTAGAACATGCCAAAGAATCCACAATAGGAAGTGAGATCTTCAGCTGGCAGTGGGAGAAGACCTCAGCTCAGACAAGGAGGAGAAAATGGTCTTCCCCAGGGAGCCCTACTCTCAGCAGTCTTTAGCACTGTTGGCACCAGAGGGCAAGGGGTAGGAGGAGGCCAGTGTCCCCTACATGCCCATGACTCCCAGAGCTCCAGGCTAACATTCACCTCTTGACTGCCTCCCTGGAGCTTTTCCTTTCCATGTATGTCTCTGAAAACTATGCCACAAAGTGAAATAAGTCCGCTATGTGGGTCCACAGTGCTGTGCTCAGCATTCTCTCGGTCAATTAGGAATCCCATCTTCTCCGGCAATGTGTGAAGTTTAGACTGTCCCCATGCAAAGTTTCCTCAGGTGTGGCACAAACATGATTACCGCATAATAGATATAGATTCTTTTTGGGGGGTGGGGGAGAAGGTGCTAACCTCTTAGAGGGGGGAGTTTAGGGAGGACCTCACATAAAAGTTGGCATTTAAGCTGAGATTTGAAGGAAATTGGGGTTTGGGAAAGGTGGATCTAAGGAGGGTATGCATCCCCAAAATGAACAGGATCACGGAATTTGAGAGCCAAAAGCGGCAGTCATCTAAACCAACTCTCACAAAAAAATAATTGTCACCATAACATACCTGACAAAAGGTAGAAGCTTCTCCTCAAAGACCCCAGTGGAAGGGAGCCCATCACCTCTGGAGGAAGCTCATTCCACTTTAAGACAATGTTAATTTATCATAACTTTTTTTTTCCTGATGTCAAACTATTTCTAGATCGGGGTGAGGGGGGCATCCAGTGCGAAGGAACATAAATGGAAATTGAAGAGGGCAGTCATTTCTCTAGCCCAACGGCAAGTGTTTCTTGCAAATGACAGTAACTTTCAATAGAGACCAATTCAGTTGCAGAATTTGGGCCAGGGTTAGGCAAAGTATATCTAGGCAAGGAATAAGCACTTCTTAAACACCTACTATGTGTCAGGCACTGTGCTAAGCACTTGTCAAATATTGTCTTACGTGATTCTCACACCAATCCTGTGATGTAGATGCCACTGTGATCCTCATTTTACAGATAGATGCCATTATGATAATCCATTTTACAGTTGAGAAAACTGAGGCAGAAGATGTTAAGTGATTCGCCCAGGTTCACATAGCTACTAAGTGTCTTAGGCTGGATTTGAACTCAGGTCTTCCTGACACCAGTGTCTATGTCTACTGCCTAGACAGGCAACCACAGAGAAACGTAAGAAGGAACATCATTAATTCAATTCAAGAAGCTTTTATTTACAAAGTGCAAGTTGTGGCTCAAACATGGCACTGGTTGATAGGCATTCAAAGGCAAAATGCTGACACCGCTTTTTATAAGAATACATATTTTTTATTGCCAGAAAATCCTGCAGGCAGGTATTTAATTTTTGAAAAGTCAAAATTAAGTGTTTTAGTGAAGACGCCACACTTTGGTCAGACAGCTGCATAGAGGAAGAGCCATTTTTAGCCCTTGCCTAGGGCACACCGAGTCTCTGTCCAGCTGTCTTGAAGGCTAGTCTTGATTTTTCTTGGTTAAGGAGATGACTTTTTTTTCAAAGAAATCATTATTTTTCAACTCAGGAGGAAGTCTTTTTTGATTTCTCAGCAATGATGGGACCCAACCACAACATTCCCCAAATTTAGGGAGCAGTAGCAGCTGAGGCATCATGATTCAGTAGAAAAAATATTATTTTTGGAGACAATGAACCTGGGCAGTAGAGGATAGTGGAAAACAGCTGACTTCCCAGATCCACAACTTGCCACCTGTGTGACCTTGACACAATCATTTTCCTTTCCTACACTCAGTTTCCTGATATCTAAAATGAAGTAGGAACAACAACAGGGAAAATCAGGATAATTGTGAAAGACTCTGCATAGGACGCATCATCTGAATGAAAGTTCAAGGAAACTAGGAATTTCAAAATGCCGGGTGGAGGAAGGAGTGTTCCAAAATGGAGGCTACATAAGTAATTGTTTAAGGTGGATGAGTCTTCTTAGCTTTAAACTAGGATTCTTGAGCAAAGTAGTGGCTAGCCTAAGGTATAGCATAATGTGAGAGAAAAGCACCATCAAAACAAAATAATGCATATAAAATACAGTTTGATGTTTTATTAGACTGTCCGTGTGCATAGGCAGAAATGAGATACAAGCCCATAATGCTTTCTTTTCATCAGAAGGCATAGATGGTCAGGTATGTTGATGGAGGTGAACAATGGATGCCCACTAAGTCTTTATTTGTACAAATGTACTACGCATAGTACTGGAGGACTAATAATATTTGATACTTTAAAATAGATTTGGAATGCAGCCTCTCAAATACAGGCAGTTCTCACTTTAAGAAATTCAAATGACACAAATTCAACTTTATATAAAGTATTCTGAAAGAAATTTCAGCTGAGCACCAGTGATATAGGCTAGATGCAGTGAATGGGGAAGGGGCACCATACTGCACATCTATGTTAACTTTACTGTACACAATAGTGCGTACTTTATCATTTGCCATACCTTTTATTTCATAATTCTGTTTGTTATCATGCTACAGTATTTTGTATGTCTGCATTTTAGTATGTTTTATGACATTATTCTGTGTATGCTTTTGTTATACAGGCTAAAAAAAGTGGGTGGCCAGGGGCAAACTCTATACCTTAACCCTGAATCCTCCAGCACCTCTAACTCTGCCTCTGCCTCTAACCCTAACCTTACCCCCCACTTTGACTCTAACCCTAAATTTGCCTAATTTACATTATGTAAAAATTGTTTTGTCTGAGGGACTTATGTAAAGCAAGAGCTGTCTGTAAATACCTCAAATCTTCCAATCCACACGATGAGCTAACTAGGGTAATAGTAACATAATAATAATTATTATGATAATAATAGTCGTAATCAAAATTTTTATAGGCAGCTAGGTAGCACAGTGGATAGGCAGCTAGGTGGCACAGGCCTGGAGTCAGGAAGAAAGTCCTCTTCTTGAGTTCAGATCCATCCCCAGACACTAACTGTGTGACCCATGTCAAGTCACTTAACCCTGTTTCCCTCAGTTTCCTTATCTGTAAAATGAACTGGAGCAGGAAATGGCAAGCTACTCCAGGATCTTTGCCAAAAACTCAAATTAGGTCATGAAGAGCCAGACACAACTAAAATGACTAAACAAAGCAATAATAATAGTTCACACTTACATAACAGTTCCAAATAACTTTATATACATTACACACACACACACACACACACACACACACACACACACACGCATGCACGCACGCATGCATGCACATACACATACACATTAATTAGCTTGTTCTGCCCTTTTGGTCAAGCTACACAGCTACAATGCCACATATAAAATAAATAAATTTTTTACCAAGTATATAAAACGGAAGTAGTTATGTCCAAGGCTAATGTACTGGAGTTCATGGTCTTTTTACTTCTCTGAATTTCTATAGCATAATTACATGCTATTTTATGTTGGTCTTATATCATGGGGAATAAAAGCCATTCCCCAGAAGATGCTTGACCTGCCAAATGAGTGAAAGGTCTTAGAAAAATTATAATGGAAAAAGGTCTGGATTTGGAATTAGGGGACCTGAATTTGAATGGCAGCTTCACTGCTTATGTGACCTTGGAAAATTACTTAATCTATCTGGCTCTCAGTTTCTGTTCTGTAAAATGCATTGGTCAGACAGTCAATGATTTATAAAGTCCTTTTTAGCTTTAATTCTCTCTCTCTCTCTCTCTTTCTCTCTCATTAGAAAAGGAGATAGGTTAGTCATGCAGCAAGATATATGGATAAACAGGAGTAGTGTGCTGGTACCCATCAAATGTCAAAAGACCTTCTAGAGGAAGCATCCTGGGTGGAGCCCATGTGGAGGACTTATGCATTGATGTGGATGAAAGTTACACAGGATGGGAAGGTATGGATGGCTTATATTCTCCACCAGTGGAGGGAAAGCCCACATTGATGAGATCATGGATCCCTTGAATTATCGAAGAATCTATTGTTCTTTGGCCGTACAGGTCTTCTGCTCCCAACTAGATCAGAGGTTTCTTCAGTGCATACATATGCCTCTCAATTCTTTGAAAAAGGTCAAGGTGGTATGATTTTCTTGGTGTGGATGGTCCCTCTAGTTACTTGTACCATGATGCCTATATGCTTTGGGTATCTTTATGAATTGGGGTGGCTGAAGAAACATGTCCTTAATGGTCAACTTCCTGATTCTGAGCTTCTCTATACTAAAATGAACTAGGCTGGCCCTCCAATAAGCCCAATATTGAGTTCACACTCAAAGACCTTCAAGTTTGTTTGGATAGGCACAGTTGCACTTTACTCTCATAGCCTACGAGATCCAAGGGTCACCATTATGCCACAATGAACTTCCAACAATTTCTTAGGCATCATATAATACCAGTGATTTAGGTAATGATTATGTTCATCTGTTCATGATAGCTGTCTATTGTTGTTGATTAACTTTTAGCCATTCACACCTTAATTCATGTGTCATTTCAACTAACACCAAACAGACCCTTATTACTATTATGGAGAGAAGACTGGACTTGGGGATTGAGTTTCAGCTCTGCCATTGGCCACATTTTGTCTCCATGTGACGGCCTTGTTTTCTTTTCTGGAGTGTCAGCATTATTGGCTGCCTTTCCACTCCATTCCACCCAATCCTAGGGTTAAAGAATTTCCCTGGATGAAGTCTACAGATCATGATGCCTCCACTGACATTGGTAAGTGGAGTAATTTTGACCAGAAGACCAAAACTGTTTTGTTCCTTGCTTTGTAAATATGGTGGATACATTTATTTGTTCATTTGACAGAGCACCCACTTTGCAAGATAATGTACTAGACGTTAGACATAGACAGACAAAAATGAAAACCCTTGGCCTCAACTAACGTGTTCTACTGGAGGGCAATGTACACAGGTCAGTCAATATAAAATATATGGAAAGTGAATCCAAAGTTGGTAGAGTTGGAAAAGTTTTTTGCAGTAAATGACCCTTGAGCTGAGTCTTGAAAAGAGGTAGGGATTCCTAGGTTTAGGGTGGGGCAGAAAATGCATTGCAAGCATGGGGGGAGAGCCTAGGGTAAAGCCTGAAGGCTGCCAATGGAATTCTGGGTCTGGGGAACAGCAAACAGGCAATTTGAGTGGAACCCTGAACACATGAGAACAAATAATAAGAGATCGGTATGGGATGATGGGTGGAAAGGAGCAAAGGGCTTTACGTGCCGTTTTATTCTAGAGGCAAGAGGAAGCCACTGAAGCTTCTAGACCAGAAAACAGTTAGATGATATGATGACCTATCCTTTAGGAATGGTCAGCTAGATAGTGCCATAGTGAACAGAGTGCCAGATCTGGAGTCAGGAAGACTCCTCTTCCTGAGTTCAAATTTGGCCTCAGACTCTTACTAGTTGTGTGACCTGGGGCAAGTCACTTCACCCTGTTTGCCTCAGTTTCCTCATTTGTAAAATAAGGCTGGAGAAGGAAATGGCAAACCACTCCAGTATCTCTGCCGAGAAAACCTTGAATGGGGTCATGAAGAGTCAGACACAACTGAGAAAAAAAGACTGAAAATGCTTTAGGAATATCCATTTGGAGAATCAAAAGCCAATGAGGCAGTGAGAAATGCATGTGATATAAAAACAAAAGACAGAAATAAAATCTTATTAAAACAAAGACAATGAGGGAGAAAACCTTTTTATTTAGTCAAAATGTTTCCTTTAGCAAAACCCTAGAATGTAGGGAGAGATGAGCAGCCTTTAGTTTCATAGGAATAGGTCATCTATTGCATTTATTGGACGTCTCATTATGAGACCATTTTTCTTCTGACTACCACAGATAAGGCTAATTTATTGGCTTCTGTTATCTTTGATTGGTTTGGGATCTTCATTTTCTCTGCTTTTTTCCAAACACCCAGGAAATCAATTTATGGAATATAATGATGCAATTAGAACTCCTACTACCATTGGGAATGTTCTGTATCTCGAGAAATTAATTTTATACCATAAATAGTGACTGAACCACTCAAATTTCAGGCCAAATCAAACAAAAGCAAAATCTCAAATAGTACCCCCCAAAAGCACATTTTGCAATTTAAAATTAGATACTGCTGGGCCCTTTCTCCCCTCCACATATACAAAACTAAAGCAAAAGAACAAAATACCGAGCCACATTTGGCTGATTTAATTCAATCAAACAAACTGTTATTGAGTGACTCAATGCCAAGCACTGTGCTAGGCACCAGGCATACAAAGTTGAAAAAGAAGCATCCCTGCACTTAAGGAGTTTATTTTCAACCTTGGAGACATTACGTGTAAACAGAATAGTACAAACAGGATCATTGGAGGAGGAGACAGGATGGAAAACTCCAAGTTGTAGTGAAAATGATTCTGGGAATTATGGCTGAATTTTGGCACTGATTCTCTCATCACTGAGGCCCAGACAGTTGAAGAATATTCTCTAAGGTTATAACCAACCTTAAGCAATACCTATTATCTCATAGAGAGTTAATTACAAGGGAGTCAGTTAATAGGGAAGGAATCAGCAAGGCAAATAGCTAGGCAGGAACACCACCACCGGTGAATGGCATACGGCAGTTTGAAGTCTACGTGATACTTTGCATTCATTGAGTTTTTGATCCTCTTCATAACTCTGTGACGTAAGTATGACCTCATTGTTATCCCCACTTTTAAGATGAGGAAACCAAGGTTGAAGAGGGTCACATAATAAGGGCCAAAAGCGTGAGGCGAGCCTAGGTTTCTCTTGACTTTGTCTAGGGCTCTTTCATCATACCATAGAATGTTCCAAGAAGATGCTTTCATTGGCACAGAACCTGACTGCCAGGGAAGGATGGGGATCATTTCCAAGTGTGTTTTCACTTTTGCTGATTAGAAAATGATTGGGTTCCATGATGAGTTCAGAAATCCACTCTTGTTAGCTGGAAGAAGGATGTGCTGATGCTCTAAGCTCTGCTCCCTGACTCCCGTCTCCACTTGCACACATTCAGCAAATGTGCTAAAATTAGAGAGCTGTAGAAACTGCTAAGAATAGGTAACCCAGCTGTAATATTTCAAGTGTTCACCAAGCTGATTCAACAGTCATCAAGTTAACGAAGGATGATAGGCCGAGGGGGGTTTTTGGCATCTGGCTTGTTTCTGGCTCTTTGGTTTTGACAAATCATGAAGTCCTAAGAGCTCCTCACATTTCTTCAAAGCACACCCTGAGAGCTCTTAAGCACCATCATGCTGAAGCCAGAGATTGCTTTATTAACCATCTTTAGAAATCTGGATCCTTTCTTTCACATGCCAACGAAGGGCCCTTTGAATGATTTAGCTAATAGATATGAGTGGTACAATGATATGACCATTACCTAGCCCATCCAGAGCAATTTCTCATCAACATAGCATTGATTACCCCTCTTTGCTTCTTGGATAAATGCTAAAGTTTGCCCATCAATGTCAAGAACAGTCATTGATTCACCTAATGTGACAAGGGTATAGAGCAAGAGGGTGGCAGTGGTAATTCAAGGCCTGACCTTTACACAGGTTATATACACGTTTCCAAGTGGTTTAATTCAGAAGTGCCAGGGAAATGAACTAATTTATCTAAGAGAAAGGATGGTAGAATGGAAAAACCATTCTAGCAGCTCACGTGTGTAGAGATTTAATATTACAGAGTGCCTTCACATGCTTGATTTCAATAAATATTTTCACCCAACCAGAGGTGGCATGCAAACATTATGATCTCCATTTTGCAGATAAACAAACTGAGAGTTAGAGCATTTGCATCCCTTGCTAGCAAAATATAGTTGGGACTCACTTTGGATCTTCAGGGAGTTAGTCCAGCGCTCTTGCTATGCTTCCAATCCTCAAAATCCTCAAATAAATCTGTGACATCACCGTAGTAGATGACCCTTCCAGAAGCAGAGATCCCAATCCACATATATGAATCTAGCCTTTGTCTTCCATTGAATTCTGCCCAATGAATTTACTCGTTTTCTCTTGAAATCAGGGTTATTATCCCTGTGAGGCATACAGGTTGTCCATTGGTTATCTCTTGGGCTTGCCACCTCACCTTAGTGTGAGCTGTAGAATCATTACTCTACAGCTGGGAGTCTACAACTTTAAATATCATCGAATCCAATCCTCTCACTTTGCAGATAAGACAATTGAGAACTATAGACGTTATATGACCCATCATTGCATAGGTATTAAGTGGAAGAGTCAGGATTTGAATGCAGGTTCTGCCATTTATTCCTCTTCTTTATTTTTCAACTCTCAGACATTTGTTTTTCTCCCACCCACTTCCCTCCACACCTTGGGAGAAAAAAGGAAAGAAATAAAATGTAAGATCTATAGAACCCTTGTATTATATAAACATAGTCAAGCAAAACCAAAATTCCCATGCTGACTTTTTCCAAAAACATGTTTCTCATTCTGCACATCATATCTCTGTCATGAAGAGGGCAGTGTTCTTCATCATCTTTCCTTCCCTCGCTGCTAATAACACATTTTCTACTTCCTATATTCTTGGGAATAATAATGACGTGACTACAGATAACTAGAATCATGGGCAAGGAGTTATGTGGCGCATTCAACTTTCTAAGTTCCCTTCCATGTGTTGTATCGTTCCTCACATAAACCTTGTAAAGCATATATCTGGGGCATAAAATGATAGCCCAGATCTCTCTGAGGCTTGGAGTGTTCTGCATCTGCATTTCCAAAGGTCCCTGGTGCAGTTAAGTGGTTATGAGGAGCAATGACTTTGATCCCCAGACTTAGTTTACCGATGTGGCTTTTTTCTACCCCCTCGGCTAAGTGAGAGAACAGAAGAGACTTAAGGTTGTATTTTGACTATTATAAATACCCGAATTAACTATAAAGGACATCTGAAGAAAGATGCTTTCTGCATCCAGACAACGAAATGATAAATAGAAGTATGTATACAATAGCTTTATATCTGTGTATGTATACACACACCTATATATATGTGTGTATGCACATATATTGTACATATATATGCACATACGTATGTACGTACATACATATATGTAGATATACATATACATATACATGTCTATTTGTGTCTAATGGTGGCCATCTCTGGGGTGGGGGAGGAAGGGAAAAAAAACTAAAAGAGAAATTTACATGATTCCATTGTTATATATTTAAAATGAATAGCGAAATATACAGGGTAGATTTGCAGTTTCATGTGCAATTTTTATATTATTATTATACTACATTATAGAAATGCTCATGTTATTCTATAAATTCAAAATAAAGAAAGAAGGAAAGCAATAAATAAACACATGAGTGAATGAATGAATGAATGAATGAATGAATGAAGCTGGGTACCACACTCATCTAAATCCAAAATCATTTTGTAGTCAGTAGACACATCAGCATTACTATGCTTATAATCTAAAGCTCGGGAGCTTGGTGGAATACTCCCAAGGGTTACACCTCTGACAAGGGGACTGAAGCCCCTAGGCCAGGACAAGGGATGCCCTGTTCCCAAAAGGCCTGCTACTAATATTTAACAATTATGATTAATGATGGTGGTGATCATAATAACAGGTAGCGTTTAGCTAGTTATTTAGGGCTTTATTTAGTGTTAGATTTATTCTTCATTTTATTTATTATTTTACGTATAATGTCACCTTAATCTTTTTTGATGACTAAGCATGAAGACAATAGGTTACTGGGAGGACCCTGCTCACTGTTCTAGAAGATTTAGCTTTGGATTCAGCGTCTTTTGTTGTGTCGCAGAGAAGCTTCCTCAAGGCTGGCCGAGTCTTCCCAAGACGGGGTTTCGGTTTTTTGTTTGTTCGTTTATGAATTCTCACTTTCTGCTTTTTTAAATGAATGTTCAGTTTCTGCCTTTTTTTTTTTTGGAGCAGGGGGGAAGGCAGTTGGGGTTAAGTGACCTGCCCACGGTCACACAGTTAATGTGTCCAGTGTCTGAGGCTGGATTTGAACTCAGGTCCTCCTGACTCCGTGTTTTGTGATCTATTCGCTGTGCCACCTAGTTGCCCCCAGTTTCTCCCTTTTCTAAAGGAGTTGGGGAAAGTGCAGAGGCTTGATAAAGTACCATAGCAGCATCCATTCTTCACTTGAATAGATGGTCAAGGATTTCAGGTAAGCCAAAGCCTGGAGACAACACACTTGACAGAGGCATTTGCCAGAGTGTTCAGAACTAGTGGGGAGCAGGTCTGGAGGGAAGGAAAGGAGGAAACAAGCATTTATTGAGTGCCCTCTTTCTGCCAGGCACTGTATTAAACATTTTAAAAGTATTATCTCATTTGAAGTTCACAACAATCTTGCAGGTAGAGGCTATTATTATACACAGTTTACAACTGAATAAACTGAGGTAGATAGGGGTCAAGCTCCTGGCCTAGAATTCCGCAGCTGGTAAATGTAGGAGACCAGATTTGAACTCAGGTCTCCCTGATTCCAAGCCTAGCACTCTGTGCCCTATGGCACCACCTAGCAGAATGATGACCTCCTAAGAAGACAGAAGCAGTGTCAAAGGTGGGAGCTGTCTTTTTACAGAAGTGCCCTGGCCATGTGTTGCCCTTGTGTGTCTGTCTGTCTACTCCTCCCCTTTACATTGTATGTATACGCCTCAGGTTTATGGAATAAATTTCAACTACATTTTCTTACCACGTCACTTTATTACATGTCCTTGCTCTGAATTAATTATGTCCTCTAGGTATCTATTATGGGTAAAACACATTGCTGGGGGCCTTGTAAGCTATGCTTTCAAAGGATTTGGACCTATAGAGTGTCTTGAGGGGTAGCTATCTGCTGAGAGAGCTGCCTATGAATTAGGATGGTTTACCCAGATACTAAATGGGGGAGAAGGGGAGAGGAGTCTGGAGCTACAATTTCATTAGCGGAGGGAATTTTAGAAAAGTATAGAAACTTCCTTCACTAGTGCAGACCAACAATTACCAGCAATTTCTGGTTGTAGAAAGCTGCCTAGGGGCAGTGGGAAGGTTAACTGACTTGCCCAACATTCGGCACCGATAGTCTTTCAATTTAGGTGTCCTTGATGATGCTGTGCTGTCTCTCACTGCAGGAACTCTTATCCTCGTTTTACAGATGAGGAAACTGAGGCACAAACAAGTTAAGTCACTTGCCCAAGGTCATGTGCCTAGAAAGTACAAGAAATGGAATTTGAAGCCAAACTTACCTGATACCAAACTCAGCATTCTATACACACTGCTCCCCCCACCACTGTCCCAGTTTTAAATGTAGCCAGGAGAACAGGCCCAGGAAGGATGAGAAGTAAAGGGAGGTTTCCAGGCTGACATAGGCCACCAGAGCTATCACAACTCTCACAAAGTCAAAGAGGAGACTTGAAGTCACAATTCCTCCCTTAGCACCCAGAGGTTATTTCCAATTAGTCTGTGACAGCTTAAAAGTAGTTCAAATCTTTGGCCTCAACTATTCTGTGGTGACCCTTTAATTGAAACCAGTTCCTTGCATTCTCTTTAATTTGGAAAAAAAATCATTAAAAGAAAACAAAACAATAAGTCCAGATAAGAAAAAGCCGCTACACGATCCAAGCAAATAGCCCTTGGTTTTGTTGTTTTATTTTTTGCTTTTCGTTCCCCCCTAAAGATGAGGGGCAGTCCTGCAGGTCAGCCTTTCTCCCCAGGATGCTGCTGTCCAAGCGGAAAGGCTCCACTGCATTTGGGAAGCCACTTTTCATCATGTCTTTGGCTCTGGGTCTCTTCATTTTCAAACCCTTCTAGAGCTCATTTCCCTGACCTTGACAACTGATGCAGTCTGGGGCAGGCTCTGCTCCCATAGCATGACCTATACCCTAACTAAAAGACACACCATTTGATGGTTCAATGGGTTGGAAAGAGTGGTTTCATAGTAATTGTTTTCTAAAGTCGGGACTGCCAGGAAAGAATTGGCAAGAGTCTGCAAAGTCTTAGGGTAGCATGTCTGCAATGGTTTCTTGCCTCTGGGCTTTTTACAACCAGCTTTTAATGTCAGTCTCCTGATCTAAGAAATATGAAGCCAATTGGATGACCTTGAGAATTTGCTAACTGCTTTTTTAAAATTTTTTTTGCTTTTGAGATATTGGAGGCAAATGCCTAGGGATGGGAAATAGAAGGTACTGTGTGGAGCTCTCAGGGGCTAGAGCTGTTTTGCTTTTCTTTACATTCTCCAATGTTTAGCACAGTGCCTGGCTCAAGTAGCTGACATCATAAATGCTTGTTGATGGGCTGACTATCAATATTCCAAGGGGGATTCTGACTGTCTCACCCAGTGAGCCAGAGCAGAGATGTGCTGTGCATTAATTCAACAAATTCAATTTAATTCTACAAACATTTATTAAAGCTTTTAGTCATTTCCAAGTGGGATTGCTATTAGTGAGGGGGCCATGGAGCTTGGATCAACATGCCCCTTGTCTAAAGCAAGCTGTGCTTGGGGCCAGGGATTCCTAAGACTGCGATGATATAGTTCCCTACAATTCCAGAGTGGTTGGAGAATGAGTTCAAATACCGACGGCCACATTCTACTTCCATGACTGTGAGCAAATCATTTAACATAACATAATGTATTTATGGAATAAATTTGAATGATTTTTCTTTTTCCTTAACTGCAAAATGAGAGAATTGAATTAGATAACCTCAATTAATCCCTTCCACCAGGGAATTTCTGAAATCTAGTAGGGATTTGTGAAACTTGGAATTGTGTTTAGAATGCTGAGCCTGGATTCAGAAAGACCCAGGCTAAAATTCTACCTATGACACTTGTGTAAGCATAGGCAGGTTTTGTTAACTC
>CM053624.1:356078905-356119846 GCA_028646595.1 Phalanger gymnotis
GGGATATTGGGCTAGGGGCCTCTAAGATCCCCTTCAGCCCTAAATCAGTGATCCCATGAAGTTGAGATAGCTTCTTGTGCCCATCCAAGAACAAAGAGATCACCAGGGGGAGTGGTTAGTTGGAGAAGCAACTGTTTCTGGCCACAACACTCATGGTGATTATCCATCTACCTACTATCTTATTTCCTGGTATGGACAATCAGTCATCTATGTCAGTGAACGCCAATTAAATTACAGATATTTTGAAACACTGAAATATAATTTAGCGAAACCACCTTTTATTGTAGTTTTCAACCATTTTAAATGTAAATTCTTAGTTTCTTCTATAGATTTGGGGGTAATTTTGAGGTAGCTTGATGGTTTAGTGGATAGAGTACTGGGCCTGGAGTCAGGAAGACTCAGCTTCTTGAGTTCAAATCTGGCCACAGACACTTACTAGCTGTGTGACCCTGGGCAAGTCAAAACTCCATTTGTCTTAATCCATTGGAGAAGGAAATGGCAAACCACTGCAGCATTTTTGCCAAGAAAACCTTATGCATAGTATGGTCCATGGGGTGGGGTCACAAAGAGTTGGACATTACTAAACAATGAACAAAAATAGTTTATTTAAGAGAGAAAACTTTTCCTGCATGGAATTAGTCTTCGGACCTTTTTCTTCCCTTTAGAAGTAAGAACTCTTTTTTTCCCTTTTATCTGAGAATCATTTCGTCTCCATTTAGCTGCAGTCCAATAATTTTATTTTTCATTTCCTCCCATTGTATTCTCCCTGGTCTTCATCCCATCTGTTGTGAGGCCCAGATAATATGTAGTAATATTTCAGATTTATGGTGAAGGAAAATCTGAATTAGGTGGTTTGAAGGCAAAAAAGGCTTTTAACTGTTGAGATTTTAGCAAAATCATATGTGATCCTAGGAAGCATAATGAGCTTTCTTTATGGTGGAAAACAAAAGAGATAAGGATGAACAACCTTTTTTTAACTTGAAATTCCTTGCTGAAAAAGGTCACACACTGTGACAAATAATGAAGCCTGTGGGAAAACCCTAAAGCCACAGTCTGTGGGATATACCCAAATGGAAACTTCTTTTTTGGTTTGTTAGCTAGTTATATTTCCCATAAACATAAAAGGCAGAATTTCAAAGGCAAAGCTCTCATTTTCTCTGAGGAAATGGTGTTAGCTCATTCTATTGTTAAAAAAATTAAATCTTTTTTTTTCTTTTTGTGGAACCAATAGCATTTTGTTGTCAATACCACAACTTAATTTTAAAAGTATAAGGTCCTCATAGTCTTGCAATAAGTATACATTTCAGGAAATGAATGAGAACTCCCTTTAATTAACTAGAATGATGTAGGCATGTGAGCATGGAACCAAGAGCTTTCAGTTCAAGAGAACCCAGGTCATGTCATGGTGGCTCACGAATCCATGCCATCAGGGTGAATGGATGTGGTCGGTAGCTTTTATGAGATCATTGGCTTGGATCACAGGGATCATTTAGCCCAACCCTCATATTTGATGGTTGAGGACAGTGAGGCTCAGAGATGCAGAAGAACTCACCTAAGGTTACACTGGTACCAGATAACAGAGATAGCATCTGCACCCAGACTCCTGATCTCAAACTTAGCCCTCTCTAGTACCCTGTTTCCCATTCTAAAGCTTGTCCCCCTTTCTGCCAACCTTAAAAAACATGAAGAACATCACAGAAACCACTTAAGATTGGGGCCATTTTATGCTTTCATCCATTTCATGGATCACCATGGTCAGAAGAATTCTTTACCTTTTTGGCTGACTATCTGGTGCATTCACATTTTAGTATGAATTAATTGTTCAATTTACCTTCCTGTCTGTGGGAGTGATAAGATCAGATCACCAAAGGAATTCATTTTAGGGGATTTGAGAAAGGTTTGGGAGGGAGTAGAGGAGGGAAGTTTTCAAACCCAGGGGCACTGATGAGGAAGTATCTCTGAGGGAGGGCAGTACCAGGCCCTCTGAGGGTACAAGATTCTTGGGCAATAAAATTATGGAAAGAAAGAGGACCCAATTTTTACGGGTAGCAAGAAGGGCACCAAATAGGAAAGGGGGGAAGGTACTAAAGAAAGGCTTTCTCTATGTCATAGCTCTTCTTTGGCTAATATTGATAATAGTCCCCGGTTCTGAAAGTAGAAACTGGGTCTAAAAAACCCAAGTTGTTTGTTCATCAGTTACTGAGCCAGAATGGTTACACTTGGAACAAGGAAGTATATTCCTTGGCTCCTGATCATTGGTGTTATTGTCATTGTTCAGTTGTGTCCAGCTCTTTGTGACCCCATATGAGGTTTTCTTGGCAAAGATACAAGAATGGTTGGTCATTTCCTTCTCTAGTGCATTGATGCAAACAGGATTAGTTGACTTGCCCAGGGTCACACAGCTAGTAAGTGTCTGAGGCCAGATGAGTCTTCCTGACTGCAGGCCCAGTACTCTATCTACTGAGTCCCCTACTTGTCTCCTGTTCATTAGGCCATGCTAAATCCAGGTAAATTCAAGTTAACACTCTATGAGCTTATAGCTTCTTGTCTTACTATGTAAAAACAAACAAAGAAAAAACTTATACTTTAAAAATAACTAGCATGAAAAGAACTCATGGAACCCAAGTATTTCAAGGGTAAAAGCCACTTCCTTCTATAGGACAGAGAAGTGAGAAAAACAAACATCATTTCCAAAGAAATTTCTTGTATGACTGAAATTCCTGCAAAACCTGGGAGGGGAGAGCCTGCATTCTCCTGCCTCTTACAGTCAGCTAAGGAGAGACGGTGTCTTGCTGAGGGGCTCTGTTCAGCAGAACCTGTAGGACCTTGGACAGTGGAAAATATGCTGCCATCGAAATCAAAGGACATGTTCAGGTCTTACTAGCTGTGTGACTTTAGCTAAATCACTTCACCATCTGGGCCTCAGTCTCCCCATCTGTAAAACAATAGTGTTGGACTCAGTGACCTTTATTGAATTTGGAGGATAATGAATACTATTCCATTGCTATGGTGCAATAAGCTTGCTTCTTTAGAGCTTATTTCTAAGCTTGGGAGGCAGGTTTTGGTGTCTCCTTCTGTTCTTTTCCTTCCCTGATTTTCTGTTTCTGTGATTTGATAACTCTGAAAGAGAGGACAGCTGAGAGGGGGGTGGGGGGGTATACCAGCATTCTAGAGGGCTGATGATGAGATTGATTTCCAAAGTCTACCTTCCAAATACATACTCTTTCCCAACCACATATCTCTCTTCACTAGGACACTTGACCCTGACTTAATTCCACTTGGCATTGTGCAAGACAACAAAGACATTAAAAGGAATCATTAGCCCTAAGAAGTCATATTGAAATATCAGTGATGCGGCTAGGCATCTGTAAAGATTTGGGCTTAGTTATTAAAAATACCCAACATTAGCTGCAACTCTCATTTTGATCAAACATTCTCTATTCTCTTTCCCTGTCTTAATTCTGATTTGTTTTCATCACATCATATGCCTCGTTGTCTATGTGAAAGAAATCATTTTCACAAAGGGCTCTTGTTCACTCTTTAGAAAAGAAGAAAAATGGTGAGTACAGTTTAATCTTTCACATGTTCTAGATATGCTCAACTGAACTCTAATTTGAAGTACTTTGGAAAGACGTTCATGGATTTCTTATCTCATTTGGCTCACCCGATCATCTGAGCTACATCCACATTCTGAAAGAGTGAGTCTGCCCAGCAGGCTGTTCTGAGGGTGGCTGGCTTGGTTATGTCTTCTGAAGTTGAATAATTTTCTTCCTAGATACTTCTACCATCTCAGTTGTCCCAGAAATAGCTTTATGCTACAGCCAGAAGTGAAATTCTGAGAGTAACTAGTTGTCACTCCCCTAAGAAAGGAATGGCTTGGCTCAGTGAGAAAGCCATTCAGCTTAGTATCAAAAAGGAGTGTGACTAGAGTGTGCAGGTGGTTGGGTCCACAACCTGCTTAGTGATCCATCCTACATCTGTGTTAGGCAGAACATTTTCCTTTAAGCAAAATCGAGAAGGATTCTTTTGGTGCTGCTCCTCCACACTCAGGGCCTGGTGCCATCATGACCTCTAAGGTGCATGGGGTACCCAGATTCCAAACCTCCACCCAAACTTTATTATCCTGTGTTCTGAGTCCAGAAGGGCCTACTTTCTAGTCATGTAATTGTAAGGAAAAACATGTCTGCTATTTAATGGAAGACACCTGGGGGCAACACAAGGTTTCTGGAGCCAATAATCAACTTCTAAAGGATTTGCCTTGACAATTCAGCCCTGTTTTTTAAGGGAAATGAACATTAAGACAACAATAGAAGATAAAAGGTTAATTCAATCAATGAATCTCTGCCAACTTAGTTTGTTATCATTTTTCAGTCATTTTCAGTTCTGTCTCCATTTGAGGTTTTCTTGGCAAAAGTATATGACCTCATTTGGGGGTTTCTTGGCAGAGATACTGGAGTGGTTTTCCATTTCCTTCTCTAGCTCATTTTTTACAAATGAGGAAACTGAGGCAAATAGGGTGAAGCGACTCTTCCAGGGTCAAACAGCTAGTAATTGTCTGAGGCCAGATTTGAACTCAAGAAGATGAGCCTACCTGACTTCAGCGCTGGCACTCTATCCACTGCCACCTGACTGCCCTTGCAAACTCATACCCTACCAGGTAAAAGCTTATCCTTCAGGGAATAATTCTGACAGAATTACAGAAGAAAGCAGGATGATTGCATTCGTAGAGCTTTTCAATGCTCCTCGAAGCTTGCCCTGTAAACACCTCTTCTTGGCTTGCTCCTGTGGAGCCTTTTCATTCTTAGCACTTGAGCTGCATGAGAAAAGATGTCGTGCTAGGAACTTCTAAGTTCTCTGTTCAGGAAGGCCATCTTTTTCTTGGAGCCCATGCAAAGCCCAGCTGAAGGAAAGTATTAAGAATGATGCCAGCTAAAGGCATTTTTTTAAATTTTTCACCCAGGAAAGTCCCACTGCTAAGAGAAGAATTAGCCATGATTGGGTATGATTCTTTTGGCAACAACCAAAGGGCAGAACATTTGTAGGCAAGTGTTGTTCCTTAGCAACATTCTGGCCTGAAGGCACCAAAGACAACCCAGCTCCGTGGCTGCTCTGTGGATAGAGGAGGATACCTGAGTACCACACAAAACTCTGTCTGGGTGGCATTTATCACATAGCCTCTGCCCAAGTAATCAAGAATTTGTGAAGGGTCCAATTACTACAGGTGCTCTGGGGATCCCAAGAAGGTTGAGACTTTAAGGGGCTTATATTTTGACTCACTAAAAAGACAGGAGGCACATGAAATCTTAAGTGGACAAGAAAGGATCAAATGCCAAATTCTAGGGTCCAGGAAACAAGAGGAGCGGGAATTCAGAGCAGGGAGAGATTAGTGTGCATGAGTAGCGTTCCTAGCTCTTATTCTCCCCCCACCCAACCTCATGAATTCAAGTACAAGTTCACCCAGATGATGATTTTCAAAGTATGGGGGACGTTGCTCTGGGTCTTGACCTATGTCTTACCACTGGACTCTGATGGCTTTGGAGGAGAGAGTGAGGCTGAAGACTGAACAGCTCTGCCTCATTTAAATCTAATTCTCTTGCAAGCCAAGACATCAGCCTTCTGAGATCTTTGGTCCTCTCTGAGAATGAAGGATAAACAACCACCGCCACAACCACAACAAGAACAACAACCACAACAACACGCTATATGTCATTCAGATGGCGAGTGGTGTGTCCATGCATGGAGTCCATCTTCACACAATTCTTGGGGTTCAGGGTCTCATTTGTCAGAAGGAGCCACCTATGGACCACACAACCCAAAAGTACATATGAAAGTCCCATAATGTGGCAATGTCACCTTGCATAGAATAAGTGGGTAGGCAGGCCTCTAGCACAGCCAATTTAAAAGCCTGTGGGACTGTCACAAAGAGGCTAGAAGGTAAGGCTAAGAGACAAGAGGAGAAAAGTCACTGCATGATGCCTATGGCATGCTTCTATATATTTTTTTCAGTTACATTAACTCCCTATCATGGTGTTTTATGGAATAACCATTTTAAGAAAAATTGTTTCCCCACACTACCTCCTAAAAATTAAAACAAATTATGGTTTAAAAAGCCTTTACTATATATTATTGACTTGAACCAAGTACCCTGAAGCAAGGCAATGTGACTTATTAGAAAAGGAAGAACTCATATAGAATGGTTTTCAGAAACTGAATTATAAGGAAGTAAATGAGATATTCATTTGGCATTTTTCACACCAGAAATAGAATCAGATATGCTAGCTGAATTAATATTATCAGCACCAGGCTGTGCAATAAAAGTGGCATAATTAATTAGCAAAAATCTTAATAGGCTTTTCCCCAATTCCTACCTTCTTTTTTTATCTGTGGGTGCCTAAGCTGGGAGCATTATAATAAGGTAAATCCAAACACCAGGTAGCAGCTCCGATGATGTTATGCTGGTGCAAAATATTACAATAGCAAAAGCAACACTAATAATATATTTAACTGAATTATCTACAATGGGTGGTTTTTTTTTTACTGTCGTTTATATCTTTGCTAGAGCTACCAGGAAATGTTTCTGTGTTTGAGAACTAATTTCTAATGATATAAGCTTCTTGAGACCAAGGACTGTTTCATGTATGCCTTTGGATCCCCAATCCCCAACACATAGTAGGTGCTTAATAATTGCTTGTTGAGTAGCTGGTTGAAAAGGTATCATCCACAGTGAGTAGAGCACCGGCCCTGGAGTCAGGAGGACCTGAGTTCAAATCTGGCCTCAGACACTTGACACACTTACTAGCTGTGTGACCTTGGGCAAGTCGCTTAACCTCATTTGCCCTGTCTTCCCCCCTCAAAAAAAAAAAAAAAAAGAAAAGGTACCATCCGATAAATGACAGGCTCCTGGCTTGTGTGAGCTTTCATTTACAAAGGGTCATGCTGCTCCTTGGGTTATTTCTTCCTGGGCTAAATTCACTTAATGCATCTCCTACAGAAGCAGAGCCAGCCAGGCTTTAGGATTCCAGTTGGGGTTTGAGGTTGGGGAAGGAGGTGATGAGTGGATCGTTTTAAAGACAAGAAATAAAATAGCTCACGTTTGTGCCGTGTGTTAGCGTTGACAAAGCACTTCCCTCAAAATAACCCTATGAAGGAGATAGTACAAGGTTTATCATCTCCATTTTACAGATGAGGAAACTGAGACTCAGAGACCCAAAGTGATTAAGAAAGTTGCTGAGGGCTGAAGCCAGTATCTGACCCTCATTTTCTAATTCCAAGGGTGGTTTTCTTTCTACCGTGGAGTCGTGGCACCTGATGAGTTATTTTAAGATGAGCCTCTTTCTCCTAGCACTGTCAGCTTCAAATACTTCATGGGAAAAAACCCTGCCAGAACTGCAAACCCTGCAAACGAGACTGAATTTGTAGCTTAGCGATTCCATTGGCACTGTGTTAATAGCTATCATAATGCAGCAATCTCTTTTGTGCATTATCATATTCCTTTCCTTCCTCAAAAGGCTAGAATAATGATGGTCTGTGGTGAATAGGTGCAAAATGCAACTTTAAAATTATTCATATTAATTTATATGGCATGTACTAGTCATTGGGTGGAGATGGAAATCACATTTTCTTCTATGCTAAAATAATAGGAAAATGATTTTTTATTAATTAAATTCATCGAATTTTTTTTTATTAAATGTCTGTTATAGAGCAGGCAGTGTGCTAGGAACTGGAGGTGCCAGAATGATAAAGACTCAGTCCCTGCCTTCAAGGAGGTTACATTTTACTGGAGAGATACAGCACATATACACATCAATTCAAGACTATAATATGTATATTATACACACATATATTTACATACATATACACATATGCACATATATACAATGCATATACCTATATATATGCATATATGAATGAATGTATGTGTATGTGTGTATACATACACCTATATGTATGTGTATATATGCATATATACATATATCTATATATGTATATATATACACATACACATAATCTACAACCCACATATCTACATATATCTACACATATACCTACATATACACACATATGCATACATACAATACACATTTATACATGTACATACACACATATATACATACACACATATAATATTAAGCTTGTAAGCTGCCTCTTGAACTCTGCAGGGAGGAGGTGAGGAGGGAGACCATTCCAGGTAAAGGAAGAGAGTCTGAATATGGGACATCATGTGTGAAGAACAGTACATAGAATGTAGAGTTGGTGAGGAGAAGAATAATGTGAAATCAAGATGGAAAGACAGATTCGAGTCAGATTTTGGAGGGTTTAAACATCAGATAGAGGAATCTGTGTCCTCTCCTGCAGGATGTAGAGAGTCATTGAAGGTAACACGGTCAGACTTGTGCTTTCAGAATATCAGTCTGGCAGTTCTGTGGAAGGTAGATGAGAGAGGCTGCAGGCAGGGCACTGATTAGGATGCTGCTGCCATAGCTGAGTGAAGACATTTGACCAAGCGGGAAGCTACTGCAGTAGTAGAAGAGAGAGGTGGTAAGGTCCTGGACCATAGAGGTAGAATTGACAAGACTTGGCAACTGATTCAATATGAGTGATGAGGAAAAGAGGAGAGTGAAGGGTGACTCCAAGGTGGTAAATTCGGGTGGCTGGAAGTGAAGGTTAATGAACGTAGTATGGGACATGGTGAATTCAAGAAGCTTATGCGGCATCCAGAGGGAGACGGCTAGTGGCAGACTGGAGAAATGAATGGCAGACATGTTGATTGAGAGTCATCTTCAGAAGTGGTAGGTGAACCCATGGAAGTTGTATGAACCTGGATGTCATCAAACTTGTCTGGTCCTCAGTTTCCTCATCTGTAAAATGAAACAGATTAGATAAATCTCAAGACTCTTTCCAGCTCTAGATACTGTTCCAATATATAATTTAGAGCAAGTTAGGCACGTTGTTAATTGTAGAATTACATATAGTGCAGGAAAGGATCTTAGAGTCACACAGTAGTGACATTTGAAAGTTGGAAGGGACCTCATTAGCCATATTATCTAACCTGTTATAGTATATTCAACAAATATCCAGCCTCAGCTTGAACACCTCCAGTGAGGGACCCATTCCACTTTGATGTAGTGGGGAGGGGAAGAAAGTAAGCATTTATATAGCAGCTATCATATGCCAGGAACCATGCTAAGTGCTTTACAAATATTATCATTCGATCTTCATGATTACCTTGAGAGGCAGGTGCTATTATTATCCTCATCTTACGGTTGAGGAAATTGAGGCAAAGAGAGGTTAGGTGACTTGCCCCAGGTCACACAGCCAGTAAGGATCTGTGGCTGGATTTGGACTCAGGGCTTCCTGACTCCAGGCCCATCATTCTGCCTACTGCTCCACCTAACTGCCTAAGCTCCACTTATTTCTAATTGTCAGAAAACTCACATAAAATCTAAATTTGCCTCTGAAATTCATATCTATTGCTCCTCCTGCCCACCGAGGTCAGATAGAATTAGTCTAATGCCTCTTTCCTAAAACAGAGCTGCCATGTGGCCTGTGAGCCCTCTCAATGCCAGGCCCAACATTCCCAATTCCTTCAGATAATCTCCATAAGGCATACACTCCTCACCTGGATGCTTTTCAGGTTACCAACGTCTTCTATAAACTGCGGTGCCCAGAACTGAAAACAATATTCTGGATGTCTTCTGAATAGCACAGAGTACAGAGAGACTATTATCTCCTAATCCTGGAAGTTACGCCTCTAATAATCCAAGATCATGTTAGCTATTCTTGGCTGCCCCACCATGCTGCTAATCACGGCCAGCTTACTGTTTGCTGAACTCCCATCTGTTTTTTGGACAAAATCTTAACTATTTCCTTCCATTCTTTAATTTAGGAAATTGATTTTTTTGATCCGAAGAAGAAGATTTTACATGTATCCCTATTTGGTTTAATTAAATTTGGCCTGGAACTCTAGGTCCGCAAGATCCTTTGGGCTCCAGACTTTGTCATCTAGCCTGTTAGCCATCCCTCCCAGCTTCGAGTTTTCTGCAAATCTGATAAGGATGCCATTGGTAACTTTATCTTTATCACTGATGACAATCTTAAGTAGCCCAGGGTCAAGCACAAATCCCTGGTGTCCTCCCCTGGAGGTGTCTTGGCAAGTTAAGGTTGAATCATTAACAACTACTTTCTGAGTCAGCTATTCAGCCACTTCCAGACATATCATCTAGTTCACATCTCTCCATCTTATCTCTAAGTTTGGCTTGAAATATCTTATCACAAGACCTTGGAGATCATGGTGGTCCAACCCCTTCATTTAGTGAGAGTAATCTTTCCTATGGTTTTTAGAGTTTGGAATTCTTCTTTTGATAACTGTTAATGTCCTTTGACTATCTATTGAGGAATAGTCTTACGTGTTTGATTTAATTTATTATTTCTCTTGTACACCAGACCCTAATCGGCTATCAATAGCTACAATTCGTGTCCTGGTTGCATTGCTTTTGTTCATGCAAAAGCTTTTCTATTTCTTGTCATTGAAATGATCTATTTTATCTTTTATGATAGCTTCTTTCTCTCACTTCATTAGGAATTATCCCCAGCCATAGTTGTGTAACTTACCTCATCTAGTTATCTTTTAATTTTTCAATATCAGCCCTTTCATTTTAAAGATGAAAAACTGAGACCTATAGAAGTTATCTCACTTTCTCAAGGTGAGCCCAGCAAGATGGTGTCAGGATCAGAACCTAAGCCCGTGTTCTTTAAGTTGTGACTGAGAATGATAGCACTTAACCTTCCTGATTATGAACATTTATTTATTCATATGGAGTTTGTTTATGGCTTTGAGACCACTATATATATTTGAATTGAAAGTCCACGTAGGTAGATTCAACCCATTTATATCAATCTAAAAAGTGACCTTTCAGTTTCTTTTGGTTCTCTTCTTAATGGATGAAATTCCAGATTTGCTTAGCTGGATTCAACTGTGATTAATACCTTGAAGTTTGTTTCACAGCCCCTAAGATGAAAAGCCTTAGGTAACTTTCCTATATTTTCACTCAGTTCTCAAGGGTTCTTGCTTCTTCCCATCAAGGGCAATGGGAAGATCACACCATGTAACCTTAAATTGCCCATTGCTCCTTCCTCAGAGCCTTTTGGCCAGTAGAAAGTGAGCTTCCCAGCTGCCTCACTAAGTCATGCATGCAGAAACATGTCCACCATTTATCTATGACTAACAGATGTATATTAAACTGTAGGGTCACAGGATTAAGTTGTTTTTGCTATTTAAAATTTTGCTATTTAAAAATGCATGGATTTTCATAGATGATTGAAGATAGAAAAGACTTTGGAGATCATTGAGTCCAATTTCCTTATTTTATAGAGGTTACATGTAGTTTTATATGAAGCCCACAGTGTTTTGCTGAGTTGTCCAAGATTATTTTTCTCTTTACAAACTTTTCCCCCTTTTCCAAAATTCAGCAATCTCATTCTACAAAATAAATTCATGTAGTATTTTATAATTTTTCATTTTTATTGAGATATTTGGTTTTTCCTTTCTGAATATGTCCCTCCTCTTCCCTCCCTAGTCAGATATCCCTTGTAACAAAGCATAAAAAGAAGGGGGAAAAAGAGCAATTTGGCAAAACTACCCAATACATCAGCCAATAAACAAATATTTATCAATTGCCTACTATGTGCCAGGCACTGTGCTAACTGCTAAGCACATCAAGTGAGTTTGACACTGTATGCAATGATTCATACCCATCGTCCTCACCCTCTACAAAGAAGAGACGTAGAAGTAGATTTTCTCATCTCTTTTTTTCAGGTAAGGGCAAGCTTAGTTATTATAATTACACAGCATTCAGTATTTGGTTTTCCTGGGTGGGGCGGTAGGCTACTCACCTCCTGTCAGAGAAGTGGCGGGCTTAGAGCACAGAGTTTGATATTTATTTCCTGGACATGAGCAATGAAAGAATTTATTTGGCTTGACTATACATATTTGGTACAAAGTTTTTGTTGTTTGTTTTTTCAATGAAGGTAGAGAAGGTGGGAGAATGATTTTCGTTCATAAAAATATAAAAATTAATTTAAAAAATTCATTTAAATAGAGCAAGACCAAGTTGGGGGGGGCAGCTAAAGTCATTTCTTTGGCCTTATACTGTAGCACTGCTGGCCTGCAGGCTGGTTTAGGGTAGTGGGGGCAGCTGAGTGTGTGGCTGCTCTAACTTTAACACTTTTGCCTATTAGAAAGCTCATGCTAATGCAATGGAAAAGGCAGAAAAGATTTATGCTCTTTGATTCTGTTCTCTCACAAGGGGTCAGGGAGAAAGGAGATGAAATTGTAGGATATACAAATAGATTATGTTAGCCTCTTGGGGATTTTGCCCCACGGGCTTGATTTTCCTTTGCTTAATCCTCATTAGCATTGGGCAGACACAGCTTCTGAAAGAACTGACCCCTGGAGCAATAAGAGAGAAGGACCCAACGGTCTGTGCCCAGACTCCAGCATCAGTTTCAAAGCCTTCTGTAGGTAGAGGGCACTCCGAGAGGACTCATTACATTTTCACGGTGGGAAAGGCAACTCTAGGCTTTCCCATCATCTATATCAATGTATCCTCAGCTCTTTTCCCAGATGCAATTCTTGAATCTGTTTAAATTTACTTGCACTGTAGGAGGAGAAATAAATGAAACATTTCCTGTTTATGAGTTTTATTGCCTCTGGTTAGGGGGATAATCAATTTTTTTCCCATTGTAAAATGTTTTTATTGAAACATCCACATTCCTTCAGATTTCCCCAGTAGGTCTTCCTACCAGGCTTCATTGGCATAGTAAGTGCAAGATGTTGTGCTGTATCTTGCAGTGGGAATAGCCTGATCATGGCAAGATGATTCTGGTAGCGAATGAGTGATGATCAGCTCCAAATATTGAATTCTAAGGAGGCCACAGTAGGCTTTATTTGTCTGCTGCCTGCAGCTGTTCCCAAAGGATGCTGCCGGCAGGGCTCTCCTTCCGCCTGTTGGAATGGGCCTGAAAAGTTTGGTTGCAAAGCTGGTCTGTCACCTGTCCCCAGTTAGGCAGCTGAGTCCCTCCTGGTGGACTGGCACCATACAAGATGCCTCAGTTGCTTGGCCTCTTGAGAAAAGGAGGGGTTGTTTTCCTGGATGCAGTCCCCCAATCTCATCTGGTTGTGTTGATAGTTACTTGTTGGCAGCCCGGTCGTGTTCCTCTTACCTGAAGTTCCCCACCTAAATCAGCCTTTAGTATCACAAAGGTCACTGCCGCTTTCAGAACTTACTTCTTTTCAAGTTCTCTTACATCATCTCAGCTCTCTCAGGTCTTGCTCCCAATCTGAACCTGCTTCCCTGTGCCCCCATCTTTGAAGGTATGTTGGTTCAAGTGCCAGCCTTGCCATTAACTACTACCTCGGGCAAGGCAATTAACCTCTCTCAGCCTCAGTGTCCTCAGTTGTAAAAGGAGAGAGCTAGACTACAAGACCTTGAGAGCTAGGACTGTCTTTTGCTCCTTTCTATAACCCCAATGCTTAGGACAATCCCTGGCACACAATAGGTGTTTAAGAAATGTTTACTGGCTGCCTGACGTCTAAGGACATCACTGTAGTCTATTCACCAGGTCACCTGGCTGCAGTGAGAACACTAGCTTTGGAGGAAGAGGCACTGGGCTGATATCTTGAGCCTGTCACTCATCATCTATATAATGCTGGGCGAGTGCCTTAATTTCTATGAGACTCAGTTTCCTCAACTCTCAAATGTTGGAGGAGGGGGGGAGTTGGACCAGACGGCCTCTAAGGTCCCTTCTGGACGTGAATACGTTTTAGAAAGAACTAGGGGCTGTGGGCAGAGAGGGAGAGGTGTCTCTGCTAGTTCCACTTGACAGGAAAGCAAGATTTCAAGAAATAACAGATGCTTTTCCTTACAACTTACCATCTATTTCCAAATATTGCAGCTTATCAATTATGGACTTGAGTTAAAATAAAGAGAAAGTGAGAGGGGCTTTCAGGAGGAAGAGGAGCAGAATTACCCAGACTTGGACCTTCTTCCTTTCCTCCTCCTCCTCCTCCCTTGAACACAGATTTAGATTACCATAGGAGTTATTTATGTCCACTCTTCCAAAATGGGGCTTTTATTTATTCATTTTTACCAAATCTGCAAGCATGTCATAGGCTGCTTCAACACCTAGACAAAGAGAACCCTCAAAGTCAGCTTCCCACAGGTAAGAAGGTAAGGCCTAAGGTAAGAAGAATGCCCACCAGATTCCGAAGGCATTGTTGGAGGCAGAATCCTAGGAAGCCATGGGTATTGGGCAGTTCAGAAAGCAGGCAGCACTGTGATGAGCCAGAGCTACATTTGGCCTCAGCAGGAGCAGACGCTTCTGAGTTACCATTGGTATCTAGCAACTGTCTAGTGATTTGGGTAGAATTGAGCAGGTGGGTTTTAGTGCTAAGTACTAACCACTCACTCTCCAGCCAGTTAGAAGGGCATATGAGAGAGAAAGAGAAGAAGACATCAGCTTAGCAGCCTGTATGATTAAGAGATCAGCAGTGCAGCAGGCCCCAGTTAGTTTTATGTATTAATGTTAGCTAGGTGGCTCAGCGGACAGAGCACCGGGCCAGGAGTTAGGAAGTCTCCACTCCTTGTTTTCAAAGCCAGCCTCAGACACTACTAGCTGTGTGACCCTGGGTAAGTCGCTTAACCCTATTTACCTCAGTTTCCTCATCTGTAAAATAAGCTGGAGAAGAAAATGGCAAACGATTCCAGTATCTTTGCCAAGAAAACCCCAAATGGGGTCACCAGGAGTTGGACATGACTGAAAAATGAGTAGATAGCAACAATTGCAGGAATTTTCAGAGGAACTGTTAAAAAACAGTAACACTTCAGTCCTACTTGAAAAGAAAGTAGAGGTGAGGCAAAGGAGGGTGAGAGAGAAATTTGGAACTCAAAATCTTACAAAAATGAATGTTTGAAACCTATCTGTACATGTAATTAGAGAAAATAAAATACTATTAAGAAACAAAAGAAAGGAAAGTAGATTTTCAAAATCCCAGTAAGTTAACAGGAATGATCACATGGCCTAAAACTTAAAACTGAAAGATAAATAAGAAAAAATGATAAGAATTTCAAAACTGAAATACTAACACAGATCGATGGGGCTGCACAGCTCTCTGATGAGCTCAGATTTTATATGTGAAAAAAGGCAAAGCATCTAAGGACGAAAACAAGGGTAGCTTAGAAGGCTAAGTAGGGTGGCCAGAAACTGAGAATGAGTTGAAGCTTGTGAAAAAGCTAACAACAACAAAGGAATTTTAAAAGGTATCTTCAGAGCCAAACAAAAAGAAAATAAGAACTAGGCTGGATACTGGACTATTAGCATACAAGAAAGGGATACTGATGAATTCGAATGTTGCTTCAGTATTCCCATCTCAAAGTGAGATTGTACAATCAATGTGGAAACAGAGATCCAATATAACCAGGTGAGTCAATGGTAGAGGATACTTAGCTATTCTCCCACCTTCTGCAAGAATCGTATCCTCCCTCTGAGACTACCCCCGATTTATCCTTTCCATATCTTGTTTTCTAGCATATTTTGTATATTGTCTCTCCCATTATACTGTGACCTTGGAGGGGGCAGGGATTTTTTTTTAGCTTTTTTTGTATCCCCATCACATAGCACAGTACCTGCCTGGCACATAGTAGGCATCTAATAAATGTTTGTTGTTTGACTCATATTTTAAAAGGACTTCACACCTCCTAAGGCAGATTTGACTTTTTGAGATACTGAAAGAACATGGACCATTGAAATACCAGGAAGAGATGTGTTGAATGACAAATATCCTGTTTGTCAAAAGGGGGAGGAAGGTGGATTTTACAAACTATAAACTGGCAAGTTTCTCATCTATTTTCATGGATTATTAAATGGATTTTTCTGAGCACTTAAGGGAAGCAATGATTACAGTTTTTTAAAAAAAATATTTCTTAATACCTATTGCCTTTATGTCACCTAAACTTTTCCCCTCCCAGAGGGCCATCTCATATAACAATGAATTTGATCATAGAGTCTTAGAGTTGGAAAGAAACAAAGAAGCCATTTTTAGCAAAGCATGGGACAGTCTCACACTTCATCCTTATATAGAATGTGGAAAAACATGGGCCAGATGATTGTATAATTCAACGAATTTAGAACTAGTTGAATGGCTAACAATCAATGCGCTGATGTGAATTTGAAATGTATCAGGAATTTGTCCTTGGTCCTATGCTGTTCAACATTTCCTTTAATGATTTAGTTGAAGGCATATGTGGTATGATTGTTAAATTTGCTGGCAATACTAAACTATCAGGGATAGCTAACACATTGGATGATACATGGGATCTAAAATGAGGTATCAATGGGCCAGAATGTTATGTGAAATCCAATCTGATTAAATTCAATAGGAATGAATGTAAGCTCCACATAGCATCAAAAAATAATCTAACACAGAGAAGACAGGAGAACGGTAGCTAGACAGTTAATGTGAGAAAAAAAATAGGAAATTCAGTTCACAATAAGCTTCAAATGAGTCAACAGTGTGATACGGCTGTCAAAAAAGTTAGTTATGTAGGACAAGTTGATAAGACAGTGTTGTATAATTCTCTCATCAGACCACATCTGAAGTCATTTATTCAGTGCTGTCTGCCATATTTTAGGACATCCTGACTGTGATGCTTCCTTTTGTCTAGGATTTAGAGTAGCCTATGTCATGGTGGCAGACTTGAGAAAAATAAATACATAATGCATTTAGGAGTATAACCAGAAGAAACTGACTGTGTTCATGGAGAACTAGAGACCATTCTACACAAGAATCAGTAGGTACTGGACTGATGGATAGATGATATCTAGATAGAGCACTTACCCAGCACTTACTGCGTGCCAGACACTGGGCGTAGAGAAATAAGAAAGCAAGACAGTCCTGCTCTCAAGAAGCTTACATTTCAGTAGAAGAAGATGAAACAAGAAAGAGAGTTGGAAAGTGGGAAGAGAAAGGGCAGGATGGAGGGAGGGTACTTGAGTAGGAACAAGGCAGCTGGTGTAGAGATGTAGCAGGACCGGGGTGAGATGGTGATGAAAGAAATAGACGTGTTTTAGTCCTGTAGAAGAAAAGTTTGGGGGGGATAAATGCTAAAAGTCTTCAAGTACTTGAAGGCATGTCATGTGGAGGAGGAATTGTCTAGCTCAGCCTCCCAAGGGTAGAGTTTGGCCAATGTATGCAAAGTTTAGACTCTTAGGAAATGCTTCCCAAATGTTACTCCCAATGTAGAGGGAGGTAATGGGAAGCATCTGATTCTACCTCTAAGATTCTAGGAATTTGTGATGAATAAAGTCCAAATTCCTAGCTGATGAATGAGCCCCTCCATAGTATCTCTAACAAGAAGCCACCAAGCGTCTTCTAAAATGCCTCCAAGGACCATCTTATGTTAAGGCTACTTTCAGTTGTGGTTAGATTTAATCACTAGGATCCAGAATGAAATCAGTAAAAACAAGTCATGCCAAATCAACTAACTTCCCATCCTTTTGTTGTTATAGTTATGAGGTCGATAGGCTTGTATAGCAGGAAGATTACAGCACGCGTGAACTTTAGAGAGATATCCAGAAGAGACAGCAGGATGGTGCAGTGGATACAGCACTGCACTTGGGGTCAAGAAGACGAGTTCAAACCTAGGCTCAGGTACTTAACTAGCTTCTTGACCTTCAGTAAGTCATGTAACCTCTTGCCTGCCTCAGTTTCTTCATTTGTGAAACAAGGATGCTAATAGCACCTACCTCCCCAAGTTGTTGTGAGGTTCAAGAGGATAAAATTTGTAAAATGTCCTGCCAACCTTAAAGTGATATGTAAATACTAGAGATAACTACTAGTAATAATACTAGTAATTAATACTAGAGAATACTAGCAATTCCGACAAACTCTGAGCTCCCTTCTAAATCTGTAATGGTGTGGCACAAGCCAGGCCTGCAGCCAGGAAAACCTGGGTTCCAGTTTGGCCTCTGACATAGGCTAACCATATGATCCTGTGCAAAACCCAACCTCTCAGGGCTCTAGGAAATGCTCTAGAAACTAAGCTTGCAGAGAAAGTGTCCACCTATGTTGGTAGAGAAAGAGCTTTCTCATTAAGGAGCTTTTTTTTTTCTTTTTTTGCTAGGCAATTGGGGTTAAGTGACTTGCCCAGGGTCACATAGCCAGTAAATGTCCTGTCTGAGGCTGGATTTGAACTCAGGTCCTCCTGACTCGAGGGCCGGTGCTTTATCCACTGTGCCACCTAGCTGCCCCCTAAGGAGCTTCTTACATGAATGAAATCATGAGTTAAGTCCTTATCCCAATCCATAGATTGCAAAATGCAGATCTAAAAGATCTAGGCAAGTAAGAATGATTCAATGAATGGAATTATTATTTGAGGGAGAGATTGGAAAATTACAGACTTGGAAGTAAAGCTGTCTGGTCCAACCCTTTCATTTTATATAGAGGAAAACTGAGAAAATCGATCATTTGCCCAAGGTCCCATAATTAGCAAGGAGAAGAGCCATAACCGAAACTCGGTTTGAACTGAACTATGCCATTTCCCAATTTATAGATGAATGCGAAGTCTGTAGTTAAGTGAAACAAAACAATCCCAAGAAGTTTAGGATGGCTCCATAGCAGCTCCTACACAAAAGCTGGCTAGGGCTTACTTGCAATGGCAGATGAAGACACTGCATACATAGCCTCTGGGCATTAGGGAACTGCTCAAGGTGGGTAGGAGGTGCCTGCTGCTTTGCTTTATCTCTTACAACAGAAGTTTGCTCTGGTGTACTCTCTCCCTCCTCTGCTCTACTGATCCCCCTGGCTTCCTTTAAGTCCCAACTAAAATCTCACTTCCTTTTTTTTCTCATTTTCTTTTTTTAAATTTATTTTTAGTTTACAACACTCAGTTCCACAAGTTTTTGAGTTCCAAATTTTCTCTCCCTCCCTCTCCTCCCCCCTTCCCCCGCAAGAGAGCATGGAATCTGATATAGGGTCTGCATATACCTTCGCATTAAACTTATTTACCCAATAGTCAAGTTGTAAAGAAGAATTATAACCATTGGAATGAATCACGAGAAAGAAGAAACAAAACCAAAACAGAAGAAAAAAGAAAAAAAAGAGAGAGAGCAAATAGTTTGCCTCAGTCTGCATTCAGACTCCATAATTCTTTCTCTGGATGTGGATAGCTAAAATCTAACTCTCAACAGGAAGTCTTTCCCATCCCCTCTTACTTTTAGAGCCTTTTCTTTGTTAATTATTTTCTACTTATCCTGTATATAGCTGTTTGTATCTATTTGTTTGGGAGTTGTTTTCCCCACTCAATTTTGTGAGTTTCTTGAGGGCAGGGACTGTTTTGGGTCTCTCTTCATATCCACAGAACTTAGCACAGTACCTAGCACATAGTAAGTGGTTAATAAAAGTTTATTGATTGATTTTATGCAGGTTAATCTGAGAGAAAGGCACAAGGACAGACTAATAGGGAGAAACTAGGGTGAATTGAATGCTGGTGGAATGGAAAGGAACAGATCGGCAGTAGAGACATCATGGAAGACCTGACAGAACTCGGGGGTGGATTGATGTGGGATGATAGGAAATAGGGCTTCATGGAAAACAATTTTTGATCTTGGCTGATGGGGAAAATGGTGGTTCTGGGTGAAGAATTTAAGAAGTCAAGATAAGGAAGGGACATGGAAAAAGTAAATTCTTTTTTTAGATATGGATAGAACAGGGGAAAAAGCAAATTCTCTTTTAGATATGCTAAGTTTAAAATGCTATGGGCCACACCTAGGTAGAGTTTCCCAACAGAGATTTAAAGATGTTGGGACTGGAGTTTGGTCCATTTGCAGAAAGGTCTGGCCTGGAATTATTGCTCAAGGAATCATCTCATGGGATCATATATGATGATCAAATTAGAAAGCTTGATTGTAAATGGATTGTATCATAGTCTTAGAACATCTGTCTAGGCCCTGCATTTTATTGATGAGGCAGAGAGAGGTTAAATGGCTTAGCCGAAGTCATACAGCTAGTAAATGTCTGAGGAAGGATTTGAACTCAGGTCTCCCTGACTCCCAAGTCCTACATTATGTCCACTATAACACATGATTCTGCCAATTATTCCCCGTGTGACCTTCTAAAGGTCACGTCACCCCTCTAGGCATCAGTTTCAGCATCTACAAAATAAGGCAATGAGACAGCATCGAAGGGTCTTCCATCTCTAAACCCACAATGCTTTAATAAGGGTAGGTGAGCTCTCAGCACATTTTCCATTACAGTGTGGTTTCTTCATGAGAAAATGAGCAAAGTTCTCCTCTGACAGGAGACCGTGTATCAGGGGATGCATTTTTGACGTTTGCTAATGAGCTCCATAACTTGAAATGAAAAAACAAAGTGTGCAAGACTGTTCAGTTCCAAATCACTTCCCAACACATTTTACTAGCTTTCATTAGGCATGGTTAGCACTACTAAGGCTCTTATCAGAAATAATTTCAAAGTGGAAACATCAACATGAAAGATTATTTTCAAGAAAAGAAAGTTGCACTTTGTATATGTATACAAGCAGAATGTAGACTATAGGGGCTCCAGGACCTGGAACTTTTTTATTGCATCTTTTGCAAAAATGATTTTGGTGAATAGGAAGGGGTTTAAATTTTTGGAGTGTAGTTATATATGTTGAGTATTTGGCTTATCTCAAAGGAATTAAATTTTGTTCCACTTTCCAAGTTAAACAAAATCCTCTCTCTGAAAGGAAAACATTTAAATGGAGATCTAAGATATAGCGAGTAACTAGATTTCAAAGGAGGACCAGAATTGATTTTTTCAAAGGGGCAATGAGTTTTCCCCTACAGAGGGACTGGCACAGGAGGCATCTTCAGGTCATAAAAAGAGCTAATAGGCAGAAAGGGTCTAGCTCCTCTCCTGTTACAATCTGCTTCTGTGGCTTTGGGCAAATTACTCAACCTTTCCGGGTGTCAGTTTTTCCTTATTGGACTCTTAAATGAGAGAATTGGACTAAATGATTTTGTTGTCCTTGCCAGCTCCAGGTGCTAAGATTCTGTGAATTACATGAATATCAAACGTTATGGGTTCTACAGTGTATGCACCAACCTTGGAATCTTTGCCCTCCTCTTCTCCCATCATTCATGACCTGCCAGTCCCCGACCCTGAACTGCCCCCACTATCAACCATCTCATGATTTTTTTCTTGTGCTGCTGAAGGCCACTAGATGAAATCCACCCAGTGAATCTACTCTATATTCGTGTTATGGGCAAATGACTTAACGTTTTTGGGCCTTAATTTTTTTATCTGTAAAATGAAGGGATCACCCTAGACAGCTTCTAAAGTCTCTTCCACATCTATGATCTTATAAACTGAGCCCTCACTAATGAGAGGCATTTTTTTTGACTCATTAGCCCAAACTCTTAAGTTACCATTCCAATCTCTTCCTCTTTATCTTGATCAACCACACCCTTCTCTCCAGCAAATGACCTTCCATCCATGATGTGAGACAACAGAGTAGCCAGGCTTACTGCCCTCATAGCCCTGAATCCACACTTCATAACCTTCATATACTACCTCCATTCCTTCGTCTTTTATTCCAGTCGTTGAGGAGCACAGGGTTACCCTTTTTCTCCTTTTAAAAACTTGTTTAAAATTTTTAAAAGTTTTTAAAAATTTATTTTATTTTTCTTTCATTGAATAAAACAAGCATTTCCATAACATAGCATAATAAAAAAAAAGATGATTGCACATGAAACTTGACAAAGCTAATCCCTCTATTTTTTTTGGGGGGGGGGGGAGAAAAGACCCAGGAAGAAAATAGTATCGATTTTAGTCACGTATCAGTGACTTTTAAAAATAAATTCTATTGCTATCTTTTGTCTTTATATTGCCTAAATTTTCCCCTCTATCACCCCTCCCCCTCCCAGAGAAACATCCTATATAAGAAGGGATTGTCTTAGATGATCTCAAAGGTACCTTTCAGTTCTATATTCTATTATTAGCTTTTAAATCATTATCTATCCCTGAAAAGTGGGTACAGTGCCTCGGCCAGTGGTCCTGGGTGGTCATATGGCCCAGCAAGGAATTGTACAAAGCTTTGTGTAGGTTATGTGGGTCATAGTACTCCTGTTGGGATTTAAAAGGCATGGCAGAATTTCCCATCCTAAATATCTCCCCAACTGGGTCTCAATGAAACTGTAACTAACCTGCTAACATGGAAAGAAGTGGCTGCCTCCAGAGAGAAGAGCAAGCAGGGCCTTGGGACAAAAAGACATAAGCCAATATGCCCCAATCAGAATTGAACTCTGCCTCCACCTTTTCTTCCACCAAAACCCTCTGCTTGTCAGGGAGATCACTATTCTGCCCATCACCAGAGCTCCAAACCTCATTGTCATCCTCAAATCTTCTCTCACTCTCACTGAACGTATCTAAATCTTGTAGTCTCAACTTTCCTGACTGTGCTGCTATATCTGGCTTGGCTGGAGCCAGTTCACACCTGCAAGTAAGAGTGGATTGTTGAATTTTCAGTGTGAGCATTTGCACCCCTGAAATTGGCAAGCTAAAAATCAGAGCTTGATTTATTGTTTGGTTGATTGTCTAGACTTAAGTAAGTGATGGGGAAATGTGGAAAATGCAGAGTAAACTTAAAAATGTTCTAGGCATACATTTCTTCCTCTACACCCTTCCTGGAGAGACGGTTGTTAAACATTTACCAACACACCTTTGCCTATAGACTCTCTTCTCTCCCTTCCTGCAGCCGCCACATTCTCATCATCTCACCTCTGAGTGAAAGCCTGCTAGTTGTAATCTCTCTGACTCAAATCTCTTCCCTCTCCAGTACATTTTCTACTCAGCTTCCAAAGCAGTCTTCCTAAAGTATATGTCTGACCTTACTCTATAAACTCCAGTGGTTCCCTATTACCTCCAGGATCAAAGAAAATTCTCTGTCTTTAAAGTCTCTCACAGCCTGGCCCCTTCCTCCCTTTTCTGTATCATGAGACTGCACTCTGTAATCCAGAGGCACTGTTCTTGCCCTGCCTTTCTGAGAATATCACACCTCCTGACTCTGCATTTTTTTCTCATGCATGGAATGTTGTTTCCCCCTGGTCTTTGTATCCTGAATTCCTTCAAGACTCAACCCAAATCACACCTTTTCCAAGAGGTGTTTCCAGATCTCCATCAGTGCTGGTGCCTTCCCTCTGGGATTACTCCCCTTTTACAGAGGCAGAGAAGTGAGACTGGATAAACTTGGAATCAGGAAGATTTCAGTTCAAATCCTGCCTTCAGATATGTTCTACCTATGTGACCCTGAGCAAGAGTAACTTTACCTCTTCTAGCCTTAGTTTCCTCTTCTGTAAAGTAGAGATAATAATAGAAGCCATCTCACAGGGTGATTGTGAAGTTGAGATAACATGTATTTTGTAAACCTGAAAGTACTATATAAATATTAACTATTGATATCAATATCGTATATAAATAGATATTTGCATCTTGTCTCCCCCATTAGAATATGAGCTCCTTGATGACAGGGACTGGATTTTCACCCTCTTTGTATCTCCAGCATTTAGCAGAGTACTTGGCACATAGTAAATGCTTATTAATTAATTGCTAGATTGAGCACGGAAGGTCAGGGTTGCTAAAGTCACAAAAGAAGGGGATTGAGAAGGAAGCAGAGAAGCCACCAAAGGATAAACTCCCCAAGTGCTGTCTCAGGAAGGGTCAACTCCGGTGGTTTTAATTAATTTCTGTGCTCAAAATAATCACCTGGCGGCCAGCCCTTTGGTGATCAGAGCTGTGCTTGGAGAACATATAAAATGAAGGGCCAAGGGGAAGAATGTGATAAATTGTGGTAGGGTTTTTTAAATGGATTAAGTTGACTTTGAGTTAAGCAAATATATAGTTTTGTAGAGGATTCTTTCATTCTTTCAACATCTGATGGGTCACTTTAAAAGCTGTCCACCATTTGAATAAAAATTTAGGACCTCACTGTCCTTTGCTTGGCTGTTTTAAGTGATTTTTTGTGGCTAGATGATGTTGGAGTAGGATGGGGAATACTGTACTATTTAATAATGTAACTTCCATAGCTCTCATGCCCTTAAAATGCATCTAATGAAATAGTGGCATAGGCTACCCATCTCTGCTAAGTGTGATTGCTCATATAATCAATGAAGATAGCATGTTTTACTACATTGGCATTGACAGCTTTTCTTGATTCTATTCCTCACATATATCTTTCTAAGACTCGGTTCATGCCTTACAATTCCCCTCTCTTTGCAAGGTGATGACTTCAGCAGACAGTATGCTTTGAAATATGGATTGATTATCAGTAGAAGAATAGCTACTGTGCCTATTTTTCAGTATAGAACAGAATAAGTGACATTTGTATAGTAATAATCATGATAAAGACCTAGCAGGGGAGATAAAAATCGTGCAGGAATACAATGAGGTCTGCATCAACCCTGCTGTCCTTCTGATATTGGAATTGTATCAAAGATGCTTGGTATGAGCTTACAGAAGATAACTTTACTTCGTTTATTCCACTACTCCCCTCCCCCCACCAAAACCCCCCCAGCTATCCTGTTCAGTGGTTAGAGAACATCAAATATAAAGAATAATATTAGGTTAGTGATATCAGGCTCTGAAACCATCAAAAGAGATGAAGACCAGATCATAATGATCATTTTGTAAAATGTCTCGGAAAGAGTTCTATCTGTGGATGGACGCAACAAAATGTCTAAGATAGAAGGGCGGAATTAAAAGGTTCTTCATGGGTAACACCCACATGAGTGCAACCGACAATATGCCCACAAAGACATTTTGAACAAATGACCATTCCCTCTTTGTGGATTGATTTGTAGTAACAAAAGAGCTTTGTAATGGCAATTCAGGGTCAAATTATCAGTACAAGAAATTACAAACAAGTTATCTTTAAGAGCCCAAACTTAGCGATCAAGACATGTTAGGCAAGGAAATGGAAAGAAATTGTACAATACACCACTGCAGGTTGCAAAAAGTTAGTGTCTACTGAATGTCTTGCAAGATGTGACCCAGTGTCTGCTAGAATCATTCATAAGTTCAAGAGCTTTCATAAACCTATGACAAATCTCCATACTGCGCATAGAGCCTACAAAATGTCCTTGAGAAGGCAACAAATAAAGCATATTGGAATTGGAGCATTATCACAGATACAACTGCTGCCCATAATGAGCCAGGCATAACATTGATCCATAAAAATTTAAGAAGAACCTTATTAATTATTGTTGTGTGATTTGAGTCATGACCTGCTATTCCTGGTCCATTTGGGATTTTCTTGGCAAAGATGCTGGAGTGGTTTGCCATTTCCTTCTCCAGCTCATTTTGCAAATGAGGAAACTGAGGCAAAAAGGGTTAAATGACTTGCCACTAGTGTCTGAGGCCAGATTTGAACCTAGGTCTTCTAGCCTCCAGTCCTGGTGCTCTATCCACTGTACCACCCAGCTACTCCCTTATTAACAGATTTTGGCAAAGCAAGTATAATTTCCAAACGACATGGGATAAAAACTCTGAAAATATTGAGACCTAACAGAAGGATTAAAAATCACATGAGAATGGGATGAAATACATATAATCCCCATTATCCTGTTTGATCCAGGATGCTTTCAGTGAGTGTACAGAAGGTGAGGCTAAACAGTCCGTTACTTTAACTCAATTACATCAAACAAGTTATTTTTATCCTTCTTTGAAACAGGCCACAGTACATCCAGCATACACACACACACACACACACACACACACACACACACAATATATACATACATGTATATGTATATACAAATTTTGTATGCATGTGTATATATGTTTATGTGCATATATGTATATGTATGTATAGAAAATATGTGTGTATATATGTGTGTATATACATACATACATATATATGTATATATATATAGATACATAAATACACAAATAAAATTAGCAAGTATAGCAACTTGTCCTAGGACTATTTCTATTTAAACTTCATAGAAAAAGAGGAAAAGATGGAAAAGAAGAACAAGATGAGGAATGAGAATGATAATGTGAAATGTGAGAAGATGAAGACTTGTGAAGCCATCCTCGGATTCTGCGAGTGCTGGGTTCAAATCCAGCTCTGACGTGTGCTAGTTGTATGACACTCAGAAAGTTACTGACCCCTCAGTTGCCTGAGAATCTCTCTAAGACTGTAAACTGGAGGGAAAAAGTGGCAGATCTTTATTGGCAGGTGAAGTTTCCCTACCAAGAGTTTATCACTCCAAGGCATTCATAGGTCTACATAATCCATATTTTGTTCAATATAAACTTAGATGTGCGCTTCATAGTTCATACTTTGCTAAATAAAAGAAATCAATAAACATCCACCCTTCTGTAGCCTTTAAGGTTGGCTGTGGACTCTGTACATATTGTAATTTTTCATCCTCACGACAACCTTGTAAAAAACTGCTATCATTATAGTATTTTAAGATTCACAAAATTGCAATTTAATTAAATCCAAATAAGCCTTTATTTTGGCCCTTTACCAATGGCAAGGCAGTGTGCTAGGCCTTAACTCATCATCTCATTGGACTAGGGAAGCAATCCTATGGCAGTATTAAAGTTATATTCGCAAATAATTTTGACAAGTGAAGGGAAGATGCCGGAGAGTTTCGGTGACTCGTCCATGGTCACACAGCTAGGGACCCGAGGACTAGCCCAATATGGAAAAGGAAGGACTCCAGGCAGAGCCAGAAACACTGCTGAGGTTGCTTTGAATGACCCGGCTGTAGCCTCAGCCAGATGATTGATCTATGTTGAGTCAATCCAGTCTAAATTTCTGGACTCTGAGCATCCTTGGAGCTGGACAGAATGTTTCCTAGCAGACAGTTCCCAGCAGCACTTGCATCATCAGCGGCTATCTCTGGCTGAAAACTCAGAGCCGATACGTTGGTGCCCGTTGGCCTCGTTTGGAGCTGACGTGCAAAGCTATGGTCCGTTCCCAACAATGTCACTAAGGGAGAAGCGAGTATGTGGCTGACCATGCTGGGAAACCAGTGATGTCATGAGGGAACTATGGAACTTGGAAATATGACAGATTCTGTCCTTGCCAGATCCTCCTGGGAAGTGAGGGAGGCGATCTGTCTTTCCCTGGGACAGAGCACTACTCCTCACCTCATGCCATTTAATGGGAACAAATCCCAGAGGGTGCTCTTTGGGAGCAGTGTATCTTTTCTGCAAATTGCCTGGGCACCTGAGAAATGATGCAAATTTCCCCTGGAAGTATGTGGTGAAGGCCACCCTCTCCTCACTTGCCCTTGCTCCTCCTCCTCTGAAATGCCAGGGGTAAGATGGTAACTGGAAAGATCAAGGGGGAAACACAGTGTGCCGGGCCTGGCTTCATTTCATCTAGGCGGTGGCTGCATTTCACTGGACGTTGCATCGATGTTGTGGGTGGCATCAGGGCTGCAGGGGGAGCTCTTTTATTTTGATTGGGAGGCCTCCCTTGTTCTGCCATCTCAAGGTCATTTCATTAATGGAGAGTCTGGAAGGGAAATTTGAAAGTGGATGACTTAGTATGTCCTGTGCAAGGGACTGTAGAGAAGAAAAAAACAAAACAAAACAAACGATTTGGTTTGGCTTTGGGGGGAATTATTCAAAATGCCCTGGTTGAGCGGGGAGGGGGATGATAAATCTTCATGTTGGAGTAATAATAGCTAATATTTATGTTGAAGTCAGAAGATTTTGATTAAAATCCCGGCCATCCATGTTAGCATCTGTATGCTCCTGGGAAAGTCATTTAACCTTGGAGTCTCAGTTTCCTCATCTGTAGAATCGGGTGCTGGACTAGATGGCTTCAGTGGTCATTTCCATCTCAAAGTCTATGGTCTCTGTGTTTTCAAGTTATCAAAGCACATCCCAGGCATCTAGGTGGCTCAAATAGATAAAAGCACTGGACACGGAATCTGGAAGACCTGAGTTCATATCCTGCCTCCTACCCTTCCTCGTGTGGACCTTGGATAAGTCACCTAATCTGTGATCATCAACAAGTGATCAAAGGAGATAATATTTGTAAAGTGCTTAGCCAATACTTATTCTCTTTCCCCTACGTCTCCGTCTGCCTCAGTTTCCTCATCTGTAAAATGGTGATAATGAGAGCACCTACTTCCCAGAATTGTTAGGATAAAATGATATCCCATTTCTAAGATTCTTAGCAAATTGTAGAGCAATATATAAATGCTTAGCATCATATATATTTATGTGTGCGTGTATATGTGTGGTTGTGTGTGTCTTCAGCCATCCGAAGCAACCCTTTAAGGTGTGAAATATAATTTTTTATTTTATATATATGTTAAAAATATATTTTGCCCTTTATATGTATTTCTTCTTCATACTATACATACATATCCCCATGTATATGTTTCCCTATACATAACCCATATATAATTCCTGTTTATATTATGTATATAATAATTTTCCTTAAGTATACATACATTTTATATATACATATATATATTCCCTATGTGTATATGTACACACATTTTCCTATATGTACTTCCTCCTTATTTTTCTATAGAGTTCCTCTCTATATATTTAACATATATGGAATTATATTATTTTTATCCCTTCCTTTTTATAGATGAGAAAACTGTACCTCAGAGAGAGCAAGGCCCTTTCTCATTATCTGCTTTTCTATCCTAGAGTCAAAATGAATTTTAAGGAACCTGAACCTTTTTAATTAGATTTTTTTGTTGTTCCCTCCCTTTCAGACTAAATGGACTTGACGGGGTCTGTACAAGTAGCCATAACAACTGCAGTCATTTAGTGCTTTCTGGTTCCCGAGCTCTTCCCCACTTAGCATCTCCCTTGATTCTTACCACAATCTCGCTAAGTCATCCTTGTTGGGGTTTTTATCCCCGTTTCTTGCCAAAGAAGCACCAAGTGGCCAAGTGACTCACTCAGGGTCATGCAGCAATTGACATAGTGGGTGACATTCAGGGCTGGCCTTCCAAATCTCCCAGTACTTATTATGTAGCTTTAGAGATGGAAGGTTCTCCAAGAGGTCCTTGCTCTAACTGAATTTCCTCATTTGCCAGAAGAAGAAACTGAAGCGCAGAGAGGGGGAATCACTTGTTCTAGATCAAACAAATCTAAGCTTTGAACCTGTTTTCTGACTTCCAAACTCATTACCACTCTTCAACTGACCATCCTTCCTCTATCCAGTCAGCTAATCGGTCAACAAGCATTTACTGAGCACCTACTCTGTGCAGCCACTTTGACTACCTCTAAGTCTGGCATTCTACTGACCACACCACCAGCAGGGAGGGAGTGCAAGTGTATCTCTGTGTTATATCTCTAAGTTACAGATGAAGAAACGGAGGCAAGGAAAATGAGAAGCAGTGGCACAGGGCCTTCACCCACTTAACAAAGTCAATCCATTTGGAAGCATTTTAGACTGTTTATCAGAAAAAAGCTGTTACCTTAGCTCTGTGGAACTATGGAAGGATGGGTGCCTTGGCTGTAGCAAGACAGACCCGACTACTTTTCATTAGAACTGGCTAAATCTTTCCACCAAACAAGAAAAACATACACACACGTATCAATATACATGTATACATATTTTTGTATACACACATAATGCTTTGTACATGCACACACATACATAAATATGCATGCTTGTGGCTAGATGCATATACACAAATATACACATGTATATATACATGTACACACATATACACATACATATATACAGACATGTCCATAGATATACTGATATACATATACATGTATGCATATGCACTCATATACACACATACATACATTCATGAGAAAAATTTATACATGTGTGTATATATGTGCATATGAATGTGTGTATTTATGTATGTGAGTGTGTGTGTGTGTGTGTATGTGTGTATGGAATTGGTAGAGAGGGACTTTGCCAAGGGACAGATGTTGATTTGAAATAAAGAAAAACAAAAACTTCTTAAGATATTTTTTGGGAGGTGTTATCTCTGTGGGGCAACTTATCTGCAACTTAACATCTAAGAGAGTACCTGGGGCACTGAGAGATTAAGTAACCTATCCACAGTCATATAGCTAGAATATATAAGAGGGGGCACTTGAACCCAGGACTTCCTGACTCTAACCATGTCCCCTATGTCATGCTGCTTCTCACCTCTAAGATTTAGAACTATCTTGAAGTATAGTAAGAATTGGAGTTATTGCAGCATATAATGGGATTCCTGAGGGGGTGGTGGGTTTCCTCTCATTAGAAGTCATGAGACAAAGGCGATGGTCCTCACCGAATCTGCCCTCTCATTGACAGGCTGATTCCTAAGCGGGGGGGCTACATACTTCCACCCTCAAAGTTCTAAGGGGAGGATCAATGAGGAATTTTAGTGCTATTAATCACGAGCCCCCATCGGTATAGTTCTTATTATGTATCAGTCAGTAGTCCCCACTAGCTTTTAGCAAAGATAGGGAAGTAAGAAGAATTGATATAAAAGATTTCCCCCCGAAAGCATGGGGCACACTTTTCCGCAAGTATATATTGAATTCAGAGGAAGAGCGGACTTGCAATAATAGCACAAGGGTAATGAAGCACCTATGTGGCCAAAGGGTCAACTCAAAACTCTTGGTTCCTGGAATTCTTTCTGTGAATCCAGCACACTTTTCTGGTTCCAGGGGCCACACACCTTGAAGCTGTTTCTTTGCTCAAGTGCTTCCCTTCTGCATCTATCCTGTGTCTGTGTGTGGCCTTGGTGTATCTCTTTCTATGCCTGTTTGGATATGTTGTTTCCAAGTGGTCTATTCTCTCTGATGATATGGCCATTGTGAGAAGGGGTGCTTCCTCTGAATTCACTGTCTCACCCCTGCTCTCCTTTAATGCAGGCACAAGTATCTCCTTTCTTAAAGTGCTCCCAAGCCTGGAAGCTCCCAAAGCTTTACTGCTTAGCTTTTGGACTTAACAACTATTAAAATTCCTCAGGTATTTAAAGCCCCCTGAGGAGTGGTCAACATTTTAAGTGAGCCAAACACAACAGTCACTTCTTTCTCTTCTTAACTGAATGAAAGAAAGTCATACAGCATAAGGGATAGCATGACGTAAACCTTCCTGTGCATCTGTTTGAAACTTCATCATTTCCATGCATCAATTACATTACATTAATCTAGGCAGGGATGTGGGACTCTACAGCTTACAATAGAATCATAAATTTCCATCTGGAAAAGACTTTAGAAGCCATAAAGTAAGCTCTCTCATTTTATAGATGAGGAAACTGAGGCACAGGGCTGATCAGAGATTTGCCTAGTTTCACACAGCTGGACACTTGGTCAGAAGAAGGTTGAACCAGATGCTGAGGTCCCTGCCATGTCTGATTCTGTGAAAGGACGTTTTCTCAAGGGCCTGCTAGTGAGCGAACAATGACAAAGTATTGTGTCTAGTCCTTTCTCTCTTGTGGTAAGATCTGAGCAGTGACTTGTGAACGATTTCTGAATGAAAGCCTATTTTCCTGTTCACAGAAGCTATATCTCAGTAGCAGTTCAGGAACTGTTATATTACTTATATAGAAATAATATTCAGCTCAGGTTCAACCTGCCTAGAAAAGCAAAAAGTCAGAAGGTAGAATGAGCCTATTTCTCTGCTTCCTTCAAAATAAAATTGTTTGTGAATTCATTTTCTATGTTCCAGACACGATCTGGTGCCTGGCCAATTCAGCTATTGGTCCTTAACCAATATATGGAAACGAAGGAGTAAAAAAACCAATTACAGATCTAATAAAGACCCCTGCCATATATTATGGGGGGTTTGATCTGTGTATTCTTCCTCTCTTTACCCCAGGATGCTAGAGCATATTAACAAGAACTCATAGAATAATACCTCTGAGTGATTATTGTGAGGTTGGCCCAGAGTATTCTCTATTCATTTTTTTTTCTTCCAGCCACATTTTCATAAGAGAAATCCAGATTTGAAAGAATCTTGGCATTTTGTAAATTTAATATTGCTTTCTTCTCCACCTTCGTTAAATTCAACTGATCTCAAAGCCATTCTTACATAACGATCACGTAGAGCTAGGTAGCACAGTGGATCAAGTGCTGGGCCCAGAGTTAGGAAGACTCATCTTCTGGAGGTCAAATCTGGCCTCAGATTCTTTCTAGCTGGGCAAGTCATTTAATGCTGTTTGCCTCAGTTTCCTCATCTGTAAAATGAGCTGGAGAAGGAAATAGCAAATCACTCCGGTATATTTGCCGAGAAAACCCCAGATGGGGTCAAGGAGAGTCGGACACAACTGAAAAAGACCGAACGTCAACAACGGAATACTGACAATGTTACAGTGAGCTCCTTCCTCTTAGTACTTGGGCTATTTTGTGGTTTAAAGCATGCGATTGAAAGAAAAATGTATTAGAATATTAGTAAACGGAAATGTATTAAGCGTGGAAATTGTTGGATAATAGCTGTAAAGTGGGAAGGAACCTTCGCAGTAACTGAGTCCACTACCTCCATTTTCAAATGGGCAAACTGAGTTTCAGATACGTAAAGTGACTTAGGACTTTAGATCCTGAGCTGGAAAGAGCCTCAGAGGCTACTCAGTGCTATGAAGACAGTGGTGTCCGGAGGGTAAGTGATTTGGGATCCCCCTGCCTATGTACATATATATGTATGTATATCGGTGTCTGTCTATATGGCTATATTGTATATATATATGTGTGTGTGTGTGTGTGTACAGTCACAATTCTAATGGATTCCAATGACATGTTTTAGGCCAGATGTGGTTTTGTTTTTTTTATGATCATCTCCACTTCAGCCAGAGCAGATCATCGCATGCCCTGACGCTTATAGTCCTAGAGAGTTATCTGGGGTATAAAGAGTTTCATTGCCTTTCCTGGGGTCCCAGATCCCATGTGTCAGAAACGGGATTCCAGCCCAACTTTTCCTGACTCTGAGACCAGTTTTCTATACTCTACCATATTTCCTTTCAATGACATTAAATAAAACCCCAAAATAGACACTGAGCACCTGCTATGGGCAAACATTGTTAGGGATTAGTTTGAGAAATAAATAATTTTTCTTGGACTTAGTCTAATGCTCAAGAGCCATTGGGTCACTGAGACCTCTTTCCAGGCTTCATGGGACTGTCTCTTTTGGATGACATTTTTTTCTGTGACCTCCTTTTGAGAATAGTCAGTCCTCACTTTCCCTTTTGTCTTCCCCTCCCCACCCTGCCATCTTTCTTTGTGTCTTCCCCCATCCCTGTCTCTGTCTGTCTGTCTGTCTGTGTCTCTCTGTCTGTCTCTGTCTCTCTCCCTCTCTCCCTCCATCTCTTTCTCTCTCTCTCTCTCTCTCTCTCTCTCTCTCTCTCTCTCTCTCTCGCTCTCTGTTTTCTCCCACTCTTCCCTCTCCAACCCCTTAGGGTAAGAATTCCAGGTATAAGAGAATGTGTGAAGCCTTCTTTGGACAGGTGGTGCATTTACTGTGTCTCTTATCACATCACCAAGTACATCTAGAGCCAGCTGGCCTGGGAGCAGGGCTGACATCATGCAGTATCTTGCATTCTGTGTCTGTGTTTTAGTGGATGGAAGAAATGAGCTGCAGAGGACACATCTGGCTCCTGTTTTTTATCATCTCCCAGGCTGACTAAGCTACACACACTCCTTCTAGGTCCTGTCCAGAATCCTTAAATCACAGAGATCCAAGGGACCTCAGAGTCCATCTAGACTAGCTCATTCCCAAACAAGAATCCCTCCTTCATAATACCTGACAAATAGTCATCCGGCATCTGCTCAAAGATCCCCAACAAGGCGGGAACCACTGCCCTCCGAGAGCAGCTGCTTCTAGCTGAGGAATGATCCAAGTGTTAGAACAGTTTTCCTGACATTAAGCCTAATTCTGCCTTTTTGGAGCCTTCACCCATTGCCTTTAATACTACCCTTTGGGGGTTCCTATTCTACATGGCAGCTCTTCATAATCTTGAAGAAAACTAGCACTTTCCTCCTGAGTTCTCTCTTGAGCTGGCTAAGTGAAGCCCCTGCCCCACCCCCTCCACTCCCAGGGCACGTGGAATCTTTGTCCAATGGCCTACAATGCCGCCTGTCATTTTGGGGAGGAAGAGAGAAAAGGAAGGGTGTTAGTTGGTTACAGAGGTAGCAGGAGCCTGTTTCTCGGGAAATTTTGTACAGTTAATATAACTATATGGATGGGACCTTGCCCAGCCAATTGTCCAAGCCTACCACCCTAATCTTGCACTCTGCAAAGCCCTGTTTAAAAATCTCATAATGACTTGGGGAGCTGAGCTGGATCGTGAAGTGGTTTGAAGGTGATGCTTTCATGTCCAGGGCCCCAAGCTGGCTCGCCCTTACTGCAAAAGGTTTGGCTTGGAATGAGGTTATCAGCACCATGAAGTGAGCACATCCAGAGACAAAGCTTGCTTTCCTGTGGAAAGGGTGGCCAATCAGAAAGGTAGTTGGGGTCCCTGGGGCCATTGTTGAGTGTATAGATCTCAGGGACATTGTGTTTCTGAGGCCAGCTGCATCCTTCCTTCCAGGCAGGCCCAGCCTTGTTGCTGAACTGCCTTGTAAGCCAGCCCAGTCAAACTTCTAGGGCTCATGAAAAAGATAGTGCTAAAAAAATGTAACACTGCCAGGCTTTGGAAAGAAAGACTCTCTAACACGAACCTTTAGAGCGCCAAGGGAGATTCTTCTGAAATAATTTTCTTGGGGCTTTTCCTGAATTCTGTGGTTTCAAAAGAATGATCGAGCCATGGAGTGAAGAGATCAGAGGGAAATGGGAATACAGAAATGACCACAGGAAACTCAAGGCCTGGAAACAACGAAACATTCCTAGATAGAGTCTGGTCCATCTTTCAGGGTCCTGAGCATGTGCAGAAAAAAGGCTTCCAAGAGAAGAGAAGAGCGGTGAAACCAATGGAAAGGCCAACACAGGGAAGGATTAGTAAGCTCTTAATCAAAGAAAACACTGCTCCCGCTATAAAAAATTCACAAGAAAAATTAGAGAGGAGCCATTGCCACACTCAACAGACATTCAGAAGGGAGAGGCCAGAGGGACAGAAAAGGAAGCATTATGACATGTGAAGGAAGCAAGACTAAGAATCTTGGAAAGAGAAGACAAATTGTTCATGAGTATCCCCTCTTACCTAGGCATTAAATGCCTGCTCAAAGTCTGCCATGTCACAGGACTCCTGACCAGAGGACTTTCACAAGCAAAGAGAAATACTTCATTCATTCATCTAATCATTCATTCATTCATTCATTTATTTTCCCACACCAATGGTTGACCTTATCTTTCTAAATTATTGGAACATTTTTGTTTTGACAAAACTATCCCTTCCCAATAAATAATCTCCCATCCCTACCTGTAGACCCCTGCCCATAGCATCGCAGAATCACGAGCTTTCACATTTGGAGAGAGCCTTAGAGACCCTTTAATTTAATCCAAGCATGCTGGACTTAGAGTTAAGAAGATCCATTTTCAAATCTCACCTCAGTCTCACCTCACAATTTACTAACTGTGTGACCTTGGGCAAGTGACTTTACCTCTCTGTGCCTCATTTTCCGTATTTGTCAAATGAGGATATTGGATTCAATGCCAGATAAAGTCCTTCCAGCTCTAAATCTGTGCTCCTAGGATCCTATGCAGTTGACACTGTCCTTAGTACATTTCTTTAACCACAGTTAAGCAAAATTATCAGGGGTGGCTGAGGGGTACAGTGGATAGAGCATTGGCACTGGAGTTGGGAGGACCTGAGTTCAAATCTGGCCTCAGACCCTTGACACTTACTAGCTGTGTGACCTTGGACAAGTCACTTAACCCTGATTGCCTTGCACAAACAGCAACAAGACAAACAAACAAAAACTTGTCCAATCCAGGTTGGCAAAGTGATAAGAAGTGCGACCTTCTGCTCTTATGGCTCAGCCTTTCTTAATAGTGAGGAAGGAGACACTGTCTAAAACCAAGCAATCTAGCTCCAGAGCTGGGCACTTCAGCAGATCTGCCTGGTGGGGTCATTCACATGATTGTAAGCATTGCGTATGTGATCTCCCTGGTTTTGCTTTCGTCACTTTGCATTGGATTCTGCAAGGCTTCTCATGCCTCCTATAATTCCTTGTGGCATAACAATACCTAATTACATGAATATAACATAATTCAATCTGTTGGCACTCACCTTGTTCCCAGCTTTTCATTGTTACAAAAAAGTTCTGCTTCTCACAGTATAAATCTAATAGTAGGGTGATTGAATCAAAGGATAGGAACAGTTTAACAGATGTTCTCATGTAATCCTAAATCATTTTCTAGAATGGTTGAACTATTTCACAACTCTACCAAAAATGTATAGGTAAACCTGTCTTCCTACAGTGCCTCCCATATTGCCATCATATTTTACCAAGATAGAAGGGTTCCCAGAATTGTATTCAAAGGGTTTCATTCTAGGAAGCCAACTTTAAAATGAACTTTACTTGGGATTCCTCCCTCTTGATTTTTATCACATAGAGTATGGTTAATTGGTTGTTATTGGTTAATTGATATGAGTCTTAATATGCCAATGGATTATCTGTGATCTCCCACCTCCATATCTTTGCTCCCATTCTTTTCTATGCTTTCACTGCCCTCACTTGCATACACTCCACCCTGATTTTCTACCCATTCTTTAAAGCGAAACTCAAACGAAATCATTTCTAACCTACCTTTTCTGATCCCCTTCAAAGGTAATAACGTTTTCCTCCAACAGATCACACATAACCCTTTAAACTTACTTTGATATCTAGCTTGGTGGAAGGAATACACAATGGAGAAGATGAGTCTTAGAGGAGATATGATAATTATTCCCTTGAAGTTCCTTCTGTTAAAGCCCTTCTATAGCAGACTTGTTCTGCTGATTGCCAGAAGGCAGAAGGAGGATCAAAGGGTGGGAATTCCCAAAAGGCTGATTTTGGCTCAATATAACAAACCATATCCTACCAACTGGACTTTCCAAAAGTAAACCGTGCTTCTTTGGGAGGTGGTGGGTTCATCCTCATTGGAGATCTTCAAGCAGGAGGCGGATAATCTTCTTTGAGGAGATGCTTGAAGAAAGATGACCTCTGAGATATCTTCTTGCTCTCAGATGCTGTAATTGAATAGATGAAAAAGCATTTGTCAAGTGCTTACTATATGCCACACACTATATATATAGCTTGTTTTTGAGATATTTGTTGGGTTGTTATCTCCCCTATTAGATCATAAGCTCCTTGAGGGCAGGGACTATTTTTTTTTGTTTCTTTTTTAAATTCTCATTGCTTAGCATAGTCACTGACACATAGTGGGCACTTGATAAATGTTTATCAATTGATCGATTAAACATTCTAGGTAATGGAAATTTGTTCTGTGTGTCAGGGAGCAAAGAATTAGAGTGAAAGGTTCTGGTTTTGTGTGTGTGTGTGTGTTTTGAAGAATAAGTATGAGTAAAGTGTATTTAAAATCAAAATAATACTGAACACAATTTCTTCATTTATTTGGAAGAAATTTGAATATCAACTAACATTATCCCTGTAGTTTCATGCTTGAGGAGAGAGACTTTACATACTTAGCCCATAACTATTCTTAAGGTAAATGGAAGGGCAGCTAGGAGGTGCAATGGATAGAGCAACTGGCCTTGGAGTCAGGAGGACCTGAGTTGAAGTCCAGCCTTGGACACTAACTAGCTATGTGAACTTGGGCAAGGCATTTGACCCCTATTGCTTTCCCCTCCCCCTCCAGAAATAAAAGGATAGGAGAGGAAGAAACTAACTGATTTTCTCACTAGTCAGAACACACTATTAATTCAATTTCGATTTAACAGTTCAATGGTTCAAAAAACATTTATTATGAGCCACTCAGAGTAATCAATCAATCAGCAGACACTTATTAAAGGCCTACTGTGTGCTAGGGATTGTATTATGCACTAGAGGTACAAAAGAATAACAAAAATAGGGTCTGCCCTCAAGCAGCATACATTCTAATGAAGGCAACATGCACAGAAATAAGCTTAGGGCACAAAGACAAAAACGAAACAGTCTTAGAGCAATGACTCTGTCTGGTTGATTTGTGGCACTATAACCTCTATCCAGGAAGTGCTTAAAAGAGTTTGTTGAAATTTTTTTTGCTCTATGGGACAATTCTCTTGGATGGGGGAAGGGGAGGGGCACAGGGAGTATAGTTGATGTAAAAACAAGGGATATCAATAATTTTTTTTGAGCATTGGTTGAGTTTATTCAAAGTGGAAATACTTACTTTCATTGAAGTATGCTAGGGACCAATGATCTCTAAAAATACCCCAGTTCACTTTAATTGGCTAACTGCCTATTTCTGATTTAGATTTTTCTTGTAAGTTAGATCTCAGGAGCGTAAGCTGATTTATCAGGAAATGGAACTAACCTCTATGCCATAATTTGAAATTGCATTGACATATGACTCAGTCATAGCCTGATAATATTAATAGAAATATGTGCTCTGAAGAACATAGTTGGTGGGAATATCAGAGAAGGTCACCATTCCACTGGGGAAGTCAGTCAGTGATGATGAAACTAGCTAAACCAAGAAGCCAACTGTGTTTTGTTCCTTAATGTACCAGTAGAGAGTGACTCAGATCCTGGGAGTCAGATACATTTTCCCAGACAGAAGAGCTTGACAGATATGGAGGATTATGATACAACAGTCAGAAAGGAACCAAACTATCTCAGCATAACAATATCTTCACTTTTTTAGGTGGTCAAAAAAGGCAAGAAATGACTAAATGCTGGCCATTTCCGCCTTCCCAGGAATTGGTGCCCCTTTGCTCAGAAGGTGACCAGCTTTCAAAGGGAAGATGGAAGAAAAAATTCAGGTTACCATGATCCAGCTTATTTTGATGGCCAAATGATACAGAGATCAAGAGTGGTGTTTGATGTTGTTCTGAGACTGAGTAAAAGTGTTTGCGATGGAACCCAGGCTCCCTGAATCCCAAACCTTTCTTATACTTTCTAGACCACCCTGGCTCCAAATGCAAGACATATATAGTATCCACATAATAACTTCATTGTAGTCTGGTGTTTTAATTCCAGTTCTGAGCTGGGAGTGGGGAGGGGAAAGGGAAAGGAAGAATTTCTACAGAACAAACCTATGGTATAATTGTAATCCCATCCCCCTTACAAAAAAACAGTACCAGTGTCTGTGCTACTAATTCTGCTGTAAATGGATCTTGGTGAGATAGCATCAAATTCAGGCTGCTTTATCTGTTTACATTTTTTCAGAGTGATGGTTAATTCTTTATGAGAGGCATCCTTGGGATAGTAGAAAGAACCAGTCTTGGAGTTGGGTAAACCTAGATTCAAGCCCAGCCTCTGATGTAGATTATCTCTATGGTCCTGGGCAAGTTACTTACCCTCTCAATGCCCCAGGTGACAGCTCTCTATGACTGCAATGTAGAAAAATTGCTATCTTTACCAGGAGAAGGAGTTTTCACACTGGGAGTTCCCTATGCTTATGAGGTTATGAACAAACCCAGAGATACTCACAAGTTAACTCTCTTCAAAATAATTCCACTTGAGCCATAACAGAGTTATGGAATGAAAACAACACTGGACTGGGAACCAGGAGACCTGGAGTCCCCAAGCTATCTGTGAACTATATGACCTTGGTTACATTTAAATTTTCTAGCCTTTGCTTCTTTGCTATAAAATAAGGAGAATGGAAGGGGTCTCTTTTAGCCTTCTGAATCAACGATTCTATCCCTTGCCGACCCAAGTGACTGCTGGTTTGAGTATTTGGTCTCTGGCACTGGACCGTGGGCCCTTCCCCTGAGTACTGAATGATGGTTTTACTGAAAATAAAAATAAATTAAAACAAAGCACTGCCATAAATTACATGTTCTTCCCAGATGACAATTTCTCACTTGACATTGGAAAGAAATTAAGGAGCTCACAAATGAATCAGCATCTGTACTTTCTAAAGGGAAGGAACATTTTTGTTTCTTATCCCATAAGCATGACTTTGTGTCTTTCAGTACAATGATGCTATGAACATCAATACAGGTATAATAGCTCTTAACTACTCTCGATTAAAAAGAAAAAAGTTAATTGAGGGCTCAGAGCTTTGTTTTATCTCCTTTTTGAAGGTAAAAAGGCAGGGCAAGTCTCATTTCAGGGTTAGAAAATGATGGGTATACTACTGATGCCTAGTATGAGATATAACAACACTAGCAGCTGGACCTGTGATTCACTGAGCATAGGACACTCTTGGGTGCCTTGGCATCTGAGAGAATTGCCTGGTGAGCTGAGAGGTGAAGTGACAGCCAGTATTTGTTAAAGCCGAGGACTGAACCTAGATGTTCCCAGCTTTGAGGCCAGTTCTCTGCCTGCCACACCTCACTTACTCCTCTGATTAAAATAAAGTGGATGATTACAGCTATTTTATTGCTTCTCTTCTTTAAAAAATAATTCTAGTCCAAGTGTAGAACTCATACCATTCAAATGAAGGTATAATTTTGATTGTTTCTCTGTGTCCCTGAGCCTTACACTCTGTGTGCACATAGGAGGCTTTTAACAAATACTGCTTGAATTCAGTCATGTAACTGACATCAACAGAGCACTTGAAGCTCTCCTAAGTACTTTACAAATAGCTTCATATTCGATCCCAGCAATAACCCAGTGAGGAAGGTACTAAAGGCACTGGCCTCCTCATTATATACTTGAGGAAACCAAGTCCAATAGAATAAAGTGACCTGTGCCTGTGGTCACACTGGTAACTGGTAACTGTAGTTAGTTTTTTTTTCTTTTGTTTTTATTTTTTTATCCCCCACCCCCCACTCCAAGATGGCGTACACTCTGGTTGCTCTGTTCCCCAGTCTGCCCTCCCCTCTGTCACCCCATTCCCCTCCCATCCCCCTTTCCCTTCCTTTCTTGTAGGGCAA
>CM053624.1:356120346-356136564 GCA_028646595.1 Phalanger gymnotis
AAAAAAAATCTACGTCATTGACTGCACTAAAGCCTTTGACTGTGTATGTTACAACAAAATGTGGTTAAGTCCTGAAAGAGCTGGGAGTACCAGATCATTTTACTTGTCTCTGAGGAATATGTATGCAAGTCGAAAAGCAGCAGTTAGAACCAAATGTGGCACAATCGATTGGTTTAAGATTGGGAAAGGAATACTACAAGGTTGCATATTGTCACCTTATTTATTTAACTTACATGCAGAGCACATCACGCAAAATGCCAGGCTGGATGAATCAAAACTGGAATTAAGGTTTCTGGGAGAAATACCAATAATCTCAGATATGCAGATGATACCACACTGACAGCAGAAAGTGAAGAAGAATTAAGAAACATCCTGATGAAGATGAAAAGAGGAAAGTGCAAAAACTGGCTTGAAGCTTAAAATCACAAAAAAAACCCCCTAAGATCGTGGGAGCTGGTCCCATCGTTTCCTGGCAAATAGAGGAAGAAGAAATGGAAGCAGTGTCAGATTTTATATTCTTGGGCTCAAAGATCATTGCAGATGGAGACTGCAGCCACAAAATTAAGATGCTTGCTCTTTCGAAGAAAAGGTATGCAATTCTGGACATCATCCTTATAAGAAGAGACAAAACCTTGCTGATAATGGTATGTATAGTCAAAGCTATGGTCATTCTACTAGTAACATATGGCTGTGAGAGTTACACTACATAGGAAAGCTGAGTGCCACAGCTTTTGAATTGTCATGCTGGAGAAGAATTTGAATAGACACTTTCGAATTGTGATGCTGGAGAAGACTTTTAGAGTCCCTTGGACAGCAAGGAAGTCAGTCAATACTTAAAGAAATTAATTCAGAATGCTCATTGGAAGGACAAATTCTGAAGCTGAAACTGAAATACTTTGGCCACATTATAAGAAGACAGGACTCATGTGAAAAGATTGAATGCAAACGGAGAAGAGGACAGCAGAGGATGAGATGGATAGATAGTGTCATGGTCACAGGGAACATGGACAGACTTTGGGAGATAGATAGTGGCAGATAGATGCGATATGGTCCATGGGGTAACGAAGATTTGGACACTGCTGAATGAACGAACATCAATATATGTACATTTGATGTTGAGTCATTTCAGTCGTGTGTCCCTACTTGGGGTTTTATCGACAAAGATGCTAGAGTGGTTTGTCATGTCCTTCTCCAGCTCATTTGACAGATGAAGAAACTGAGGCTAACAGGGTTAAGTGACTTGCCCAGAGCCGGGGTCAAACAGCTAGTAAGTGTCTGGGGCTGCAGTTGAACTCATGAAGAGAAGTCTTGCTGATTCCAAGCCCCATGCTCTATTTGCTGAACCACTAAGCTGTCCCACATATGCGTATACAAACTTACATAAATACACACTTAAGAACAAGCAGAGTTTGCATAAAGGTAATGGAGGAGGGGGATGGTATAAATGACAAGTTCCTATCGATTAGAAAACTATCGAACAAACCTTTCCAAAAGTACCATAATATTAATATTCTCTGAAATCAAAGTTCACTTAGAACATATTTAATACAATTAATACCTTCATATTGCCAGTCAATATATACATCCATCTAGGGTACCCCCTCTCCACATAAGATTCACAGGTTGTGTTTCTTTAGGGGAGACTATTCTAAATTCAAGATGCTCTGTGGGTTTCCATTCTTTGAACTATAGCTCCTAAGACCCCACTGCGGTGCTTGCTTTTAATAATCTCTCAAAATATGCACAGCATCAGTGGAAAAGAGGACACACATAGAGTGGTATAAAGGTGGGGCTCACACGTCGTCAAGGCAATTCAGTTCAAACACTGCGGGACCCTGCTGTCCTTCCCCTCATCATGTTGTTACCCCCGGCCATAGAATCTTTGAGAGCAGATAGCTCAGTTAGGCTCCTCTGTGGCTCGATGCTTAACTTTCGACTGCCAGGGCTGGCTTTCTTCTTGAGTCAGAGAGCTCACACTCCTCAGTCTTTTGCTCACCTAATTTGGCCGCTTCCCCACTGGGAACATGTCTCCCACCAGGCAGGTAACTCTACTGAAAGATGCCATGGCTAAGCAATATAAATCTCCTTTCTCCCTCTTCTCCACTGCCAGATCTCCCACTAATCAGAGCTGTCTCTTTCCTTAACTGACTCTCTAGAGAATGTATCTTGCTTTTTAAGTGGCGATGGAGAGTATGACCATTTCTTCAGCCATTCAATTATTTGGTGACCCTCTAACTGCACCACGCTTAAGTAATGGGGTAACAAATTATATATTGTCCTTTATATAAACTTTGAGACCATAATACCCCATTGCCCCTTACCTTCCATCATTTCATCAACTGGACTGGGGAGAAATAAATTGATCAGAGGTGTCCTAATCAACTTCTCACACATACATAATTTTGGAACCATAAAATGGACAATGAAAATGTGGAATAATCCTAATAAAAAAACTACACCATGCTAACAAAATATAAGACCTATGATCCATAAGGCAACTATATAAATATTAACGCTATTTTGGCCAAAATGGGGAAAGACTGAAAGACGAATATCCCAGCACATGGAAACTGATGAAAAGCCTACATAAACACGTTTGGAACAAGTAGGCGCTGTTTCACTAAGCAACAGTAAAGGCTGACAGTGTTTATACTCCATTGGGTTTTTTGAATATAACCCAAAGTGTATGGATGGGAATTCAAAGGCCCTCCATGGGCTACGATGCCTTGAACTCACCCCGCAATGTGTCAAATAAAGAAGCAGCAAACGATTGGGTCGTAGAGATTAGTGTATCCAAATGGAAGGGTTTATAACTGCAAGGTCCAGGTCATCACCACAAGGAATGATGGATGCTTGACAGTTAAAGAGCCTAGACTCAGTGATCAGTGCAGATTATGCAAAGGCATGGGAGAACCTATAACATACCAGTACGGGCTGAAAAAAATTAGTACCTAATTAGTGCCAAACACATGTGGCTATAGGTGGCATGTGGTCCATAATACTCCTGAGTGTCCTCCCAACCAGATTAAAATGTAATTAGGAAATACTTTATAAAATAAATAAAAATACAATAAATATAGTCAATATAATATTTTTAAAATAAGACAACTCCTAGTTACTCTGTTTACTGCTGGGTACGCAATGAGGACATTTTCAGAGAGCCTATGGCTCACAACCTGATACTTTTGAGCTAAATTTTTTTCTAGATAGAAAAAAAAATACGATAGTCCATGGGACATTAACTATCAAGGAATAGCAGGATAGAAGCTAATTTCATCACTATTTCTATCTGAACTCTATCTAACAAGATGAGACACATGAGATAATAATAACATTTGTATAGTACTTTAAAATTCATGAGGTCCTTTATCAGCATCTTCTCTTGAGTTTGTGAGGTCATAATTACAGGTGTTGGCTACATTTTATGGATGAGGAAACTGAGGCTCAGTAAGGTGAGGCAGTTTGGCCGTAATGACACAGCTAGTGAGTATTGGGTGTGGGACTGGAAGTCAGGAACGCCCAAGTGCTCTCCACAACGTCCTGCTGCCTCTGATGAAATCATGAAGCCATTAAACCGTTATGGTAAATGGAATGCTTAGCCCATCGGATCCTTGTGTTTTCATGATGGGGGGAAAACCAACCTTTTTATTGCTCTTTAAATTAAAATGGTTGCTTTTTGTTGAGGGAGAGAGCATGGAGGAGAGGGGGAGGTGTAAAGTCAAACCATTAACATTTCGAGTTTGAGCAGATAGGGCTTTTTTGTGTATTAAAGTTCTCAGGGATGTTTACATCTTTAAAAACAACCCACAACTTGCACATTTCAGAGTTGGCATTGTTATTGGAAGGTCTTTTGGCAGTGTGACCATCCTGAAACACTAGCAGATGTTGCTTTCCTTATCCTGGACTGACCCGAGGGGTCCTCAGCAATGGTTCATTTTCACGGTGGCTTTAGTGCTCCGAGATTTTTTTCGTTCTCCCTTTAGGGTAAGGCGTGTAACAACAGCAAACAGACTTTTCTTTTTCCTTCTTTCTCTCTTTCTTCTTTCCTTCCTCTCTCACGCTATCATTTCTCTTTTCTTTTTTTCTTTCTTTCCCTTGTTTTTCTTCCTTACTCTCTTCCTTTCTGTCTCTTTTCTTTTTCTCTTTCTCTCTTTCTTTTCCTTTACCTCTCTTTCATTCTTTTTCTTTTTTCCTCCCTCCCTCCAGCCTTTCTCTTTTCTTTCTTTCTTCCTTTCTTGCTCTCTATCTTACGTTCTCTCTTTCACTCTCTTTTTCTGTCTACCTCTTTCATACTCTTTTTCTTTCTCTCCCTCTCTTTTCCTTCTTTTCTCTCTCTTGCTTTCTCTTTATTTCCCTCTTTCATTCTTTCTCTCTTTCTCTGTTTTTCTTCTTTCCTTCTTCCCTCCCTCTGTCATTTCTCTCTTCTTTTCTTTTTCTCTTCTTTTTCTCTCTCTTTTTCTTCCTTTCTCTCTTTGTTTTCTCTTTTCTCTCTCTTTTCCTTTCTTTCTCTTTATTTACTTCTCTTTCAATCTCTCTCTTTCTCTTTCTTTCTTTCCATCATTTCTTCTTTCCTTCCCCCTCCCTCTATCCTTTCTGTCTTCTTTGCTTTCTCTTTTTTCTTCCTTTCTAGTTTTCTCTTTTTCTTTCTTTCTATCTTTCTCTTTCTCCCTTCCTTCCTCCTTTTTTCTTTCTTTCCTTCTTTCTTTCTTTTCTTTGCTTCTTTCTTTCTTTCTCTCCTTCCTTCTCTCCTTCCTTCCTTCTCTCTCTCTTTCTTTCTTTCTTTCTTTCTTTCTTTCTTTCTTTCTTTCTTTCTTTCTTTCTTTCTTTCTTCCTTCCTTCCTTCCTTCCTTCCTTCCTTCCTTCCTTCCTTCCTTCCTTCCATTCTTTCTCCTGAATCAACTTCTTGGCTTCTGTCTTGGGGGGGCACTGCTGGACCCAGGGGAATTCTGTCTTGTTGAATGCCAAGAGGAAAATGGTCCCAGTGCCTTTCTCCCTGGGCATTATGAAAGGTGCTGACAGATGTCAATTTCAACATTGTCATTAGTCTGCTTCTTAAACACCACCTGCTGTCCCTGGGTCAGATCTTTTCTTTCAGCCTTTTCTCATTACACTTCAGATCTGGTTTTTGAATAAACTTTTGAAGGAACCTGAGAGCTAGTTTAGAAATCCAAGGAGAAGAGAACTTAAAATCAATGAAGCTATTAAATGCCAATTTGACCTTCCTCTTTGTGCCAGGAGGCCAATAGATTTGATCGTGAGATGCTAAGCATTTTTCTGTGACGCAAAATATAATGTAACTTTTTTTAAAAAACATCGCTATTTCTGCCAACCACAGTTGCACATCTGTCTAGCTGTCTCTACCATTGACTTTCATAAAATCCTAAATTCAATTTTTTACCCTAAAAATAACAATGTCAGAAATGTCTACAAGTGTTGACTTACCTTAAAGAATGATTCAAAAGCGCCATTAGCCTGTAACACATAATACTTTCTTTTTTTTTCTTTCCTTAATTTAATTTTAATTTTCTTTTTTGTTATGAGCTTATGTCTAAATGGGAAAGAAGTATCATGTGATCAAAGCAATGAACACATGATACTCCCCTCTGCCCCATTCTTACATATTGTAGCAATGATGGATTCAATGACAGGGAGCACAAAGAAACACTAGGGTCAGAGCTATGTTTTGGATTAAATCAGACTGCAGGCAGCAAACGGGGAGCTTTTAGACATGACCTACTGTCTCCCAGACTCAGAGCCCCAAGGCAAATATTCATTGTTGCATTTATCAGTTTTCTTAACAGTATTGGGACATGGGGTAAGAAACACAGTGCAGTTGCTAGAAGGCAAGCTCTGTAGTAGGGAAGTCTTGGGTTCAAATCCTACTCCTTCCTGACTCATAGTGGCTCAGGGGCCACTGGCACATTATTCATCCAGTCAGTGCCTCCAGGCAACTTTCCCAGCCTATAAACTACAGATGATTTGCCAGTCTACATCAGTTGAGGGACTTTTCACACCGGGAGCTCACTCTACTGATGAAAGCATGAGTGAGTCTGGATTAAAAACCAAAATGAAACCGCAAATCAAAACCAAACTGGGATAAGTACCCTTTGCCGACATAAATAGAAATGCTCTGCCTGTTTCTCAGAGAATGACATATACAGCTGGCCCATTCTTAGAAAACAGGTCGAAGGAAGAGCTTTTTTACAATGAATTGAGAATGTTTTGCCCCACCCCTTCCACCCTAAGACACCCTAAATGGGGAATAGTTGGGGTAGGAGAGAGAAGTATTCTACCTTATCTTCTTAAACATATATGTGTGTGCATGTGTGTATAAAATAATTTTTAAATATTTAATATAAATAAATATTATATTATTATAATTTATATATAATTATATGGAAAAGATAAATATAATATTATACATTATATAGTAATAGACATTATTATACTGATATATTACACAACATATGTTATATATAATTTTAACATATAATATAAATTTTATATACATAGTGATTAGATGCAAAAGACATAATATGTAATACATTATATATGGACAACACATTACACATATAATATATAATAGTGTGTCACATATTAATAGTATATTATGTTAAAATATACTATATTACATTATGTATTTATATATTTTGACATGTAATATAAATTTTATAAATATATATTCTATCTTTTGTTTTTATGTGACCTTTTATATGACCTTTATTTCCACCATCCTTAGTCATTCGATGTTATTCTTTATAAAAAAGGAAAAAAAAAGAAGGGGTGGGGCAGAATTCCGTTTAGCCAAACAAACACAACAGCTAAGTCTGAGGGTATGTGAAATGTTGCCCACCCAAAGTTCCTCATCTCAGCAAAGAGAAGAAGGTGAGGCATTTTCCATCTCTTCTATGGGGTCAGGCAGGCTCATTATAACTACGCAATATTCGTTGTCATTGTTACTCCCACCATATACGTTGTTGTAGTTAATGCTGTCTTGACTTCTGCATGAATCTTCCTTGACATCACATTTTTGAGGTGCAAGCAACTGTCCTGCAGGGTGTTTCCTGAAACCATGCCATGGTAAGGATGAGATCAAACGGGCATCTTTAAATTGTCCAAACTGGAGCTTTTAAGTTGCTGGCCCATCTTGTGTAGAAATATTTCCTAATAATTAAAGCCCTCCCAAATTGGAATGGTCTGCCTTGGAGGTGGTGAGTTCCCCATTTCTGGAGCTCTTCCAGCAGAGACTAGCTGAGAACTTGTTGAATATATTGTAATGAGGCTTCTTTGGCAGGTATGGGTTAGATTATATGACCTCTGAGGCACCTTCCCAACTCTGAGATTCCGTGATTCTTTCACTCATTTGAGGGAGAACCTACGACTAGCCTCAAGTTGTGTACGAAGTGCAGCAAATTCTTCATTAGATAAATATAATAACAGAAATGATAGTAATAGCTAGTATTTATTTAATGCTTTTAGACTTACAAGGCACTTTATGAGGCACTCTCATTAGATCCTCATAACAACCTTGTGAGGGAGATGCTACTATAATTCCCATTTTACAGATGAGGAAACTGAGACTAAGAATGGCTAAGTGATTTACCCTGTGACACTCAGCTAATAAATGTCTGAGGCAGGATTGAAACTCAGGTTTTCCTGATGCAAAGTCAGAATGAAGGCTTTAGCTCTGTGCTTTATCCTACAGGAAGGCTCTGGGATCCTCATATAGTCTCTCGGATACAAGGGACAGACACTGATTTTGTCTGACCAATTCTTCTCCTATTCGTACTGACTGCAGCTTTAAGAAGGAAGTAAAGAAGGCTTGTGGTGAGTTGGACAGAGCATTGGGCCTAGAGTCAGGAAAACCTGAGTTCAAATCCAGCCTCAGATGTTTACCATCTGGGTCATTCTAGGCAAGTCACTTAACCCTGCTTGCCTCAGTTTCCTTAATCATAAAATGTGGATAATAATAGCACCATCACCCTGGGGCTGTTGTCAGGATCATATATTTTCAAAGTTGTTAGCCTAATGCCTGACATGTAGTAGCCTTTATGTGAATGCTTATTCCCTGCTCTCTTGATCCCACCATCACCCTAAGGTGGCTATAGAAAGCTTAGCACTTCCATACCCAAAAGGAAGAAGAAGATTAATATGCATTTTTTAAAGGGCAGGAACTACCTCTAATCAACTGTGTTTTGTTAATATTATAAGAGTCTTTGTAAGTATATTTTTCTTTTGTTCTCTTTCTTTTTTTTAAGAGGGGGGAAAGTGAGGCAAGCAGGATTAAGTGACTTGCCCAAGGTCAAAAAGCTAGTAAGTGTCAAGTGTCTGAGGCCAAATTTGAACTCAGGTCCTCTTGACTCCAGGGCTGGCACTCTATTCACTGTGCTACCTAGCTGCCCCATGTAAGCACACTTTGCAAATCCTTTTCCCCCTTCTTTTTCTTCTCTTCCTCCTCCTCCTCCTCCTCCTCCTCATCTTTCTCTTCTTTCTCCGTCTTCCCTTCCTCCTCTTCCTTCTTTTTCTCTTCTTCCTCCTCTTTCTCCTCCTCTTTCTTTTCCTCTTCCTACTTCTCTTCTTCCTCCTTATTTTCTTTCTTCTCCTTCTCCTATTCCTTCTCCTCCTCCAAAGTCTTACATACATATTTATCTCTTTACATGTTGTGTCCCCCACCAATAAGATGCAGACTCTGAGGGCTAGGTCTGCTCTCGCTTTGTGTCTCTGCATCCTCAGGGCCAAGCATAGCTCCTGACCCACAGTAGGTGCTTAATAAATTGATCCGATTGGATTGTTTATGCGACCTCATTTAAAAAGTTGGAAGTCAAATCTGGAATCCCTGTAATCACTGATTTCCGAAACAGGCCTAATATCTCTTTCCTCGCTCCTAAGGTCACTAAATCCACCTCCCACCTAGAGTAGGGACTAGCATTGCTGCCGTGCCTGCTCCTGAGCTGAGAAGAGCACAGAACTGCTCCAAAGAGAGGAAGCTCATCCATCATGACGGTTTTCAGTGCTTAAGACAAGTTGTTTCATCAAGATGACTGTACCAGGGGACCTACCCCCTGAATGTGGTATATCTGAGATGTCTGGGCAAAGCGCCATCTCTTTCTTTGTGGGAAAGCTGGCAGAAGGTCTCTATCACAGACAAACAGTGGGATCTTCTGCTGCTGGATTTTCTATGTGACCAAGCTACTTGATTCACTCAATCAATCCCTCCACAAACATTTATTAAGTGCTTACTGTGTGCCGGAGACTCTGTTAAACACCAGAGATACAAGGACAGAAATGAAACTGTCCCTGCCCTCCCTGGGCTCACATTCTCATTCTGCCTTCTGACACTCGGACTTTGTTTGGCATTTTATGCCTTGCCAGGGGTGGCCAAGGCAGCGTAGTGGATGGAAAAGAGATCTCTATCATGGATCAACGAATACTCAAGCTAGGCTCAGTCCTTCCACTAATTTGCTCTGTGGCAATGAAGAAGCCACTTTAACTTCCTGGATGAGTGATGTGAGGCCATGGGAAGGGTGCTGGCTTTAATACCTAAGGACCTGGTTTTGCAAACCAGCCTTCCTTCTTACTAGCTGTGTGACCCTAGTTAACTTGTTTCTTCTCTCTGGGATATTGGAAAAAGCTGGAAAAAGAGGGTTAGTCCTGGCAGTCACTCTCTTTCAGATCTACATCTGTGGTTCTAGGTCTCTAGTTTATCTATAAAATGGGGGTTCTACCCACCCTGTTTATCTTGTAGACTTGTTGGGACCCTATATAACTAAGTGCACACTTACTGAGTGTGTGACCCTGGACAAGTCACTTAACCCCATTTGCCTCAGTTTCCTTATCTGTCAAATGAGCTGGAGAAGGAAATGGCAAACCACTCCAGTATCTCTGCCAAGAAAACTCCAAATGGGGTCATGGAGAGTCAGTTGCGACTGAAAAGACTGAACAAAAACAACACAACCAGGTAGAAGTATTTTTTAAGCACTAGACAAATATAAATTATTATTGTTATTGACTTCTCCCTGTTGACAAAGGAGAAATGTTGATTGGGTTTCATTCTTTTCTGCTCAACTGTTACTGCAGTGGGTAGAATAGAAGACCTGGAGTCAGGAAGAACTGGCTTCAAATTTTGCCTCAGAGACTTACTAGTTCATTACCCCAACCTGTCTCGGCTTCAGTTTCCTCACTTTTAATTTCAATGTATAGGTAGTATGATATAGTGGAAGGACTTAGGAAGAACCTGGAGTTAGGAAGACCTGAGTTCAAATCCTGCCTCAGATACTCTACCAGCTTGTGACACCGGACAAGTCATGTCTTCGCTCTTGGATTCATCACTCTCAGTTTAATTTAGTTATGATCGAGTAGACAGGTGTCAAACTCAAACAGAAACAAATCCCTGGGGACTGCATATCCACTCAGAAAACCACAAATTGGCATCTTCTATGTTTTATTATACTTTTATTTACTTTGTTAAATATTTACCAATTACATTTTAATCTGCTTTGGCCCCAATCAGGAGTGTTGTGGACTGCAGGCCTGCATGTGGGCCAGTATTTTATAGATGAGATATGGTAGAGGTCTGAGTCTGGAATCAAGAAGATCCAGGTTCAAATCCTGCCTCAGATACTGACTTGCTATGCAACCCTGGGCAAGGTAGTTAACCTCTCTGGGCCTTAGCAGCTTCATCTCTGAGGTGAAAGTGCTAGATGTGATGACCTCTAAGGTTCCTTCCACCTTTCTCGGGTGCTCTGATGCTTTCCCGAAGCTTGTGCAGTGCAGGTACAAATGGTTGTCAGTACTGATGCTGCCTCAGGAAGTTCTGAGAAGAGCCTTTAGACTAATGCACAAGTCAACACAACCCTGTTCGATATTAATAGCAAACACACATTTAAGCACTTTCTGGTTTACGGAGGGTTTTCTGTAGACGGGCTCATTTGGTCCTCACAATAACTCTGTAATGTCGGTACAACAGGTATCATTTTACAAATGAGGATACAGAGGCTGGGAAAAGCTTTGACTGGTCCAGGGTCATATGGACTGTTAGTGTCAGACCCAGATCCTGGCTTGTTTACTCACAAGGCAGGGAAGGAAGAATGGCTGAAGCTGGAGGGTACTGCGCAGGAGAGACGCAAGGCAGCACCGGCCAGGCCAGACAAACCATCACCACTACCTTGGCCAGTGCCTCCCCTCAGAGCCCGATAGAGACAGACTCAGATGCCGAGCCAAGAGCCTAGGGAACAGTGATGCTTCCAGCCCAGTGCCATATGCCATCACCCTGGGAAGCCGCCCCTGTAGGGATGCAGTTCCTGTAGCATCTGCTCATGAAGAGGCCATGGCTGCCATTCCTGAAGACCCAGTAAAGAAAACTCTGGCCAGCTTGGCAATATAAAATGGTTCAACATTAGAACCTGCTATGATTTTGTCAGTGGGGATGACATTAGGGAAAAGGCATTCCCATTCCCATCTGCTTTGCTGCTGTACCCAAAGGACTATGGCACCTTTACATCTGACATGTAGCCGAAAATTTCCATATGGGCTGTCTCCCTGAAAGCGGGGGCTGCCTTCTTAGCCTCCTGGTTCTTAACACAGTGCTTTGCACACAGTAAGCACACAATAAATGCTTCACAATGCAAACACTTCTTCCTTAATGTCATTCCCACTGACAAAATCATATCAGGTTCTAATGTCAAACCATTTGATGTTGCCAAGGACTTTGGTAGTCAGAGATTTCTTTCCTGAGTCTTCGGTAATAATGGCCATGGCTCCTTCATGAGCAGATGCTCCATATGCTACATTCAAATCCAGCCTCAGACACTTACTAGCTGTGTGATTGGCTCTCACAACAAACAAACAAACCAATGGACAGACAGACAGATAGATAGGTAGACAGACAGACAGACAAGTAAATAAATAATACTTCATTCACTCATTCATCAACTATGAAGCATTGTCTTGGAACATAAACCCTGGGTTCAAGTCTTGGCACTATTATTTAGAATAATGATCTCTCATCAAATTAATAAACATCAGTTAACAGTTTACTATGTGTCAGGCATTGAGCTAAACCAGCGGTGGAAAATCTGCAGCAGTGAAATTCGGATTTAGTCAAAGGGTTGCACTCGAGGAACTAGAGGGCCACGTGCGGCCTTGAGGCACCCCCTACCAACTCCCCCAAGCTAAACATTAAGGATACATATACAAGAAAAAGAAATCCAGTCCTTATCCTTAAGGGGCTTACATTCTAACGGATTAAGACTATATATGTGTATGTGTGTGTGTGTGTGTGTGTGTGTGTGTGTGTGTGTGTGTGTGTGTACTACATACATATATTATATAAATGAGCTGAAAATCAGGGGTTTGGAGTACAAAGAATCTACCCGCCTAGAGTTACATTCTAAAGAGTAGGATGTGGGGATGGGAGAGAATGAGAGGTCCTGGCCTAGGACCTTTCTCCAAAAGGAGGTTCGGAACAACTTACTAAGAGGAGAAGTGGGTCACAGTGGTGGAGAGATCCAGGACAGGGAGGCCATAGGGGAGGAGGGAACTCCCAGGGTGAGAAGGCAGCTGAGGCATGGAAGCAAAGTTCAGAGAGTCAGAAGCAAGCCAGGAGAAGAAGTCGACTGTCAAGTTCCAATAATGGGATGGATTTGTCTCTTCCCTGCAGGCCTGAGGTCCAAACATCAAGGAAAAAAGATGGACTTCCACAAAAGAGAGACATTTGAGACATTCTCAAGGTAACAGGTTGTGAGTTACAGTGACAGGCTCGAAGCAAGGTTTTCTTTTTAGTGGGTCAGTGTTGAGGTCTCACAGTGGATAGGCAACAGGGCCTGGAGTCAGGAAGACCCTAGTTCAAATCTTGCCTCAGATGCTTATTAGCTATGTGACCCTGGGCAAGTCACTTAACTACTGCTGTTTGCCTCAGTTTCCTTAATCTGTAAAATGGATGTAAGAATAGCACCTACTTCCCCAGGTTATTGGGAAGGTCAAATGAAATAAGGTTTGTAAAGCAATTTGCAAACCTTAAAGAGCTATATAAATTCTAGTTAGCATTTTGTGGGTGTGGCTTCCATTTCATTTTTGGTTTCTTAGATCCCTCTCTATTTTATTTACTTCGTATAAATAGCAATAAGGATGAAGTGGTCTCTATGGGCCATCCCATAGAGTCGTTAAGGACACGTTAGAGTTGCCTTTCTCGGTTTCAGTTGACCACGAAGGAGGTCTGGGATCAGCTTCTGGCCATCTCCAAACTGTTTTGATCATGCGTCCCATTCAGTGAAAAAGTTTGAGGACGCCCCTTTTGTGTATATTTGCTCATTTATCGATCATATACATCTACTATTTCCTAATAATTATGTACATTATAAAGACGAAAAATTTAAATGATGAGATAAAATGAAAATAATATTTGATCGTGAAGGTAATGGGGAGCCAATGAAAGAGTAAGAGGAGGAATGACACAATCTGTCCTGACCTTTAGGAATATCACTTTGGCAGCTTTGTGGAAGACGGACTGGAGTGAGGAGAGACTTGGGGCAGGGGGACCAGCCTGCAGGCTATTGCAATTGTCCAGGGCTGAGGCGATGAAGGCCTGTAGCAGGGTAACAGGCTAGCAGTGAAGATTTGTGAGAGATTTGGAAATAGAAATGACAAGATCTGGCACCTGATTGGAAAGGCAGATGTGGGGTGGGTTATAGTGAAGAGTCAGAGATGACCCCTCTGGGATGGTGGCCCCCTCCACAGTAATTGGGAAGCTGAGAAGATGGGTGGGTTTGTGGAGAAATGTCCTGAGCCAGCCGCTGCTCAGTCTGGATGGATTACCCTCTCCCACAGTGGAAAAGTAACAGGGATGGGGAGGCATGTCACAGCCCCAGGGGGATCCTGGGAGCAGGGGGGAGGGAAAGAATTTCCACAATAGCCCATAGGCAGCATCTATGGTAACTGTTAGTTTGAAGGGTTGACCCCAGCTCAGAAGAGGAGAGATTGGCAGTTTGCTCAGGGCGGGAGAGTATTGAGGGATGGGGGTGGGTATAGTTGTGTTGGAGGTGAGCCCCATAATTATCCATTGCAGAATGAATGGGCCGTGAGCATACACTCACTGGCATTAGGACGCAGAGCCCTCTTGCCCGCTTCCGCAGTAGGTTGGTGCCAGCCCCTACTTGGGAGACCGCAGAATTAGATCTAGGAGACCTTCCCCAAGACTCCATTCCCCATTTATAAATTGGGACTGATAATTTAGGCATTCTCTACACCACAACATTGCTGTAAGGCAGAAGCTTCATATGCGCCAAAGTTCTGTACTGTGTGACCTGGTATTGTTAAAGACAAGTCTACCAGATACAGATCTGAGCTTGGAACCAGAAAGAGCCGAGTTCAAAATCTACCTCCAATGCTTCACTTGCTGTGTGAGCCTGAGTAAGTCTCTTAACCTTTCTGGGCCTGTCTCTTCTGTAGAATTAGTCACCGGGCATCTGTTAGGTGCCTCCTGCATGCCAGGCACTGTACTAGGTGCTGGGGTTACAGAGACAAAATTGAAAACAAGCCCTTTTTCAAGCAGTTTACATTATATTGGTGGAGAAGGATGGCAATAAATGATAGGAATAGAAATGGTGAGGAGAATTAGACTTTAGTGCCTACTTCCAGGGTCATTGGGAGCTTCTAATGAGATGCTCTTATGGGATAGAATAGTATTTTTCTACTCTGTGTAATAGAATCCTCTATGTAATAGCACCGTGGAGTGATAGTAAGTGTTAGTTATTATCATAGGAAGCACTCTGGGTTGGGAGAACGAGATATGGAAGGCTTCTCTGCTGTTTACAGCTTGGCAACAAAAAGCTTATGTAATGTGTTTTTGATTCATGTTAGATTCATGCCCAGATCCCCTAAGATGAGGCAATCCCCTGGGAGACCCAAGGAATGGCTTGTGTAAGCATGGTTCATGGGTGCCATTTTCCTGGGGCTTACTACAGAGTTGGGAGCAGTCTCTCTCCATTGGTTGTGTACCTTTAAACTGACCTAGCTGGGACAGGCTCTGTCTCTTTCCTATGACATCCAGACTCATTCACTTGAAGCAGGGGCACCATGCAACAAGCTGGAGGGAAGAGACACCTTTCCCTGTCCCCAGGCCCTATGGCCCTGAGAAATGGGTGTGGGGCTTGGGCCTGTTGTCCTTTTTAGTTCTAGGTGCAGGGAGGAGAGTCCCTGACTCAAGAGCTTGGGCCATGAAGACACTGGAATGTAGGATTCCAGGGCAGATGTTGCAGTTAGCCCAGAAGGGAAGATCAGAGAAGTCAGGGCCCCAGGAGGCAGGCTCAAGGTGGGTTTTGTACTAGGAACTTTAGAGGGCCTAATGCTACATAGAAACTGAGTTAATCTGTGAACCTAATTCCCCTCCCCAGGCAGCAGAAAGTATACAGGAGAGATGATGCCCCTGAGGTATTATATGTTCTTGCTACATCTTTGAAGTAAATATTCTTGAAGCCAATTTGAGGATAGCCGGTTAAATGTTCTCGGGGTGATTCGACCCCTAAAATTTAAATACAGTTCGTTGGATCTTGAGCCAATGGCAAAGGAGAGATACCCTCAGATGCCTGGTGGTACCCAAAAACCCTAGAGGAGGAGTAGAAATGTAACGCATCTGACTTGCAGGTCCCTCAGTGGGGGCCAGAGCAACTACTGTTAAACTCACATTCAGTTTTAATGTACCCCTCACAGACTTAGCCATAAATGACTTGAGTTCTGGGTGGAAGGTATGAATGTCCCCACTAAGGGAAATCACTGATCTTTGAAGTATTTGTCATGTCAGGCTAGAGCACAGAAGACTCCAGGAGCACTAAGAAAGTTTTAGCTTTGCCCTTATTCAGATAAAATGTGTTTGACATAATTAATACACCATACTGAGCTTGCATTAAGAATTTGCTTAGAAATTTATAGCATAGCTTGGTTCCCGGAGAGGGGTCTGGGGGTCCAGGGGAAGGGTCAGTAAAGCAGATTTGCAGCACCCATTCCAAGCAACATTCAGGCCCATCTGGTGGCTTGCTGCAAGGGAAGATCCACCCCACCTCCTAACTCCAACTGAGAAGTGGAAAAGTTTCACAAATTCCATTATGGAGTGTGAAATTAATTTCTCTTTATCGGCAGTGTGTCAATAAGTACTGAAGTGTTCCAACTAAACAAAAACAAACAGTGAGATAGTGTCAGGAGCCTGTATCTGCCAGGACCTACCTG
>CM053624.1:356145221-356162619 GCA_028646595.1 Phalanger gymnotis
TGTCTTCTTTTCTTTAATCAAATCTGGAATTGTCTATGATGGGAGTGTGTTTGCTTGCTCATCCAGAAAAGTTATCGACTGTTCTTAGGACTGTAGTATCATAATTTGTTTTGTTATATGTTATGAAGACTTTTCCCTCCCAAGGGAGAAGAAAGAAAGGGGTAGGACGGAGAGAAAACTTAGTGATTTGGCACTCTCCACCCCCAAATTTCCCCCCAAAAAAGAGGAAAAAGAATTGAAGCATTAAAAAAAAGAATACACCGAAGATAACAGAAGGAAACACAAACCAACAGAAAAAGCAATAGCGATTCCTAGTTTCAGATACAATCTTTTCCTGGTCTATTTTGTATATGAAAATACTCATTGTTTGGTGTTTGTTAAATTGAGAATTTTATATCTATATATATATGTGTGTATATGTATATATATAAACACATACACACATATGTGTGTGTGTGTGTGCGTGCACGTGTGTGTGTGTGTGTGTGTGTGCGTGTGTGTGTGTGTGTGTGTGTGTAGGGTCAGAGGTCATCTAGTCCAACCCCCTTATTTTCAATAACTTGTCCAAGGTCACACAGACAGTTATCAGATTTGGGATGTAATCTCTTCTCCAGAGCTATTTGTGTTTCATGCTATATTGTTATTGCTACTATCAGGGTCTCCTCCTGTCCATTGCTAACACACGTCGGCTTCTAGGGAGGTAGTGACTATGGAGAGGATTCTGGGTCGATGAGGCCTCCTCTTGGAGGGTGGTTCTAGCTTTTGGTGGTCTCTATCCATAACTGCTTCCCCACTCTCTCCGCCTTCACATTCTAATTTTTGTGCATTTTGCAAAGAGGAAAAAATACTTTGAAAATGAAATATGATCATTACACAGATGAAGAAAAGCAGAATATTTCTTTCTGATACTTTCATGTAATTTTATTTAGTGTCATTCTCTAATGGTTGGTAAGGTTGGGCAGCTATCTTTCTGATCTATTTAAGGAAAGTAGCTTTGTTTTAGGAAAAAAAACCTCTTTGATTTGTATTTTCATCCCTTGCATTTTAAGTTTTTTTTTTTTTTGAGAATGAATAAATGTCACTGGCCTCTTTCCCCTTTGCTGAGTAAAATGTTCCATCTCTATGGAAACCCTCTGGATGTGCTGTTTGTCTTTAGGGTTCAAACCATTACTTTTTGATGCTTTAATAATTTCACATTTTAAAAATAATTATATGCAAAATATAAATTTGCTTAGAATGTGTGTGTGTAGGGGGGAGATTTTTTAGTGAATTTCACCAGAATAGTTTAAATGAAAGGTTTTTTTTAAATGAATTGTCTGTAATGACTTCACAAGAAGAAAGCAAAACTGAAAAAGCTATTTTCCATTCTTGTTTCAGCCTAGCTCCAAGGATGAGTCTATATAATTCAGTGTCAGGTTTATCCTGGAGCAATATTAAGAAGGAAAAACAGTCTGGGAAAGAAAACAGTGAACAAATCCCCTCCAGAAGGGACATTGTGGATGGTTGTTTCTGTAAGAACAAGTGATTTCAGGAGGCCAAAATTAAGGGTCTCCCCCAGGGGGTGGAGCCATTAATCTAGGAAGGTGGGATCAGCATGCTTTCATGACGCATGGGAAAATGAATGAAGGTGAAAACCAATCCATCACAGACACTTCTGATGAGGCACCGGAACCTCGCCTGGAAAATGAAAGAAAGGAGAGGTGAATTGCCTTCACTGGTACAGTATGTTACCAGTCTCTCTGCCCAGTGGAATTAATGAGAGATTGAAAATGGTCTGGCAGCTAAATGAGTTATCCGCTTGTTGGTATCACTCTAGTGGTCTGGGAATTTGAGATAATGGGAAAAGAGAGGGAGGACTGTGGCTTAGCAGCCTCCCAGAGAACAGGCTGTATCTAGATCCCCATGGGAGCAAATAACTTGGATGTCATTGTAAAAAAAAAATCTGACCAGTTACTTAGATTGATGATAAAGGAAGAAAGAGAAAAGGTCTTTTGAAAAGGTCTTTTCCCATGCAGGAGATACAAAGTGAGATCTGCAGGGCTGAAAATGTCTGTTTTGGACATGGCCATCATTTGGAAGCTTAAAATAGTGATGACTGAATCCAGGGGCCAAAGAAAGCTGGAGGGATTGCAGTGTGAGGAAGGGGGTTATTACAGGGCTGCTGCCAGTGAGGACAGACATCTGTTGGCTGACACCGCAGAGAGAATTAGGAAGATTAAAAAACAACAACAAGGACAAAGGAGGTTCTCAGAGTTGTAGAGTGAGCAGGACACAGATGGGAAAAAGTGAGCAGGGAGGACAACGAAGGGGCAATGTTAAGGCTAAGCCTGCAGCCAATCAGGGCAGAGGTGGGAGGTCAGGGCAGGAGCAGAGAACTGTGACTAATAGGGTTCCTTTTGTTTACCCAGCTCTCCCCCTACCTCTTTCTTGCCTTCGCTGTTCTGTTCTCTTCCTTGGGCTAGCCTCTTCCTTCATGCCTTCTCCTTCCAGCACTCCCTCCACATTTTCATTAGTTCTTCTGACAGATGTCTCTAACTCCACACCTCTCACCTTCTCTCCCCTCCCCCACCCCTTTCTTAAGGGCTAGCCAAATTCACAACTTTAGAAAATAATAAAATAATGAAGAAAGACCCATTAGAACATGAAAATAGTTAGGGAAGAGTATGGCTCTGGTCTCCTTGAAAACTAACTTCTATGGTAGTAACTAATAGATGACTTGAGATTTCACTGAGACTCGATTTGTCATGCAATTAATACAACCAATGTAGAACAAAGTTTTTTTCATAAAAAGGGTCCTTGTGAAAAGTATATTTTATATATTTATTACTGTATATTTTAAATGTCTCAATATAGGCCCCTACATGGTACAACGGACAGATAGAGCACTGGACCTGGGGTCAGGAAGACCTGCGTTCACATCCCACCTCAGATAGTTCATAGCCATGTGACGCTGGGCAAGTCACTTACCCTCTCTAGAATTCAATTTTCTTATCTGTAAAATGGGATAATAGTTATGTTTATCTCATAGGGTTGTTATGAGGATCAAATGAGATAATATGTGTAAGGTGCCTTGCAAACCTTAAAGTGCTATATAAATGCAAGCTATTAACTTCTTCCTCTTCTTCCCTTCTTCTTCCTCCTTTCCTTCTTCCTCTTCCTCCTTTTCCTATTTTTCCTCCTCCCCATCCTCCTCTCCTCCTCCTCCTCCTCCTCCTCCTTCTCCTACTTCCTTTCCCATTACAACCCAAGTGTTCCACTCTAGGTATCTGTTTGTATTTTGTTTGTCATTGGATGATGACCTCTAAGTAGTTTAGCCTACTTTCCTCATTTTACAGATGAGGAAAAAGTCCATAGAGGTGAGGTGGCTTGCCTAAGGTCATACCAGTAATAAGTAGCAAAGCTGAGATTGGAAACCAAGTCCTACTAGGATTCCAGATCCAAAGCTCTGGCATCAAGAGATAAGGAGAACATGAAGCTTTTAGGGATAGAAGGAGAAGGCACTTGCTGAGTCATTTTTCCATTGTATTTGATTCTTCATGAACCCTTGGGATTTTCTTGGCAAACATACTGGAGTAGTTTGCCATTTCCTTCTCCAGATGAGGAAACCGAGGCCAAGTGACTTGCCCTAGGTCACACCTAGTAAGTGTCTGAGACCAGATTTGAACTCAGGAAGAGGAGTATTCCTGACTCCAGGACCAGTGCTGTATCCACTGCACCACCTAGCTGTCCCATGAGGAAGAGCTAGCTTCTGGCTTACACATTCCATGAATCAAGTCCCAGCTAAAATCTCCCCTTCTACGGAAGCCTATCCTGATCTCTCTTAATGCTAGTGCCTTCCCTCTGTTGATAATCTCCAATTTATCCTGTGTACAGATCATTTGTGCACAATTGTTTGCATGTTGTCTCCCCAAATAGACTGTGAGTTCCCTAAGAGCAGAGACTATTTATTGCCTTTCCTTATATCCCCAGTACTTAGCACAGTGTCTGGTACAAACTAGGTGCCTAATAAATGCTTATTAATTGTCTGCACCTGAGGGGTAGGAGGGAGGCTGGGAGAAGGAATATTAAAGAAGAAGAACATGCCTGAAATAACCATGCCTCTTTTAAATATAGCAGTTATGAGGAAAGATGAATTTGTAGACTCATAATTTAAGTACTATTGTTTACCTTACAAAAGGATTTAATTCTAGGCTTCTTTAAATAGTTAGTTTCCTTAGCACATTTCAGGTAGTCTGATTGAATCACTGTTAGAAGGTTGTTGGCTTAGTCATCCTTGGCAGTATTGTTATTACAGCAAGCATTGAGATGCTTTCTAGTTGTATGGGTGGGGAAGCAGGGGAGAAGGAGAACAACTTGCCAGTCCACCATGAGGGTCCAACCAAAAGAGCATATCTTAGGAAAGTGGCCTCCAATGTAACTTAACTGAGAAGGCAGCTTTCTGTTTGCTAACAGGGCAGGAGTCCTGCTGCTTCAGAACTCACTTGTCTCTTGAAAAGGAGCATCTATATTGACCTTCAGATCTAGCACAGCCTGGAATTCAGAAGATGGCAATGTTGTCTCCAGTCCTCAAGTATGGAACGTGGGGTGGGGGGGACTGATAAGAACTAAGGGATTTGGTTTGTGACCCGATTCGACCAGGATGGACTTTAAAAAGAAGCTAAGATCTTCTTAGGCCACTTTTTTATCCTAACCTTTTCTTTTCTGGTGAGCGAGAAAACAAAGGCTTCTTAGCTCTATTTGCCTCTATCTTTCTGGTGTATAGAAGGCAAGATTCTTTTTTTTCTTAGTGGAAACTAGTGGGGAAAAATATCAGTGCCTTCTGGGACTATCTCTTCTTTCCTCCCGAAGGCTCAGCAGGCATCACAGGCGATCTTCTTTGTGAACACTGAGAGAAACATTCTTACTCTCCCTGTCAGGCAGGGAGAAGAATCTCTCTTTCTCTGTTCATGTCTATATCTCTGTGTCTGTCTGTATGTCTGTTTGCCTAGCACTCTCTATCTCTTTACTCTTTGTCTCTCTCTTCCATCTCTGTATCTATTTTTCTCTGTCTCTGTCTCTCTTCCTCTATCCCTCTTTCATGCCTCAGCTATTTATTTAAAGGTGCTCAGTGCACCAAGCATCCTATTGGTTGTTGCTAGAATAATCCCTAGGGCCCTCAAAAGATTTAGGTTGTCAGTCCTGTTCAAAAGTCCATGTGCCCTAGTGTTTAAGAGAGACAATAGGTGGAGAAAAGTAGCCAGTATCTTTTACATTGTGGGCTTTTAAGGCAAACCCCAATTTCATTAAGTGAAGTAAAAGCCATGAAGTGGGTGGCATTAGAACATAGTTTTCTAATAGCTTGTGCTGGAAATAATATCCATTATTGTCTGGCTCATGCAGTGAGCAGAGAGTAAATATGTCTGTGCAGTGAAATCAGACACAAATGAACAATGTGATTGCTCCTACCAAACCTTTTAAAATAAAGTTTATTCCTCTCTCTTGTTTTTCTGTCACCTATGTTTCCCACCATATCCTTCCCCACAATCTTCCACAGAGAGCTGTTCCAAAAATCTGGAAAAAAGAATAAAAAAGAGAAAGAAGAACCTCAGCAAAATCAGCCAATATGTTGAAATGGTTTTCGTGTTGCAAGCAGTGCTTCACAGATGATCCCACAGTTGAGGGGATGGGCACAGCCATTATGCATAGCATTGGTCTCAGGGAATCAACCACATGTCTTCAGTCATGTCTCTGTTAGAGACAGGCAAAATGCCGCCTGTTACCAAGTTCTCAATGACTCATTTCTGTTCTCTATTTGTGCATCGATGCTCACAGCGTCTTTGGCTTTGAGTGTTCGCTTCAATTTATCCATCTGAGACTGGAAGTTCCATTAGGACAGGAAACGCATCCCTTTCTTTGACAATTCCTGTCCTTCATTTCCTCTCACGGCTTGCCTGACTTCTCCGTAGGCTTCCTAGAGGCTCATTTCTATCCCTTCCTTAGATCCATGAAAAACAATTATATTTTTGACCTTCTCCAGCACGGCAGGAATATGTGAGAAGGTAGCCAAGGGACAAACATGTGAATCAATTAGGAAACAAGGATTGTTTTGGGTTTTGTTTGTCTGTTTTATGTTTTGTTTTGTTATTTTTTTTTTCCTCAGAATGATTTGAATCAGGTGGCAGGCCAGTATTCAGGCTTCCTCAGGACATTCACAAAAGGGCTAGTTTACTTTTCATTTTTGCTGAGTCTGGTCTTATAAACACCAAGTGGGCTATGTCTTTCCCCTGGTGTCTCTCATTGTGGTTAATTCTTTCCCCCTCAGCCAGTCTCCTTCTGCCATTGTAGGAAGGGAACTGCCTTAGTAGCCACCCCCAGGCTACTCCACCTGGGAGTCCCTGAAGTCATGGCTTATGGCTGGGCAGAGGGAAATGAATTCCACTCCTAAACCCTATCAGGTCAGTCATTCTTACCTTTCTGGGCTGAGAGGGAAAAGAGACCCCAAGGGATAGTCCCTTTAATTTCTCCCCAGAGTTCTAGCTTGGAGGCCAATTAAAAGTGTGATGGTGGCCCACGGGAAGCAGTCAGGGGATGCCCATGCTTTTTCTCAGTTTGGGGTGGGAGTGGGGAAGGCTGCTCCATCCTGAATCCTCAGTGATGCTATACTCTCATTTGGTCTCCCCAGAGCCAAACAAAACAAATCCCATTCCAATTCCACATAATAGCCATTCAAATGCTTGAAAATAGCTATCGTATCCTTTCTGACCTCCCTGTTCTCCCACCTGGAATCTCTTCTTTTCCAGGTTAGATGTCCCCTCTTTCCCAAACTGATCCTTATACCATGAGAACTCCAGACCCTTCCCGATTCTGATTTCTCCTCTATCTGGCCTATCCAAGTCCTTTCCTACACCCCACCCCCTACCCTACCCCACCCCAGTGCTCAGAACTGAACACAGACAGCATTCTGGACACGGTGTGACCATGAACTTGGCTGGGATGACCCTTCAATTTCATGAAACTGTTTAAGTGAAACTGCTCCACTGACCTGAAGTTGAACCACTGCCCTAGAGGTGAATGGGATCTGGTTTTATTTGATGACAGACCCCTCTGAGTCATCCCTCGGCTCTCTGTTTGCAAACTATAGATCTCAAACTGGCAAAGTGGCATTATTCCATGTCAAAGCTGATTAAACTTTTGGAAAGGACTAAAAGTAACTTTGAAAGGGAGAGAGAGATGATTAGCAGGTCCCTTCTTTTCCAAAGAAAAGGTGTACTCCACCCACTGACAAGTATACCTTTTTTCCTGAAACACCTAAAATTAAGACCTTCGCTCCTGGACGAAGGTCCAAGTTTGTAACACTGCTTAGGCATCTGGTTGAACTCTGTTTACTTTGCTTTCTCTTTTGCTCCATGCTACCTCATCATTTTGCCTGGTTCAATTCTAGAGACAGGCCAGAATGGAATTCTCCATACATGATTAGAGAGCAGATGTGGCACCAACAGCTTCTGTTGCATGGAAGGAGGTCAATGAGAAGGCATGGTGGAATGGAGGGGCACTCGATACAGAATCAAGAGGCAGAGGTTTTAGACCCAGCCATGACACACCAATTTTAATATTCTCACATAGTCTGTATCTCCCACTGGCATTATTTGAAATATGAAGATCCTAACTCAGTTAAAGAAAGGGAACCCCTGTTGCCGTCCAATGGTGGAATTGGGAGATTTATTGTAATTTCAGTAGCTCTAATTTGCCCAGTTGCCTGAACAAAGTCAGACTGTATCTTAATTTTATTTACCTTCCACCCAGATAATTATTTTTACTTTGTCTTTTGCCAGTGGAATATGGAAAAACTAGTAAGATAATGTTTGTGAGACCCTCTTTTTGCATTTTAATAATATTTTTTCAAATACATGTAAACATAGTTTTCCACATTCATTTTCGTAAAATTTTGAGGTCCAAATTTTTCTACCTCACTCCCTTCCCTCCCCCCTCTCCAAGACAGCAAGCAATCTGATATACATTAAATATGTACAATCATGTTAAACATATTTCCAAGTTAGTCACATTATGACAAAAGGACAAAACCACAAGAAAGAAAAAAAGTGAAAATACTATGCTTCGCTCGGCATTCAGACTCCATAGCTCTTTCTCTGGATGTGGTTAGCATTTTCCATCATGAATCTTTTGGAATTGTCTTAGATCACTGAATTACTGAGAAGAGCTAAGTCTATCATAGTGGATCATTGCACAGTGTTGCTGTTACTGTGTACAATGTTCTCCTGGTTCTGCTCACTTCATTCAACATCAGTTCATGTGAGTCTTTCCAGGCTTTTCTGAAACCTACCTGCTAGTCATTTCTTACAGAACAATAGTATTCCATTATATTCATGTACTATTACTTGTTCAGCCATTCCCCAATCGAGGGACATCCTCTCAATTTCTAATTCTTTACCATGAGATCCTATAATTTCCATGGAAGGTTATATACATAATGCAGAACAGGCCCATAGGGTGGTCCAATGGGAAGAATACTGAGCCAGCAGTTCAGAGACTTGTGACCTTATTTTGGGCTCTTTTTCTGGCTCATCTAGGTTGATTCACTCAAGTTCCTTGGACCCCTCAGAGCTGAGCGGCTAGATTAAGGAAGATCACGGGATCATAGATTTAGAGTCTAATTCTAATTTTATGGATCACCCATATTTAGGGTTAGAAGGGACCTTAGTGGTGAATTATCTAACCCCTTTTATTTTATAGGTAAGAACTGAGACCGAGAGAGTTTACGTGATTCGGCTAAAGTTATTTGGCTTTTGGTGTTCAGTGTCATGTCCGCCAATTCATGACCACATTGGGGGTTTCCTTGGCAGAGATACTGGAGTTGTTTGCCATTTCCTTCTCCAGCTCATTTTAGATGAGGAAACTGAGGCATACTGGGTTAGGTGACCTGCCCAGGGTCCCACAGCTAGTATCTGAGGGCAGATTTGAACTTAGGAAGATGAATGTTCCTAACTAGAGGCCCTGCATTCTGTCTACTTCACCACCTAACTGCCCATCTGGCTGTTAAGCCCCAGAGTCAAGATTTGAACCAAGGATTCCCTACATCTCCTTTTGGTTTTGTTTCCACTCCACTCCACCCTCCCTGTCCCTTCCTACCTCTCCAGGATGTTGTGGAGATAGAAAGAGGACACAGGCTCATGGATACAAACTTGGAAATGAAAGTAACCTTTCAGGACATCTACCTCAGCCCCCTCATTTTAAAGGTTAGAAAACTTAGACCAAGAGATGCTGAATTACTTACTAAAGCTGGTAAGTAGCCAAGCTAGGATTTCAAGTGAGGTCTGAAAACTCCAAATCCAGCACACTTTCCGTGGTATCATGGGAAGACCCTGTAAATTCTTAGGGACTAGATAAATCCAACGGTGGGTTTTCATAAGTATGAAGTCCTACTCATTATTACATTAGAGTGTATATTGTATCCTCGTAAGCAATAACATCCTATAATAATTTCCAAACATTTAATTGATTTGGATATAAGGCATAATAAAAGGGGGAATTAAATTTTCAAATGTATCTATTAAACAAAAGGATTTTAGAGGGCTGTTTACCCAGACAAAGGGAAGCAGAACAAGCCATTTGACATGGAAGTCATGGAATGAGGAGGGAATATTTGAATGGAGAACTGAAAAAGAAGACTAAGAATGGAAAGTTTTTGACAGCTACTGGATTCCATGGCACATCCTTGTGGTTGGAGAAATATTTTTGTGCCACTTACATGCTTTGCAATGGCATAGTCAAAGTATGTTTTAAAAATGGAAGGATGACAGTTGTAGTCTGGGAGACTAGACGGAGACACAGCTGCGTGGCCGGCCCCCAAGTCCCACACATGTAGAGGATTAGTGACAAGATACCCAGGCTAGATTAATGTCTCTTAGGCTACAGAATCCCTGGTGGCCATAGGGACTACAGGGATGATCTGCTCTATACAAATTAACCTGATTGAGACCAGTTTGGAAAACAAAACATAAGCCTGTTCATCTTCCTAGTCATCAGAACAAATCTTGAAACTCAGGAAGAAAAGTCAATCCAAGAGCCAAAGCAGCTTTTCTATTGGGTGCAAATGATCAGTAATAGCCATGGCTGTACTCACAAAAACTTATGTCTACAGGAGGGAGAAAGGCTGGCATCTAGCGACTTGTTTTTTTCTGTCTTGAGCTGCACAAGGATACCTCCCGGGGTTGCTGTGAATATCAAATGAGATCAAATTTATAAGGTATTTTGCAAACCATAAGGTGTTTTGTAAGTAATTGTCAGCTATGAGGACAATGTTAAAGATGGTGATTTCCACTAATATTTTCCTTTAATGTCCCCGAAAGGGACTTGGGGTTCTCAAAATCTATGAGTAAAGTACAGATCGTCTAAGCTGGAAAGACTTCAAGCCTTACTGCCATCATGTTACCAGTAGGCTAAAGCGTGCTAATTGTTGTATCAGGGGGTGGTTGGTTAAGTATCCAAGAAAATGGGATAAGTAGGAAAGGGTAAGGACTGGAGAAAAGATCACATGCTAAACCAGTGGTATCAAGTGGAAACAGATCCCAGTAGGCAGCCTATCAACCACAAATGAACATGTGTTGCATTTTCATTAATTTTATTAAACATTTCTATTTAATTCTCTCATGATCAAACTGTTTAGAGGCAGCCGAATGATGTGGTACAATGGAACGTTGGATCTGGAGTCAGCAAGACCTGAGTTTAATTTTGTTTCTGACATTCACTAGCTGTGTGACCCTGAGCAAGTCAGGGTCTAAGTCTCAGCCTCAGGCTCTTCATTTGGAATATGGGGATAAAAATAGCACCTACTTCGTAGGATTGTCACAAAGATCAAATGAGATAACTAGCACATATAAAAAGGCTTAAAGTTCTATATTCATGTTATTTCTTATCATTACTGTTCTATTCTCGTATGGTCGGTCTCACATATGCACTTCTTGCTGACCACAATTTACAGTGACGTTGCCTTTCTGGTGACACAATTTCAGAAAGGGAATTGGCAAAATTTAGAGAGAGCTCAGATGAAAGATTGTATTCTTGCAGTCTGAAGAGTCCTTAAGGAAGGGATAAATCTTTTCTGACCACATCAACAAACATCTCACTCCACTCCAGCAAACTCAGTTAATTCAATGAAAGGTCAGTCATACCACCTTTTCAGCATTTGTCTTGTAGTCCAAGATGAAACAACTTCCACATTCAACAAAACTGTTCAATTTCAAATAGCAGTGGTGTGTGTGTGTGTGTGTGTGTATGCGCGCGTGTGTGTACAATCTCCCTCCTTGCATACATTTCACAAGGAGTCGGTCCAATTTCTACCAACATAAATGGCTTCTCTGATGAGGAGAGAAGGGCCTGAAGTTCATTCAATGGAAAATAATTGAATACTGAGTCAACAATGGTGGGGCTAATCATTGAGGAGAAAAGGACAATTTTGTATGTTTCTGGATAATTAACTAATCCGTTTTATGTTTTACATTAGTCCGTGTGAATGCATATTTGCCACATGCGATAATTTTTCTTTCCTGCCAGGGTATTCTTGTAAAGGAGGTTTATATCTCCAGTTGTTTTCCTTGGTTACCCATTTTTTAAAAGACCAAAATTAAATTTGCTTGAGTGGTGCCGTGTGGAATGTTGACCTTGTTTTAATCAGCAACTTCCACTTTAATAACGACGACAGCCCCAATCTTTCCAGGATTCGGGGCTGGTCAGCCCATTTGTTAACAGTGCCCTTACTTTAGAAATTTAACCCTCAAATTCCATGGCTTCGTTGAGCATTTATAATGAGTTTTATAGGAAAAAAAGGAAATCATTTGTGGTAATGAGTGGAGGAGGAAACCATTGTTTTCCTGTAACATGATGAGTCCTAATAAAACCCCCATGCCCAAAACCTATCACTCTCTGGCCAGCTAGAGTGCCTGATATTATTAATGGCACCTTCCTTCTAGGTACAAGAGTTATTCCTCTCATGAACTCTTAATTCCTGTGTCCAAAAAAAAAGAAATATGTTACCTAGTAAGATATATGTCATTTCATTGGTGGGGAACTTTCCACCAATACATATCAATATTTTGCCTTTCCTATTGCTGTCCAGTACACCCCCACCCTTCCAGTCACTCAGGTTGTCAAGCTCTGTGCCATCCTTGTCCCTCACTCTCGCTCAGCACACATATTTCCCTATACTACCTTTATATCTGCAAAGAGAAGGGCCACCTATAGCAGAGTTTCTATAGAATGTGAATACCACTAGGCTCATATCCAAATTTGGCATCACTGCTACATAAGCTTCCATCTCAGTTATAGCTGGACCAGGTCCCAAAGGTCACCTCTCAATCTCCATACATTAATGTTGGTCTGTCTGTAAAACCCAGTGTGGACTTAACTCCTGCCCCTTTGGTGCTCTATCTCCTGACCTTTGAAAACTCAACTAAATTCCAAAGCCTCCCATTTCCTTTACCTTAAACAAAGGAACAAACAGCAAAGCAAGAACTGAGGTCCTTATTCATGGGAATATCATCAGGCCAGAAGAAGCCACCTGAGGAAAAATCAGACTAAGAGAGGGGATGAAGACAACTAGTACTTTTTAAATGTCTCCTATTTCTGGGTACAATGGGCAGCCCCATGGCACAGTGGACAGAGTGCCCTGGAGTCAGGAAGACTCATCTTCCTGAGTTCAAATCTAGTTTCAGATACTTCCTAGCTGTGTGACCCTGGGCAAATCGCCGAACCCTGTTTGCCTCAGTTTCCTCATCTGTAAAATGAGCTGGAGAAGGAAATGGCCAACCACTCCAGTATCATGGCCAAGAAAACCCCAAATGGGGAAATAGAGGGTTGGACACAACTGAAATAATTGAATGACAATAACAAAATTTCTGGTTACACGGAGGCAGCCGAACAAAGAAGTTTCTATTCACCACGAAGTTAACAGACAAGATCAGATTATCGAGGATCAGAACATGCTTCAAATCTCTCCAAGGTATTCCTATTCGATGTCATCGCCACCATCCTGGAACCAGGCTCCCAATGCGCTTTGCATCAACAACATTCTGTGTATGACCATAGAGAGTAGGCTCAGAGGCCAGGTCCACATTATATCTCAGAATGTTCTATCTCCTCACTCCTGCCTCTAAAAATTCCTGGCTTCTTTCAAAATGGTTCAAGAGCTCCCTTCTCCAGGAGACCTTTCTCAGCATCCCTCCCCACTAGCAGAAAGGGTTGTCTTCCATCTGCTCTACGTGTACCCTGTTTGCGTGTTGCAATATTGGTAGCACCAGGTTCAAATCCAAATGTGGCTGCTAAATGAACTCCCATCTTAGCTATATCTAATTCTGTGCTTTCCCCACCTAATCACCTTTTGACCTTAGCATTATATAATTTTTCATCATTCATTTATGATGTTTGCATAATTTAACTTTCAGTCCGAGGCTTCTCCTTAATATCAAATAATTCGTGCATGAACAGGAAAGGTAATCCAAGCTTCTATTAGGCAGCTCAATATAACAGATGGGAAATTCTTCTTTCAATAAATTGATAAATACAAACTCAGGATTAGGAGCGGCTCATTCCTGTCTCTTGAATCCGTTCTCAAAGGAGGAAGTGAAGCTTAGCTACTAAATATATAAGAAGCTTTTGATTACTTGGAGTGTGGGGAGGTGGCCTGTGAAGGTGAAGGCCAATCAGAGCTCCCCGGGAGCTTTCTTATCATATTCCTATCCTTAAATAGAAAATGGCGAAGATGCCGAGATCACCCATCAGCCATTAGCCCTGTACACAATCTCAACCCTCCCTATGAAAATTAAATGGGATGAGAATTCTCATTTTTATTTACTGGGGCCTTCAAATCACCAAATCTCTGAATTTTTGTGTTAGGAGGATCCTTAGAGGTCCTCGGACCAAAGGACTTTGAAACACAAGGATGCGCTTTGCAGTGCCTTTGGACGGATGATCATCCAGCCTTTGCTCAAAGATCTCCGGTGATATGGGGAGCCCCTTATCCTCTGTTTCAGTCCCTCCCACTTTGGGATAGTTTGCATTATTAGGAAGTTTTTCACTATGTGTTAGTGGCATGTTAGACTTGGAATCAGGAGGACTTGAGTTCAAATGCTGCCTCAGACATTTATTTACTGTTGGATCTTGAGCGAGTCATTCGACCTGCATCTGCCTCAGTTTCCTCAACAGTTGTAAGGTGGGGATAATAACAGCATCTACCTTCCAGGGTTGTCATGAGGATCAAATATGAAAATATGTATAAAGTGCTTTCCAACTTTCAAAGTGCCATTGAAATGCCAGGTATGATGATGATATTTCCTTGCTGAAAAACCGTAGATTGTTCTCTATCTCCTCTAGGATAAAATGCAAAAATCATGAAGGTCTTTTGCATAATAGAAGTTACATAAGTGCTAGATATTCATTATCATTGTTGTCATTATTGTCATCAAAGAATTTGGACCTCAAAATTTCACAATATGGAAGATGACATGTCAAAAAAAAGCTATTGAAAGTCTTTTTACATTTTTGGCCCATCTGACCTTTCCAGACTTATCTCCCATCGCTCTCCTTCATAACTTCCATGCTTCAAACAAACTACCCTTCTTGCTGTTTCCAGAACTCAACATTTCATATTTGACCTTGTGCATTTGTCCAAGATAATAATTATAGTTTGCATTTATATGATGCTTTAAGGTTTGTTTCCAAATATTACCTCATTCAGAATTTACTCCCTCCTCAACTCTGCTGCTTTGAGTCGTTAACTTCCTTCCAGGCTCAGCTCTGTTTCAACCTTTTTGGTGAAACTCTCTCAGACAATCCACTTGTTAACCTTCTCTTTTCCCTCAAATTTGATTGTATTTACTAATTTCTGAATATGTGTAATATATGAATATATCTCTCCCCCTCCCCCTGGATGAATGTAAGACTTTGGAGGCAGGGTCCAGTTGGTGTGTAGCTTCAGTCCAGATGGACAGCATGACATAGGGGATGGAAAGCTGGCCATGAAGACTTGATGCAAGTTGTACCTACTGGCAGTGTGACCCTGGAGGAAGTCACCTAACTACTCGGTCCTGCTCTAGGCAAGTCTCTAAGATCTCATAAGTTGCAAGGAAGATACATTGGTAGGGGAGAATTTCTCACTGGGAGTTCCCTATGAGATCACTGGTCTAGCAGCTCCTGTTCTTCTATTTCTCGAATATTACACATCTGGGAGGAGTGGGACAGGGTGGTCTGGACAGCAATTTCTTCTATGTAGTGGAATGGAAACTCTATCCACTGAGGAATTCAGAGATTTGCCTGGAACGTTGGGAAGTCCAACGACTTGCCCTGATTCGTGCCTTCCTGATCACAAGCCCAGCCCCATCCACTACCCCAACACAATCTTTATATAGTAGGAGCTTAATTAATATTTGTTGAAGCAAACAAATGGATCCATAGGTATGAATCTCTCTTGCTAACGTCTTGTAGCTTGGGCACCTATCTAACGCAGGTGGCCTTAGGCTTTAAATAGTCAATCCACCAGGTCAATCGTACCTGTTGTCCATGGCTTGGCGCTCCTGTAAACAAAAATGGAAATCCCTGCCATGAAGAGGTTGGTGATGATTTTTGTTGAAGGAGCTTCAATTTAGTCACCATCCATGGGAACTCGCAAAAGAAAGTAGAAACTGGATGTTGTGGGGTGACTGCTCAGTCTGTCTCAGTGGCGTATCAGCCTTTGGTGACCTTAATCAAAGGCATGAGCTGACGGATAAACATCCCTCCCCTCCCAAGTTGTGCTTGGTGAGAGATACTCTGAAGCATTTGGATTCAGACTTGGTACGCAATAGAACCTTTAAATGTATAGGCAGTGGAGGATCAAGCATAGACTGGAATCTCCTTCCAGGGGAGGGAATAGAAAATGCCACAGAGCTGTCTTCCCATGGCCAGATTTATGGGGCAGTGTCTGGTGCATCTTGAGATGAACGTTCTCCAACTTCTATTGTCTCAGAGCTGGCAAAGGCAAAAGATTGATGTGAAAGGGGAGTCAGCCTGGGCTGGATGTTGGGAATACAGATCCTGCCTTTGACTAGGCTATAGATCAAAGGGGCCTCCCAAGCCTCTGACAGGCCCTGGAAAAAGCTTTGCAAAATCAGGGGGAGCCAGACCCACATCAAGTGTGAAAAAGAGAGCCTAGAGCAGGAAAATGCATGAGTGCTGAGGTGGAAGGGTCCAGAGCAACCTCGTATTTTAGCCTGGTCAGCTTCCTGGCTCCTGGATTACAGTTGCTGGGAAAGCTAAAAAAGGAAGGGAAAGGGAAAGGAAAGGGAAAAGGGGGAAGGGGAAGAGGAAGAGGAAGGGGAAGGTGAAGGGGACAGGGAAGGTGAAGGGAAAAGGGGAGGGGGAGGGGAAGGGGAAAAGGAAGGGGAAGGAGAAGGGGAAGGGTCTCTCCTGGAATGTGTAGCTATAGCTACACAAGCTTAAGTGTAGGGACAAGGGTAAGTTGTTTAGCTTCTGTTGAACTCCACTCCAAATGTGGGGTTTGGGAGGTTTAGTATTAAACAGAGTTTTCAATTTATTTAATTTTATTTACCTTGGAGAAATAAATGAATGAATGAGAGAAAAATATACCTGCTGCTCTGTTTTATATTCTTGTTTGTTGGAGGGGGTAGGGGATTTATTTATTTTTGTCTTGATTTAGAAATGAGACCTTTAAGTATTTTAGCTTAAAAAGAAAAAAATGTCTTTGGAACATGTTGGTTCTAGTATTCTCCTCCCCTCTTGCACTTCCCTTCCTGCCACCTTCCAGTGAAGTCAAACACCCACTATTCTGATGATCACTATGGAAGTGGATTGAAATTAATTTTTAAATTGTTCTTAGGTTTGGAGCCCAGGAGTAAGCCTGGCCTTGGCAAGTCCCAAGAACAGGAATCCTCAAGAGCTCCTCCTTGGACTAGAAAAGAGAGAGATGTGTAGATGTGTGTGGTGTACTCAACTCTGTGGAGCCCCAAGTCTGATAGAGGGACTCTGAAGGTGAGATGATGGGTGAGAAGATCCCACAGGAAGCTAAAATTTGGTTGCATGGGAAAGATGAAATTATTATGGTTCCTATGTCTCACAGGGATCAGAGAGCTACAAGCACTTGGATTTCGGGGCCAGCTCCCTCCTCCCTGACATTCAGAAGTAATTTGGATTGTCAAAAGCAACAAACCCCACTTTTGAAATAAAGAACATATCTTATTTGTTTCTGTTCTCTCAAAGTTCTCATTCTGTTTTCCTGTCTTTGGAGAGGATTTTGAACCATGAAAGCAATCCTTTAATATTAGGAGCTCTCCTCTCGGAGAGGTGGAGAACTGTGGATGTGCAGTGTGGTATACACTATCAGATACTGCTGTGACATTGATCAGCTTCGCTT
>CM053624.1:356163119-356187709 GCA_028646595.1 Phalanger gymnotis
AGCAGAAATTCTCAATATAGTGTCATGAAATGGAGAAAGTAGTTGGCTGCTTAGCATACTGTACTGACCTTGAAGCCATGTTTTATATTAAATGAGAATGAGGAGCAGTGCCCTGAAGAAGAAAGTCTCTGCTACATAGAATGGTGTTTAAGCAATATTATGAATCATCCCTGGGCATGTCTTAGATGCCAGTCTGTGTCAGGATCTTTACAATGGTCACTACTTCTGAACCAAACATCCAAGAATTCAAGTAAGACCATTTTCAGACTTTTCTCCCATTCCAATTCACGGGAATCCTCTCCTGATAAGTGCAAAGTTTGGTTTTGCATGTGTGGTGAAAGCCTAATCAATACATTGGAATATTGCTGGGGATTGGCCAAACATAGATAACCTCTCAATTTATTTTCGAAAGCAAAATGAAGTCATTGCCAAGAAATTGCATTGTGTTCCACCTCTCTCCAAAAAATAGCAAAAAAACCCAACAGAGTATGCTCAATCAGAAGGGACTTAGTGGCCACCTAGTCCAACCTTCACCTAAACAAAAATTCCTCCTCTAATCAATCAATAGGCATTAATTAATCGCTACTGTGCGCCACTAAGTCAATTAACTAGTATTTATTAAGCACCTACATACCGTGCTAAATGTTGACAAAAGACACCGTTTCTTCCCTCAAGGAATTTACGTTCTAATGGGAAGGACAACATATGAACACACATATATGTATAAGTACACATAGGACGCCCCAAAAAGTTTTAAATTCGTTTATCTATTATTTATACATAGAAAACACATACATAGACACACAGGTGACTTTACAGGGGAAGGTTCTAGTAATTAGGGGTCTAGGGAAAAGCCTCCTGGAGAAGACAGCACTTGATCTGAGTCTTAAAGGAAACCAGAGGGGAAGCTGAGGTGGAAGAACATTCTAGGCATTGAGGACAGCCAATGCAAAGCCATGGAAAAGGAAAGGGCATTTCACATGAGCCCAGTCATCGGCCAGCCTTTGCTTGAAGACTTCTTGCAAGAAGGAACATATTACCTTCCATGGCCATACATTCCACTTTGGGGTAGCTTTCATTGTTAGAAAGTTTTTCCTGACATTGAACCTACATCTGCCTTATATCAAGTGTAACTCAACCTCTTTGCAATTTCCATCAACTGCTCCCGGTTGGGGACAAGTAGAGCAAATCTAGATAGCAATAAGAATGCATGCAAATGGAGATCTCTGTCTCTCTCTTTCTCTCTCTCTCTCTCTGTCTGTCTCTGTCTCTATCTGTCTGTCTGTGTGTCTGAATTTCTCTGTCTCTCTCTATCTCTCTTTCTGTCGCTCTGTCTCTCCCTCCCTCCATTCCATTGAATGAATTGAAATAACCTGCATAAGATCACGTTTCTTCTAAGTAAGAGCAACCCATTGAAAATAACAAATGGATGATTTCATATATGCATTCTAAAAAACAAAATACTGTTAACAAAATATTTGTGGCATATTTTTGGCTCAGGCAAACAGCTGGCTCCTTCTTTCAAGGCCTTTTCAACTTAAATATATAATTTGTGAGTACCTTGTATAATTTTCAGAAACCAACTGAATATAAATAATAACTATCTTCATAAAAATGACTTATGGTGACCATATTGAGGACATGGGCTCTCTACCCTTTCACTGAAACTAAATTTGTTTATTTCAGCCTGTTGCCATGGAAGAAGTTCTCAACAAATCAATTTTTATTGGTGAATAGTTATTGATTAGTTTTAATTTTTACACATCCTATGGACAGAACTTGTATCATTCCATAAAAGTGACATAAGAGGTTTTCTTGTTGGAAGCTAATATCAACAGTAACGAGCTAGCTACAGACTGATTTAATTTGGTCTCCACTGTCCCACTCCCTGCTTTAGGTGTATTGAGCTGTATGCAAAATTTTAGTGACTCTAGAATTTGATACATAAACAAATCTTTTCCTTTCTGCTTGTAAATATTCACAGTAGCTTTAAAGACACTTTTAAAAATGTGTATTATTTATAACATGCTATAACCATATCACATTTCTTTGAAATGAAGTCCTAGCAAGGTTGCAATAATATCTTTGCCTTCCAAGGAAGATTTTAATGATGGATTTTCATCTTGGAACTTAATCTAATCTAACTTAATTTTGATGATATTCATTTGTGGAAACTTTAGAAATTCCCAGTCTCTCTCTCTCTCTCTCTCTCTCTCTCTCTCTCTCTCTCTCTCTCTCTCTCTCTCTCCCTCCCTCTCTCTCTCTCTCCTCTTCTGTCTCCCTTTCTGCTTCCCCTTATTTCCCCCAGTCCCTCCATGGAAGTTCCCTCTACTTATTGTTATTCAGTTGTTTCAGTTGTGTCTGTCTCTTTGTGATCCCATTTTAGGGTTTTCTTGGCAAAGAAACTAGAGTGATTTGGTATTTTCCTCTCCATCTCATTTTACAGTTGAGGAAACTGAGGCGAAACAGGATTACCACAGCTAGTAAGTATCTGAGGCTGGATATGAATCATGAAGATGGATCGTCCTGATTCCACGCCCACTGTTCCACACACTGAACCACTTAGCTGCCTTTCTCTCCACTTTGCTGCTGTACAAATTTCCACACTGAATCTTGAACTGCCAAGAGACTGGCATAGCAGTGGTCAAGATTAGCATGCTCACTACAGTCAAAGGTTAAATTCCAAGAGTGTAAACCAGACCAATATGATCTGAAATGCCACTGCCCCAGGCGTGATTGCAAGGTTACCTAAATGATGGGACGTATATCTACTTGTCAAGTAAAGTTATAGAATGTTCATTGGTGAAAGAGAAGTCAGTTCTACTGGCTCTCAACCTTTACAGTGGGCCTTCATTCTACTCCTGGGAAATGATTGGAATATGATTTTATTCACGTACTTTCAACACTTCTTTGCAGAATTGGGAGACTCTAGGTGTGGACAACTGCATACAATGCCAAGTTTGTTTGACATCTTGCTTGGTTTTGCTGAACTATTTTTATTGTTTTTCATTTTATTTTTTGTTTTAAGTTTTGCTCTTGGGGAGAGAAAGAGGAGAAGGATATATTGGGAAGTTTAAGTGATATGGAAACAAAAGGTGTTGATCGTTTTGAAGCAATTTTTTTCTATGATGGGTATTTGTTTAATTATTTATTTATTTATTTTGGGGTGCTTTTCTATTTAATGCTATCATACAATTGTCAGCATCTCTTTGGAAAGCTCAAGGTAAATCAACAGTACATTTTTTACTCTTTTTAAACAATAGAATTCCAAGATCAGAAATAGATCTCTATCATATAAATACATATACATATATATATAAATATAATATATCTTTGAATACACACACACACAGAAGTACATATGCATGTCTGTATATAGAGAAGTGGGACAGGGAGCTTTTAACCAAGGCCAACCTGAAAGTCAAAATAATGACCTGCCCTGAGGCATCTCTGTGCCTCTTACCTGTGGACAGGATCGGGGATCCATGTCCATTGGATATTTATCAAAGTACACTGTCACAGTGTGAGAGGCAGCCAAGCACAGAACAGGCCTTGGAATTCGGAAGATCTATGTTCTAGTCTTGTCTCCAACACATCCTGGCAGTGCAACCACAGACAAATCATTTCACTTGGTGCCTGAGGCCTCTGTGATACTGATAAGCTACCCATCTGCATTGGTAGAGGAAGTTTCCACACAAGGAAATCCGTGCAAAAATGAAATCGCAAAACTGGAATGGCAACAATTGCCAAATCAATCTCTCACAAACCTTTTTCTTCAGCCCAAAGATGTTGGTGAGGTCAGCAACCTGCGGTTTGTCATGATAACCCTTCTAAAAATGGAATGCATTTAACATTTTGATGGTATTCAGCTCCTTCTAACAACCCAGCATCTATGTTAAAAATGTCCTCTCACCAAGGGCTAATTAAATACCACCTCCATGGGGAAAAAGGGCAGCTCTTCCTCTGAATGTCTTTGAAATTGTTCGGAAATTAAATCTGTGGTAATATATCTAAGTCAAGCCACATTGCATGTCACCACATGTAGTTAATGAGGCATCAAAGGCAAGGTTTGAATAAAAACAAAATCCTTTATTCTTCTGTCGTAAGAAGAATCACCAACCTTGACTCAAAATCAAACAAACAGCAAAAAAATTAGGGAGTTCCCTCCCCCCCAAGCTAGAAACTATTTTAAAAAATAAATGTCCTGGGGGTCGTTTTCCAAGGAAAAGTATTACTTCATTTATCATAACCTTTTAATATTTTCCACAAAAGTTCCTTTTGTTTTTATTTTCTTCTTAGATATATTTTCTCATTGGCCCAGATTGCATGCGATCTCATGTTGAGGAGGTATTACATTCAACCCAAGGATTTTTAAAATGTCCTTCCCCACTATTTACTTAAAATCAGGACTCTTTAACATATGGCACCACAACAGATAACTTGGAGATAATTCATGCTGAAACTGGGACTGGAATATGGTTTTGGATATTTTAGTTCGGTAATTTACATGATCGCTTTCATTCATTTAGGTCCAAGGTGAATCATACAAAGAAACAGCTGCATAATCCTTGGATCAGAAAGTCTCAGGACATGAAGGATCCAAGAACACTGGGAGATGTGCTCATTCTCTTGGCTCTGAGCTCCTGCTTGGGAAACCTGAACCAGTGTGCGCCTGGTAACCTTCTCCTCCCTCCCACCCCAGTCCAAGCAGCACATCAAATTCAATTTCCTGCTTTCAAGCATAAAGTTCACAATATTACAGAACAAAACTTAATTAAAGAAAACCAAAGAGAACTCTTGACTGACTGATCGTCAATCCAAAAGATGTATGTTAATCCAGAGAGCAGTGTTCGTTGATTGATGGACAGATCACCATACGCATCCCTTGGCAATGACGCTCACAGAATTACAATTTATTTCCCTCAGTCGTTCAAATGGGGAAGGGAAGGTTAGGGAGAAATATTTGATTCCCTAATATCACTGAAAGGGACCTCAATCCATCTATCCCTCTGCCTTAATTCGCACTAGAGCTAAACTGACCTCACTGAAGTTCTTGGAATTTCCTTTCCAGGGTCTCATGCTGCTGTCAAAGCTCTTTTATGCTCCACATAATATGTTAATCCAGTCCCGGATCTTTTAAAGTAAGCCCATTTCACTTCTGACTTATTGTGGCTGTGTGATTTACAGTGACCCCTGGGATGCTGTCACCCTCCTGCCTGTTCCTCTCTTGCATTCAGAGAGTTTATTCTTTGTGCCTAAGTGCACTTCCTGGGTCCATATCTCAGATCTGTCAGGAAGGCAAGGATTTTAATCATATCCTCCAAGGTCCTGGTTAATGCAGTGTCATCCATGAACTTAATCAACTTGTTCTCTCCTCCATCCCTTCCAGCCATTGGTAAAGCAACAACGACCAAGTAAATCATAGCTGCCCCAGACCAGACACCTGCGAAATATCTGCCCTTGACATGACGCCATTGAGATGTTCAGTTTGTGTACCATCCCTCAACCCGTTGTGCCCCCTGTCTTAAAGTAGGAGGCAGCTTTTGTCAGAATGGGTCATAATGAGCAGCTTTCTCACAGTCAAGATTGCCAGTGTCTGCTGCTTCCTCCCCATTCATTCAATCTTGGAAGAAAAATTGGACAGGGTCATTTAGGTTGTTGGGGATTTTCAGGTCCCCTGGGAATTAGTTGCAGTTGAAGTTAAGAATCACCTAAAGGGTAGAAGAGAAGAGAGGTTCATGGCAAGAATGTGCAACATTTTACATGCACAGAAATGCTCAAGAAAAACTATGTAAAAGATATCATTGAATAAATGTGTAAGAGGAAAAAAGGAATAAGCTGGGCACGTGATGAGAATAAGACATAACTGATGGTGGGTCCAAGGGCTATATTCTTATCCACACAATGTTAAGAGAATTCCAGGGAGACCTTCCCTACAATTACCATGGGTGGAACCAATGCAGCAAATTTATTGGAGTAAGTGAATGAGAGTAGCACTGGATGGGCAGGTACAATTTATTTCCTTGAAAGGAATACCCACATCAGTGAGATCCTAGGTTAGAGATTGGAGTATTATCTCCACTAATGGTTTGTTCCTTGAATTTTTCCTGCTGCCCAGAAACCCCATCTGATCCAGGAGAACCCGGGACCTGAACCGATAGGTACGTCTATCTTTTGACATGCCAGGTGATAGATTCTCTGAGGGCTCCTATAATTAATTTATATCTACAAATCCTAATGGTTGGATTTTAATAGCTAAATCCAGAGTTCCTTCCTTTCTCATTTTTAAAGCTTGGAATCTCCTCATGCCTTTAGAGGACATGGGTTCAAATATGAGATCTGAAACTTATTGCCTGGATGACCTTGGTTGTCATTTTGTTTCTCTGGGCCTTAATTTCTTTATATGTGACAAGATATTGTATTATATGATAACTAATGTCCCTATCTGGTCTAAATCCTATGATCTTTTTCAACTTTTTTCTGCTTCTCTGATTTGCTATTTGCTTTCAAAATCATCAGCTAATGATTCCCAGATAATATTTCGAGGTTCCACATGATGCCTATTGTACGGTCTAATCACTTGAAAGCCTCTAACTTCTAACAAATGACTCACGGTAGACTTTAGGCGAAGTTGGGATTGACTTTTTATTTCTTGCCCATAAGTGATTCTGGTTCTGTTCATCTAGCCGGTAAAGATATCTGAGAAAGTCTAAAAACTCATTGAACTGCCTGCCCTTTCACCTTCTTTAAATGAGTTTTTATTGATATTTTCCATCTCTTACATCACCATAGTAGCCCATGACATTCCTCTATCTTTGGTCTCCTCTGGCTTGTTGCTTCTTGGTCTCCTTTGCAGGATCATCGGCCAGAAATTCCTATTAATTATAGGTGTCCACAAGGTTCTGTCCCAGGTCCTCTCCTCTTCTCCTTCTATACTTTTGTTGGGTGATCTCATCAGCTCTCAGGGACTCAATGATGATAGTTATTAAGATGACTCTCAGTTCTCTTTGTCTAGACTGAAACCCTCTTCTGGCCTTGAGTCCTGCATCTCAAATGAACAGGTGGACATCTCTAACAGAACGTTCTAAAGACATCTTAACGTACAAAATTTAACTCATTATCTTTCCCCTAAAGTCCTTCCCTCTATCTAACTTACCTATTACTGTCATGGGTACTAGCATCTTCCCAGTCACCCAGCCTCAAAATCTAGGCATCTACTACTATGGGTCTACTAATCTATCTACTCTTCACTCCTCCCCCCCCACCCCAACCCTGTTCTCTGTGTCCAATCTGACGCTGCTTTGTCCCCGTGCCAACGTCTCTCACAAGTGTCCTGTCCTCTGACATTGCCACTGTGCCATGTTGTCTGCCATTAGACTGAGCCCCTTGAGAGAAGACATGAGTTTTGTTGTTCTGTTTTCTGTTGGTTTGCTTTTTTTTAACTTTTCTTGGTATCCCCAGCACTTAGCAGTGTCTGATACATAGTAGCTACTTAATAAATGTATAAACACCTGTCTCGACTAGAATGCAATCCCATTGAGGATAGGAATGATTTCAGTTTTTGACTCTGTACACCCAGTTCTTGATACAAAGGTCCTAGAGCAACTAATTCCCAGGGGACCTGAAAATCCTCAACAACCTAAATAAGGTCCTAATAAGCTAACAGCGTAATAAGTAGCGTAATAAGCCTAATTGAATTAATTTGAAGTCAGAGGTAATGCTATTTATTATCCTTGTGAACCTGGAATGTCATTTGTCAGACCAACACTTTGGTTTTCTCCAATTATTAAATAAGTATTTTGGACTGGATGACTTGGACAGTTCTTTCCAGCTCAAAATTAATCTATAGCCCTACTTTTCTCCATTGTTGTGAAACCTAGAGTCTCAAATATAAACCCTGTTCTTAGCAGGGGTGCCTAACCTGTGACTTGGCAACCTGCAACTGAGAGAGAGGCAGAATCATGAGGCAGCGAGGTGGCACAGTGGCTACAGCTCTGAACCTGGAGGCAGCAAGATTTGGGGTTGAAATGTTGTTTCAGACACTTACTGGCCATGTGACCTTGAGCCTCTGCCTGCCTCAGTTTCCTTATCTGTGAAAGGGAGGCAATAAAACCACTTATCTCTCAGGGTTGTTGTGGGGGGGGGGAGAGAAACATATTTGTAAAGCACTTTGCAAATCTTAAAGTGCTAATTATTCATAGAACCATGAAATTTTTAGAGTGGAAGGCCCCTCTCAGTAACCTCATACCTAATAAGTACCTCCACTTTATCATATATGGCAAGTGGTCCTCCAGTCTCTAACTGAAGACTTCTAAGGAGGATCTTCTTGCCTGAGTAAGACAAGAAGAAGGGTTAAGAGGAGTGGGAGAGAAGTCCAGGATCAGTCTAAGTGACAGAAAACAGAGCAACCAACTGCATAAGGACAGAATTAGCTCTTGGAAGCATCTGGCTGAATCATCTTAAGAGCAAAGGGCAAGAGAGAAGGTTCAGTCAGACGGCAGGAGCCTCAAGAGCTCTCAGAAAGGTAAAAAGGGTGATAGGAAATTTCTTTTCATCAGGAACCCTGGGAAGAATCATTGCGGGGAGCCAAAAAGAAACAGTACATCTAAGGTACTGTAGAAAGAAAATCGGGGTCTCTGTCAAAGAGTAGGGTCATCCATACCTAGAAAGTGCATCTTCCCAGGGAAACCAACAGCTGCCTTTCTTATTGAAACAACATTATAACTATAGGGAGGCTCAAAGACTGTGAGGTTTGCTGCCAGATAGATCTGAACATGGAAAAATGGGAATTTGGAACAAAAAAAATTGAAGTAGAAGATATGGCTCAACTTTGATTTTTCACTCTTTCATCTTCTACCAATGTATTAAGAAGGAGACCCAATTTATTTAGGGGGAAGATGGCCGTCATGGTGCTTCAGATTCACATATCTCTTTGTTGATCACAGAACGTCATCTTCCTTCACCCACACAAATATTTTGAGAATAATTCAGGTTGACAATCAAAGCTGACTAGTTACAAGAGACTTTCTAACTCTAAATCAGATGGAAGCTTCAGAGACATTGACCCTACTAGAAGAAAGAAGTAGGTTAAAAACACACACTAAATGCCCTCACGCTCTCTTTAGCTTGTTGACTATCACCCCTGGGGCAAGAATATGACTGCTGACCCGGCATTTTCTTTAAGGAGAGAAAGCTGCTTTTTCCTGTTCCAACAAATGAGTGGGCGGGGCTCAGTTCCTGCCCTTCTCACTAAAAGACCTGCAGCTTAACCTCTGGGCTATGGGCTGAAAAAGTGAATTCAAAGAGCCAGGCTTTTATGGGAAAGTGATAACGCGATAGTTAAAGACTGTGGTTAAGAACCTGAAGGTGGCAGCTGTGAGAATAGCCCAACAGAGAGACAAACTGCTAACACAGTACCCAATGGGGAGTAGTGCTAGCAAAGAGTGGCATGGTAGGATAACATCACAAAAAGACCCCTGAAGCTGTGTATCGTTCTCAGTCATGAGCTTCTAGTGCTATTCACACACACGCTCTAGCTAAAAGTATTCCCTATGTGTGCTTCCAAACTATGTGACCCTTACACATGCTCATTCTTCCCACTAATATGAGTTTATGGAAGAATGCGTCCTATGTTTATGGGACTATTTGCATTAGGCTATTTCATTAAATGCCTTTGTTTTGAACTAATTAGATCTTATGTCTAATAAAAATAAATACAATGATAGAGACTCATGAAGTATTATTTTAAGGGAATACTTTGAACTTGGGGTAGCTTTTCTGGGGTACCCTGTGTGAGGGGTATCCCAGGTCCTATATAATATTTTTATCTTTCAGAAGTCATTTATGTCTTTCAATATTTCCCCAAAGAAAGTTTTTCCTTGTTTTTGAAATCAAGATGCATGTGTGTGTTTTTTTCCCACTGTGCTCCAATATCAAGGCAAACAAAACAACTTGGCCATGGTTTCCACAAACTCAACTGGATATAATCCCGTTGTCAGCTGAGAGAAGAATTTCATTATGAGTCAGAGGGGTTCCCTTTGTCTGAATGCTATGCTCATCCTGGGGTTATCCCATTTGGGTGAGTTGCACATATACGGTGCTGAAATTAGGTTGTTTGCCTAAACATTTGGAGCAGACGCTGATGTTGAAGTCACTATTGCTCTCCATGGAATGACTGTTTTGTTCAGATTTCTGCATTTAATTTTCTTATTTGCTTTTCTTCCTCCTCCCTGAATTCTAGCTTGAGCTGCACAAGTCCACAAAAAAAAAATTCACATGGCTTTGTCAACCACTTCAGCCAAATTACTCCAAGCATCTTTTAGTCCCTTCAGCTGTGGCCTCAACTTCCTCCCTCACATCCCTCCCTTCTCCCCCCACCTCCCACCCCACACGTTCTTATTCGATTTTACAGTAACACCAGTGTTAGAAAAACAATGCATAAAAGCACATTGAGTGGCAAATGGGAAACCACCGAGTTGGCCACCACACAACCAATATCATTTTTCATTCAGAGCCTTCTCTTTTGTCTTACACAGCCTCCTATTATTATTTCAGCAGCAAAAAATATGTTGTCAGATCTTCTCCTCCTTCCACCCTCCCCGTCCCATTCTGAACTATCAATGGTGTTAAACCAATGCAGGGCCAACTGTTGGAGAAAGATGATTGGCTTCCTCTTGCTACCACTGATCAATTCCTGTGATAAATAGCAACTTGTTAGACAGGAAGCATTCAGCTGGAGAGAGGAAAAAAAACCCAGGATCATATTGGTTAGCATATATACAGTCCAATGTTTGGTAATGCCTCCTAATACTCAAAGATTTGTTTTAAGTGGAGACCTCATTTGAATGCAACAAGCATTTATTAAGTGTCTGCTGTGTACCAGGTCTCATGCCAAGAACTGAAGATGAAAAGAAAAGATGAAAAAGAGTCTTTCCCCTCAAGGAGTTTATATGTTGCTAGGGGTATACAACATGAAAGCAATTATATATATATGTATATATAGTATGTATATATGTGTAAGCAATTAAATATGTCTATATCTGTATCTGAATACATACAGAGAGAGAGAGACAGACAGACAGAGAGAAAAAAGAGAGAGAGAAAGAGACAGAGACAGAGAGAGAGACAGAGAGACAGAGAGAGACAGAGAGAGACGAGACAGAGACAGAGAGAGAGAGAGAGACAGAGAACGAGAACGAGAACTAGGTGGTACATTAGATAGAAGACTGAACTTGGAGGGTGGAAGAACTGAATTCAAATCTCCCTCAGACGTTTATTAGCTTTGTGACCCTGGGCAAGTCGCTTAATTTCTATCTACTTCAGCTTCTTCATGTATAAATAATAGCAGGGCAGCAAGATGGTTCAGTGGATAGAACACTGGGCCTGGAGTGAGGAAGACTTGAGTTCAAATCTGGTCTCAGACACTTACTAGCAGTGTGACCCTAGGTAAGTCACTTCACCTTGTTTGCCTCAGTTTCCTCATATGTAAAATGAGGGGGAGAAGGAAATGGCAAACCACTGTGGTGTCTCTACCAAAGAAAACCTCAAATGGGGTCACAAAGAGTCAGATGTGAGTGAAACAACTCAATGACAAAATAACAATAACAGTGTCATAGGGTTGTTGTGAAGACCAACTGAGATGATGAACATATAAAGTGCTTTATAAGCCTTAAAGAGTTGTAGCTATTATTATTATAATTTTATAATTTGAAGATAAAGAAGAGAGGGGGAACGACCAAGAAAATCAAGAAAGGTCTCCCTACATGGAATGGTATGTGAGCTGAACCTCCAAGGTAGCCAGGGATTCTAGGATAGAGACATGAGGAGATGACGTTTTCTAAGCATGGAAAAACAGTTTATGCAAAGACATGGAGGTGGGAAATAGAGTGCCAAAATCAGGGAAGAACAAGTGGGCAGCTTGTCTGGAATGCAAAGTGTGTGAAAGCCAGTGATGTCTAGTTAACCTGGAGAAGTGGGCTAGAGCTAGATTGGGGAAACTTCGAACTACCCAACTGATGAGTTTGTGTTTTATTCTAAAGGAAAAAAATCTCCACTTTGTCTACTGTGCTTTCTTTGTGTCTCTGGAAGATCAAATCTGTGTTTATATTTTGATCTTATGTGCTACGTATATTAGTATATTGTTCTTTATATAACAACTCATATTTGTATAATTCTTCATATTTTACTAAAATAACATCCAACAAAATAACCCTGGGAAGTAGACGATGACAATATCTCATGTTAATTTAGTTCTTCTAGGTTACAGAGCACTTTTCTCACCATAACCCTGTGGCATAGGCACATAAGGACTATAATCTCCATTTGATGGGTGAAGAAACTGGTGCTCTGGGTGCCTAAGTGAGCTTCCCATGGTCTCACAACTAACAAGTTTCTGAACTATGATTCGAACCCATGTCTACTGACTCCAACTCTAGCACTCTGAAGAAAGGTAGTGTGGGCCAGCAGATAGCATGCTGTGCTTAGAGTCAGAAATATTGAGGTCTGAATCTTGCCACAAACTTTTTAATTGTATGACACTTAATAAGTCAATTAACATCTCTGAATCTCAGTTTCCTCATCTATAAAATGGAGATAAAATAGCACCTACTTCACAGGGTCCTTGTGACAATTAAATGAACTAATACATGAAAAGCACTTTGCCAACTTTAAAACATTATATACACGTGTGTTATTATTATAATCAGCCCTGACACTCTCTGATGGAATCAATGCCAAAATAAGTGGTAGAGAAGTGAGAGGTGAAAGAGTGAAGAGGGAAGGCTTAAGACAAGTCAAAAGACATCTGATTAGCAGTGAGAGGAAAGAAGAAACTGGAAGAAGCGAGAAGTGATTTGAAGGTAGATTGTATCACAAGACCTACAGGAAGACCTAAGGGAAATGGACTCGACAGCAATCTCGTTGAAAGTCAAACACCTCAGCAGGAAGTAGCACCAGAAAATACAAGGGAAAGCTGCAAGAGTCCCTGTTGAAATGTACCTCAGGGGCAGGAAGCAAGATTATGACATAGAGATTTCAAGCGTGATCAGAAAGGAAGAAAGAGAAGGTACTGCTGGAAACTAAATTTCATCAGAGACGTGCTCACAGGCAGGTAGGTGGCATCATAGTGCAAAGAGCTTTAGGTCTGGAGGCAGGAAGACATTCAACTCCTGCCTCAGACAGTTACTACCAGGATTACCTTGGGCAAATCACTTAACCTCTGTTTGCCTCAACTCTAAAATGAGGATCAGAATGGCACTACCTCACAGAGCTGCTGTGAGAATCAATTGATACATTTGTATAGCCCTTAGCACATTACCTGGCCTATAGTAGATGTTATATAAATGCTTTTCCCCATCCTTTGCCTCTCACAGATAAGAGCTGAAGACAGTGTTTGCAATAGGACTTTAATAAGGATTTGGGAGAAGAGTCAAGAGAGAGAGCCATAATCATGGGAGAGACCCAAAAATAGGTGGGAAAGTCCCACTTAAAGATCAATCAAGTTGTTGGAAAACATTTATTAAGCATCTGCTCTGTGCAGAGGCCAGAGGGAGGCACTGGAGAAAAAACAAAGTGTAGATAAGACACTGTTTCTACCTTCTTAGACCATATAGGAACCTCAGAAACTCCCTTTCAACCAGCATTTGAGTCAGGCAAGATAGGCGGGATGCTATGATCTGAAATTTAATAGGAGAAATTGGCTCCAGTGTATCTGAGTTACCCACAAACTGGCTTAGCCAACAGGCAATGTGCCAGTGTATTTCATCCCAGGAACTGGATGGCCCACAAGGGCTACCACTGGCACCAACCAAGGACTGAACATCTTAGATCCAGGAAGCACTGAGAACAAAAGGATTTTCTGTGACCTGCAGAGAGTACATAGTATTTGTGTTTCTACCACTGCCAAATAATATGTGATTTGCAAAACTAAATGTAAGTAGAGCTTCTTTCTAGAATAGAGAATGAAAGATTAGAGGAACATTTGTCTATGACCTAGCCTATCAGAGAAAATGCTTCTTGAGGAATTTGAAATCAAAAACCAAAGAAGAAAAATTCTCTAAAGAGAGAGAAAAGAATCCATTTTTTGGAAGTTAGAGGGTGGGAGAATAGGACAAAGAAGAGAAAGAGAAAGAGGATTGAGTATTAGGTTAAGGGTTAAATATTGGGGTTAAATATTAGGAAAGGGAGTCTTTCTGTTTCAGAGAGAGCTGAATCCTACAAGGAGGAAGTGTGGCCTTGTACTCCAAGGAATGGTCCTTGTGTAGCTCCACATGTAACATCAGGAAGGAAGTCATCCAGTAAGAGTCAGAGGAAGAAAAGATGAGTTGAAGGAATCAGTGATTCCCTACTGAAGGGTATGGAGGCAGCTGTTTGTCAACCCAACTTTAACAACAGAAAACCCTATTTTCTCCCTAACACGTATATTTGGGATAGGAGACAGAGCTTCCAAAGATATGCCAAACCCGATAGCCACTACCTACTTCTGTGGATCCACATGGCACAAATGATCCTGCCAGGAGGGACCTAGAATGCATTCCTAGTGATTATGAAATCCTTGGCAAGAAATTGAAGATTTTTGGAGCAAAGGTAAAATTTTGATGGAAGCAGCTGCTGTTAGATGGTAGGGGCATCAAAACAGAAAGGGAAATTTGGGAAAAGAAAGGCTTTCATAAGTGGGTGCTATTTGAGAATAGGCTTTAGATTCCTGAGCTACAGCTTAAAGTATAGCAATGGTAGCATCTTGGACACGGATGGCCCCATATCTCATGGGGACTAGTAAAACAGTTGTTTGCCTAGAACCTTACACATTCAATAAAGAAGGACTTATACTGAAAAGGGAAGGGAAGAGAGAGAAACTGGCTAGGATAAACGTAAATGCTATCTTCTTTCTTTCTTTCTCTTCCTTCTCTTTTCTCTTCTCCTCTCCCCTCCCTTCTCTGTGTGTGTGTGTCTGTGTCTCTGTCTTTCTCTGTCTTTCTTTCTGTCTCTGTCTCTCTCCTAATCAAATTCTTGCAAAAGCCTCCTCACTAGTCTCAGTCTCTCCCATCTCCAACCCACCTTCCCTCCAGCTATCAAATTCATTTTACTAAAGTATAGGTTTGACCACTTCACTCTCCAGATCAAAAATCTTCAGTGGTTCCTTGTTGTCTCTAGGGTTACAATATAAATTCCTATATTTGGCATTAAAAGCCCATGACAATTTGAGTCCAGGCTACTTCTGGGTGCTATAGTACTATAGTACCCAGAGCCCCAAGCTTCTCCAGAATGCAGCTCCATAGTTGGGAAACTTTGCAGCTCAGCATACACTCAGAACTACAGCTCAAGAATCCCCGTCTATACATTCTCTTTTGGTAGGCCAAGCAGTCTTCATTTAATTGAAGAAAAATGCATTTAATCAAACAATGTTGCAAAAAAATATAAAAGAAAGATTCCTGCACTGCATCCTCCTCCCCCACCAGCCTACAAGTTTCTACACCACTAATTACTTTTGGGGACACATATATCTAGAGACCACTATCTAGGGAGTGCTTGTTTGCAGAAGAAACACCTTTACACCTCCACAAACTACATGTGAAGGGGCATCACATAAAAAGGAAGTGCACACGGCCAGACAAATTCATGCCTCTGAGGTCGGGGAAGTGTTTATGCTAGAGTGTCGTTAGGTGATGTCTCTGGGCTGCTCTATCGAAGTCAGACTCTGAGATGCTCTCTCTTGGGCGCCTCCAACTCCTGCCACTGTGTCTGCTAAGGATCTCCACTTACTGCGAGGCAGCATCCCCGCTGAGTAGCTGTTGCTCTAGGCTGCCACCTACAACCAGAACGCGGCTTCTTCCTTTTCCTTTCCTAGGGGAGGAATCTGTCATCTCTAATTTATAGTTCAAGGATCTATCTTCAACTTTGGAGGGCAAGGTGGACTATCTATCCCAACTGGCCACACCAAATCTATTAGCTAAAAATGTTCCAACACATTTGAAATCTGCCTCTTAACTACCCTCCCCCTCTTTTTTTTTCTCTTCTTGTCATTAAGGGTGGGGTGAGCAATCACTCAAAACTCTAAATTTAGAATGAGAAAATTCCTTTTATCTCCTTCCTGCTCCAAATAGCAACCATGAACTAGCAAATCACATGGGCTCAGTGAGAAAGACCGAGAGGTGTTTACACCCTATACTTGCTACTCCCTTTCATAAACACTCTGTCTAATTCAAAACTGACCCATTAGTTTTCCCCAAACTATACTTTCCATCTACTGCCCCTATGCCTAGACTGTTCTTTCTTTGTCTCTTAGAATCCCTAGCTTTCTTCACAGCTTGGCTTAGATACCACCTTCTCCATGGAGCCATTTGGAATCCTTCCACTTCTTAATGATCCCTCCTTCTGCAGGAAAGTATTTGCTAACCTGCATGCATTTATGACTTTATCCCACGTCCCTCTCCCTTATTATCTACCACAGTAGACAATAAGCTTTTTGGAGGCAATTCCTGATTAATTTTTTTTCTTTCCTGCCTCACACAGTACCTTCTTTTTTTCTTTTTTTTCCTTTTTTTTTTTTGAGGCAGTCGGGGTTCAGTGACTTGCCTAGGGTCACACAGTTGTTAAGTGTCTGAGACTTGATTTGAACTCAGGTCCTCCTGACTCTAGGACTGGTGCCCTACCTACTGTGCCACCTAGCTGGCCCTTGATATAGTACCTTTCACAGAATAGTAGTTAATAATATTTGTTGACCTAGGACCTAGGAAGGGGAGGGAAAGGAATAAGCATTTATGTAAGCACTGTGCTAATTAGCATAGCTAGGTGGACAGCGGATGGAATGCTGGTCCTGGAGTTGGGAAGACCTGAGTACAAATCTGGCCTCAGTTTCTTCTTCTGTAATATAGGGTTAATAATAGCACCAACCTCCCACAGTGGTTTGTGGGGATAAAATGAATTAATATTTACAAAATGTTTTCTAAAGCTCAAAGTATTATATACGGGTTATTATTATTGAATCAAATTAATTTATTCTACTAAATAGCAAATATTATTAAAATGAGGCAAATACTTTTAATGTCAACTTTACAATGTGGGAGCAAAGTGGTTTGTTAATTTGAAATCACTATAGAAATGGGAGTTATTTTTGCATTAGCACATTTTTTTCTTTGTGTTTTAGTTTGGGATTCATATTCTATGTCTGCCTTGTGGGACTGGAAGTATCTTGAAGGTAGGAAGCCTGTGTCATTCTTTTTATTCCTCACTGGACCTACAACAGAGCCTCACACGTAATAGGTTCTGAAGAAATATTTGCTGAGTGAATGAGATATTACAGGAGGAGAGTTAAGTAAGATCCGGTTCCTGACATCTAGGGAATTTGTGAGTGACGCCCCCCAGATGACCAGCGTCAACTCATTGCTTGAGTCAAAAGATGAGAAAATATTGAAAATCATTACTCACTCCTCTTCTCCTTCCGTGTTCATGCACAAGAAGGAAAAACGTCAAGTAAATGGAAACAACTGGATGTGTTTGCTGAGACCTCAAGAACACTTAACACCTGCCATCTTTATTTTGCTAAAGATCCCTTTGTTGGATCCTAGCTGAAGAGAATAGGAAAGCAGGGGATTTCCAACAGCCTTCAGGGACTGATTTTACCTTTCAAATTTTCCAGTTGCCTAAAGGTCTTAAGACAGGAGAACATCCAAAAGAAAACAATGATTTGCCAGTAAGTGAGATGGAATGATTACATGAGCCTATCAGGAAATCATACCTCCCACATGGTTAAAAAGGTCTTGCTAGATCATGTGTTGAAATCCCTAAATCACAGATCACTCAATCTCAGAGCAAATGAGGCCATTTGTATGGCTTTTTCTCCTTTCCCGAAGGGAATTAGTATTGGTTTCTGAGCCTCCTACTCTCACCCTTGCTTTCATGTTCTTTCTTGAGCCTCAATTCCCAGGCCTGATTTTAGCCCCAAACCCCATCCCACCCTACCCCCTGTGTCTCAGGGGCCACCAAAAAACTCTCAAAAATTCAATTTTAGTCCAAATTAGATAATATACTATCTGTTATTATTATATATTATATGCTACATAGAATATAATTATTACTAGAATTAATCATTGGTATCAAACATCAGCTATTACTGTTATCATTATTATGGTTTTATCCTCATCTTTTTCAATCAGATTCCAAAATAACTGTCGTAGGACCAGTTGCTCTCCCATATTCCTTTATTTATAGTCAATGTTTTCCAAACTACCACATAGATAGATAAAATAATTTATTTTTGAAGTCTAATCAGAATATTAAGATGTAAAGTCATCATCCGAGAGCTCCCTGAAAGCATCCTCAATACCATTTGAATATCAACTGGGACTAGGGTGGTGGGTACCTTGGTTTTTCCCACATGATTTTGGTGTCCTCATCCAGGTTTCTAGTTTTTTTTTTTAATAACAGCAACAATAAACATTTTAATTAAAATAAATGAGATAATGACTTCATATGTATGTATGTATGTGTATGAATATATGTACATATATATGTGTATGTAGATAGATAGATAGATAGATAGATAGATAGATAGATAGATAGATAGATAGTTGTAGGGGAAATATGGCTAAACTTGTAATCATAAGACCTGAGTTCAAATTCCAGCCATGCCACTTAGGAGAAGGCACTTGAATAAAAGCATGGAGAAGATCAGGGTATCAGGAGTAGAGTCAGGAGTGCAGTGAAGGAGTGAGCATGGACTTCCTCTGGCACCTTCTTCAAAATGGTACATCCAGGAGGAACTTCACAATAGGAGTAAGGAACCAAAGAGGAGGAAGAGACCTTTTGGGTGAGAAAGTTGTAAAAGAGGAATAGTTGGAAAGAGAGGAATGGGAAATCAGGAGCAGGGCTGGGTGATAAGAAAGTGAGCATCAGGCTGGCCTGGGTGCTTCCTCAAAATAGAGGTTCTAAGGGCTTTAAAAGTAACTCCTAAAGAGATTAACTACCTCCCAACCACTTCTCTTTTCCTAAACAATCTTCATGAAGCCATTTGCTTAGCTAGCTTTTTTCCTCCAGAAAGGGTTTAAAGGTAAACTTTAGTGTAGTGTTAACTTTGAGATCAGAGGGATGCATATTCTTGAAGTTTGGGTGATAATTTGGCATTGTTCCCTGAGCTATTTATACAAGTTTGTTAAAATTACAGGTGATGACATCTTGAAAAAGGAAGACAAAAAATCCTTCCCTTGAAAGCACTGCAGATTGATGGATGGATTTACATTTGAAGGAAAGCTCTTTGTAAAGCGTAAGGCTCTACATGAAGCTAATAAGCTGCTATGAGCTACTGCCCACATTTCTTCGTAGGCCTTCAGTTGTGTTTGTCCTTCATTTTTGAAGAGGATCATAACATCGGGAAAATGATGCCATGACTTGCAGTTGACTTGGATTTGAGTGGGGGAGGGCTGTGAGAGGTCACCAGCCTCAATTTCTCCTCCGGAGCCCTCAGCAAGCCATTGCTGCCTGCGGGTCAACAATCCCAAGAAAGGGAGTGAGAAAATACAACATGAGTGCAGGTTGGAGTCCCGATGTTTGGTTCACTGGATTTGTTCAAGAACACTTATTTTCTCAGACACAATATTCTAAGAGTCCTGAGAGAATTCTGGGCCTTACACAGCAAACATAATAATACCTGTGACCTCCCTAGCTTTGCAGGGCAATTAAAACTTCCCAAAGTGCTTTCATTGAGGTGAGCTCATTTAGAATCAACTGAGTCAGAGAATCTCAGAGTTGGAAAGGCCCAGAGAGGTCATCCAATCCAGTGTGTACCTAGCAGGAATCCCTTCTGAATCATGTTTCCAACAAGCATGACCATCCAATATCTGCTTGAAGACCTCCAATGACTGGTAGCTAACTGACCCATGGTGTGCAAAGGGGGGGGGGTACCATTCCATTTTTATATATCTCTGATTGTTAGAACATTTTCTTTTCCACCAAGTATCAAGACTAAATCCTGCCTTCCCCACTTTGCTACTGGTTCTGCCCTCCAGGGCTAAGAAGAACATGCCTAATCTCTTCTATACATTACAATCTTAAAATACTTAAAAGGCAGATCCCAATAAAGTCCTCCTAAAGAAAAGGGGAGTGGGTCCTCTGGTGCCCTCCTGACTTGTTTGGCCAATTGTTCCATTTAGCCAAGATCTTTGTGAAGTCTTATGTCATAATGTTTCAATTTCCAACTTGAGGCCTTCTGCCCAATATCTTCTGCCAAGCCAGCAATGAAAAACGTTGACCAGAAGTAGGCCAAGGACAAAACCAAAGATACTAAAATGGATCTATTATCTCATTAATTTCATTGCTCCCTTAAATTATACAGATTGAAGCCCAATCACATCTGCCCATCTTGCGCAATTCTTGGCCACATCTTCCCATAAGTTTGCCACAGGGAATCCTTCCCTGGTTTCTTTTCCTCTGACTATCTATCTGTCAACACTTGTCCTCACCCCATGACCAGCCCATCTCTGCCTATTATAGATTTCCCTGGTGTCATCTTTTGGTTTTGGTCTTCAATGTTCCTCATTCATTAAATTGAAATGCTTTTATGGGGAAAAAAAATCTATTTCAAATGCAGTTGAAATTTCCAACTGGGTCTGAATGGTTCCATCTTGGTCAGGATGTGCTCATGGCAAGCTGCCTGATATGTATCTTAAAACCTCTTATGCTAATACACTGACAGTTGATATATTGCTATAAGCGGCAAGTTCTTTTCCAGGTCCCTCCCAGGAATAACTTGCACGTTTTCCAGCTATGGAAAGGGTTCAGAACTTTTTTTTTAATATGTTGAAGCCAAGAACTCTGTATTTCATATGATGATTTTTCTTGTTTTTACCTGTATCCCCTTGAGCTGAGACTCTGATCCAAATGATATAGATAGCTGCCTTCAGTGGCAGCCGAAGCAAACATTCTGTAAGGAGGAAAAGTGAGCTTTTCTCCAGTCAGATTGTCCTGGCCTCTCAGTTACCACTAAGGAGTAACGGCACTTTGGAATGGAGATGGCATTTAGGCAGTTTTTGCCGTCAGGCGTTAGCAGGTTCTAGGGACCTGAATGAGTTCATCCCATTTCTCATGGGCTCAAGGCTAGGCCTGCCAAGACAATTGCAGTAAAATTTCTGTATGACTATGGTATCCCGGCTGTTAATAAGGACTAACAGATCGTGATGATCTGGCTAAGTATAAGCTTAGAAATGATGTTCTTACAAAAGCATTTGCACATTTCTTCAACACACTGGAGGGGAAATAGACACAGGCTAGGCTAAAACGCCAAAAAGCTTTCCTCTTCCTACTCCACTTTTGCATCGTCATCATCGCCGATGACCACGACCTTTCACCAACCCTTGCCTTGACTACTATAGTAGCTTCATAATTAGTCTTGCTGTTTCTGGTTTCTCCACCTCTCCCACCCATCCTCCATACAAATACAAAACGAATCATCCTGCGACATAAGCCGACCACCTCACACATGCCCAATCAAAAATCTTGAGGCTTCCTTTTCCTGCTAGGATGAAATATAAGTCCCTGGGGCTTGCATTCTAAATATGCTTCCCTCCTATCTTCCCAGATTGATTTTATATTAATCTCTCTGTCTACTCTATGTTCCATTCAAGCTAGCCAAATAGCTGTTCCCTGAGCTCAACGCACCATCTTCCATCTCTGGGCCTTTGTCCAGGCTTTCCTCCGTGTCCAGAATGTCTTCTCCACCTCTGCCTCTTAGAATCCTTACATTTTTCCAAATCTCACCTCTAATATCCTCTCCTACTTCCAATTGGTCCTGCTTCACCCCAATGTTAGTGCCTTCCCCACCCTGATTACTTTTTATTTACTCATCTCCCTACGTAACCCAGTCTCTGCCCCATCGCCAACCGCCTGATCTCCTGGAGAATTGAAACTGCTCGTTTTCTGCCTTTATTCTCCCAGAGCCTTGAACTTGGGAGATGAATTGAGTCAAATTATGGAGTATGTATCATAAATGATGCCCTGAATGAACTTCCAGATCGGTGCCTGGAATTAGGCTGACTGCTAAGGTGTTGCCTAGTAGGGATCATTAAGAGGCTTACTTCTGTAAATGAATAAGAATTATTGGTAATTAGCATGTCACTCATGACTTTTCAATGGTGCTTCTGAAGTGCTTGGTTTTTTCCCTCTTAAGCAGTTCAATATTTCCCTCTCAATCTCGTTTCCACTAAAATCAGGCTTAGTAAAAAGGTGATGTGTTATAGTGGATAGAGGGATCCCCTTGGGGTCTGGAAGTCTCGGGTTCAAATCCACCTCAAAAACAACTCTGACAGCACTCTGATCTTAGACAAATCATTTAATCTCTTAGAATTTCAGGGAAAGCTCTAAACGTCTAAGTCACAGAACTGCCGCGGCTCTGTATCAGTGAAGGCAGTTTCCACGTGAGAAGTTCCCCATGTTCAAAGAACCTACAGATCTAGACCCACGGGGTGCTATAGTAAATGTTTAACAACCGTCTCTGGTCTGGTGGGGGAGCAATAAACCGCATTTTAAACGGAACCTGGATGACTAACATTTCTCAGTCGCCTTCTGAAGTCTCAATAATCGACGAGTCAATAAATCAAGCTCGGCTTTGTAGTGATTTCCAGGGTGTAAGTGTTCCTGCTAAAAATTTAACAATCACCTCTCCTGAGCCAGTTCGGGGCGGCTCCAGCACAAACCTGTCAAGGCTTTTCTCCAACTAATCTCCGTTTACACCCCTATCTCTCAAAAGAAAAACAACACCCCACAGCGCACCTCTGCCCAGCGACGGTACAAAGGTAAACTCCATCTCAGCCCTCCCCAGTTTGTGCAACTGAATTAATGAGTTTTATGTTAGGAGAGAGGCCGAGCTACATAGCGGACAAAGACAGTGAGCTCTGAAGGAAGCCCTGGGCCGAGGCCCTGCCTCTGCCCCGCACGTGAGAGCTCTCTAAGACTTTAAACTACAGACAAAGTGCCAACTTGTATGGGGAGAGTTTCCTCCCTGAGGTTCCCCGTACCAATAAAATCGCAGGCCTCATCCTGACTCCGTCTTAGGGCAGTTTGTGAGCCACACTGAGGCGTTTATGACTTTTCTGTGTCTGTGAAGTCCTTCACACCTCAGGACCTCCAGGGGTATATAATAAAGCGGCCTCTTACCCATCCTGTTGAGGAGTTCTACGGGAGCAGGTGACCCCGCTGTCCCCAAGCATGGAAAGTGATGTGCTACCATAGTTGGGGATTTCCTAGAGTAAATTCTGGGGTGGGGCACACAAGCCCAAAGAGAAAAAGGACACTCGTCAGTCCCTCAGTCGGTGCCCGAAGCTCAGGGTCAAGGTCCATGAGCCCTGAGCCTCAGAAGAAGCAGGCCTGGGCCCAATCCAGGGCTTTTCCCACTACTGCACAATTTAATCCTGGGGGCCTCAAGTTAGAAGTATAAAGTAGCTTAAAGGTCATTGAGCCCAACCATTGAGCCCCTTTTAGAGAAACTGAGGCCCAGAGAGAAGTGATTCATTCAGGGTCTACACAGTTACTTAGTGTCTAAGGCAAGAGTTGAACCAATGTCATGAGATCATAGATTTAGACCTTGCAAGTCACTGAATCCTACCATTTCCCCTTCATTTTATGCTATTATTTATTTTTAAAAAATTATTATCGATTTCTTTAATTATACGAGGCGATTGGTTTTAGCGACTTGTCCAGGGTCACACAGCTAGGGTCAAGGGTCTGGGGCTGGATTTGAACTCAGGTCCTCTCGACTCCAGGGCTGGCACTCTATTCACTGCGCCACCTAGCTGCCACCTAGCTGCCCCCTCCCCTTTTTGTACAGTAATTGGAGTTAACTGCCCCTTCACTTTACAGATGGAAAAGGAGGCTCAAAGCAGTTAAATGATTTGCTCAGGGTTAGACAGCTGGTTGAATGTCTGGGGCAGAATATGAATTCGAGACTTTCCTACTTCAAGTTCTGATATCACTAGCATTGGAGTGGAGCAAAAGCGTATGGGGGAGGAATTGGGGGAAGGGAATGAGTATTTATAGAGCACCTACTGTGTGCTGGATGCTGCGCTATTATTTTATTTGACCCTCATAACCATTTTAACAGTTGAGGAAACTGAGGCCAACAGAGGCTAAGTGACTTACTTAGGGGCTCCCGGCTAATAAGTGTCTGAGGTTAGATTTGAACTCAGGTCTTCCTGATTCCAGCACAGCATTTTATCTGTCTCATGAATTACCCATCTCAAAGAGAAACTTGGATGGTCCCATCCCCTATTCCACGGGACCTCTCTTCACTAGGGAGCAGTCCTAAAGTAAAGGGAAAAGGAAGATGATCTGGTGGGTGAGAAGAAAGAGTCCTTCTAACAGCTGGTTAAAAAGTCTGATAAGCCACAGAAATTAAATCGATGTTCCACCTGGTCGTTCACAGGCAGCGGGCCCAGGAAATGGTGATTAACTTGGGGGTTATTTCATATATTTAATGCAGCAAGAAAACTTAAAGTTAGCCATGGGCAGTACTTAGCAAGGGTAAATATGCTTTGACATTTACTAGTAGTGGCCATATGTAAGCATCCAATACCTTCAGCCTTCTTCATTTCCAGATTGTGAGTATA
>CM053624.1:356188209-356208192 GCA_028646595.1 Phalanger gymnotis
GGAAGAGTTCAATGCAGATTACAGTTGGAAGAAGGATTCCTACATACTATTAGATTTTCCTGATACTCTAGTTTGCAAATAACATTGTGCTGAATTCAGCATGTCCTAGAATACCACACAACTTCTCAGATTGGATCTCTAATTACTCAAGAGAGTGGCCAAAATAGCTATGTGGGGAAAACCAAATGGATGAGCAATGCCTATTATCCAGGGAGTGATATACAGTCGGATGGACAGCCCTTAGAGTTTATCTGCCTTACATAAATGTTGGACAGATAATCTCGATCCAGAATTAAACAGGAGTAGGAAAGTGTATCAGATGCTCTTTGAGAGATTTTACAATGCTTCTTTATGATGTGAAACCTTTTCTATGTACCAAAAGCTCATTTTTTTCAAAACATTGATATTTTTGTGGTGATGCTGTATGACGTGAGCTAGGGAATAATACCCACTCTCTCTATGGAATAGTGCATGTGTGTGTGTGTGTGTGTGTTGGGTGATATGTAACCAAGGAGGTATTGGAAAGAGTCATCAGAGATATATATGACTGTATAAGAGAGGTACCCATTCATGGAGCCAGAGGGAGGTAAGGATAGACTGTTCCTGTATTGGATTGGTGGCCACACAATGTCATGAAATGTAGAGGAAAGCCCCTAGGCACCTTGAGTGATAATGTGGAACATTTAAGGAAGAACATGGGCAAGTGTCACACAAGATAAGAAGGCTAGCCAGGTCATTAGAAGGAGATTCCACAATATTGGTGGAATCACAGATGCATTCAGAGTATTGGTGGACAAGTAGGTACAGACCCCTGTGTACCAGCAAGCAAATGGCATTCTGCTCCTTCCTCTGAGATCTGGTCCTGTAAGGACTAGAATATACTTTAGAATTAATCCAGGGGGTGAACTGCCACTGAAAAAAATGCAGGAAGTTTGAACTTCCCTTTCTGGATTGGTAGTGAGGTGATTTCAGAATACAATATGCCTTGCTAGTAAGTTCTCCTACAGTAGTTTTCCCCCTTATTTTTTCTTGTTCTGGAAATTGGCGTTCGGGGGAGAGGGAAGGGGAGCAGAGGGATGAATCCTAATCTTGATATTGCCCCTTTTCTTTTGGTTTCACATGAAATCAGCAGTGAGTTAACTTTTTTAGTCATTCTTGATTTTGAGATGACTTCTCTTTTTACATGAACATTTCTCATCTGACTTACAGGCTTCCAAAAGAAATGCTAGTGATGAAATGAATTCTTGACAAAGTGTGGAACACCCATATATATCTGGGGAGTGGGGGAGGAAGAAAAATCTACCCCCCAAATTCCAATACCAAAAGACCCAAAAGAAGTTTGGGTTTGTTGTTGTAGCTTGTCATTTCTGGCATATTTGGAATACAACAAAATTAATTCTGAAGTCCATATGGTTGATATTACACTTCTCAGTCAAACATTGTTCAGTCTTCAAGAGTCTCTAAAGCTTTTTTAATTCAGTGAAGGATGTAGCTCAGATATTGAACCCCACATCTCTCCCTCCCCTCGAGTTTTTTCAAGAAAGTTATGGATAGTCCTGTTTTGAGAAATCCCAGATGAACTGGACCAGTGTAAATGAAAAAATGGCCCTCATAAGCAGCTGTTTGCAATGACTATGCAGAAGTAAGTGAAGTGGAACCCAGACGTGGCAGAAATGTTAACGTTGCCTTTCAGGAAGAGTTTTAACAGCTCTGAGCCCATGGTGAGCGGTAGGGGAGGGTAGTGGGGTTTGGCCAAAGTCTCCTTCAATGCTGGTGCTATAACACATTATCTGACAGTGCTGATCACCAACCCCTCTCTGCTGATACTGTCTTTCCCCTCAATTTTGCTCTGTCTCCAGTCTTTTCCAGCATCTCTGATAGCTCCTTCTCAGCACCCTCGTTGCTTCTTCTCTCTCCACCCCTAAGTGTGGGTGTTCTTCAAATCTATGCTCTTTGGCTTGTTTCTCTTTCCTCTCAGTACTTTCTCTGGACAATCTTTTTCCTCCACTGCTGTGGTTGAAGTTATCATATCTATGCAAATATTCCCCAAATATATATGTCTACCTCTATCCTTCCACCACTGCCTTCTGGACATCTATACCTGAAGATTACCAATCAGTGGACCAGTCCAATTAAGTCTCCATTCATAACTGATCAACAACCATCAATGAACAAGCATTCATTAAGAGCCTTTAAGTAACACTTATTCATTCATTCCCTGCTTTCCTATTGCCATCACCACCATCTAATTCAGGCCCTGGTTAGTTGCTGCCTCTTAGTTGGTTATCCCTGACTCTAATTGCACTGGCACCTCAGACTCGACAAATCCAAAGGAAAATCTAATTAATGTAATTCAAGCCAACCAACATTTATGAAGTGCCTATTATATGCTAGCCACTATGCTTATAAAAGGCATTGATTAAGCACCTACTGTTTACTAGGTCTTGGGTTAGGTGCTAGGACTACAAAGACAAAATGTAAAGCAGGAAAAAAGTCATAAACCTGAGCTGATCCTTGAAGGGCACTTGGTGTCACAACAGGCAAAGGAGGGCATTGCAGGTATTGGGGACAGCCTCTCCAAAGTCACAGGACACAAAATGTCAAGGCTGGAGAATAGCTAGCAGGTCTATATGACTGGAACATGATAGTCATAGTAATTATGATAAGAGCTAGAAGGCTTGAGAAATAAATGCTTTACAAATATTATTTCATTCGATCCTCACAGCAACCCTGAGAAGTAGGTGCCATGATTATCTCTGGGTTACAGTGGTCTCATGCATGAAACAAAGGGGTGGAGTTCACAATTCAGGTCTCTTCTATTTCTAAATATTCTATAATTCAATAAAGCAAGGAAGTCAATAGACATATTTTTGAGCAAGAATTGAAGATGGAGGCGTCAGCAGGTCAAATATCTATATAATGCCCTATATTGTTTTGCTTTTTCTTTTTGAAGGAGAGTACAAAATATAGTCATTTAAAGCCTTGTCAGTGTTCAAGCTTGTATTGTGAAGGATTTTGGTGATGAACCTTATTCATAGACTTATCCTTTGATACCGAAAAGGAAACAAGCATTTGGGTTACTTACACATCTATGGACCCAGCAAATTATATGATTTCTCTACTGTAGTTTGGTCCATCCCAGTTATAGAACACAATAGTCATTTGGGGGTGGAGGAATAGCTGTTGCAATCCCTCCATGTGGCTGCTTCTGAACATGCCCTGGTCATACCAGGGTCATCCAGAGGGCACTGCCAAAATGTGGCTGAAGACAGAAGGTGACAGAGTGGCCCTCACATTCCTCATGGAACCACAGGATCATAGCCTGGAAGGGATCTTAGGAACTATCTAGTGCAAAGTTTCCCAAAATTATTTGGCCTACTGCCCTCTTTTCGAAAAGAAAGATACTTGGTGCACCCCTGGAAATCTACTTTCTTCAACTCTTTAAGGTTTTTTTTTTTAATTTGTGTCATTTAAAAATATATAATATATGTTCAAATGACATCTTAAATTTAATAATTTATGTAAATTTGTGGGGGTTTTCCAGCATTGAAATTTTGATAATGCAATATTTCATCACGCAACCATATAGTATTGTACCATAAGCAAGTCATTACAGTCATACAGTCCTACCAATGCATGCTGGACTTCCTGACAGCAGACTCACCTGCCAACACTTGCCTGTTAAGACCTGTCCATGAGCTTGACTGCTGATTGGTTACAGCTTGCATTTTGCGTGTTTATTTGGAAAAAATAATCACTACAACTTTAACTCTGTTACACAACAGATGAAACATGTGAGAACGGTTTTTCAAAGTTTTCTTATCTTCTCTTCTTTCCTTATGCTCCCACTGCCCCCTTATTTTTACTTAATGCCCCCCTTATTGTACTGGAAGCTACTACTGCCCCTCCCCCTTTTCAATCTAATGCCTTCCCCTCCCCTACCCCTGGAAGTGGTATTGCTCAGGGAACCTATGATAATTCAACCTTTCATTTTAGATGAGGAAATCAAGGCCCAGAGAGGGTCCAAGGTCAGTTAGATCATGAGTGACAGAGCCAGGATATTTCACCATTGTCTATACCTTAGTATCTGTTCATCAGCCCAGTCCTTTAAGAGGGTCAAGGGAACATTAGCACAGGAAAAGATCCCTGGCTCTGAATTCAAATACTTCCCCTGAAGAGTCTTCCCTGTGTGACCTTGGGCAAGTCATTTAACCCAGACCTGCTGGACTTGAGTTTCCTCATTTTTAAAAGGAGGTGGTTGGACTAAATGGCCTCCGGGGTCCCTTCCCCTTCTACAGCTACAACGCAGCTCTGAAGTCCACTGTACAGGCCTAAAGCAGTCATCCTTTTGATGATCAATTAACAAACATTTATGACGTACTCACTAACTTCAGAAGCTGTGTGTAGCCCTCACACACCTTACCAGTCCTGAGCTAGTGAGCCTGAATTGACTCTGTCTCTTTCTGGGTTCTAGCCATTCAATCCAATTCTGTCATTCTTCATCTACCCCAGTGTCTGCACTTGAAACTGCCGTCTCCGCTTTGTCTGACCCTGGCGACTCTTTCTTTCTCAAGACAGGTTTGACCAAGGTTTGGAATTTCTGAGATCCAATTTTCATCTCTGCTTCTGCACCTGGCTCCTTTCCACAGATAAAGAACAGATGCACTGAACTTTTAAGACAGCAACTGGCCTCAGAGCCATAAGGGGGCAGGGAGGACAGGGCTATGCATTGGGCAGCAACATGGAGTGTGCGTGTGTGTGTATCTCTGTGCGTGCGTGTGTGTGTGTGTGTGTGCGTGTGTGTAGAGGGGCTGTGTATTTCCTCTCCGTGGTAGTCCAGAGACTTCCTATAATCCCTAGGCCTCTGGGTCCATCAGTCTGTATCTTCACAGTGGCTAGGGAGGTAAACAATTCTCTACAATGAGTGAGGGTATAAGGTTAAAAAGTGCAGTGGAGAGTGTGTTGATGGACATTGGGTCACCACAGTTCCCAGAAGGACCATGCTCACATGCCCATGAGCATACCACTCCCTCCCACTATGCTATATAAATACTGTTACCCTCTTTTCTGAACAACTGCTGCCCTTTACCCCAACTGAACTCGGTGCCAATGTTGATGCCATTTCTTTCAATTATTTTCACTCCAGGTGAAAAAAAATTCCATTTATACCTCTAACCGACCTTTACCTAGTAGCTTATCATGACAGGTGGCATTTGGAACATCCCATTCATCCACCCTTCACTGAAAAATTAGAATATTTACTTAGTCTGCTCATGGCAATATTTTAAAATACATAATTTGAAGCATATATAGTAGTAATGGAGACTGGACCTAGAACCTTTGGGGGAAGCTGAAGGAGCTAGGATTGAGAATTCAGGTGTATTTAGATAGAGAAGGATAAGACTCTCAACCTTTCCCAGAGAAAAATAATTCCTATCTTATGGTTCCACCACCTTCCTTTTCTCTCTCCTGAGGTGCTCACCCTATCATGGCTCTATGCAAGGCATAACACAAAGTGAAAACGTTTTTCCATCCTGTAGAAGCTAGCAGTCTTAAATAAAATCCACTCATGCCACTCGGCAATAAGGGGACACCAATGTTTGGCCTTGGAATATATATTTTGTTGTATATTTGGAAGCAAAAGCAAGTTGTACATGGTAGATTTGCAATTTCATGTACCATCATCTTTTTTTTTACTATACTGTGTTATGGAAATGCTTGTTTTGTTCCATGAATTGAAAATAATTTTTTTTTAAAAAAAAGAATACAGCAATTGCCATATGGCTACTATTGTTGTTGGACAGAGCCTTTCAACAAAAATGACATAACAGGACCACGGAGTTGACTGTCTTTAGAGCAAAAACACGGTCCACACATCACTAGGATCCCTAAGACCCTTTTTGGGGTTCTATGAGGTCAAAACTATTTTTATAATAACACTAAGTTTTATAATAACACTACTAAAATGCCCCCCTTTTCCAACTACATATTTGTGTAAAGCTGGATTCTCTTCATATACTTCAACCAAAACAACATATCACAGCATATTGAATTCAGAAACAGAAGAATTTAGCCGTCTCCTATTAAGCCAGATATTAAACAGATTTACAAAAATAAGTAAAACAATACCACTCTTCTCACTAACTTTTTTTTTTTGTTTGGAAAATATAGGGTTTTTTTTTTATTTTAAAATGTTGCTTTTGGTGATATTTAATGGGTTTATTATAGGTACTTAAAAGAATAAATAAACATTTAAAATTTACCAGCTTTAATTTTTAATGTGGTAAATATCGATAGATAAAACTCACATTTAAACAAAATTTTTGGAAGGGGTCTTCAACAAATTTTAAGATTGTAAAGGGGTCCTGAGACCGAAAAGTTTGAAACTCACTGCTTTACAGTATCCTTAAAAGCATAAATAAAACCTAAGTGAATTGTAAGTTTAAACTTTTTTTTTTTTAAAATAGGGTGGTTGATAAGCTAAAGTGAATTTCTTCAAGGAAATAAGAAATTATTTCTACTTTAATTTTGGAGAAGCACAAAGGAAGGGAATATGAGAAGCATCTTTATCACCATAGGAGAACTTAGCTTCCCAGCTCCCCTTTCCATGTTTTATTATCCCCTTAGAAAATAAGCTCCTTCTGGACAGGGCATATCTTGCTCACTGGTTTTTTGTAACCAAGGTGCTTACTTAGCAAAGTGCTGGTACATAGTAATCCCTTAATAAATGCCTTTCTGTTCATACATGCATGCATGCATTCAGGGGACAAGTGACCAACCCAGGGTCACATCACTAATAAGCGTTAGTGAGGAATTTGAACCCATATCTTTGTGACTCTAAACCTGGAATTTTTATCCACTATGCTAGGAAAGCTATAAATTATATAATAACTTTCCATTTCACAAAAAAATCAATGTAACCTGCACTGGTTCTTTTTCTTTTGACCTTAATGGCATTGTCAAAGTCTTGAACTGTCTCAGACCTGTGGACTCCTTGAGGCCAGAGAGAGACAGCTCAATCACAATGAACATTTTGTAGCCCTCACAGGGCGTAGAGTACAGGCACAATACATTCTCAGTGAGTATCTGTTGAATGGAATCAGATTGGACCTGAGTGGATGGGGATAGGATTTGTGATTTCATTAGCACAGAGACTCTTCAGTGAGGAAATTCCCTCTTCCAATACAGATCTGCACTTTCTGGGGTTTTAAAGATTTATTAACTATAGGATGACATAAGTAATGAGCTAAAGAATTCATCTTTAGGATCTCACTTTTTTCTAATGTAGGTTGGAAATAATACAAATCCTTCATTCCTTTATTCATCCATCCATCACATATTTTATTGAGACAATAAAGTTAAGGCTTTTATCTCTGAAGACTAACCAGGGAAAAGGTCTGCTAGAATTAAAGAAAAGTCTGAATTACAGAATATTTATCAAGATATGAAATTTCATTTTCTAATAATATAAAAACATATAACTCACAAGTTGCCAAGGAGAGGCCCTTACAAGATCTTCTGTAGTAAGAAGACATTTGTAATGAATTTATAATTATTTGTTGAAAATGAATTCTTCTCAAGTGGTTTAAAATGGAAATCTGGTATGACCCCATTAATTCTGAATGTGTAATAATTCATTCAGCATGTCTGAGTGGTTAGAGTTAGCCTCCAAATGAAGAAGACCTGTGTTGTCACTTAACCTCTCCGTGCCCCAGAAAACTGTGTACTATTCCAAGCTGCAGAAAAGATGGAGAAGGTACTGGGAGGGGGTAGAGGCTGTGCATGAGTGCTGGAGTTGTAAGGGGAACTCTTTCTTGATGATTCTCCACACCAAGGCTTTCACACCCAAATAGAAAAGGAGCCACTAAACTGTATATAAGGATCCCTGCGGGTCACATATTGACTTAGAAAATCACATATTCACATTATCTGTGGTCTGTTGTATTTTTATTTATTTTGTAAAATATTTCCCAAATGCATTTTAATTTTGTTGTCATTGCCAGGGGCAATGGGTATGCTTACTTTTTATTGTTGTTTAGTTGTTTTTCCTGTGACTCTTCATTAACCCCCTTTGCTCATTTTACAGATGAGGAAACTGAGGCAAACAGGGTTAAATGACTTACTCACGGTCACACAGGTAGTAAGTGTCTGAGGCTGGATTTGAACTCAGGTCTTTCTGATTCCAGGCCAGGCATTCTGGCCGGGCATTCCATCCACTGTGTCATCTAGCTGCCCTGGGTGTGCTTAATACTCTACTCTATATCAGTGAAATTATGAGTCTGAAAAATACTCAAAGTTATCAAAGGTTTATCTTTATACTATCAAAGAAGCAAGGATTTGCCAAGGCAAGGCAACAAAGCACTTGTTAAGTCCATACTGTGTGTTCTAGGCACTGTGCCTTAGCAATGGGGTTACCAATACAAGCAAGAAGAAAGACATCCTCTGTCCTCAAAGAGACTATATTCTAATGCAGCAAGACAGCCCACAAGGAGCTGGAAAGAGGTGGGAAGAGGAAGGGAGGGAAAGTGCCCAGCAAGGCGATGTGGATTTAAAGTCCAAAAAAACCAGGAGCAAAAATTGAGAGGGAAATGATGAAGGTTGGTCTTCCTGGCCCCTCCACAAAATGGAGGCTGCTGGAGGAGCTCACCAAAAGGGGAAAAGAAGGCCAGCTGGGCAGAGGGATATTCCAGGGTGCCAAGGTCACAGAGACAGTTGGATGCTCTTGGGCAAGGGGGTCCCGGGCAATAAGGGAAGTTCCAGGATGAAACAGCAACCGAGGCACACACTGTGGATAATCAAATTGCAAAGGAGCTCTTTCATCGACGGAAGAGTACAGCCATCTTTTCGAAACAAGATTTTGCAAAATCTATTCCCATCTAAAGAATGAGCTAATTACAACAGTGTCTCTCGGGAGACCTAATTTTCTTGACATCGATCATTAGTTTGCAAAACAGTAAGTACTGGGTAGTAATAAAATTTGGTAAAAATAAGAAAATAATAAAATTGGTCAGAAAATTCAAGCTCTTTAGCCATTTAGGATGGCCTTACACCATTGATTATCCCTTCAATCAGTCAATAAGCTTTTATTAGGCACCATGTGCCAAGTGCTGTGCTAAGACACCTGGGAAATGGAGCTATAAAAAGAGATAAAAGACAGTACCTGGCCTCGAGGAACTTACAATCTAATGGGGGAGACAACAAACAAACAAACAAATACAAATGAGTTAGAGACAGGATAAATACAGCAATTGATAGAGTGAAAGCACTAGAATTGAGAGAGTTTGGGAAAATCTTTCTGTAGAAAATGAGATTTTAGTTGGGACTTGAAGAAAGTCAAAGAAGCTGGGATGTGAAAAGGAGGAAGGAGAGAATTCCAGACATGGGAGACGGCCAGAGAAAATGGCCAGAGCCGAGAAATGAAGTCTCTGGTTTGTGGAACAGCCACAAGGCCAGTGTCACTGAATGGAAGGGTAGTGACAAGGGAGTAAGGTGTCAGAAGCCTGCCAGTTATTCTGAATAAGTGGTTTGGCTGTACCTCTTTCAGCGCTATTGGCAGATTTTATTCATAAGTCTTGGAAGCACCAATCTCTCCAGATTTTAAAGCTACCAGGGGCTAGTAGACTTGTATGTTCCCAATAATGTTTGGCTACCCAGTGTTTTCTTCATATTGCCAATGTGCATTCATGTTATTTATCACTGGAGGATTGTCTACTAAGGAGAGATCCCTTCTCCTATGATATCTGCCCACCTAATGATTTTCTACCTAGACAAGCCATCAATACAGAAAAACAAAGAAGCTTTGTTTTAATGCATCGACATGACTCTAAACCTTTTTAAAGTGCTAGTTTCTACATGGAAATACTGGAGGGCAGAATACAAGTGGTAAAGGGCAGCTAGGTGGCACAGTGGATAGAGTGCTGGCCCTGGAGTCAGGAAGACCTGAGTTCAAATCTGACCTCAGAAACTTACTAGCTGTATGACCCTGGGCAAGTCACTTAATCTGGACACTGAAAGTCTAAATAGATTGCCCAAGATCACACAGCTTTCATGTGTCATGCATGGGACTTGAATCCAGGATTTGCCAGATCCAAGGCTAATTGTCTAGCCACAAAGCCATGCTGTTCCTGGGAGTGAGCCTTGGAATATTCCAACAGTGCTGCATCCTAGCGAAGAGTCTCCCCACACTCAGGACCTTGGTCAGGCTTATCTTCCTACTCTCTCTACTTTTTCCTTGCTTCCTCACCTTTGTTTTTCTCTTCTTCTTTCACTTGTAGTTCTTCCAAGGCATTTCCTAATGTACCAGTCTCTACTGCAATCTCTTGTCTTTGATGCTTCAGCTGTTACCTCAGAAGACATGCTGGGATATTTTGCCAAGCTGTTCTGTTGTTGGCAGCCTCTTCCAGTGCCTGCAAGACTTGTACTTCCTCCAGATGCTTCCCTTCATTACTTGGGCAGCCCTTCTCCCCTGGGCTTGAGAGCTGCTGGGGAGCAAGCTAGGCCTTGCTGTTGTCCATTCTCCCCTCCACAGTCCGGCATCTTGAGGTAGAGCCATGGATTCAAAATCCTATTTCCTGATGTCTTTTCTTTCCTCAAGACCAGATAGAAGGCTTCCCTGATTCCTGACCCTTATCTCCCCGTTGGGAATAGAAATCTATCGATCCCTTTTCTGTTAATTCCTACCCCTGAATTTTATCTTGGGCTTGGGCTCTGTTGTTATAGAGGTGAGAGAGGGGTGGGGAAGGTCCTTTCAACCTTACCCCTCTGGTCTTCAGGATGGAGGAGATCTGTAGCCAAACCATCCATAACAACATGGGGAGTACCATCTGAACAACTAAGCAAGTGCACTGGGCCCCAAATTTTAAAATAACCAAATTGTCTTTCAATGGCCATATACTCAGCTACCTTCTCACAGGCTTTCTTTTGCCATCCAGAGGCCAAACCCCTAAAACATGGGTGGCCTAACTGCACAATAAAAGCACAGGCCACAGCTTTCCCTTCTCTGCCAACACGGAGACACCTGTCTTTGCAAGATGGCCCCCAGCTATAAGAGCTTCAGACTTGGTTTCCTGTCCTTGGACTCTGCCCTCCACCCAGTCCTTGGGTTACATGTTCACCCTCTCCAGAACATGTCTTTTAGGCCCATAACTTGTCAGGGACAAGGAGCCCAGTTAAGGCATCTTTGAACTCCCTATTAGTTTCTAAATCTCCATCAAGGCTGCCTTCTCCCAGCCCAAATGGCTCCTTGGTTCCTGAACTCATTCAGCGACTCCATGAGAAAACTTGTACATGGCTCTTCAGAATGGATGTACAGCATTTCATGTTGTCTGAGGATACTCACATTTTGCTTAAGATCAAAGATGTGGAGCTAGAAGGCATCTTAGAGGCAGCGAGGTATTATGGCAGATAGAGTGCTGGGCTGGAAGTCATGGAGACCTAAGTTCAAATCTGGCCTCAGATACTACCTTTGTGACCTAGAGGAAGTCTGTCCACCTCAGTTTCCCAGTCTGTAACCTGTGTGGGTTGGACTTGACCTTTAAGGTCTTTTCTAGTTCTAAAGCTAGGGACCTATGAAATCCTGACAAAATGCCTGATCCAACCATTTTAAAGAGTAACCTGGGATTATGCCAAAAGAGTTATAAACTGCCTAGACCTTTTGACCCAGCAATACAACTATTAGGTCTGTTTCCAAAGATGATTAGGAAAAAAGAAAAAGAACCTATGTGCTCTAAAAGGTTTGTGGAGGCTCTCTTTGTGGTGCCAGAGAACTGGAAATTGCAGGGATGCCCATTAACTGGGGAATGGCTGAATACTTTGTGGTCTATGACCATGATGGAATATTATTGTGCTATAAAAACGATGAGCTTGATGACTTTAGAACAAAAAACATGCATAGGCTTGCACGAAGTGATGAAGAGAAAAAGGAACAGAATCAAGAGAACGTTGGATACAGTAACAGCTATGTTTTTTTAAGAACAGCTTTAGAGTGACTGAGTCATTTTGACTATTATAAATATCCAAATTAACTATGAAGACTATATGAAGGAAGATGGTATCTGCATCCAGAGAAAGAACTGATAAAGAGACGTATGTATGGAATGATTTTATGTATATATACGTGTGTGTATGTGTATATGTGTGTGTGTGTCTATATATATATAACATATACATATATATGCATACATATATATTTGTATCTAATGGTAGCCACCTCTAGGGTGGGGGGGGGGAAGAAAAAATTTGAATAATTTTATTGTATATTTAAAAGGAATAGCAAATTGTACATAAAAGATTTGCAGTTTCATGGGCAATCACCTTTTCCCCCTATTTTACTATATTATAGAAATGCTTGCCTTGTTTCCTAAGTTCAGAATAAAATAAAGAAAATTTTAAAAAGGAAATGTCTGATTGCTAGTATGAGAGTAAATCTGATCTGACCTCCCATCATTGCCATTCACTCTGGTATGTATTAGCCCTTGTAGGGGAAGGGGGTGATGCTAGGATCCAGATTCTTGTACATTTGGGCCAGGTTTCCATATGCAAATGGGGCAAACCAACCACTGCCTAGATGCCTTGAGAACTTACCAACTCCAGTCTTTGAATCATCCCTTCCCTCCACATCCCATCCACTCATACACACACGCTGTTGTTTTCTCTCTTCATAACCCAACTCCTTCCTACTCCACATTCTTTGTCCACTCTCTCTTCTCCTGGACATAGATTCTCTTTTCCTACCTTCTACTCCTACCTGGATTGAGGGGCACATCACAGTACCTTATAACTATAGCCTCAGATGTACAGATGTTCCCCTTTTGCCAATATTCTTATGCTTTGACTTATGGATAGAGTTTCCTCAGGTAACAAGCCCTTTTTAAGCTTCTTCCCTGTGTGTACATACATTCTTCACTCTCTGGTAACTCCCCCAGCAAAGCCGGGAAGGGTCTGATCAGATTACCTGCAAATGAAGTGCTTGGTACTGGCTACTTCCACGGGAAGGCTGCAGCTGAGCCCAGTAAGGAGGAGGCAAGGTCCAGATCAGGACATCTTAACCTTTTTCATGTCATGGCCCCTTTTCCAGTCCAGTGAGGCCTTTGGACCCCTCCCAAGAATAATATTTTAAAATGCATAAAACACATAGGATTATTGAAAACTTTTATTGAAACATAGTCATCAAAATATTTTCTTTCCCATCCAAGTTCAAGGACATTTTGGAATCTATCCAGAGGCCAATTAGGGGTCTAAGTTTAAAAAGATCTAAAGATTTCTGCTCAGTCCCATGTTGTTCAACATATTCTAATCAGTGATTCAGATGAAGGTTTAGATAATATGCTCTTCAAATTTGCATATGGCCCTAAGTGGTGAGAGGCAATTCACATACTGGATGATAGAATCAGGATTCCCAAAGATCTCAGTGGGTTAGAATGAAGGGTGAAAGCTAATGCTATGAGTTAATAACACTGAATGCACAATCCCACACTGTGGTTCAAAAAATCAACTTCACCCTCCAAGATGGGACAGTGGGAGTGGCTTCATATCAGTTCATTTGAAGAGGAGATCTACCTGGGCTGCAAGCTTGCTATTATATGGATAGCAATGGAGCACATGAGTCTCACAGAGATGCCTCATTCCTGCTATATTAGAGGAACATCAATATGAAAAGGTTGGTATTTAATTTTAGGAAGAAGCTAGGTGAGGTGGGACTTGTCGAAAGTATGGTTTATCAAATGCAATCCAGCCAATTATCTTCCTTTGGTTCTATAATATCTACTTAGTCCTTCTATAGATCTTGTATGAGATGAATGCACTTATGGACCAGCCCTACCAACCAACTGCATATGTCAGACAATAGGAATTTTTCATTCATGTGGCATTTCCTCTGTGGACAGTTATCCCAAATTCCTCAGTGATATTGGATCTTACTTAAGAAATTCCACTATGCTCTGGCATCTGATGCAACCAAAACAATGTCAACCACAAATTTGAACATCTGGAGAACCTCACAATCTATAAGGAAGCCCCTGTCCACTTGGACTCTGGCCTGAATCTCCTCCATGGCGATAGCAAACACTGTTTATGAGCAAACATTTCCCTCTTTTATGCCTTGTTTGATAATGGCCTATAGAGGATTGGCAAACAAGTTATACCTTATTGTCATTTCTATCAACAATCTTGGCAATACTGTTACCAGCCAGGCCTAGAGCATTTTACATGCCACCCCATATAATGAAGGTGATTCCTGAGTGGTGGAGAGAATGCTGACATGCCTTCATGAGGTTTGGAATTGGTTTCAGACTTCCTTCAAAGCAGAGCTTTGGGGGGAAAGCCATGTAGTAGCTGCCTCTCTTCAGTACCAACTTCAGGGAGGAGGAGGGAAAGAAGACTTTGGAAAATGCAGACATGTAAGGGAAATCAGTTCCTTCACATGTCCCTCATTTCTAGCTTCCTTTCCTAGAGACTGCAACTTTCCCCTTGGGTGAGATTGGAATCTTTCGCTTAGTTTGAGCTGAATAACTCACTCCCAGTAAAATAGGAGAAGGCATTCACTCATATTTTTCCTATATATTACAATCGATAAAACATCCACAATTTTTGTTTGCTTGGATAAATAGGTTTATTCACTATTTATGATTTTTAAAAAATGAAATTAGCAATTTGATGGGACCAAGCCATTGAATTTATGCTTAGGTCCTCTCCTTAAAGCTAAGATCTAGTAACTAGGGGAGTGGCTTTTGCTGGGAACATATTATACCCCTGTATTGAGGCATTCAGACATCATGTAATTTGGTACCCTTCCGGGGATCTACAGGAAAGGCTGCCCAGTCATGATTCTGCTCCTTCTCCATTCCTAAAGGGAGCAAGTGAAATCATGTCAACAAGCCTTTCTTAAGGACTACCATGTATCATGCACTATGCTAAATACTGAGGATTCAAAGGGCAGCTAGGTGGCACAATAGATAGGGTGCCAGGCCTGAAGTCAGGAAGACCTAAGTTCAAATCTAGCCTCAGACACTTATTATGTATGACCCTAGGCAAGCCACTTAAACTTGTTTGCCTCAGTTCCTTCACTTGTAAAATGAGCTGGAGAAGGAAATGGAAAACCACTCCAGCATTTTTGCCAAGAAAACTCCAAATGAGGTCATGAAGAATTGGACATTACTGAATAACTATGACAAAAGGGGATACAAAGAAAGGCAAGAAAATTCCATGCCTTCACGGAGATGATAATCAAATGGTGGAGACAACATGCAAATTACAGATGAACAAAATGTATGCAAGATAAACTGTAGGTATTAACAGAGGGAAGACACTAGGATTAGAGACAACTAAGAAAAGCTTCTTAGGGAAGGTGTGACTTTAGCTGAAACTTTAAGGAAGCCAGGGAAGTCAGAAGGTGGAAGAAAATGAGGCAGAGTATTCTAAGCACAGGGGCCCACTCATGAAAATGTCCAGAATCAGGACATAGAGTCAGTGTTCAAGAAGCAGCAAGGAGGATCAGCGTTGCTGGATTGTCAGAATATAGAGATATGTTTTTATCCCACCCATGAATCACGTGGCTCCATACAAACATATCTTACATTAGCACACACAATCACATCAAAAAATTACTCCAATTTTAGGCTATCTTAGAAGAGACATAGTGTTTTGAAGGAGGGAGTCAGTGCTCCCACTTTACCTTTTCCCCTGTCAGACCATATCTAGAGTACTGTCAGACAATATCTAGAGTTATGGGTGACACATTTTGTGAAGGAAAACGATAAGCTGGAGAGAAAGCATCCCAAGGAAGTTGACCAGGATGGAAAGGAGCCATGATAACAGACCATAGGACTAGATGAAGGAATTGGGACATAGAGCCTGAAAATGATAAGACTCACAAGGAACATGCCAGCTGTCTTCAAATATTTGAAGGGATATCATGTACATGAAGCTAAATATTGTTCTGTTCAGACCTAGACAAAGTCAAATGACAGAGAAGTAGATTTAGGCTCCATTCAATGGAAGTCTTCCTAATCATTACTGCTGCCCCCAAGTGGAATGGGCTGCCTCAAGAGGCACTGTGCTCCCCTTCACTGGAGGAAAAAAAACACAAAGAAGAATCTCTATTTGGGGACAAAGAAAAGGGAACTCCTAGGCACTTGTTGGATGGACCTTTGAGATGTTCCCTCCCAACTCCAAGATTCTATGATTCTAGGTTAGAATTTTGATCAATTGGATAACATTATCAAAGTGAAAGACAAAATTCAGGCCTAATTAGAAAGAGAAATGATATAATTAAATAAGTCCCAAAGTCCCAAAAGTCCTGAGGGTTGAAAGGAGGAGAGAGGAAAACTTTATTCATTGTCTTGAGTGTCTACAACTCCACAGGACCTTTACACCGGGCCATGTCTTTAATTTCCACCAAAGAGAAGAGAGTCCAATACCTAAGGGCTTTGGGACTCAGGTTACAATTATTTGGGGTCTAGCTTAGAGTTTAAGATACACACCCAAGATGTCAACTCCTTAGGTAGAAACAGCCTGAGACTGGGGAAACAGCACCAAATTTGTAATTAGATGAACTGGGTTCAAATGCCACCTAACCAAATACTTCGTTTCTCTGTACCTTAGTTCCTCCATCTAAAAACTGAGGTGTGTTTTGCCTCTGGGGTTCTTCCAAGCTCTGGATCTATGATCCTCATGATTCCAAATTATTTAAAACTGGCAAGAAAAAAGACAGATTTGATAACTATCTCATATAAGAGAATAACTCACAGTGCACTGCATGCATGGAAGCCAGCCTGTGTAGTATTCTAACACTGCTGACACATGGACGCCATCCTTCCTCTTCCTAGTCCCCTGTATGTTGATTCTGACCAACATGTTCCATGTCACCATTTTTTCCTTCTGAGAAAATAACCCAGAGGGGCTCTCTCTCAGCTTTGGAGAAAATTTTATCTACAAATCACCACATGCATTTGCCTTCTAAAACAATGGCCTTTTCCCCCTGTGGAAAGGAAAAGACAAAATAGCAGCTCTAACAATAATGCTTCATAAACAGCTATTTCTGGATCCCAAAATAAAGTAGGGTGAGGTGAATGGAAAAAGGAAGTTGAAAAGAGAAGTAGAAGGGTACCGTGAGGGAGCAGCGACTCTGGAGTCAAAAGCCCTGGGTTCAAATCCTGCCCCACAAAGGATACTGTTTAGGCCAGTCACTTAAAGTTCCCCAGTCTCAGTTTCCTTATCATTGAAGGAAAGGGTTTAGACTATACAGACTTGGATATGTCCCTAGCTCTGGGTCTATGATCCTGAGATTTGCTCTGGACACAGCTAAGTAGCATGTTGAATAGAGCACTGGATTTGGTACCAGCAAGACTTGGGGTCAACTGCTTCAGACACCTCCTAGCTGTATAACCCTAGGCTGGTAAGTCACTTAGTCTCAGCTTCCTCATCTGAAAAATGAGGGCATTGGCCTTGATGGACTCCAGATCCCTTTCCGGTTCAAAAGCTATGATTCCTAATTGGGGGCTGGGGAGGTGGCGTTTTGGTGTTTTGTTTTGTTTTATTTTTCCTTGTGGAGAGAATCCCATTTCTTTTGAGGTGGAAATGTAGAACCTGGAAGGGTCCAGGAAACGGAACTGGGGATGGGGGTGGGGAAACACATTCTATAACCACCTAGTCAATCAAAACTTCAGACCCATCTCTGGATTCAGCCAAATCACGCTCTTCCTTCCTCCCCTTCCCCCACTGCTTCAGAGCTAGGCTTATAAACAATCATTTGCTGTCTTCAAAAGTTTTAAATGGCTATCTTGGTAAAAGGGAAATCAATATTCTTTCAGCCTGGGCTTTTAGCAGATAATGTCTCTCCATAAATTGCGAGCTTGATGACAGGGGAATAATTCATCATCTCATTACATTTACATATGATGTTCCTCCTTGTAGTGGGCAGGTTATCAGCTCTGACTGGGAATCAATCCAGAAACAAATAAAAAAGGCCCAGGAACCTGGTTATTTCACATCCTGTTTATAGATGCCACAGCATCACCATTTGCCTTACATCAGCTAGTTTTTCTTCTTTACAATTCTGTGGTGCATACTCCCACAACGATGCAGCCTCCTTACTAACGAGTCTTGATGACCTCTGCAAATTTACAGACTTGTTAAAGTAGGTGCCTGTCTATGGAGAATATTTTCCCTTCACACCAGGCATCCAGCATGGGATTTGCTGCCACTCTTTCAATTTATTTCTTCACTTTTTGGCAACAATATCCCTAGAGGGTCAGGAATAAGCAGAAGGATTTTTTGTGTTAGCCAACAACTGAAAACAAAGTGGGTGCTGATCAATAAATAAATGACTGGACAAATGGTATATGTAAATGTGACAGAATGTTATCATGTAAATATGACAGAATACTATGTGACAATATTATGGTAAATCACGATGAATATGAGAAATTCAAAGAAACAATGAACTTGTATGAACGGATGCAGAAGGAAGTAGGCAGAACCAGGAGAACCATATACACAAAGGCTACTGGAACGTAACAATGAAACTAATGTATGAAAGCAACATAAAAAAAGTAGTCAAGCTCTGATATATTAAAAATGACTGGTCTCTATTATCTCCCTCCTTTTGGTAGAGAGATGAAGGGTTACAAAATGTCACCCCTACCCGCCAGCCTAAGTTGTTGCATGTGTTGGTTTTGTTTAACATTTTTTCCTATGTCAAAAGGAAGAGTTCAAGGGGTTGTTAAGAGAGGTGCTGTCTTTAGAAATTACAGTAGTAAAAAATAAGCATCTATAAAACAAAAGTACAATAAAATAATCATCTTAGATGTAGCCTGATGTGGTGGTCAGAGAGCTAGTCTTAGAAGCAGAAAGGGCTGCATTCAAGTCCTGCCTCGTATATTTCCGCCTTGTAACCATGGCAAAGTCACCTCTGGTGACCTCTAATTAAAGCAGAGAAGGTGCCAATGTGGTGCCAAAGGGAGTTTCTTACCCAGAATCCACCAATAAAATCACAATTTCATTCCCTATTCTTAGTAATAATGATGATAAACAACAAAACTGAATTACCTTGGGAGAAATTAAGGAGTTCTCTTCAAATTCGGCCTGTAGCCTCTCCCCACCACAAACTCTGATATTTTCCCCAAAATGTATTTTCTCTCTCACTCTCAACTGAAGAGGGCTCTATCATGGACTAATTTTAATCCCCCTTTTAAAAGAGAAGGGCTCAGCCCTCGTAGAGTTGGAAGGTAATGTGTCTATTCACTTCAGCCATGTAGACACTTTTGATCACATATACCTATGAAAGAGGAATTTGGCATCTGCACACATTCTCTGTTTCACACTCTTTCCAAAATACCCAGGGCCTTATCCAGACATGGCAACTATCCCTTTTGCTCCCTTTTTCTCCCTGGACAAACAGAAAAAGCTAAAGATTAGGGCTACCATAGTTACATGATCCCTCTCTCATTGAAAAGTTCATAGGGAAGAGTGGAAATGGGGAATTGATGGTGGCAAAGAATTAGGGTCAAGCCAGGGGCCCCATTTTAACTTTCCATGGCCCACCCATGGTGCAGATCTTTCTCAGCATGGTCTCATCCCAGATGCTTCAGCCAGTAGTGTTTTAGAGAGAACAGATGCTCTTTACATATCTGAACCCTACAAAGCTTATCTGAAATGAACCCAAATTCCAAGGGTTTTAAGGTTTTGCCCATCACTTATCATAATCTGCTTTGCCTGCAATGAAACACAGATAGGTAACCCTCATCATTCATCTTTCCTCTCCCCTCCCTTTGGATTCAACCAGCTAAGTATCTGCAAATAACTTGCTAGGAACAGATGTTAGGGAGCCAGCAGATGAGTCACCGGGTTTGGTCTGGTAAGCAACAGGACAAAGAAAAAGCTAGGCTTGCCTGCTGTACAAGATGTTTGCAATGTATTCAAGAAATGCTTATGTATGTCAGTATGACTGTTTTTATTTGTTGCTCTTGCTGCTAGGGTTTGTACCAA
>CM053624.1:356208692-356233921 GCA_028646595.1 Phalanger gymnotis
AGGAAGGAGCAAAATATAGTTAGTCTTTCACAACATGAGTATTGTGGAAGGGTTTTACATAATGATACACATGTGGCCTATGTTGAATTGCTTGCCTTCTTAGGAAGGGTGGGTGGGGAGGGCAGAGGGGACAGAATTTGGAACTCAAAGGTTTAAAAACAGATGTTCAAAAAAAAGTTTTTGCATGCAACTAGGAAATAAGATATACAGGTGATGGGGCATAGAAATTTATCTTGCTCTACAAGAAAGTAAGGACAAAGGGGATGGCGGGGGGAGTGGGGTGACAGAAGGGAGGGCTGACTGGGGAACAGGACAACCAGAATATATCCCATCTTGGAGTGAGGGGGGAGGGTAGAAATGGGGAGAAAATTTGTAATTCAAACACTTGTGAAAATCAGTGCTGAAAACTAAAAATATTAAATAAATTAAACAAAAAAAGGGAAAAATAATAAAATAAGGGAAATCAACTAGAGCGCTTCTGAGTTCCCAAAGATTTTGTATATACTTATACAAGCATAGGAGGTGTCCCTTGATAAAAATAATATCCTTGAGGACAGGGGTTATTTGCTTTTGACTTTGTATCCCCTGCACCTAGAGCAGTGTCTGGGACATAATAGGTGCTTAATAAATGCTTGTCAATCGATTGATTAATCCTCATGGGTCTAAAGGTTGACTGATCTTCCATTTGGCAAATTCAAAAACTCACGTTGACTTCTAGAAACAGAAATCAGGAATAATTTAAGTTCATGTGACTCAGAAAAACAGGACTAGACTGGATATGATCTGTCAGCCTTGCTCATTTATCACTCATTATCCCTTGTTTCCCCATTATTGCCACACATGGTTTGGGAATGCTGGGGCAGCCAAGCTATGGGCCATGAATGACATCCATGAATACCCACCACCCTCTCTCTGTCTCTGTCTCTGTCTGTCTCTGCCTCTCTGTCTCTCTCTCTCTCTCTCTCTCTTCCCGCCCTTTCTCTCTCTCTCTCTCTCTCTCTCTCTCTCTCTCTCTCTCTCTCTCTCACACACACACACACACACACACACACACACACCCCTCAGGATAACAATACACAGAAAAGGATACCCAAGTCAAAATGCTGGCGCACTGTTCTTAACTTTTCTTCCTCACATGTATACCTCAATCTCAACAAAGAATAACAGAAATTCAGAATTTCAAAATTAGAGCTGACTTCAGTGGCCATCTGGTCCAACTCATACATGTCAAAGAGTCTGCCAAACAACGGAGCCAATTAGTGATCATCCATCCAGTCTTTGCCTGAAGACTTCCTATGCAGGTGACCCCACTACTTCCAGAGTGGACACACCCTTCCCACTGGCTTACTTAACTGCTCTGTCCATATACAGCTTGGTTTTTGTATGTACTACTTGTAGTATGCCAACTGACTTATGGAATCAAAGCTTTAGAGTAGAAAGGTGCCTTGAAGATAAGTTCAATCCTTCTCTTTTACAGATAAGGAAACAGAAGCACAGAGAGATTACACATTTCTGAGGCAAGACTCAAACCCAAGTCTTTGTGACTCCAAGGCCATTGCTTTTAACTACTTTCTGGTACTACTTCTTTCTCCTTATTACTTTCTGATACTCCTAAGTGACTCATAGAAATGTAATCAACCGAGTTTATTATCAGTTCCTCCTAGAGGCAGCATGAAATAGCAAATAGATTACTATGCCTGGAGTCGTGAAAACCTGGGTTCCATCCTATCTCAAATATTTATTGCCTATATGACCCTAAGCAAATCATTTAACCTCTCTGGACCTCAATTTCCTCATCTGGAAAGTGAAAGTTGGACTGAATGACTTTTCCAGTTCTAAATCTATGAGCCTATTATCCCGCATTAGTAAGAATGCTGAAAAAAGTGAGTATCCCCATTCTCCCTGCATATCATTCAGCTGTGTAGCATTCTATACTCACAAAGGGGTGGCCAGGCTCTGAGGAATTGATTCACACTATAAAGTTTATAAGAGACTTCTTTATAAACTAGGAAGCTGATTTATTAATTTCTCATGGGAGGTATACTTATATAGAATACTAAATACTTGTCCAGTAAAATGTAATCTCTTAGAAGATACGGATTTTCAATTTTTTATTATATCTTCAGTGCCTGTCACAAATTAAGTGTTTAATCAATGCTTATTGGATTGAATTTGCATTAAAAACTCCCAAAGTCGGTTCATTCAAGAGACTAAATTACAAACCACTAGACTACTTAATGCACAATAAGAAGAAATATGGATATTGTCAAAATGGTATTCTGGCTCTGGGATCTGATAACTCTGAAATCTCTTCAATGTAGACATTCCCTCTAATGATCCAATAGCAGCCCATCTACTTTTGTCCATGCCTTCCTCCCATAAATCCTCCACAAGGTTCACTAAACACATGGAGTCTTTCCTATAGGTCATTTGACATGGACACTAAGAGAGTGCACTGCTTGTCCTGTCCATCAGTTAGCCCTTGTACTTGCTGTATGACCAGACTATCTTTTTCCTTGTTATTTTTCTTTTTGATAGCATCCTTTATTCTGGTCCTACAGCACAATCTTTTATTCATAATGTGTTGCAGCTTGCTTATGCCTACCTTGTCCTTTGGGTGACCCTCAACTTATTCTTTGGTAATTATGTTTTTTATGAGTTACAGCCATACAGCATTATTAGAAGAATAACATATCAAGCTAACTTAGCCTAGTGTTTTACCCTTCTTTACTGAAGGATATTTTGTCTACAATAATTAGATTCAGTCATTGAAATCAGGAGGCCCTCTTTGCTAGGAAGATGCTGAAGACAAGCCAAATTCTTGTCTACCCAACACTACTTTTCAAATATTCCTTATCATTCATCTAAAGCTTCTGTCTCTATGTTAACTCATAACAGACATTTTGCAATTAATGTGATCATACCTTATCTTGAATTTGTTACATCTTGGGTGAAATTTTGGAAATTTTCTAATTTCATCAACCATACTTGCAAATCATGTCTCAGGGTGGATTATTTCTTGGCAAACTTCCCATGGATGTCTCATTTCATATGTTTGACATTAATTCTTGTTCACATCAGTTTCATAGGGTGGTACTTTGATTGGGAACCTGTATTTAAATCCTATAGTTAGTTCTCTCTGCATTCCTTCATTTAGAACATTGGGCCCTTTATTGAATGGTCTTTTCCATTGAAGTTGCTTAAGTCCACTTCCTCTTCTAATTAAAGAGTCACTGAGAATTCTGAAGAAGAGGGTGATGTATCCAACTTGAATACACACATCTGTTCTCTACTCTTCCCAACCTCTCATGCTTGGCTATGATCTCACTATAGGATAGAAGGAAAGATTGTATACAATCATAAATTTAGAGCTGGAAGGAACCTCATACATTGGTCCAGTCCTCTCATTTTACAAATGAGAAGTGAGACCCACAAGGTTAAATAACTTATCTGAGGTCATATAGGTTGTAAGTGGCCCAGCATTCACTCCCTGCCTCCAAATCTAATGTTCTTTCCACTGTCTCATGCAAGACTATATAGTAGCACCTACTTCTCAGAGTTGTTGTGAGGATAAAATGGGAAAATCTTTGTAAAATGTTTCACGTGACATTTATGAAACATTTATTCCATTCCATTTCAGATTAATCAATATTTTCTGGATGAGGAAATTGTGGCAGTTCTCTTATTCGATGCAGTTATTTACTTAAGACCAATGAGAATAAGAAAATATAGATGAGCTGCTATCTGCCTTGATGGAGAGAATGAATACTATACTTCTAAAAATCACTGATACATCAAAATATGAATGTAAAAGATGAAATAAAGTATTCTGGCCACAATTACAGGGGATCAATTAGCAATCAGTAGCACTCGGTTGTCCATTGGGCCCAGGTAATTTAATAAGTAAGAAACCAGAATGTGTTGAGAGAGCCAGATGAAAATATTTGTTTCCCCACAGGTCGACTGATCATCATTTGACCAGCCAAAGGCCAATATGGTCAACTCTAACCTACTGTGTCCAAGAAATCGAAGAAGACTCTAGAAAGACCCCGATCTCCTTTTAGTCTCCTGAGCCTCCAAGAAACTGGAGCGTTAAAAGTGGAAAAAATATTCTGGAAGATTCCAAAGCTCAGACAAAGCCTAGACATATATGATACCCTACCATCTAAAATAAAGGGGGAAAATCCATTCACGCATATGGATGGTCCATCTGTATAGTGCTCAAAGATCCAGATATTGTGTCTCATTGGCCATATCTAGATGTATGACAATATGGAGAAAACACGGTGATTGAATGTTTCATTTTTCATGTGGATGCTTTGCTATCATCAATTATACAAAGCAATGTCTTCCTTTGACTATCTGATGCTTGTTTGTCAATTTTGGGCTTTCTGCAAAGTTGAATTTGCTTCAGATAATAAACTTTGTGTTTCAAATTGTCTGGTTTTCTGGAGTGGCTTCCCATAAAAAAAATTGCCATTTGAATGGCCACTATTCTTAAAAAAAACAACTTAAAAGGATCTTGAATTATTAAACCCTAGTTATTTTCCAGGCCTGAAAATGTTTTCAGCATGTTTCTCAAAGTTTCCCCAAGTCAGCACATAATAACACATCTTAGAAGGCCTTAGTTGGAACCATTTTCTTTCCTTAAAATGGTCTTTTTTCCCCTTGTGACCTGATTTTTCAGTGATCAGTTTTTAAGAACAAGATAGTGGGTTCTTATTTATATATTTTTGCCCAGCCCAGTTGAAGAAGCCTTCCCACGGGTATTCCTTCAAAATGAAGGACTGGTGCATCAAGCGTTCAAGGTCAAGAAGGGGATATCAGATGCCAAGATATGAAGATGCCCATTTGATTCTGCCTCGGGTGACTTGCATTTCTTCATAATTCTCTCCATCCAAGAGTCAAACCAACAGGAAACCACAGTCTATGGGCAAAAGAGTGAAAAACATTTTCAGCTCCAACTGATGCTTCTTTTTAGAGTTTTAATGCCATTACAATAAAGGGGGAGAATCTGAGCCAAACCAATGAAATCTGGTCAAAATATTGTTTTGTTGTGGCTGATACAGACCCCAGGGCTGGTCTCAAAATACATATCTCTTTGGAGGTCATTCTCAGCATTGGCAAGACTAGATTTCCACATCAGCTGCATGGAAACACCCCTCAACACACATTTCCTGGGCTTATTAGATGAAATTATTTTTCATGAAGCTGTTTTTGGCATTACCCAGAGGCTGAAAAATGGCCTGCAAGAGGGGCTGAAAATAACTGGTGTAACTAACCCAGGCTGACTTTTAAACAAATGACTCTTGAGCTCTCACATTTATCATAGCAGACTAGGATCCATGAAAAGATAAGCTGCATAACTTAATGGAAACTTCTCTTTGTTTTTGACTGGAGAATGGAGAAGCCTTCGTAATTAATATCCATGCAGGGTGTTCAGTAATTGTAGCATTTGATATTAAGGGATAAAATGCTCCTTCTTGGCCCTGATCTTCAGCCACATTTATTAACCTGGAGGGATGCTAAAGAAGAGGGGGTTTGCACCCCATCCCCCATGGAGTCATCAATTTCATAAATGATTCAACACGGTTGGGCTCCTTTGCCTGGGTTGGGGCCGACCGTTATTTCATCCATAAAGGGAAATTCTAGTGAGGAAACTACTTTACCCACGCTGATTAGCACCTGCCCTGCATTTTATAGAAGTACGGAGCTGTCTGAGTCACAGAAAGTTAAGTGATTTGCCCCAGGTCACCCAGCCGGTACATGGCAAAAGTGGGACTTGAACCACGTCTTGCAGATGCTCAAGATGAGTTCTTCATTTCTCCCTGCTGCCTCTCATGGGGCTCCATTAACTGTTTTCGATGATGCCATGACTTTCTCTGCTCGTCTGGTTCTCATTTATCCCAGTGCTCACGATTGCTTATTTATTACATCTTTTTCCTCTTCCTGTTATGAATTAGAATTAATTCAAATCTGCTAAGCCAAGTTCAGTGTTTATTTGATAAGCTCCTCTTTTAATCTATTGCTCCATTGCTTTGTTTCCACTTAATGTCTCCCCCCGCCCCCTAAGAGTTAACATAGCACCAAAGCGTGTTGGAAAATGGACAAAAACATTTAGAGGAGGCATTTAAATAGCATTTTAAGGTTTAAAAAGTTCAAACGTTCTCTCATTTGACTTTTTAAAACACTCTGTGTGGGTGGGTTTATGACTAATCTCATTTTACAGATGAGGAAATAGAGGCCCAGAGAGGTGTGATTCACTTTCCCAGACACACATACTCATAAGAAACAGGACTAAAATCCGGCTCTTTCTTCCTCCAAATCCAATGCCCTGTCCACAATACCAATAAAGAGACAGGGCTTGAAAGAGAGGGATGGTGGGGAATAGAATGAGCATTTTACATTACGGGCCTTTATCATTATAATTTAAAACTGACGTCTTATGAAGACTATATTCCTATTTTTCCTTTCCTCTCATATACACTATAATTGTAACCTGTTGTCATTTCACAGAGTCTCAGAGCTAGAAGGAACCAGAGACCAGCTGGCCCAACCTCAATGATCAAGAATCCTTTCCATAACACACATACCAAGTGGTCTTCCAGCCTTTATTAAAAATACTTCCAATTTGATGGAAAGCTACTTGTCATCTCCAAAGGCCACCCACTCTACTCTGGGAAAGTTCTAATTGTTAGAGTTTTTTCCTAACATCAAGCCTACACTGGCCTCTTGGTAACTTCTTTGCTGTTTCATGTTCTGTCCTTCGAGTTAAATAGAATGAGTCTGATTCCCTCCTTTTGCACGAAAGCTTTTCATATTCTTAAATAAAGCTATCCTGTCTCCCATGAGTCTTCTCTTCTCTGGGATAAACTTTATGATCTGGTCCTTCTTCCTTCTACTTATCCAGCTTTGGTTATACTTATCAATGTCCTTCCTAATATGTGGCCCCAAGAATTGAACACAATACTCCAACTAAATTCTGACAAAGGCAGCCTATGGGCTTTTCCAAATTCCTGGAAGCTGCTCCCCTCAATGCAGTTTCCCGTATTGAACCAGAAGTCCACTGAACTACAAACACTCCCAGTTACAAAGTGACCATCTGCATTCTGAGAGAAAAATTCACTCCCTACTTAGAGAAATGGAATCAGGGCAAAAATGGAGGAGGAACTTCTCAAGCCAAAGTCAAAAGGTGAAGAAATTAGAGTTGCTTTAGCTCAGATAACCAAATGACACTTTTAGTCTCAGATGAATAAAGTCAATAGGACTCAAGAAGCAAGCCTCTGTCTTATGAAGTGGGGCCAGCTCTCTCAAAGTCACCTTCTTCGGTTGTTTTATTTTACTTTTAACTTACAGAATAAAACAAGCATTTTCATAACATAGAACAATATAAAAGATGACTGTACATAAAACTGCAAATCTATACACAACTTGCTACTCCTTTCAAATATGCTACAAAATTATCACGCAAATTTCTTTTTTTCTTTTTTTCTTCCCTCCCCTTCCCCAGCCCTAGAGATGACTACCATTATATAAAATTATCCTATACATACCTCTATTTATCAGTTCTTTCCCTGGATGCAGATAGCATCTTTCTTCATATGTCCTTTATGGTTAATTTGGGTATTTATGGTAGACACAATATCTTATTCACTCAAAGTGGTTCTTAAAGCAAGATTACTGTTATTGGATACAATGCTCTCTTGGTTCTGCTCATTGCACTCTTCCTTATTTCGTGCAAGTTGATCCACATTTTTCTAAGACCATCCTGCTTATCATTTCTTATAGCACAGCAGTATTCCATTGTGGTCATATACCACAGTTCGTTCAGCCATTCCCCAATTGATGGGCATCCTTGAAATTTCCAGTTCTTTGCCTCCACAAAGAGAGCTGCTATAAACATTTTAGAACATAGAGGTTCTTTTGCTTTTTCCCTAATCATCTTTGGAAATGGACCAAGTAGTGATATCGGTGGGTCAAAGGATATAGGTAGTTTAATAACTCTTTGTGCATAATTCCAAATTGTTCTCCAAAATGGTTGGATCATTTCACAATTCCACTAACAACACATCGGTGTCCCAATTTTTCCACAATCTCTCCAACATTTGTCACTTTCCTCTTCTATCATTTTAGCCAATCTGGTAGGTATAAAATGATATCTTAAGGTTGTTTTAATCTACATTTCTCTAACCAATAACAATTTAGAGCATTTTTTAATATAACTATAAACTGTTTTGATTTCTTCATTGGAAAACTGCCTGTTCATATTCTTCAACCACTTATCTGTTGGGGAATGACTTGTATTCTTACAGATTCCACAAAGTTTCTTTTTTTTAGAGGGGGGAAGGCAGGGCAATTGGGGTTAAATGGCTTGCCCAAGGTCACACAGCTAGTAAGTGCGTCAAGTGCCTGAGGCCAGATTTGAACTCGGGTCCTCCTGCCTCCAAAGCCAGTGCTCTAGTCACTGTGCCACCTAGCTGCCCCTACAGAGTTTCTTTACATATCTTGGATACGAGATGTCTGATACACTGTCTATAAAATCCTCCCATCCCCCCAGTTTTCTGCTTTCCTTCTGATCGTTGTATATTTGTTTTATTTGTACAAAACCTGATTAATGTACTCAAAATTATCCATTTTACATCTAACTTTGCTCTCTATCTCTTGTTTATTCATAAATTGTTCATCTACCCATAAGTCTGATAATAATATTTCAATAAATAATAATAAAATAATAGTATTCTATTTTTTTTGTAAAATCTCTCTTTATATCTAGGTCATGTATCCATTTTGACCTTATATAGGTAGGTAAATGGTGTGAGATACTGATCCCATGCCTAGTTTCTACCATACTGCTTTCCAGTTTTCCCAACAATTTTTACCAAAAAATGAATTCTTATCCCAAAATCTTAAGTCTTTACATTTGTCAAATATAAGGTGGTTATGTTTATTTGGTGCCATAAATTGTATGTCTACTTTATTCCACTGATCTACCTTTCTGTTTCTTACCCAGTATGAGATAGTTTTGATGATTACTGCCATATACAGTTTAAGATCTGGTACTGCTAAACTTCCTTCCTTTACACTTTTTTTTTTCATTTTTCCTTTGATATTCTTGACTTTTTGTTCAAAGCCATCTTCCAACAAAGCACAACTCCAAATCCCTGTAACCTTTCCAGGGAAGGAAAAGGGCTGCTCTAAAGCATAGAGCGTCTGGCTTTCAGAGTTGGCTTATCCATCTTTCAGGAACGTTCTGAACACAGCATTCATGTAAATTGACCACAGGAGAAATCCTTCCAGAGTTTCACATAGGATTAGAAAAAGATTGATCCTATCCACAAATCACTTGGTCATTTTTTTGTTTGAACTGGTTGGCATATCTAGCTGAAGGATATTTTCCAGCTGTACCATTTAACATCTTATATTCCAATGACCTGTGTTACTTCATTTTCAAAAAAAAAAGCCATTTTTAAATGATAGCACTAAAAACCCAGAAAGTGGAGATGGAAAAGGCATTTTGATACCATAGAATGGCAAAACCTACATCATGAGCTGGGCCATGGAGATTGGAAGTTCAAGTAGACATTTCCCCATAGTTGGGTGACATTGCTTGAAGTTGGCTTTCTGGAACTCTTTTTGGAGAAAAGGGTGGGGAGGAAGAGAGAGAGAGAGAGAGAGAGAGAGAGAGAGAGAGAGAGAAGAGCAAAAGAGAGTTCTGTTGTCCATCCTGTTTGTGCTTTGTGGCAAGGAATAAGGAAGTAGCAGTAGATGGATTTATAGCCAGCCCCCACTGCATGGTCCTAGGGGCTCTGCTTGTGGGCAGTGGGAGCTGGAACCTGAGGAGTGCCTTTTTTCTGGTTGAAACCTGATGGGGCATGCTGACGAGGCTACCAAACAGCCAGAGAGAGTTCAGCATTTTCCCTCAACTATTAAAGAAGGATTAGTTCAAAGCTCATATCTCTGTCAAGCTGGTGGATGATTTCTTTTGAGGCCGAGCTTTGGGGAAGAAGCCAATTCTATTCTCCAGGCACCTCAGGCTGCTGTTTCCTTACAAATGATTTGTTCCCCAATTGCTGACCATTATAGTTATTACTTATGAAGCCGTTTCCCCTTTATATAAAAGAAAATCTAGCAGCTGCTAATTCCTTGTCTGGTGTGATTAATGACAGCAGTGGTTAGGGATGCAGGAGAAAGTTTTGTACTTCGTGGATGAATGGGAGATATATACCTGCTTCAACTTTACTAAAGTGCAATGAGAGGGGAAGAACTGATATTTATCCCATTGAAAGTCCCCAAATCAGGGACAACATAATGATATGATACCCCTAGGCAAGCATTAAATTATATAAGCATAATTATATATACTATATAAACCATTATATATTATTACATAGGTGTGCATATATATATGTATATGCCTCTGTGTGTGTGTGCACGCACGTATGTACACACACACACACACAGGCAGGAGGATAATCATGCTACCTCTTGGGACACCCAACTCTTAAATCTCCTGCTGTTAGGGAATTATTCCTAAATTCCCTTACCTTTCCTCAAGTGAGGGATGTTATATCTAGAGAAGGAACTCTGGCTAACCCTACTTGTTAGGTTTCTTGCAGAAGGTAGGATTTTTGCAGAGAAAGGAAAGAAGCTGCAACTGAGAAATGAAAGTAAGGAGGGAAATATTTCCAGGTGTAGGGGACAAATGAGGAAAATATGCTGAATTGGAAGATTGAGTGTCTTTGTACAAGTAGCAGTAAGGAGGCTGAAGTCACTGGATCAGAGTACATGGCGATGGGAAGGGAGACATGTAAGGTGTAAGAAGACTGGAAAAATGGGAAGGGGCCAGTATATGAAGGGCTTCTGCCAACAAATAGAGGATTTGATGTTTGATCCTGGAGATAATATAGTGCTGTTGGAGTTCATTGAATAAAAAGGTAACATCGTCAAACCTATGTTTTAGGAAGGCCACTTTGATCACCGAGGATGTATTGCAGTGGGGAGAGACCTGACACAGGTAGACCCATCAGGAGGCTATTGCAATAATCCAGGCATGAGGTGATGAGCTCCTGTAACAGAGTGGCTAAGAGTATTCAGAAGAGAAGAGGCCATATATGAGAAGTAAAATCAGCAAGTCTTGACAACAAATGGAATATGGGGAACAAGAAAGAAAGTGAGGGGTTGAGGATGATATCTTGGTTGCCAGCCTTTGGTAACTGGCTTGTGGGAACATTGAAAATAAAATGGAAGTGAGGAAGAGGAGAGGGTTTGGGGAAAAGGTAGTAAGTTCTGTTTTGGACATGCTGAATTAATAAGTAATTGGAAATTTGAGAATGGAGTTCAAGAGACACGTTAGACTAAATAAATAGATCTGAGAATCATTTGTATAAAAATGATATTAGAATCCATGGGAGCTGATGAGATCTCCCAGTGAAACAGTATGGAGGAAGAAGAAGAGAGAACCCAACACATAGTCTTAAGAGATACTTACAGTAACTGAGAGTGACTTAGTTGAAGATCCAGGAAAGGTGACTGAGAAGGAGTGGTCATACAGGTAGAAGGAGAACCAGATGACAGCAGTGTCATGAAAACCTGGAGAGATGACGTTATTCAGGAGAAGGGGGTGACTGACAATGTCAAAGACCACAAAAAGGTCAAAGGGTGGAGATAATGGGAAAAGGTGTCTAAGTGATGTGAGATTAGGAAGAAAGGGGAGCTCTTATGAAATGGTCCCATTTTTTTCAGGGAAATATAAACATATTGCCCGGCTGCAGTGAGGACCCAGTTGAACTTATGTAACATCAATTTGCAGTGGACCAAGTCAGCACTGTTTGGTGATTTTAACCAGCTTTGTTCAGCAGTATATGAGTAGCAATGAAAGCAGTGTTTGGCTAGAGTAATCTAAAACTGACAGGGCGAAATTTTTGTTAGGATAAGAAGATAAAGGACATGAGAGCTGAGGATAGTACACTTCAGGGGTGGGGGAGTTGTGCCCTTGAGGCCACATGTGGCCCTTTGACTGAATCTAAATTTCACAGAACAAATTGGTTTTGTTTGGATTCAGTCAAAGGGCCACACCTGAGGACTTAGAGGGCCACACGTGGCCTTGAGGCTGCAGGTTCAACAAGGGGTCAAGATGGAGAAAGGAGGCAAGTATAGCCAGAATAGAAATGACGACCTGAGAAAGAAGTGAAGCCTGGAAAAATCAGAGGACAGTAAGGACGAAGAACAGGATTAGGGGTAGTAAGACAGAAGAAAAGATAGAAGGATAAAGTATTATGGCCAGATGAAGGAATTCCAGAGTTCATAAATATGAATACCTCTGGGAGATGATGAAATCAAAGGTATGTCCATCTCTGAATATATCTGTGGTGAGATGGAAGAGTAAATCACAGAAAGTGAGTAAGTTGGGGAACTAGGAAGGTTGGACATTTGAGGGAGTTTCAATAAATGATGTCGAAGTTGCCTAATATGAGGCAGGAACTGGTGAGGAGAAAGACCTTGAGCCATGCACTGAACTTGCTGAGGAAGGACAAAGAATGTCCACAAGGTCAGCAGAGAAGAGCTACCAGAATTTCAGTTGCGTGATAAATATGGAATGAGTGAGCCTGAAAGAGAGAGATTACAGAATGCGTGGTAGAAGGAAAATCAGGAAGTGGCAATGGGGAACAAGGAGTATTCAAACTTCCTCACCATGACCAGAGTCAGAGAGCTGGAATATGAGGGACAGTGCAGCCACTGCTGAAAAGAGCACCCAGGGAGTCTATGTCACTAGGAAGCAGTCAGAACTCAGTGAGTACAAGAAAATGGAAGGAGAAAGGTAAAGGTTTAAGATGAAAGTTGCGGTGGTGGTGGGGGGAGGTGGAGAGCTAGATCTGTAAGACAAAGGACAAAGGTAAGGTCAGGATCCATGGGATGGGGTAGATTATTCTAATTGTTAAGGAATGAGTTCAGAAAAGTTATCATTGTCTCTAGGGACAATGATAGGCAGCTGTTGTGGAGGTGGGGAAGATGGAGGCTGAGTCAAGTAATGGAGAGTGAACAGTAAGGGTGGGCCTCCTCATGATGTAGAGGATCTGGGGCATTTGAATCTTGGGTGATAGAGTGCAGTACAAGTCCTTTTCTACACTCAGCCAAAATCATTTCATGGAAATCACATTTGGTCTTAATTTGATTTGATTCTGTCTTAAAAGTGATTGGACAGTGCTTTCAATGATCTAAAAATTACACCCCATCTCTTTAGCATCAATATTTTTCTGGTGATTTTATGGGTCTGTCTATGATTCACAAAAGGTCACTATCACAGAAGAATTAAGGCTACAAACAGCCCAAAGTATAATGGAAAGATAAATAGTAAGTATAAGCAGATTCAATCATGTTACCAACAACTGACTTGCAAGGACAATGTGGCATAACTTTATAGCACATAAGTATAATGACCCCTATTATAATCCAGAGCAGAGCTGTTAAACTCAGGGCCAAAAGGCTGGAGTGCATGCTGCCCCAAACTCCCCAAACTGGGGCTAAACCAGATTGAAAAGTAATTGGGAAATATTTATCAAAATTAACATATAATAAAACATAGATAATGTTAATTTGCGGTTTTCTAAGTCAATATGCAGAGTGCTACAATCTTTTCTAGTTGAGATGATGCCACTGATCTAGAGTGTTGCTTTTTCCCAATGTCACTGGATGGGTTGCAGAAAAAATATTAAATAACTAGGAAATTTCTGAAAACTTTATTAAATCTACGTAACGGTGGCTCTGGGGAACGAGCTTTCTACATATGCTTAGTTCAATAATATAACTGATACCTCAACATATTTTGTCCATTAAATACTATTACTCTTCTCAGAGGAATGCAAACCAAGTGCCACTCCACTCTAGAGTTATCCTCTTCTTCCCCCACCCATACCCACTGTCCAATTACCCCAGCCATACCTGAATCCATGTGTGCGAGATCGGGAAACAATGCTCATGGCTATTATCCCCCTATTGCTACCTGGTTGTAGGGTATTTGCATATTATCATCTTTTGGATATTCCTAGAGTCTAGGGCTATTGTTGCAAATACAATTGGTGGCTCTTCTACTTGGATCTAAGCCTTGTCAGGCCAGGTTAATTCCAGCCCTTAACCAATTTAAAACTTTGGCCCCAATAACACCCCTGCTTTTTATTTAATGAACATGAAACAGAGATGGCTCATTAATACATGGTTCATAGCCCCAAGTCAGTCTCTGAACAACAAGCTCCATCATCATCCATTTGATCTGTTCCACATTTGATGAAACTTCACCTTCAGGTCTCCTTCTCTTTCTTGTCCTCACTGCACATACATTAAAAAAGGTGGACAAAAGAGGAAGATTCCAAATCCCAAACAGGATATGGATGAGCGCATGAAATCACTGATCAGGGGCAAAGCAAACCAACAGGTTGAGTTCCATCATTCACATATTGGGAGTCTCTGAGATACCACATCTTTAACATAAATCTCCTAGCATTCTGCCATGTGATGTCCCTGCCTCTAGAGCTCCCATGACCTCTCCTCTCTGACAGCAAAATCCAAGATTAGACCTTTTTCTCCTTACCATTTAGACAAAGTACAAAAGAGGAAATAGTGACAGCAGCCTACCAGTCCCCACCGAAGTGTCCTCAGTCAGCCAAGTAAATCTACTGCTTTTGGCTTCTACCCATTTTTTAATGAAAATGCTATATACCCCACACCCCCGTTCTTGAATGGAACTAATTAAAAAGCATTTATTTAGCACTTACTGTGAGCTAAGCATTGCACTAGATGGTAGGAACATAAATACAAAACCAAAGATAGTCTTTGCCCTCAAGGAGCATATATTCTTTTTTTAAATTTATTTTATTTTTAATTTATGGAATAAAACAAGCATTTCTATAACACAGCATAATAAAAAGATGATTGCACGTGAAACTGCAAATGGATTATCTGCAACTTGCTATTCTTTTTAAATATATAATAAAGTTATCATGTAAATGTCTTTTTTCTTCACTCCCCCTGCCCTTGAGATAGCTACTATTAGACACAAATAAGTGCATATATAGATATAATATATATACGTATATATTATATATACACATAAATGTGAGTATAAAATTATTCTATTCATATTTCTATTTGTCAGTCGTTTCTTAAGATGCAGGTAGCTTTTTTCTTCATGTGTCCTTTATTTTTAATTTGTGTATTTATAACAGTCAAAACTACTTATTTACTCAGTTGTTCTTAAAACAACATTGCTCTTACTGTATACAATGTTCTCTTAATTCTTCTCACTTCTCCCTTCGCCATTTTGTGCAAGTCTTTCCGTGCCTTTCTAAGATCATTGCTTCTTATAGTGAAATAGTATTTCCTCACAACTATATACCACAACTTGTACAGCCATTCCCCAACTGAAAGGGATCCCTGCAATTTCCAGTTCTTTGCCACCACAAAGAGAGCTGCTGCATACATCCCACTCACATTCAAAGTTATGATTACTATTTGTCGATTTCCCTCCATCTTATTTTTACCCATTATTTTCTTTCTCAGCCTCTCTTTTTACCCAATCACTGTAACCTTATCTTTTCCTCCATCTCCATCCCTCCCACTCCCCATTTAACACATCCCTCTAAGAGGAGCTTACATTCTAAAAGAGAGCAACCACACATATAGGAAATTGGCAGCCAGGAGAATGGTTTGGTTACAGGGATAGTAAATGGAGTCATAGGGGAGTAGGTTGACATACCCTTTCCAGAAGCAATGACAGTTCTTATAACATAGTTCCACAACTAGAAAGACTTGAAAGGTATATGGAGAGTGGCAGGAAGGAAGAGATGACAAAAGGTATGTTCAGTAGCATGGCGGCTGATTAGGAAAGGTCTAGAGAGTGAGATGAAATGTGACCTAAGCCCCAGCCTAGATGTAGTGAGTGGCTGAAGCAACTACCAACAGGAAAGTGAGCCTCCAGGGAAGGAGTTCCAGGCAGAAAAATATTTAATTCTCCAGAGTTTGATTTCTGGCCCAGGCAACAGAATAACTGGTGAGGAAAAAGCTAGGTACCGCTGCTACTCCCTGTCTTTTGTCTGGTGCCAGGACTGCAATATCTGGACAATTCTCTCAAGTTCTTCCTCAATCCACCACTTGGAGAATTCCTAGATGATAGGCGATCAGTCAAATTTCATCCTGCCATGTGTGCCAAGCTGCTCCTGTGGGTACCACTGGAGCTGCAAAGTAGAAAATATGGATTTATTGAAGCCCTTTTTTGAGCCAAGAGATAGTTCCTGATACAAGCTATGGAGAACGAGCTTGCTGAGTATGCATAAATCAAATTCTCTCTCATTTACTAATAACACACTATGTTTCTTAAAGACCACAACTCTGCTTTTATTCACAAAGTTACTTCCCCTTATCCCCCGAATGTCTTGTCCTCACCATCTTTGTTCCTAAAGGCATGGATACAAACATGTTGAAGGCCAGTCTCTTCTCTCATTATTTGGCCAGAGAGTGTACTGTAATCGGCTTCTGGAATATTCCTCAAGGCTGGGTCAGTTTTTGCAAATATCAATGAAGAGTTCTCTACTTGACATTCTTCTACCTGAGGTAGTCTCACTCTGGCTCTTAGCCAAGTTGACCCTTTGGCCACCATAACACTCATACGACCCTGAAAAAAACAGTTCTTTGGGCTGAACTTCTATGAAAAATTCATGTGAAAACACACTGAAGCATCATATGAGATGAGAAAGAGTGGGAGGGGTTATGTAGTGGAGCAGCCAGCCATATGAGGGAGATCAGAGACCTTTCAAAATATTATCAATTCATGAAAAGTAGTTTGGATAATGGGACTGAGAAAGTCTTCTATAGAAAGAAAATTATTTATTCATGAAGGCAGGGGAATTCTCTTATTGGATCTGAATCTCAAATTTCCAATAGAACATTTACTGCTTGTAAAAATTCACAAGGTATTATATTGCCCCATGAATTGTACGGGAATAAAATGGAATTATCATATAAATATATTGGCAAAGTGTGTACAGAGATAAATTGTCCAAAAATTTCTAACCTATTCAGACCAATGTTCATACAAAATATTAAGGTTTTTGCCTACAGTTTAAAGCATAAAAGAGAACCATCTTTTATAATGTAAGAATATAAGATATCAGAATCTCCCAATCCTAGTCTAGGCCCAAAGATTTAGTCACCCAAAATAATGTCATCATTTGTCATGTCAACATTATTCTCTGCATACAGTAAGTGAACCCTCCAAGTGTTTCTAGAGGCATTTCATTCCTAAATGAATAAATATTGTGTCTCTTGGGAAACCAAATGATCTAATATTAAGTGCTGTCACAGGAGATAATACTGATTTGTAGATATATAGGAAGGGCCTTAAAAATGCAAAATGTAAGGTAAGGATTTAAAGTGGAGATTGTAATACATGACAAGTTCTTTTACTCAATCAACTGGTAAGCATTTGGGAAAGTTTCTCTACTCTGCACTAAATATGTATGATCACTGAGGTAGAAGAACAAAACCAAAATCATCCCTGACTTCAGGTTAAGTGACTTGCCTAGAGTCACACAGTCAATAAGTATAAAGCAGGACTTGATCTCAGGTCTTCCTGCCTTTGAGGCTAGCTTTTTATTGACTATACTTCAATGCCTCATTCAAAGTAAACAGTAGGTAATTTTGATGGAGGTAGGCACCCACAGCTGGAGGATCAAGAAAAGCCTTGTGTAGGAGCTGAGCTGTGAAGGAAAAGAGGAGTCACATCTATTCATTTTTCCTTCTATGCATCATCCTCATCCTCCTCCTCCTCCTCCTCATCTCTCTCTCTCTCTCTCTCTCTCTCTCTCTCTCTCTCTCTCTCTCTCTCTCTCTCTCTCTCTCTCTCTCTCTCTCTCTCTCTCTTTCTCCTCCCTATCCCTTCCCCTTCTCTCTGTTCACCTCCCATAAGCTCAATGACAATACTATCTCTATGCAGAGGAATCCTAGACATATAGATATATTCAAACACATCTATATTTATCTATATATAATGTATGTTTATTTATTTACCTATATATCTATACCCATTTATAGATCTGTCTGTATCTATATATGTATATAATAATAATGTCTAATATTTATATACAGTACTCACTATTTACCTGGCACTTTGCTAAGTGATTTACAATTGTTATCTCATTTGGTCCTCACAACAACTCTGGGAGGTAGTTGCTGTTATTAATCCCTATTTTACAGATAAGGTAACTGAGGCAATGAAGTAACTTGCCTAGGATCACACAGGTAGTTAAGTGTCTAAGGCTAGATTTGGACTCAAGTCTTCCTGACTCTGAGTCTGGCACTCTATTCACCGTGACACACACACACACACACACACACACACACACACACACACACACAGAAAGAGAGACAGAGACGGAGACAGAGAGGGAGAGAGACGGAGACAGAGATACACAGATAGAGACAAAGAGAAAGTGTCCTAGGATCCTTCCAGTCACCCAGGTTCACAACCTAATAATCATCTTCTACTCTTCCCCCTCTTCACCTCACATATCCAACTATCTGGCAAGCCCTATTCATTGTCTGTCCACAATATCCTCCATTTGTCCCTTTGTCTCACACTGAACCACCCTAATACAAGCCCTCATCACCTCATCTCCCCTCCACTTTTCCACCTGACTTCAATTGACCTCCCTGCCTCCAGTCACTCCCCACTCAAAGTCCAATCTATCCTCCTCACAGCTGGCAAGATAATGTTCTTTAAGCACAGGTAAGACCATGTCACTCCTACACTCAATGAACTCCAGAAAATCTCTATTACCCCAAGGATAACATACCCACTCTTGTATTTGACATTTAAAGCCCTTCACCTCTTGGCTTTAGCCCACCTCATTCACCTTTATTTCATAGAAAAGAATTGGTGAGGCCTTAGTATAAAAAATTAGAGCCTTTTTCATGGAAACTGAAGTCTCATAGGTCTTAAAAACACATTTTCTTTGTTATTCCAGTTAGATCTCATTGGATTCCCAGAGCAGTGCAGTCACTTTGGTTTGTTTAAAAGCTAGAGAATCCTAAGAGTATTAACTTCAGATTGCCAGAATGTAGTTTTAATGCCTTCCCCTGCTCCCCTTTGGTCTTACTGCTTAGGTTTTAAGTTGATTAACTTTCTGAAACCATGTAACTATACAGTCCAATCAAGTATGTTATCTCATGAGGGTCTTAGCAATACCTCCATGAACTCTGAGCATGGAGCCATGATGATAAGCAGAAATACTGAAGAAATACAGGGAGCCTCTGAGCTTTCATTAGCCTGGGGAACTTCCTGTAAGGGAACTCCCTCCCCCAACGTAGATCGCAACCTTCCTACAACTTACTGGTTCAGTCTTATGGAATAGCTGAGACACATCAATGCTAAATGACTTGCTGAGGGTTACCTACCAAGTAGGTGTCAGAGATGGAAACTGGACCCCATTCTTCCTCACACAGAGCCTAGCCATCTATTCATTAGCTATACAATGGAAATAAGAGTTAAACCTTAACAATCATTTTCATGTCCCGCTTTCAAAACCAGAGCACCAACTGAACATGCCCTCCTTTGTTCAGTTTGCTAACCCCCAGCCCCAGTAGTTACTTACTATATGCCTCAATAAGCACCCATAGGACATTTTTTCAAAGGCAGATGCATACATCATTATTCTCATTCTCCATCTCCTTGGTAGCCTGCTGCTTTGAAGGTCACTTGTTTAAAACTAACCTTAAAATTTTCATCTGGTTTACATATTCTCCTATTGCCTTCCACACCTCATTTCCAAGTCGATCCCCATTTACAATTTCTGCAGCTGCAGGCACTGGGCAAGCTATTGATTCCACGTCTCTTTGCAAAAGGTTACCAACTTCATCAGCAGGAAGGACAGCAATTACATCTGTTAAGATTCCCTTATACCTTGTTATGGCCTTCAAAGATATTTTTGTTTTCTGTCTACTTAATGGTATTGACATTTGTTTTGACCACTGTTCTGAAAAGACCAAGAGACCCAATTGTTACGGGATAATATTGCCAAATTCCTTGCCTGGAAGGCTTTGGTTCTAGGATACAGAGTTGAAGTTAATCAAGCTGATATTCTTGGCAGCAAATTCTACACATAGTATTACTTTCCTGGGTCTGGAGGCATCGAAATTCTGGAGAGTCTGGGTGGAGAGAGCACTTGAGGAGTGATCTTGAGGCTCAATTAATAATAATTTGGAATAGAAGAGAGAAAAAGCCAAGCAGCGTGCTTAGAATATTGGCAGAGCTCTAACTAGGGTAGGCAAAATGGGGCTTTGCAAAGTTCCATCAACCTATGGATCAGAGCTGGAAGGGAACTTCAGTGTCATCTATTCTGGACCCTCCATTTGACAGAGGATGAACAAAGAGGTGTTAACTTGCCCAAGGATACCCAAGGAATAAATGGCAAAGTCAAGATTGGAACTCAGGTCTTTGGTCTCTCGAGATGGTGCTCCTCCCACTCCCATTATGCTGCCTCAAATTCTGCATTTTGTGATGGGAAAGATGAGGACTCGGGGTGAGGGGAAAGAATCTCCCAAGACCACTTCCTTGATTGTTGTTGTTCACCTTTCATCTTTGAAGAGGACCAATGACATCATAGATGATGTCTTGGCTTGTGTATGAATTGGATTTAAGTGAGGCAGATTTACAAAGTCATCAGCCTCACTCTCTCTTCCAGAGTTATTGATGTCCAGTGAAAAGACAAAGGTCAAGATGACTGGTGATGGCCCGGGAGGCAGTGGATGACCTTGGTATCTTCAATGTCTGCACAAGCTCTACCGGAATAGAGAATCAGGAAGTGAGCTAGGTGATGGAAATGAAGAAAAAACCAGGAATATTCTTGTGGCATGCTTTCAGACAGCTGAGTGGTGATAAATAATTGACCAATTAATTTGCAACAAGAAAAATGTCTGACCATTTCAATATGACCTTTGACTTTAGCATCAAGAATAAGGTATTTGTAAAAATCACTCCAAAGTCATAGTTGAGAGACCATATCATATAATAGACAGGTGTATTTGGAGTCAGTGGACATGGAATCAAATCCTGGTTCTACCATATATTATTTATGTGCATGCGTGCGTGTATGTGTGTGTGTGTGTGCGTGCGTGTGTGTGTGACTTCAGACAAACCACCCACTTTCTCTGAGTCTCAGTTTCCTCATCTGCAAAATGAGAGCATTGAACCCAGTAACCTCTAAAGTCCCCAACAGCACTGAATCTATGACCCTATGACCATTTCAAGTGCTAACACACCTAAAGGGGATGCCAATTCACAAGATAAGCAAAAGTTTTATAAGGCCCAGCAGTTTCTAACAAAAGGGCCTATAATATAAAATAGATTAAAAACCCCTGGTCTAGGAAATTATTATAGTCTTGGGAAAGTTGGGGGAGAATTTTTCAAAAGGCAGGCACATATGGTGCCTGTTGCAACACACAGTAATGCCTACGGATAGGGCCTTTTAGATGTTTTATCTTGATTAAAAGTCATTTGGGGGCACTATATTTCATCTCTCTCAAAATCATTTGCTGTGGTTAGTACTATTTATCGGTCTCAGATCCTGAAGTAGACCAGAAAGTCATGACATGCCATAGCTCTTCTGTTCTGAGGATTATATATCTTAGACATTCCATCCTTAGAGCAGACTGTGTCCACCTTGGGATATTTTTCTCAAGGATATGCTTGTACCCCTGGAGAACCAGGCTTGGTGGGGATGGATGAGCTCATTAGGAATGAGATAAGGTATAAAGTTCACTCTATTTCCCTCAGATCATTTGAATTAGTGAAAACTTATATGAACTCATTGCTCCTCAGCCTTTAGGATTCCCTAGGGCCTTTTAAGTTGCCTGTGAAAAACAATCTGGAATACATTTTCTTTCCCTAGAAAAAAAGAAAATCAGAGTGGATAGTAATATGGTATGAATCTAGGAATGCAGAATACCCATAAGTGTAGAATCCCAATTATACTATAGCTCTTTGGCATCTAGGTTTGGGTCAAGCTCTCCCTTCCTCCTCACTCCCCAAGAGTATAGCAATTGCCTATACCAGGGATTCTTAACCTTTTTTTGAATCTTGGATGCCTTTGGCAGCCTGGTGAAGCCCATGAACCCCTTGTCAGAATAATGTTTTAAAATGCATAAGATAAAATACACAGGACTATAAAGGAAACTAATTATGTTGAAATACAATGATCAAAATATGTTTTAAATATCTGCTCAAAGACCCCAGGCATGATAGGACCCGCATTTTCCTGACATACCTTATTTCTTCTCATCCACGACAATGGGAGGCTTTGCCTAAAAGAAGTCAAAGGTCTTCCTATAACCTGATTGGCCCCAGGGTCCCTGATGTAGCTTCTTGATAATCTAAGGGCATCAAAAGTCTCAGGTAAGTAGAGTCTAGGCTCCTCAGATTTGGTGGATTTCTGAAGGCCACACAGGATACCATGTCCTTTACCATATCCTGTTGACCAGACAAGTTTCCATATGAAGACAAGAGGGGCCATATTTAGATAAATTAAATGCCATTGTATCCTTGTTCCCTATTCTTGCTTGTTAGAAAAAAGTAAACCTCCTTTTGTTAACCTCTGTGACTTGCAATTGCCATATTTCATGTCAACCTCAGATCTGATCTGGGAGAGTGTTGGCATTAGAGTCATGAGGGAGACAGGGGATGGAGTAAATAAAGCAAGTGAGGCTGGACCATAGAGCATGTGGAGAGAAGTAATGTGTAATTAGATGGGAAATGTTGAATGGAGCCAGCTTGCAAAGAGCACTGGATGCTACACAAACATTTCTATTTGATCTTACAAGTGTTAGCCATTATTGTTGCTGTTTGGCCTTCATTCTCTAAGAGGACCAATGACATCAGGAGAGTGATGTCATGACTTGCAAGTAAACTAAATTTAAGTGAGGCAGAGCTGTGCCTTACTCTCTCCTCCAGAGTCATTGGAGTTTAGTGGCAAGACATAAGTCAGGATTCAGGATGACTGGCAATGGCCCAGGATTAGCCATTGGGGGTTATTAAATAGAGGGAGTGACAGGGTCAAACCAGGACTTTAAGAAAGTCAGTTTGGCAACTGAGAAGAGGATTGGTTGAAATAGGGAAATGCCTGAGACAGAGAGACCAATTGGGGAACAACTGCAATAATTCCAGGGGGAGGTAACAGACAATTTAACCCTACCCCCTAATTCTGAGGATGAGGGAACAGATGGAAGAGATGTTGGGAGGAAGAACTGACAAGTGGACGTGGGCAATGAGAGAGAGTGAAGAGTTGAAGATGACTCCAAGGTTGAAAAATGGGGGTGACTGAGAGGATGGTAGTAGCCTGGAAAGAATTGCCTAGAAAGAGAACTCTAATTCAGGCCTTTGTCATCTCACTATGTAACCAAGGTATTTAAGCTTCAACTTCAGTATTTGACCTTCCAGTGAATAGCCTGAATTAATTTCTTTAAATATTGACTATTTGACATCCTTGCTGTCCAAGGGACTCTCAAAAGTTTTCTCCAGCACCAAAGTTCAAAAGCTTCAATTCTAGGAGGAGGGGGAAGGGGTGGAGCCAAGACGGCCACATGAAAACAGCATCTTACCAGAGCTCTCTCACAAGCTCTGTCAGATAACTATAAAAAGGCGAGTATGAGCAGATTTGAGAGAGTTAGAAGCTGCTAGAAGTCTGACTGGGGCAAATTTCCAAGCCAGGAGAGTCTGAAAGGTAGACAGGACAGATCTGTAGGCTGGGAGAGCACTTGGCGTGCAGAGCCACACCAGACAGCACCAAAGTGGAAGCAGCTGTGGAAACCAGCCAGCGACCAAGGCTGGGAGAAAACTGGGCATCCAAAACTGGCAGAGATTCCCCAGGCCTTCCAACACAGGACGGGAGTCTGTAGAAGTGATGAGAGGCAGCAGCCATGAGACATCAACTCCTGAGGCTTACAGCCCAAAGGGTTGAAACACCTCTTCTTGAACTTCTAGGAGACATAATGGCCAGGTAAATGGCTCTAATCCCTCCCCCCAACCCAGAGAATTCCTCCAGAAAAATGCTGGAATAGAGGGGACAGAAGTGGGGCTTCAGTGGCTGAGCAGTGGGAGTTCCTGAGTCCCAGAGGGGCAGAGTCAGCAGGGATCAACACCAAGAGCCCAGACACACCTTCGCACAGCAGGGTAAGTGGCAGACACCAGCACAGACAACAAACAGCTGAGACCATTGCTGAATGGCAACAGTGTTGGAGAGCAGCCCCAGGGGAAAAAGAGACTTCAGGCAGCCAGACCCCTCCCCCACACCTCAGGAAACTGAAGGCTGTAATACACAAAGCCAGTAACTAGACTCACAATACCCAGAACAAGAAACCTGGGAAAGAGAGCCCCAAGTCCCAAAAGCAGAAATTCACTGTAAAGCCAGGAAAAAGCTAACCAACGTGAAGAAGAACATGAAAAAACCAAGGACCATTGATTCTTTTTACGGAGACAGGGATGATCAAAATACCAATTCGAAAGAGGATAGCATTGACACTATACCCACATCTCAAAAGGTAATATGAACTTGTCTGAAGCCCAAAAAGCATTACTGGAAGAGCTAAAGGAGGATTTTAAAACCAAATTAGGGAGATAAAAGAAAAAATGGAAAAAAACACTGATGAAATCAAGTCCTTAAATAATAAGATTGGCAAACTGGCTACAGAGATTAAGAATCTAAATAGAGAAAATGACACCCTGAGAGGTAAAATCGACCAATTGGAAAAGGAGACACAAAAGCAAAACAAAGACAGCAATTCATTAAAATTAGAATTGAGCAAGTGGAAGCTAATGACTGTATGAGGCATCAAGAAGTATTAAAACAAAATGTAAACAATAAAAAAAATAAAAGAAAATGTGAAATATCTGATTGCAAAAACAACTGACCTGGAAAACAGATCCAGGAGAGACAATTTAAGAATTATTGGTCTACCAGAAATCCACAATGAAAAAAAGAGCCTTGACAGTATCTTCAAAGAAATTATCAAAGACAATTGCCCAGAGGTCCTAGAACCAGAGGGTAAAACAGTCATTGAAAGAATTCACCAATCACCCCCTGAAAGAGATCTCAAATTGAAAACACCAAGAAATATTATAGCCAAATTTCAGAATTACAAAGTCAAGGAGAAAATACTGCAAGCAGCCAAAAAGAAACGATTCAAATACC